>CM032481.1:17724491-18404490 GCA_019059595.1 Marasmia exigua
AAACGTGCCCTAGGCTCCAAAGCTTTAGAGTTGTAATAACCAGACTCCCCAAATCCTTTATCATGATTGAAACGTGCCCTAGGCTCCAAAGCAACAGCTTTGGAGGCAACCGGGAATTACACGCTAAGATAAGATAGAGCGACATGACTGTGAAGAAGTTGAAAATCACTTGTATAAAAGTGACCGTCGGGGAGCCACGCTACGGCATAAATGGGCCGGCTCGAGCGGAGTGATAGGCTCACAGAAAACCTAGCGTGAAGCAGCCACTGTGTTGTGTTTCACTGCGTGACTGAGGGTACCGGAGGCCCGATCCGGGGGATAGTGGAGTTTGAAGGTTGGCAGCGCACTTGTGACTCCACTAGTGTAGCGGGTGCACATGGGCGGCGGCAATCGCTTACCATCAGTTGATCCGTCTGCTCGTCTGCCACCTATCACATAAAAAATACATATAAAAAAGTAACCTCCATCTTGTTAATCTAAATAAAATATTATAACCTCTTACCTACCCAATCCTAGTTTCCATCACCCGACACCAGCTGCGAATGTGGTCAAAGCTTGGCCGCTGACCGCAAAAAGCAGATATAATTTATTTCGCAGCGCATGAATGTAAAAAGTTATCGCAGAACGATTTGTGAAGCGCTGCCATCCTCAGGTTCGCGTGACGGTCGTTTTGGTTCCATTGCATCTGGAACACGACACGGCCGGCGCAGGCGCAGGCGGACCGCAGACGAGTCGCGAATTAGTGCCTTGTTGGAAGTTAAGTGACAAGTCTGTTTGGGCGCATGGAAGAATTCGAAACGGAAAAATGTTTTCCTATCAACATGCGAATATTATTATCATCCAATCCAAAATCCAGTCATCATCATTTCATTCTGTTAGTCCTGGTTGAGTCCAAAGCCATGGCTTCGGAGCCCAAGCAGAGTACGCTTGGTACGACAATGATCCAGGATTCGACAGGTATATGTATATTGTAACTGGGTGGGTATATCTGTGAACATTTACATCCCTTCAACCACGTATTCTACTAACCATTCTGAACAACATTTGTTCTATGAATGTCTACTAATTACGATGAATCGATGCCGATGCCGTCTGACCTTCACAATCCTTAGGCAAATTGTTATCTTTTTTAGATAGGGGATAGACTGATCATATGATGATAAAGTAATTACCGCCGCCCGGGTCCATGTCCATGAGAAGGCACAAGTGAGCCGCAGCGGACTTTTTAAAAAATAATACGCTCTTTTCTTGATGGTCTGCAGGTTGTATCGTTCCGAAAAACCCGCAGGCGAAATTTGTAAGGATCAAATCTGGTGTAAATTTTGTATGTTTCTCTTTTTTTTTTACTGAAACGACACAGTGATCCGACTCAGCCAAATGATACACTGTTCCGAATCTCTAATGTTCCGTCCGAATGTATCATTCGACTCAAATGGATCTCGAGTCTGAGTAAACCGAATGATTTTAATGAACTGAATGATCCGAGTGAGCCGAATGATACGAATGAATCACGGATCTATCTGAGAGTCGATGTTCCAAATGAAGCGTTTCACTATTCCGCATCCCTGCACTGATGCAAATGTACCAATCTTTTGAAAGATACGTTTTTGCCAGTCTCACTCAGTTGCTCAACGTCTGCAGCTCGCCTTGCTCTGGTGAATGACGGCGGCCTAAGAAAATTGCACCCGAGTGATGATACATGTGATTACACCTAATTGGCCCGCCATGATCTGCGACTGAGTTGCGGGGTTACTGACGCTCTTCGAGGAATGTCATGCTGATTGTGGTTGTAGAAAAACAAGATTGTGTGAAGAAATTGTAACCACTTTCGTGACGGTGTCGTGTGGCTAGTCGTGGCATTCGCTTAGATTGGTGACGAGACACGACGATGAGACAGGCGGATACTCTTAGTAATTTGTACTAAGCAATTGTGAATAGTTATTTACGAGATTTCTACCATGTGCAGTCAAAAGCACATCAGACTATACACTTTGACCTTGAGACCGCCCTTATATCCGGGGCATAAGCGTTATTATCGTACTGCAAGTGTATACCGTGATGTGCTGTTGAACGTACCTTATTTTTGAGTTTCCGATATTTCGCGCTGTTGCAAGCGCCATGGTCACAGTGTAACGGTTTTAATGTTAGAGACCATGAAAGTTTAAAACAATACGTGGAACTCTGTAATTTGGGTTTGGTTTGATTATGAAAACTGACCATACCTCTGATTTTCAGAATAATCTTCATGTTTTTTTACGCAACGGATGAGCCGGCTTGACCAGAGTAATATCACGGTTTCGCAGAAAACTGGCGTGTCCCGAGTGAGAAAGGGGACTGGATTCCCAATCGTGGGGAGGGAAAGGTTGGCAACCTATTTGGTTGGTGTCTATGAGCAGCGGTAAATTCCGTAAGGTTATCAGTCAGCTCGTCTACCACCTATGATATTTAAAGAAACCATACAGAGAGCCTAAATTAGAAAAAGTTACCTTTGTTTCTATCCATAAAATTGTCTCCGAAACCAGCTTTCTGAGGCAATGCAAATTGCTTACGCGTTTGCTTTAACTCATCGTTCAATGATTAACATCCTCTCTATGTTGATACCTGTTTAGTTGTCCGTCTGTTCAACAGAGGAATGCTCTTCGCACTTACAAAGTGGCCGTTAAAACACCGCGCTGTATGCAACCATGCGAGGTACGCGTCAGCGGGGCCTAATCCATCGTTGGCCGCAATCCTATAATTGTATTACGTGTTGGCCATCCAACATCCATCCATTCAGTCATGGCCCTGTCGGTGGATGGATGATACGCGTACAATGTTAATGGAATTTTAGATAATTTCTTTGAACATTGAAGGCTGTGGATCATGTCTGTCTACTCGGCCACATCATAACGCCACGACTGACTATTCGAAGAATAAGAAATAAATTTACTTTTAAATCCGGGGGATAGGGGGATTTAAAGGTTGGCAGCGCACTTGTGACTTCACTACTGGTGTCTCGACTGTCCATGGGCGGTGGCAATCGCTTACCATCAGGTGATCCGTCTGCTCCTCTGCATAACATAAAAAACCTATAAATACTACCTATAAATCAAGATACTATACACTTCACTTTTTTTTTTCCAAATTTATAAGTTATTAAACATAGAAAGTAAAATTAATAGTTTTCCACTCAACTACTTTCTGCATCTCAACTGTCATAATAATAAGAATCAACACCTCTTTTTACATTTACAAGCAGATCTCAGAGAGATGAATTTTAAAACCTCTTTTGCTTTTTTTTCTGCAATCATTATTGCAGGTGTCCGATCACAAAAAGTCTCATGTATCCTAATAAAAGTTTGAAAACCGCCTTTCGGTTGTTCAGAATAGGGTTGAGTTTCGTGGAGCCGAGGGTTATTATGAATGGGAGCCGGAGCGAGGGTTGGCCAAGGACGTCCATTGTGGAGATCCGGCAGCCTGCTCCGCTTGGCAGGCCTGTGTTATGTAAGATTAGACGGGAGCCCTGAGGTCATGTAATAATGCAGCGGTAATACTTGTCTCGTGGGTCAGAAACTGGTATGTTATGTACCTGGTGTTTGGTCACAAAATACAGGGTCATTTCACTTAATACTTTTTTCCTCAAATAGTTCAGCGGTTTTCGTTAGGTGGAGCTTGTAAAAAGCAGATGTAGCTTAAAAAAGCAGTTTAGTAAACGACGAGGTTTGAAAAGAGTTCTTCTTTCACGGTAGGCAGCGGCATGACTGTGCTCCGGCACAGTTGATGTCTATGAGCGGCGGTTACCATTCACCATCAGATGGGCCGCATGCTCGTCTGCCTATTCGCAATAAAAAAAGCGTGTTTCCGAAACAAGCCGCCCACATTAGCAATTTAAAAAAAGTATGGAATATAAACCAGAAATCTAAGGTAATGAGAATTTTGTTTAATAGAAAATAAAATTATTTCTGATATTTAAATTAACCCTCTCCCTGACTGATTCTCGAAGGTGGCCGTACTACATAACCTTTGAGTATTTATTATTGGTCGTTTTCCTCTAGATGGCGGTAGTACTGGCTAGCCGAGTGATGCCTCTTTCTCAGTATACATATACTAAGTTACTCTATGATCAACCATTAAACCCCCCTTCCCCCCGGATTGGGCCTCCGGTATCCTCACTCACGCAGCGAAACACAACACAGTATGAACTTGTATTGAACGGATATAAGGCAACAGAGAAATTACAAATATTAACACTTAAATACATTATTAAACCCGGACTACTGAACAAACAAAAAGTGCTTATTACACGTACCTACGTCTGTTCAGGATGGGGATCGAACCCCCGGCCAATTGCGAGTGAGGTCGCTACCAAATGCGCCATTGGGCCAGTCGAATTCATCGATTAATTTGTAAGAATGGTAATACATGATCTTGATTAGCATTTACCTTAGATAATCATGAAATCAGAGCGATAGATAATCATGAAATCAGAACGCGCCTTCCATATGGGGGGTCCGGGTTCGAATCCGAGTATGCACCTCTGGATTTTTCAAATCTATGTTTGTACTTCTACCGTTAGCTCGGCAGTGAGGGAAAACAACGTGAGGAAACCTGCACGTTTCAAAAACACGTAACCATGATTTGTTGTTGGTCTGGTTCCCCTGTTAAAGGGTTACGAATCAGACGGCAGTCGCTTCATTGTAATGTGGGTTTTCGCGTGTGAGAAATCCGCTAGATGGAGTACTATAGGATTGAGGTCCATTTACAATGTGATTGGTTATTTTTAAACGTGATCTGTCAAAATATCAGTTTGACAAACAAAACAACCAATGTGGTTGATGTTGGACCTCAGTCCAACAGTACGCCATCTAGCGGATTTTTCACACGCGAAAATCCTCATTACCAGACTCTCCAAACCAAGAATCATGGTCCAAGTGTACCCCGGGCTCCAGAGCGGCAGTTTTTGAACTCATCTGAAATTACATGTTGGGAATTAATGATGAAGAAGAATCATGAACGTTGATCATCGTTTTACTAATCTCCCTTCTCTTTTGTCCGCAGTGCTAGTGCAAATCGAATCATCGATGAGAGTGGGACGCCGCTAGTCGGAAGCAAGAGTGGCGCCACGCTGGTCGGTTCACTTACTTGTAAGTACAGCTTGAGAGCTAGACTAGTTTTTAGTCACAGGAATTATTTACAGTTATTCCTAGGTTGAACGTGCGTGGTCATTGCGTGGAAAAATGTTTTCGATTCTCATGTTTCGTCGTCATCATGAAACGCAATGTTTGACAAGGTTTTTACTAGGAAATGTATTTTAAACAGTATACTGTTTTAACGTAAGGTTCAAATTCAGCATTATGATATTGGCCGATGCCATGCCAAAGGAAACAACATTAGCTCCGATTTTTGCCATGTGACAAATAACCGTAGGACGACTGTATTCATGTCTTATGTAAGTGTCAGATTAGTGAGACTGATTTTGACAGCTCTCTATTGAATGTCATTCAATTAGGCTATTTATGTCAAAATCACTTTTAGCACAATACCCCAGTAGATAAATTAGTGACATTACCTTATTGTGTTACTTTCATTTGTTTTCGAACAACAAATGAAAATGCACCTTCGCTCATTCTGACATATAGTTATCTTTTGTCAAATGGTCGAATATTTTGGGTAGGTTTTAACATTGAGGTAAATTAACTATTAACCTCAAAGTGTTAAACGCTAAGATCATTTTGACTTTAGAGTCAAAGTTGACTTACATTATCCATTTTACTAGACATATGAATACTAAAATAGATTTTACGGGATTGCTAGTTTTGTACCTTATTTTTGAATTTCCGATATTTCGGCGCTGTGGCAAGCGCCAACTTCAATTACTCCGTGACCATGGCGACCAACAGCACCGAATAGCGGAAACTCAAAAAATTAAGGTACATGTTAGCAATCCCGTAAAAAAACTATTCTAATGTTAGTGACCATAAAGTTTAAAACTATAATCTGAATACGAAATTACATATGAATGTTATAAGACAGGTTTTAAACTGCCTGAAAAGCACTTAAAAACATAGCGAGTTACGCTGATCTGTTCTTACGTAGCAGGAGGCAACTGAGCCAGTTATCATCATCAATCTTGAATGTCTATTGGTCTACTGCTCAACCAGAAAACTAAATAATGCAAATGTTTTGAATGCATTAGTTCTTCTGCGTCGGTTACGTTTTCATGGATAATAATCTGCTTAGATATTGATTAATTTGTACTCTGTGTTTTTCGTACTAAGAAAAAGATCTTTGAATTGAATGAACTAATAGAATAACCTTCATAATCATCTCACTTACGTACTCGCTCCGCTGGCTCAGTGAGCCGAACTGAGTCTTGGCCTCCGAGACAAGAGAGCGCCACTTTGGTCGATCCTGGTGCCTTAATTTAAAGCCGTCCCGTAACAAACAAGAATATACCTGTCGCATCCAAACAACAGCAGGTGTGAAAGAAAGAGAAAATCCGATTCGGTTGTAACGGCTGCTTTAAATTAGGCCTTCTGCACTACTTCTTGCCAGTCATTGATCTGAAGTTCTCGCAGATCGGTCTCGACGTCGTCTTTCCATCATCTCAGCGTGTTCATTCCTGGTTGCGTCCGAAACCGTCGCTTTAGAGCCAGGGATACGCTTATACCGTGATCTAGGATTTTGAGGATCTGTTGAACAATAAGAATTAATAAATACTTTTTTTCTCCATAATCCTACGAAGAGATGCAGTTGCGCGGCGACAGCATCTCTCATCGTGACTGTATTCGCAGCTTTTAGGAACGCCACTGTGTAAAGTTAGATAACTTTCTGTCTGACTGTATCGATGCTGCCGATATTTCAATAAGCTACCACAAAACGTCATTAACCTATCACTGGATGAGTTTAAGTCTCATATTAAAACCTGCCTAATGAAGAAGTTTTACTATAGTGTACAAGACTATTTAAATGATAAGGATTCCTGATCATGTTAATCGATTAGTCTTTTGAGTTGTTATTGATAGTAGTCTGTTAACTTCGATATTGTAGTTTTCTTCTCTTCTCAATTAACTCTGTAACATCACCAAGATTTGAAAAGAGTAACTACTGAGTTTATTGCTGGTGTCTTCTCAGTAGAAATCGACATTCCGAACCAACGGTAGATGATAGTATATGTACCTATTTTGACATTCATAAGTGTTCTGTATGGACCTAAATATTCAATTATTGAATAAAGATTTTTTTTCTCTTTATCGCCCTTGTATCGCTGCAAGATTCGAAATTTGTGAGAGCCGTAATTTTTTAAAATTAATTATAACTATCAATATAAAAAGAACCAAATGGTTGAACTAGTTAAGCGAACAAATACCCTTCCTTGCGTTTCAAAAAATAAACCTATACCGCTTGAATGACTGGTGTAGTCGTGTGACCTCAAAAAAGATCGTTATCACATCAACCTAGTCTCCGAAGGAAGTCGCCAATCCCTATTCATCTGCTGACAGACGAGGCTTCCATGCCCATTATTCAGATTGCCAAACGTCAAGCCAATCTAGCTTTGTGACAATATAGTACATTGTACTGACTTGACTGCCTCGGTGGCGCAGTGGTTATTGGGTCGCACTTTAAAGCGACGACTGGGCAAGAGGTTCCGGTGTTTGATCCCCGGGTCGGGCCAAAAATTTGTACCTAAGTTTTCGGTAAGAAATTCTTAGTGTCAGCCCGGAGTCTGGAATTAGCCGCCGTAGCCAGTAATCGGTTGGAGGATATTACAGTGTACTATCAGTTCTATCAGTTAGCTGACCACTCTTGACCCTAGTCTTCTATGTGACTTTGAAATTAAGATTCAACTTCATCATCATCAGCCTGTGCAATTCATAGCTGGGCATAAGCATCCCAAATGTTCTCCAATTTGATCTAACCTCGGCTACTCGCATCCAACCCTTGCCAGCCATCGTGCGCATGTCATCACTCCACTTGGCGTTAGGATTGCCAGATGGTCGGGAATTGGCGAAATTAAACGTGTTCTATCTAATATTCGCTCCGAATGTATCATTCGACTCAAACGGATCTCGATTCCGAGTGAACCGAATGATCTATCTGAGAGTCGATGTTTCAAATGAAGCGTTTCACTATTCCGCATCTCTGCATTGATCCAGATGCAAATGTTCCAATCTTTTGAAAGATACGTTTTTTCCAGGCCTAGGCGAAATTCTCCCGACTTTTTGTATGTCAGACACAGTGAAAAAATCTATGAAAACTACTTCGACTTTTCGTGTGGCGGGAACCCCTCGGAAAATCGTTTTTAAATTTTGAATTGAAAAATGTCTTTTGCTAATTTTTCTGTACAAAAGTATTTAAATACCGAAACAATTACCAATTGTTAATTGTTCCCGAAATTAGGAACACTCGATCAGGCAACCCTGAGATGGGCCATATAAGTTTTTTATAAATTTGTCACATGCCAGGCATCCCCCAATCATCTAATAAAGAGGCTGTTGAACCTACACAGTCACACAGTGCGCAGTGTGTCTACCTCCACTGTATGTGGCTATGTGCGCTTGCGCAGTTGTGCCGAACAATTCAGGATTGTCCATTGTGCCCGTTGTGGATGACTAGTGACATGTTCAATGTGCGGAAATTTAGCTGTGTTTAGTTCACTCTATCTGATGATATCCAAACATATAGACGTGGTAGCTCAGGGTATAATTTAACGGTCCACAATTGGCAAATTGACTATGACTCGGCAAACTTGTATAGTATTTATTTTATCATTGTGCGCTACTATTCGATCTGTTATTGTACTCAAAACTTTGATTTACGCCAACCATGCATTAGTGTATGTTTATTAAAGAGACCGACCGGTATGGAGGCTCTTATTATCGGAGGCCAAGACTCACTAGGGGTTGCTGACGCCAACCTAGTTCGTTTTAGTTATTAAATAAGGCGTCGCTAGTGTGTCCTTCTCCGTAAGGCGACGGGTAGGGCACACTAGGGACGCCAATCGATTTAAATTGTTAGCTACTAAACTATAATAATAATAATAATTCTCACAACATCTCATAGGTTGACCTGATTTTAAACTGGATCTATCTTAAGCAATTTCGCGGTTACAACCTCTCGGCAAACACTTATACTATTTATTTAATCACCATGCACAAATGTTGGGTCCAACGCGAACGCGAAAAATTTATTACCGCCAAAAGCGGCCATTTTTAGCGTGAATCAATTTTTCGCGTACAAAAACGGACACAACTTGTTTGCCTAGAGGTTGTAACCCAGAAATTGTTTAAAATAGATCCGGTTTAGTAGCTAAAAATTAAAATCGATTGGCGTCGCTAGTGTGCCCTACCCGTCACCTTAAGCAATAAATACATACTAATGTAGTTGGGATATAACTCCAAAACAATGGAGGGCGAACGATGGCATACTAATAATACTTATGTCTAAAGATAAAAATACAATTGCGTGTTTATGTGGCGTACCAGTGATAGCGATTAAACGGTATGACGCATTGTGATGGCGGCCACTGGGGACCGACAATGGCGGCTAATAACTAACAGCCGTAGGTTTGATTTGTTTAACCATGCACAATGGTCGGTACAATAGGCTGTACGACTGCCTAATTTGGTTCTGTTGCTTTTGTCGCTGGTAATGGTGAGGATTTTATGAATTGACCTTGGGTAGGCGTGTGGCGTCTTCAAGTTTTGGCTTTGGCTTCATCAAAGGTACTTACTTGTCTTGTCACTTGTTAATCGATGTGTTCTACTTTCGTTTTTTCTCACATATTAACATTATTTATGTCTTACCTCCGATATTCAGTTATAGCTACTGCCTAATTTACAAAAATATCGCGATGAGGTTACTACACATTAATCAGGTATCCTTCGTGAAATTGGATCTAATGTATTTGAATTTTATATAGTAAGATAGATATACAGTCAATTTGGGTAACTTTGAATTACCTTGTAACATTGAATAAAACTGGTTTAAAGATTTTTTATTTTATTTCTTGGAATTCCTATACAATTTAAAACGGTATCTAAAGGTCGATCCATTCAACGTAGATACCGTTTTAAATTGTATAGGAATTCCAAGAAATAAAATAAAAAATCTTTAAACCAGTTTTATTCAATGTTGCAAGGTAATTCAAAGTTACCCAAATTGACTGTTCTATTTTAGGCATAATCCATAACTTAAGAAATAGGCATTACAGATATTATATATACAATAATGTTAATTATAGTCAATCGGTTGAAGAGCAGCGCCTCGGCATTATCTATGTTTTGACATAAAAGTATATCAATCAACCAATCATTTTTTTTTATTTGCATAGGCTTGTACTCATCACATACAAATTGTCATACATTTAAGTAATTTAAAACTATTTATTAGTAGGTACTTATGTATATGTAAGAATAAAAGTGTAATTTATCCTAAGTTTTTGTTAATTAAGTATTCATATTTTCTATTCAACAAGTTCTCATACATACATGTATTTTTCTGTCAGTCCAGCATCCATTTCTACCATCCAAGATCGAACATATTATGTATATCTTTGATCGAAGCATTTAAGAAAATTAAAGAGGCTTCTCTTTCCCTTCAACATAAATAACATTGAATGCACTATAAACTCTTGCAGTGCCATATTTTATGCAAATATACCCTCGTAACATTAAACCGTCCGAATTTCGCAACCGAAGCAGGCTGCCATTGCCACATGGAGCATCAAATAACATATAATAGTGTTTTAATGTGGATGAGTGAGTATAGAAAGCGTCAAATAAATTAGTATGCCGAAATGATAAATCAACCGCATATGTGATGGAAGATTAACAAAAAGCAATGGTAGCTCAGTGTAATTCGCTCAGGCCAAGTGTGTGAGGTCCCACCTACCCCCAAAATCCTCCCTCTCCATTATTTTTACCCCTTAATTATTTTTTATGTGATAGATAGGCAGACGAGCAGACGGATCACCTGATGGTAAGCGATTGCCGCCACCCATGGACACCCGCGACACCAGTGGAGTCACAAGTACGCTGCCAACCTTTAAACTCCCCTTTCTCCCGGATTGGGCCTCCGGTACCCTCACATACGCAGCGAAACACAGCACAATACCTTAATATGTAATTGTGATGATAATGGTAAAATAAAAGGTAAATTTCAGCAGATACATCAATATTGTATCTACTGTGTCGTAGGTGCGGATCCGAGCATATCTAGAGTTTTGAAAACTATGCGCATTTCCACCATTAGCTTGGTACGAGAATATCGTGAGAAAATCTGCACGTTTCGGATGGTTTCTAAAATGTTAGAAGGACAATCGTCGAGATAATGGTCTCAACGTTTAATACAGTTGGTCAGGTTCCCCTGTCTAATGGTTCCGAAGGTCAAACGGCAGTAACTTCATTGTAAGTACTAGTCCGTCCAAATTTTGAATCATGGTCTAAGCGTACCCGGGGCTCCGAAGCGAGTGATTCGGACGCAACTGATAAGAATAACACGCTGAGAAAGTTCTGAACTTTTCTCTCTATCCCTCGAGGGGTCCGAATAGGCACTCAAACGATTTTTAACTTTGAGAGCTGCTTAGACATTTTTGACTAAGAAAACAATAGTAGGTTTAAGCAGTTTCTCAAAGTTACCTAGATTCTGTCGGTAGGACTCGGAACACTCCGCTTGAGCTGATGCAATTCAAAGGTTTTAAATTAGTTTCTAGTGGTTTTTAGTGATTTGGTGTTTATTTGTTATCCTAAAAATAAGAATCGTTTTTAACACTGCTATTGTGTGTCAAGTGAGTTGACGCGTGACAACTTGCTTGGACCTAATAGAGTCTTGATACTCGTACCCGCGCGGCCGCGGTTGTGCCTAAAAGTGGTAAGTATAAAATGCAAAACACCGGCGTTTTATTGAGTGACTGTGACTTTGACTGACTTCGACTGTTGACTACCCACCTATTCTCAATAAGTTGCTTGACATTGGCAAGATATCTTCGGGTAGAGCCATATTATAAAAAAAATGTTACCTCGTCTTAGAGATGTACATAACAAATCATAGCCAGTAAGATGTCAGAGTTTACATCTCCTCCGTCAGATTGCGGCGGAGTGATCTTTAATTGGAAGCCACGGTTAACAGCACGCCTGTTATTGGCTATTAGTCTTGATTTAAACGTTTAAGCGAATGTATTGCGATCAAGTGGGAAGGGGGCTTGTAAATAAATTAAAATGGATAAATATGGGTGTTGTAAATCTTTAAAAAAGAGGAATTAGCATGGTGAACTCCGGGGAGGGAGACACACAGCGCGTGTGAAAGAGAGGGAAACTTCGATTCGGTCGTAACATCATCATAATCATCAGCCCATTTAAGTCCCCACTGCTGGGGCACGGGCCTCCCTCAATCACATGAGGGGTAATTGTCATACTCACCACGCTTGGCAGACGGGTTGGCGAGGGTTTTGATATAAATGCAGAGTTTTCCTTCTCTGAGTGCTGATGATCATGCCAGCAGCTTTACCTTAGTCGCCTTTTACGACACCTCGGTAAGAGTGAGGGTGGCCTATTCTACTCTGCCGGGGACCACACGGCCGTTCACACACGGCACACGGTCGTAACGTCTGTTTTAAATTAGGCCCTCAGGCTACGCACACATACATGCGCGCGTACTCGGCGTGATTCGGTATGAGATAGAGGCGGACTGTGCTGGAGTGGAGAGACACGATAAGATAAACTGCCTCGCGCGTAGGATAGCGAACTTTTCGATGTAACAATGCCAACTATGATCCTGTTGTGTTTATTTATTTTGTGACTGAACTTGAACTGTTAGCAAAAATATTTGGCGCGATTCTTTTATTGTGGATCAGCTGTGTCCTGCTTGACCAAAGGTTTGTTGAAACAATGAACGTTGAGCATGTATCATAGATAGATAGATATTCTTTATTGCACAAAAAGAAAATACAAGCATGATACAACAACAACAACAGACAGTACAATAAGGCGGTCTTATTGCTTGTAGCTATTTCTTCTTGTATTTATTTACCTATAAGTAATAAGTATTCGTAATATACGAAAGCATGAAGGCAGTGCAAAGCAGTTTAACAAATAAAATTGAGAATGACAGAAATATACATATTTTATAATATTAATAATATTACATAACATAAATCATCATCATCATCATCATCAGCCCATTGAAGTCCCCACTGCTGGAGCACGGGCCTCCCTCAATCACATGAGGGGTGATTGCCATACTCACCACGCTTGGCAGACGGGTTGGCGAGGGTTTTGATATAAATGCAGTTTTCCTTCTCTGGGTGCTAATGATCATTATTAGGTATGTATGTATTGTTTATTATTATTTATGACATAACATAAATAATAATAAACAATACTACATACCTAATAATATGTATGTATACCTAATAAAAGTATGATGAGTAACGAAGGAATTAGTTAACTTTAACTCTGACGCAGGGGCCACTGAGGTAATTGTCTGTAATGGTCACTCGTGTTGGACAGCAAAAAATGTCCTCTCCTCTCGCGTGTCACTGCGAAATCTTCATCTGATGAGAAGTTAATTTTAAGTTAACGGTGCCCAACACCTTGTTTCCCACATGTTATAAGATTATTTCTAGAATTTAACGCAACACACCAGGCGTGGAGAACGCGCCCGAAGACCTCTTACACCTACATCTACAACCACACCGGTCAGTATTACTATTATAATGTATCAAGACGGGAATTAACACGATATTTATTATGTGAAACAACATTGTGTACTCACATATTTGGCTCGACGTTTCTGCTACATTACAGCAGCCGTAGTCACGAGCGGACACACCGGTCACCTCTACTTCGAAGCATGCGACCGGGTTTTAAGACAAAGTTCGGACTCGCAAGTTACAAGAGGACATGCTCGTATTTAGTAAGGGTCGCCATTGCCGACTACGGCTAGGGGGACTATATAATAACCATGGTTTCTCATGGAAATAAAAGACAGGAAGGGAAATAAAAACTGTAGCGTTAGTTTATTGGTAATTGTCATCGCCATGCTTCGATCAACAATCCATACTTACTAATATTTTTAATGTGAAAGTGTGTGTCTGTCTGTTTGTCCATCATTCACGGAAAAACGGAGCGACGGAATGATTTTTTAATGGAGATAGTTATATGGATGGAGTCGTTCGGGGCTCCAGCCAGAGTGACAACTTAGGACGCAACCGAACCGGAAATTACTCGCTAAGATGAGCATTTGAACGGATGGAGAAACATCTATAGGATATATTTTAGTGCTCAAGTGTGCGCTCAAACACAATTGCACTCTATTTTCCCTTACCCTCATATTCCGATGGGACACTACACGACCGGAGAGGGATAGGGCGCAGGACCAACAGCTTAACGTGCTTTCCGAGGCACGGGGGTACAAGACCGCCAACTTGAACTAAGAGTTTCTTACCGAAAACGTACACATTTTTGGCCCAACCCGGTGATCGAATCCGGGACCTCTTGCGCAGCCGTCGCTTTAAAGTGCAACCCACTAACCACTGCGCTACCGAGGCAGTCGGTGCCAGATTTATCCAAAATATAACGATAATTCTATCAACAAGCGGATGAAACCGCGGCGCGCGGCTAGTTTTAAAAATATATGGCAAGGCGGTGACTGTGTCCAAATATGATTAATATGATTAATCTCTCACTCGATTAAAAACTATACTTTTTAAATTCAATTCAGAAATGCCGCCCAATTACTGTGATAAATTATATGGCCTCGCAACCATCTGTTAGTATTGCGTGCAAATCGTGAGCCTCGGCTTATTACAAACAGTCAATTTCTTTTCCATATTTATTACTTAACATGTCCAAGCTAGTAGTTAAATGTAAAAGAAATAATGTTACTATCTTTTACTGACACGCATCTGTAGTCTTGTAATGTGAGAGCAAAATTCGCGTTGCAAAAAAAGTTGCCATTAAAATTGTCTATGAAGAAGTCATGGGGGTGGTGGACCTCACTATCTAATAGGTATTATCTCTTGAGATAATGAGGGCCATGTTCTATTTAGTCTTAGACTTCTTAAGGTGACGGGTAGGGCACACTAGCGACGCCAATCGATTTTAATTTTTAGCTACTAAACCGGATCTATTTTAAACAATTTCGGGGCTACAACCTCGAGGCAAATACTTATAACCATGCACAAATAGTGGGTCCAACGCGTACGCGAAAAATTGATTCTCGCCAAAAGCGGCCACTTTTCGACCATCAATGAAATCGATAGGATCGATACTTCTGGGTTAATATAATCGATTACTAAGAAATAATATATTACAATTGCTTAGATTGGACAATACTTTCGATAAAACCAATTAAATCGATACTGGAATCGAGCCAATACCATCGTTGGTGGCGATTATTGTTACAATCGATTAATCTGACATTGTTATTATAAATATAGTATAATCGTCATTTATATTATCTTCTTAGACATTTACTGTATGATGATAGGACACCACAACTCATGATATATGGTAATTGACTACGCATTATAATCGATTATTCGATTAAACTGGATAGACATACAGTTATCTCTGAATATTATCTCACATTTCACTTTTGAGGTTATGTTAGTTATGAACTTATTATTTCGAACTTCTACGTTTATCTCATAATTACATTATTTATTACACTCAATTTAAACATTGAAATCAACATATTTAGATCTAGAAACGATGAACCTATGCGGTACTCAAAATACATGGGCACCTGCCAATCGCCTTTTTGGTCCGACCCGGGGATCGAACGCCACCGAGGCAGTCAGTCAATGATTTCTCTTGTTACTCCAGCAACAAACATTCACCATCATTAGGTCATTTGTATGTATCTATTAGAACTGTGGCCACTTACATAAAGCATTTTCCCCCCGGTTCTGAAGTTGTGTGTGTCGTGATGTAATCTCCAAATGCTGGTATAATAGATGTTTCTTTCTGAGTGCAAAGTGGCTAGTTAGCTTCGTTATTTATTGCCGAACGTGTCGAGATTGTCTTGAGCGATTATCGCTAAGTAGAGGCTGGACTTGTCAAAATATCAGTTTATCGATATTTTTCGCAATATTTGGAGGATCAACATTAGTTTGTCACTATTGACAGTAGGTACATTTTTTCTTTAAGGGGACGGATAGGGCACACTAGCGACGCCAATCGATTTTAATTTTTAGCTACTAATCCGGATCTATTTTAAACAATTCCGAGGTTACAATCTCTCGGCAAACACTAATACTATTTATTAAATAACCATGCACAAATGTTGGGTCCGTTTTTGTACGCGAAAAATTAAAATCGATTGGCGTACCTAGTGTGCCCTAACCGTCACCTTAAGTATATTGAATTCAACATAGTTAGTGAAAAAAAATATTATGATGGGAAAAGAAGCTGGTAAGAGGCGTGTGGAGGAGGAAAAAATCATGACTGCGTAACATCCGGGGATCGCGAGCGCCGCACCGCCGAGCTGTTTTGCCTCGCTAGAGACCGAGAAGGATATGCTAGATTGACGGCCAACCTTCGCTAGTCGGAGAGGCACTTTGAGGAGGAAAATGAAAATCTGGACCAATGCGACCTAAAACGCAATAAAGAGCGTATTCTGGTGTTGCAGATGTCCATGTGCGGCGGTAAATTCTTACCATCAAGTAATTCCTATTCCTTGTTTGCCCGAGATAGGCTCTTAACTTTCTGTTTTCGCCTAATAGGGTATTTGACTAAGCTCGAGATTTTACAAAATATAAATATTTTATCAAAATATAGGTAAATATGTGCCAATAGCAAAAATTCTCAATCAAAAATATAACGTCTAGCCGGTTTTATGGTCATTCAAAGATTCATGGGCAAGTTCATTTTAAAAGTATGAAATTTAAAAAAAAATATTATACCATTGAATAACCCATATAATTTACACCAACTATTATAATGGAACCATTGACATAAACGAAACATTTGATATAGCTACCATACAAAATTCAAATGAAATGCATACAAAATACTTGCGTGTGACGTCACATCTCAGTAGCCATTTGTATGGAGCGTTTTGGGTTTGCCCAAAATAATGTGATTTTAAAATTGTGATATCTCAGGTAGTTTAAATGAGAATCAAGTAATTCTTTCAACGATGTTTCTATCATTGAGAGGTCTTTTGATTACACAAATGAAAAAAAAATAGTCAAATACCGTATTCACTGTGGGAGAGCCACGCTACGGCATGAATGGGCCGACTCGACCGGAGTGATACCACGGTCTCACAGAAAACCGGCGTGAACCGGAGTCCCAATCTGGGGGAAAGGGAGGTTGGCAGCGTACTTGTGACTCCACTGGTGTTGCCAGTGTCAATGGGCGATGCGTCTGCTCGTCTGCTACCTATCACATATAAAAAAAACAAAATCGGTTTTGTCCACTGATTATTCAAATCGTTTGGACGCAACCGGGAATGACAGGCAGATTTTTTTTATTGTACAAAAAAAATCCGAACTTTGTATTATGTTTATTATACCATATAGGGCTAAAAGCTACTTAATCTTTAAGACGGCCTTAGGATAGAGCGAGAGTTGGTCCTAAGATGAGATTGAGACCACATACAATATCGATAGCTTTTGCGTCACTACTACCGCGGCGCGGCGTGTACTGCGTTGTGTCACGCACGCACGGTCCGGTGCGCGGGCGCCGGTCACTCTCGCCTCTCATTGAAATGGTTTACGATAATGGGTTGGACAGTTATAGCGCATGATCCGATATAGACAAGGTTACTTAGAAAATAAGTGAGAAGTTCTGCACGTTTCTGTTGTCCTGATACTACTAACAGACCAATCGATAGGTCATCGATTAATGGTAGAATTGACGTCCGTCGATAGTGGACACGATCTTGGATTGAATCTCAATCAATGGCAGAATGGATTAGCCCGACATCGATCGATCTATAATGGTGGGCGTAGTCATTTATCGATATCTATCGGACTGATCGATCAATATTGACTGGTTTGTTAACACCCTCAGACACGATTAGAAGTGTTAGAACTTTTGGAAAAGGCAACCCTGACTTTCTGTTCACAAATACCCTACAGCATACTTCCTATCTTTATTTGCTCTTTGGTTAAACTGTAAAGCGCTAAACTTATGAAAATCAACGTCAAATTTTATTGCTAGCACCAAACAACTTACCCACTTTGTCCACAAAGCAATAGGCTATTTGACTTGTTTTGAAAAGCCTTCTCATATTATTTAGTGGTGGTGTATAGGAATCCTAAAAATAATATTTATTTTCATTTATTATGAATATTTCGTACTGTCAAAAACGCTTCATTCAGCAATATGGCGTCGAATCGTACGAGTGACGTCAACCTTTTGTAAACAAGTAGGAAAATCGACAGCACAAGATAAATTTGATAGATGATTAGCGTCCCGCATAGATAGAACACAATGGCGTCGAGTCTGTCACTTGTTTTGCCCTCAAAAGGCTGCCAATCAAAACCGTTTATAGTCTCGTGGTTCCAAGCACAAAAATATATTTTGGTTTTATTCAATATTATTTATGTGTTTTATTGTTAATTCCTTTTTAAAGCTATAAACTACGCGGATGACTATAAATAAATCTTTATTTTTCATACTGTCAAATAGCTTATTAGACACAAAACAGTCTACGCAATCCGCGCTTACAGTCAACTCTGTATGGGTCGGCACATATGACAGAGACAGACTATAGGGAACGTGAGGGAGAGACACGATACAATACACTGACAACGCATAGGTTTTAACGAACTCTTCGATATCGATGTCAGCTAGATCCGTCCGTTCTGTGTCTATGTATATAGTAACATTAAGGTATATCCTAGAAGTAAACGGATCTAGGTGGTTGATTGAAACAACAGTTTTACCCTAATGTTGGCAACCCTGACGGTTACATAATGGCGAGTGTAAATTGCACACGTGCCTCGAACTGATGGATAGATGTTAGTGACGAAAGTGTCAATATGAGGAAATTCTTTATTTACCCCGCCATCAAGCTCAACAGAACGTCTTAAGTCTTACACCATATGGTTCAATATCGCAAGTAATATACATTTTAACACCTTCGCTAATACGAGTAATCCAGCTACTCATACAATATGTGACGATCTTGAATGATGCATCATAAGGACTATTATCGCACGTATGCTGTATTGTATAAGTAAAAGCGTGGCGGTAAATTAAAGATTAATTTTGCTCGTTTGATTGAGTTTTCATTTCTTCTACATTCGCTCTCGATGCTGAGAAAATTACGATGTCTTATTTCTATAGCCTCAACAAGTCCTCTTCAATGAGGAAATCTGTGATGTAGTAGTACTTTTACGCTTTTGAATGATAAGATATTATCGGCGAAACTATAGCACATTGACATCGCTGATTCGGCCACCTTGAGAGAATGGGAGAGCCCAAATGGTCGAAGGCCCGTTGGCCGTCCAAGGTACCGATGGAGAGACGAGGTCAAAAAGGATTATCGCCGACTTCTGGCGGATGACTGACATTAGGTGGCGCAGGAGCAGGACCTAGATGGAGACTCTTAGGTACTATCGGAGGCCAAGGCTCACTTTGGGTCGCTGCGCCAACCTAGTTAGAATGATAAGATAAGATAAAATTTTCGCATTAGAAAAAAAGCCTAATATTTCACTTATTTTTTGTAAGAGTTGAGGCAAATTGGCGAAGGCGACTACCGGTACGTCCAGTCTGGGCTTGTGGAGTATCCGACCGCGATTGCGCTGAGATGGACAGGCACTCCAGGGGTTTTGGTTAGGATTAGGGTGTGTGGGAACACATCATGGTACCTTTTCACAGGTGACTCCTACTCAATCACAAACAATGGATCGGAGATGATTCGGAATTACAATAATTAAAATACTTAAATGAATATTAATAGAAAAATCATCAAGCTTTTAGAATTCAATATCGAATCAAATTGTAGTTTACCTCTCTCTACAATTATGAATGAACGAGCATAACATCCAAAATTCAGAAAAGTCTATAGTACCTATAGTATAGTATCAGCCTACTGTTCCACTGCAGGGCAAAGGCCTCCATCATAAATATCAACTCATCGCTACTATGATGGGATTAGTCTTAATCACCACGCTTGCCTAATGCGGATTGGTGATCACAAACCCGAGCTACAAGTATGTTCGAAAAATTCCTTTGCTCGACCCGGGAATCGAACCCAGGACCCGAGATCGCGGCCCGGTACTTAAACCACTAGAACGGGGCGTTAGTTGGAAAAGTCTATTTTGACTAAAATCTTCAATTAAAATCTGTAGTGTCTATTTCTTAAAATTACGTCTCGCAAACAAACGGTGACTCGTATATTTTCTAACTATAAATAACGCCATTGGAAAGTTAGGTCAGAAGTTATCCAAACTTGAAATACCTACTGAAGATTGTTAAGGAATTCACCGGTAACAGTATCAGGTTTTCCAATCAATTTTCAAGTTTATGAGTCACAGAAACAATATGAAACGCGGATCAAGGTGAGAGTTTCTATACAATAGTTGCTTTATAAACACAGGTGACTAATTTATTTGCACATATTGTAGGTATTAATAATTGTAATTATGATTCTTGTATAAACGTTAAATGGGAGTTCAGACTAGCGTTTTTTGAGCGTGTACGTTTTTGATCTTATTTTTTTCCATTTCAATCAGCCAAACGCGCGTACACGCACTTATAACGACGTATTTTCTCGAACCGGTGTGTGTGAAGTATGGGTTTCGCGACTCGCGCTTATATGCGCTTATACGGGCTTATAACAGCTCGCCTACACTACAAAATAATAGACAGAAAGCTTTGGCTGGCAGGTTGTATATCGTATATGCTCCCCCACGTAGTAAGAGCTATGTTGGGATGCGAGGAAGCCTGGGCGGCAGTAGCCACCTTCAGCGAGGACGTAATGTCTCAGAAAGAGGCGGCGGAGCGGTAGCGGGAGGCTGACTACTCGCTAACCCGCTTCGACGGCGTAGAGGAGGAAAGAGACGACGACAGTATGGCCGTCATATCCCTCTCCTCGGTGGAGATCAGTCAGCAAATAGTGCGGGGGCACCAGTGCTGGCACTAAACAGAGCTCTATCAATGTCTGACCGGAATAGCTTGGCGCTCGCGGCTATTCCCGTCGCCCCCTCAATAAGGGGGCAAGCCCGACTTGCCATGGAGGTGGGTATCCGCCCGGGGGAGGTCGTGGTAGTCCAAGGCTTTGCCGGATACCCATTACCTTTCCCCAATTGGGCGACGAGGGAACGCCGCTGTGTTTTTTGTCTCTGGGAGCATACCTAGAGGAGAGCCCGACATAACCCCCGCTATCTCGGGTATGCATAAGGCAAGCATTTTTCACAACGTCAAAAAAAAGGGTTGTATATCGTATTGTGTTTTTACCCGACTACGGCGAAGCAAAAAGGAGGGTTATGATTATGACCTGTATGTATGTATGTATGTTCATCTGTTCCCTCATAACTTTTAAACTAGTTATCATATTTGAACAAATGAGGTGTCGTTAGAAGCGTCTTGATTGTCTTCTGGTTATAGGCTACATGACGTCACGTTAAATTTACTACAGCGCCCTCTTGGGGACTTTGAGTAAACAAAATGAAATTATGCGCGCGCAAAAAACTTAAAATTAAATTTTACGCGCGCGCATGAACGCTAATCCGAAAAGGCTTTTAATTATTCGTTTTGTACAGGTGGCCTCATGTTGTGACGTCATTTGCGGTGGGAGGTTTCAAGCACAAATTAGAATAATGTACTTGAATATTATTTAACTTGACGTAAACTCATCTATGACTAAGCGGTGTTTGTACTGAAGGTCGAGATATAAAGTATTCGGTTGGAACTGAAAAGTAATTTATAAACATTCTACTACTTCAGTTTTTGTTGACTTTAATTAATGCAGTGTCTGTTAATTTTTTGGTTATATTAAAACGTTTCTATCGCTGATGGAAATGCTTAGTTAATAAAAGATGAGCATATATGGGTCGTGTTACGTAAAATTGTGATCTTAGCGTGTATTACATTCAAATCTGTCGCTTCGGAGCCCGGGATTTAGACCATGATCCAGGATTCAGCAAGTCTGGTAATTACAATGTTGCGACTGCCGCGCGATGGGGTAAACGAGTTCTGGAGTGGAGACCGCGTCTTGACAAACGTAATGTAGGGCGCCCTCTGGCTAGGTGGGGGGACGATCTGCGCAGGATGGCTGGCAAGAGCTGGATGCGAGAAGCCATGGATAGATCAGTGGCGAACAATTGGAGAGGCCTACGTCCAGCAGTGGACTGCGATAGGCTGATGATGATGATGATGACTGCCGCGCTTCGCAACCCTTACCAGGGGGAACCAGACCAACTGGATCAGAGTTACGCGTTCAGAATCATGAACTATTCGAGACGTGCAGGTTTTCTCACGATGTTTCCCTCACCACTGAGCTATGATGTGACGAAAATATTGCAATAAAGCGTTTTACTTTTTAATTTATGAAAAATACACTATGGGCTTATACGAGTAGAGGAAGTGTATACATATATAATTGAAGGTGTTCTATGATAGGCCCCCACCCATACAACTATTTCACTAAGTAATAATGACGTTAGATCAACTAACAATAAAAAATAAATGTCCGTTCCCATATGATTAGTGGCATCATATCTCACCAGGAAATAGGGGCCATCGGGACATCAAAGTATTTTGCCGTTAATTCCGAAATGGGCACAAAGTGGGCAATAAAATTCCTTCCTTATCTTGGATTGTTCAATTTTAACAGTAAATCCACTCGTTTTGTTCTGCGGTGGGTGTGTAACTGTGCCAGGTGACGCCATCTTTGGATCGGAAAAAAAATGTTATTCATATTATATTTCCTCTTTGTGATGATGTTACGTGATGATCTTACATGTATATTATGAGAGGCATGATATCACCAGATGATAAATGATATCTAATCCCGTACGCTATTTACTCCTAGTAATATGCGCACTTGTAAAATAGTTCACTTTATACTAAAAAATATTTCTGCGCGCTGTAGGTCGCCGCTAGACTTATTTGGCGGACACAATATTGCGCTCGTCTATATAGCGTAGACCCACTTTCAGCATTCGTCTGTATTTTGCTATTCTTACAAACATTATAAACCATTCTAAATGTTCTAGTACATGCTAGAAAATACCTAATGGACAAGAGTTCATACCAACCTTAAACGTAGTTGTCATGTTTTCTTATTTCCATACTCACACTAGTGTTTCCCGATAATCGGTTGTACGTCGATTACTAATCGATAATGCAAATGGGGCGCAAATAATCAAATAATCAATTGTACTATCGATAGTGGAATTAAGCTGATACTATAGATTATATCGATTATAATCGATTAATCTACAATTAGGAAAAAAGTATTAGCCGAGTAGTGAAATCATTGTTTTCTTGTAATAAATATTTCACAACACCATATACATTGATCTGACTCCGAGATAGGTAGCTCAAGCACCTGTGTTACGGATATCAGAATCAAAAGTGGAATTACAAATATACACATATAATTCTTTTCTTCTGTAAATGCATACTTATAATACATAGAAAACATCCAGACCAATACAAACAGACGTGTTCATGCACACAAATGTTTATACTTGCGGGGATCGAACCCGCAACCCTTGGGAAGCGTTCACTACCACTTTTCCAAACGGGTCGTCAATAACTTGTTTACTTTCACTTCCATTTCATATTCCATTCAATGAGCATATTATTATGCCTTTTTAGACATCTTCTGTATGAATGACGATTACCTATACCTATCTTCAGTGAAGTTCTAACAACACGTAAGTCATTTTAAGCAACTTTTCTGGAATGCCATAAAACTGATCAGAGACTTACGTGCTTTTTCAATTAGAATTCAATTGTTGACTTCCGTTCTGTTACATTTTCAATATTCAAAAGGTTTTTGATGACTACAACTGAGTTCTGATTGATAAAAACGATCCGTCTTCCAAGTGTCTAACGAATGGCATCAAAATGTCACAACCGCCACCAGCAAAATTAGTAAAAAAAAAAAATTGTGAAACTTACGAGTAATCCATCTCAAGAGCGTAAAGTCATATTTATATGAACTTCCGTGCTGGTTACTTTTTCCGTAATTTTAAGAGGTTTTTGTTGCTCGTATCTCGATTCTGATTGGGGCGAATCTGAGACGCGTTCTATCGGAGTCTCTAGCGAATGGCATCAAATGTCAAATGTAGAAATAATTGGCAGATGAATCGATAGTATCGGGGCTTAATTCCAGGTATCGATATAACCATAATATCGTCAATTTAAATTATTATAAACTATTAAAATCGACCAAAAATGAAAAAATCCATTAATCCGATTAGTACAGTCGATTATTAGATTAGAGAGGGTGAAAAATAATTAATAGATTGGATAGGCATGAGAACATGCACAGTATGTTGCCGCAGTCATGAGTCAACCCAGAAGCTGCGTGAGATCGATCACAGTATTGATGATGAACTCGTTGCTTGGTCGTTACTACTGAGAGGTTTGCCAGAAGAAGCAAGACTATGCGAATGGCGTTTTATTTTTTTTTTGTATTTTTTTTTGCTGGAGATCTTAGCATGGAACTTACTTTTTGGGAATGTAAGACAGAAGTTGGCTGCAGGAAGATTCCAATAAAGGTGTTCATCCAATGTCAGAGTGATTCTGCATAGTTTCGAGGAGAATAAAGGGAAAACAAAAGGAAACTATCAAGGTCAGTGAAATGTTTCAAATGTGGAGGGAAAGGGCACAGAAACCGGATCTTTGCCCGCTACTAAGGAAGACTGACGATAAGGGCTGGGACATCGTTAAGGTGTGGCGATACATTCGATTTCACAATCCTGGTACATCGAAACAGTGGAGCTTCAAAATCACTACTGTCAATAGTACGGGCTTAATTCCAGTATCGATATAACCATAATATCGTCAATTTAAATTATTATAAACTATTAAATCGACCAAAAATAAAAATCCATTAATCGATAGTACAGTCGATTATTAGATTATAAAGGGTGAAAATAATCGATTAATCGATTATTCGGCAACACTATCACACTCGACCCCGGCGTCTGTTGGCGCTCTCACAAGAAACACTTTCTTCAGACGCAAGCGCACATAGTCACATAGTAGTGCGAGGCGAAAATGCACCGGTCCGGAGAGGTACCGGTCATAAAAAGTGGTAATGTGGGTGCATTCGTATGCAAATTACCTCGGTAAACTAATGATGAACGTCTGTATTATATACATAGATGCCTCTACTATGACTCGGTGGCGCAGTGGTTAGTGGGTCGCACTTTAAAGCGACGGCTGCGCAAGAGGTCCCGGGTTCGATCCCTGGGTCGGACCAAAAATTTGTGTCTAAGTTTTCGGTAAGAAATTCTTAGTGTCAGCCCGGAGTCTGGAATTCGGCGGTCTTGTACCCCCGTGCCTCGGAAAGCACGTTAAGCCGTTGGTCCTGCGCCCAATCCCTCTTCGGTCGTGTCACGCTGGTGTCCCATTGGAATATGACGGTAAGGTAATAGTGAGTGCACTTGTGTTTGCGCACACACTTGAGCACTAAAATATATCCTGCGTTCGTGGCTGATCGTTAAAAAAGGTTTATTTAAAGATAAAAATGGTTTATTCATCGTTTATGAATAAAGCCCAGATCCTTTATGAGTTACACTGTCCTAGTTTATCTGCGTTGTGTTTTACGAAACTGACGCCATCAAGAAAATAATGGTAAATGCCAGCGAAAGTATTATGTTTTATGGGGGAAAAGGTGAATATTTATGGCAACGCCAAATGGTTTTATGAGTACTCGGGGCTAGTCGGCTCATCTCTTGAGCCGGCGGCATTCGCCCTGCGAAACCAAATAAAAAGGTCATGGATTCTTAAACTAAATAAAACATAGTTGTAAAAATGACATCTCGTATTACAAAAGAAAAATGTTTCTTTGAGGATTAAAAATACGTGAGCCTTCTAAGGGAGTGACTAGACTTCAATATTTTACTTTCTCTGCTAAATGTTAAAATGTGGTAACAAGTTAGAAAATATTTAACTTATGCGGGTGTAATATTAACCTGTGCTTTTAGAAAGCATACTGGTAAAATCCGTTTCAGTTTTAACTTGTAATATGTGAAATAGTTTGTATGTGGGTGATTATGTCGTCGGCTACAACCGACTGTTATTATTTTCATTAGGCAGGAGTGAACAGGTATTTTCTAGGCAAACGTATCATCCTAGACTGCATCGTCGGTTTCCATCAGGTGCGATTGTGGTCGAGTGTTAGCCTATCATCAATAAAAAAATTTGATGATTGAATTTAAACAGGCAGTTTTTTTAAATGGGATTTCCGACGAGTATTTGGATCACCGTGTGTGATCAAGGCCGTGTGGTCCCCGGCAGAGTAGAATAGGCCACCCTCACTCTTACCGAGGTGTCGTAAAAGGCGACTAAGGTGAAGCTGCTGGCATGATCATCAGCACCCAGAGAAGGAAAACTCTGCATTTATATCAAAACCCTCGCCAACCCGTCTGCCAAGCGTGGTGAGTATGACAATTACCCCTCATGTGATTGAGGGAGGCCCGTGCCCCAGCAGTGGGGACTTAAATGGGCTGATGATGATGATGATGATGATTTGGATCACCTGATGGTATGTGATTGCCGCCGCCCCCGTGGATACCCGCAACACCAGTGAAGACACAAGCGCGCTGCCTCTAGTACCCTCGCTCATACTCAGCGCAGGCGCTGCCGCACGCCATTTTTCTGAAACACTTTATGTTAATTCTGTGCGTCCTGTGAAAAGTGGCACAAGTCGACTTATGTCAAATTTGATTTTCTTCTTGTTACTTCATCACAAAAAAGTCCTCTATTATTCTGTCTGATCAGACGGAAATATGGAGGATTTGTTTGCATGTCTGTACCACTTTTCAAATGACGCACAGAATTTGTTCTATCAAAAATGGCGGTTAATAATCGATTGAAGGATGTTATACCATTGAAATAACATCCTTCAATCGATTACAGCTACGGCGACCAATCTCAACGATCAGACACGTACGCAGGATATATTATAGTGATCATGTGTGCGCGCAAGCACAAGTGCACTCTCAATTCCCTTACCCACATATTCCGATGGGACACTACTGTGGCACGACCGGAGAAGGATCGCGCGCAGAACAGCTTTACTCACCCCCTTCGGCCGCGTACGCAACCAGAGCTTCGTAACCAGATGCGAACGAAAACTATTTCTGCCTTGTACGAAACCGGTTGCGATCTACTCATTTATTTTTACTCGTAACCAGATACGATCGAACTCTTCTCGTTTTATTAGAATAGTTATATACGGGATTTTTACCATGTACCTTATTTTTGAGTTTGAGGCATTGTTGCAAACGCCATGGTCACGGAGTAACCTCTCCTTTTCATACGTAACCTAGGTCTGGGCAACCTAGCTATAGGTGCTAGCTATCAAGGGATGCTTTTTCCATTTCAACAGATGCTTATCCCGGAAAAACAAAAAGTTAAATATCTCATTGACTGTAGTCAATGAGATATTTAACTTTTTGTTTTTCCGGGATAAGTAGATTCCGGTAGAAGGGATATTTATATTACACTGCATATAGCTGCGTTATGCCATAGATTTATCGTTGGATAAAGATCATACAAATCGGGCCTAAAACCAATGTTTCCACCTTGAAGTATAAAAATCATCGCCCTTGACAAGTCGAGTGTAACCTGCAACGCATCACAATGCTTACAATACTAACTGGACAATGGACTCCACAAACAAGTCCATTATTCAATATACATGAATATTGTGCTTTACACTTACCGACAACGACACGACTAGACCTGGCAAAAACGTATCTTTCAGAAGATTGGAACATTTGCATCTGGATCAGTGCAGAGATGCGGAACAGTGAAACGCTTCATTTGGAACTTGGTCTCTCAGATAGATCCGTGATTCATTCCGCTCATTCGGCTCACTCAGATCATTTAGCTCATTCGGATCATTTGGCTCACTCGGATCATTCAGCTCTTTCGGGTCATCGGATCATTCAGCTCATTCGGATCATTCGGTTCACTCGATCCATTTGAGTCGAATGATACATTCGGAGTGTACATTAGAAATTTGGAACAGTGTATCATTTGGCTGAGTCGGATCACTGGGTCGTTTCAGTAAAGAATTACACACGTCTAGACACGTCAGATTGGACGTTTTTGCATAAACTCGTTGTCATTTCACCTCATAATCAACTATGATTCTCATGATCAATTATTGAGCCAATAAAGCAATAGCTTTATTGTTTCAATTTGTAGTTTACATGAAGTAGTTGTTTACAAAGTATTTGCGTCTCATATAATTCACCATATAAGGTTTACAAGGTACTTTAATTCACCGTGGGAGAGCCTCACTTCCGCAAGGATGGGCCGGCCCGACTGGAATGATACCACGGCCTCACAGACAACCGGCGTGAAGCAGCTGCACTGTGCTGTGTTTCGCTGCGTGAATGAGGGTACCGGAGGCCCAATCGGGGGGCAAGGAGGGTTTAAAGGTTGGTAGCACAAGTGCGCTGCCAACAACTCCACTGGTGTCGCTGGTGTCCATATGGGCGGCGGCAATCGTTTACCATCAGGTGATCCGTCTGCTCGTCTGCCACCTATCACATAAAAAAAAAACTTTTATTCAGCGATTGCCTGGCAATGATATTTGAATTGACAAATAATCGAATTATTCGATTGTAGGATTTTTTCATTTAAAACGAAAAAAGATACACACAGAGCTATCAGAAAGCATTTTGTTTTGTTTGCTTTCTCCAAATAAAATGTATAAAGTTCAGGCATAAGTTCACTGGTGATATATTTTGAATTAAAAGTTTCGGTTAGAATCCATTCGGATATCAAATTTATCATTCGAATCAGCTATCGGCTGATTTTTTAAGTGTTTTTTTGTGTCCAGTGAAAAGCGTTGCTCTTGTCAGCTTGTCAGTTCTCGTTTCCGCATGTTCTCGGACAGCCTTATCCCCCCTCCCTCCGAACTGAGTTGTATCGTATCGATACTACCAAAGGAAAAGCGACCTTCCGTAGCGGAAAATCTTCACAGAGCATTCGAAACGGGGCGGCCCTGCGCTATTGTCTGTCGCCCGTAAAAACCGCGTGTCAAGGTAAATGAACAATGACAATCGTTTATGGCTTTTTAAATTTGTTTATAAATAAATTAAAATCTACTATCGCCTCTATTTCTACATTTTTTTGTTGTATTCGTGTTTTTGGATGAAAATGTGGATTTGGATGAAAACGTAGGGCGCCCTCTGGCTAGGCGTGGAGACGATCTGCGCAGGATGGCTGGCAAGAGTTGGATGCGAGAAGCCATGGATAGACCACAGTGGCGAACAATTGGAGTGGCCTACGTCCAGCAGTGGACTGCAATAGGCTGATGATGATGATGGATGAAAATCTATATTTATGCATTTCACTATTCGCTTCAGATCGCACACGAGTCGCTAGTAGCTAGCTGTCACTTTTCCATGATTTTTTTTATTTTTTTATTTCTTTATACGAGTATTATTACTTGATATCCTAAACTTACCATACATTACAAGAAAATCATGATAACGTACGGTCATCGAACGTAGCGGTGGTCCAGTTAGCCGGCAAAATCGCTAGCACTGCGCTATGCAGTTAGCTTCGCTCTCCGGAAAATTCTCCGACTGTACATCTATGTACACACCATCTAAATCTATACTATTTACCAAGAGGTAAATGCTACAGCAGACAGCGGCGACGCTTGCGCGATGTACTCGACACCCAGCGTCATCTCTTGCTATAAAGTAGAACTAATGTCCTGAAGCGAAGTGATGGCGGGCCACTAGTATTTTATATTTTGAAGTTTACAGGAACGGGAACTTACTGTTATTTTTGCTTAATCTTAGTGAAACGTGGAAAGTTGGTGACAAATGGCGGCGGTTGACATTTTGAGACGAACGTCGGCGCGGGCGCAGAAGAAACGTGTCTTTTGTCAAATCACGTCCTAACTGATATGACCGCAAAAAGTTTTGATTGCAATTTGTTTTTTTTTTTTTGTGGTAGTTAGCTACGATTCTATTTTCACGGTGAAGAGTGTCACGATTTGTCCCCTAAAATAGTCTTGCGTATTTTAATATAACTGTATTAAAACGAGAGTAGCTGCTACTTATTTTGTTTGAAAAAAAAACATACCTGTCACAAATCCAAAGCCTTTCAAAAATCAATGATGTTACTAGAGTCCGCGCCACAAAATAAGTCCTGCGGCTAAACACGGAACTTAAATTTTAGCTTCCTTTCCTAATATTACAAAAAAACTACTCTGACACCGACTTTAATCCTAAACTAGCGAAGTTCATGATTATTACGGAATAATGTTAGTTCTTACCTGCACAACATGGGCCTTTCAAATACCAAAATCTGCAGGTTCTGTCGCGAGGACGAGGAAAGGATTATCCACGTCCGCGGCGAGTGCATAGCGCTGCACCGCTGCAGAAGCCGGCACCTGGGAGCACACATGATCTCAACTGACGAGATCAAGAGCTCCCCCATCAGCTCCATTCTCGGGTTTATCCTGGAACTGGAGCTACATGAGGTGCTGTAATAGGTTACGGGGCTGCCACAATAGATCATCTACTGGTCGCAGTGGCTATGAGACGCAGGGCTCACCCCATTTCTATCAAATAGTAATAATAGTTCTTACATTTTTATTACAAATCCTCGACCACCCTTTAACCACTTAGTACCGCAGGATAGTGTCAAAATCGTACTGAAAATATCACTGAACGAATGATTCAATGATCGAATCATTCAATCATTCGTTCAGTGATATTTCATTTTACATAACCTTGTTTTGTTGTCTGAAGTAATAATAATGTTATTAAGCAACAATACAACCTGTGCGGATAAAGAATGGGATCAGAAATGGCGGCGCATCTATTTACTTCTCGCTCGTACACTATTTGCGTCTATACTCGCACCCCACGAGTGCGAGTATAGACGCAAATAGTGTGCGAGCGAGAAGTGGATAGATTGGCCGCCATTTCTGATCCCATTCTTTATCCGCAAAGGTTGTAAATTAAAATATTGTATTAAGTAAGGTTTTTGTCGTTGCATAATAACATTATTTTTACCAAGTAATATGAATAAGCATTGCTTATATTTTTGGGATAAAATCCAAAAATTAATTAAAATAATTGATTACATTCTCACAAATAACTTAAGTGTTAAACGGAATGTACTGTCACAGGGATAAGCTGTCATTGTTACTGAATCGATATCTTGAGGTTATTATTTTAGTACTCATTTTAAACTAGGGATCCGGGTGGTTTAACTTGAGTATTATACTTGATATACTAAGTAACGTTAAACTTTGTTTTGTAGTTATGTTTATTCTAGTTCTTTAGTTATTCCTAGTATTGAACCCACATTTGAAACCACGTTTTAGAATAAGAGAACTTGTTGTTATAGACATAAAGCTCAAATTATGTTGATGGCGACTGAAGCTCTCATTTCACGGGACTTCTTTGGTGGCGCGAGCGCATACCACCAAAATGATTGATGTGACAGTTGTGTGTGAAGTTGGAAAGTACCGTCACGTGCTAATGATCCTCCTCACGGAGGCTTCGCGGAGGTTTTACAGCGGACGGTAATCTCGTTAGTTGGAGGTAATTCTTTGTGGACAAATAGACTGGGCCCTTGTTAAAGCTGTTTGGTACGAGTGGTGAGAGGAGGCGATCAGAAAAATGTTAACCGTGGAAGAGCCACGCTTCGGGATTAATGCTCCCAGATCGACAGGTGTGATACTTCGGCCTCACAGAAAACCGACCAAAAACAGCGCTTCCGCTCTGTTTCGCCGAGTGAGTTAGGTTACCGCAGGCCCAAACCCAGGGCGTAGATGTATAAAGTGTGGCAGTCTTTACGGTGTCAATTTTCGGCGGCAGTCGCTTACCATCAAGTGATTCGTCTATACGTCTGCCAACTATAACTAAAAAAAGTCTTATCACAAAGACAAAGAACCAACGAATATCCGTTTCGTCTACAAACATAATCTGTTTTTTTATTGCTTAAAATAGGCAGACGAGCTTGCGGCTCATCTGATGGTAAATGGTAACCGCCGCTCATAGACATCAACAATGCCGGAGCACAGTTATGCCGACCGTCAAAAAGAACTCTTTTCAAACCTCGTTCAAAAAAGGACATGTCATAGCGATCAGGGAACACCGCGGCTGGAAGCTCATTTCAGAGTTTGCACGATTGTGGGAAAAAGAGCGCTGGAAACGAAGGGATTGTTAAGGTTGTTGATTGTGAGATGATGTTAATAATCCATGTTGTAAGTGTACCTTAAAAGATATATATATATATATATATATATATATATATAGATATATATATCTTTTAAGGTTATATATATATATATATACGGGAATCGAACCCGCTCAATACAATACGCCAATTTGGTCGTCAGGTGTATCCCTCCTACATTCTGTAACTTGTATACCAACATTACCAGCACAAGTTGCGAGTGCGCCGCCGCGGAGCAGACAATAGTCCAAGTAACGGTGTCTGCGCACGCGTCACAACACCGCGCACTGATGAATGGGGGAGAGATGCTCAATGACTTCTGTATAAGCAGGCCGGGGGTATTGATGGTTGAACTGTTCCACTGTGCTATTGAAATCAGTACGTTCTATTTTTCTCCTTTTTTTATGTAATAGGTGGCAGACGAGCAGATGGATCAGCTGATGGTATTCGATTGCCGCCGCCCATGGACACCTGCGACACCAGTGGAGTCAGAAGTGCGCTGCCAACCATTAAACCCCCCTTTCCCCCGGATTGGGCCTCCGGTACCCTCACTCACGCAGCGAAACAGATTAGTGCTGTTTCACGCCGGTTCTCTGCGAGGCCGTGGTATCACTCCGGTCGAGCCGTCCCATTCATGCCGAAGCGTGGCTTTCCCACGGCAAAAGTTTTGTATACATCTGGTAACCCTGCGACAGACAGACTGAACAAAGCGTGTGTTGAATAATTAGTTGTTCTCTTGAGCGTGGTACTTGCGTAAGAGATGCGGGTCTATTCTAAATTGCTAAATCCTAACGTTAATTACCTAGTTGCCGACTTTTTTTGTTTAGTCTTAGCTCTTTGTTCTGAATGGAGCGCGAGCGGACCGAAAGGCACGTTAAGACTGTTGGTCCAAGACGCTAGTTAATTACCTACTTTCAGATGCGTTTCGATTTGTAACGTCAGTAAGTTTGGTTCAAAGACACTGTATAGATTTGTTAACACGTAAAGAATAATTGTTAAATGATAAATCCTGTATATATCATTTAACAAATTCAACATACAGGGCGTATCTGTGGCCATTTACGTCCCTTTAACCACGTGTTCTACCAACCATTCTGAACATGAACTGCAACATTTGTTCTATGACTTTCGAAATTCGTCGAAAATTTTTTCGACTCCATACAAAATGACCAAGTCACTTTATATGAAAAGTTAAAAAAAAACCAAAAGTCATAGAACAATTGTTGTTCATAATGGTTGATAGAACACGTGGTTAAAAGGATTTAAATGTTCACAGATACACGCTGTATGTAACGAAGTATATAAAAATCATAAAAAATAGCAAAATCGCAAAGCGAAATGATGACGGGAGATAAATAGTAAAATTCATATATCGGGGCTAAACGCGACGAAAATAAACAATATGAATTTTAGTATTAATGCAACGCGAAAGTTTAATATCGTGAATAAATAGTATTTGGAGTTTGGAAAATGCCTACTACTTACTTTCATTGTAGTTCAAATTTCTCCATTAATTTATGTTAATTACGTCTGTGTTATGTACGAACGATGTATTCATAATCGTATCATATTCGACACAATATCATAAACGTATCATATTCGACACAATATCATACGTTTTTTGAAAAGTACCGTGATCTGTTTAACTCCTATTAATGATTTCGTAACTGTCTAAATATGTTTGCATGCTGCTGCATGGACATATCCGCGGCTCAAATATTTCAAGCACGGATCCATATTTCACCCAATTTCAAACAATATTGATAGCTTCCCATATTTTACTTCACATGCAAACCAGACAGTCATATTGCCACATTGCATTTTTCTTTAATTCCTGTACTTGCAAGAACGCCGGCACGCAAATAAGTACCTATACAAATTGGTTAATTAAAATTTCCTTCTCCAAGCCACAGGATTCGAAATCTTAGGAAACGTGTATCGTTTCCCAAATAGTTGCATCCGACTATTTATTTCGGTTTTGTAACAAGTTCTATTACAATTAGCTATTAAGGTAATAAGGAAATTGATTTGTTGGTATTGGTAAATGATGTTTGTAATAGAATTATAGCATGATATAAATCTGTATGAATCATTAAACGTGCATTTTACTATGAAGAATGAAAACATTGATTAACAATCACTTTCGATATACATATCTCCAAAAGATGATTTAAAAATGAGTAGGTAGGTACTTATGTTCAATCCGCAACAAATTAACTGCAATCGGCTATTAGCTAGAACACACAGAGGAGTAAACATTTTTTTTTTCGTATCTGGCGGCCCATTTTTTGGTAAATTAATAGACATTAGCTATGCCGGGAACAGTCATGCCGCTGCCTAACGTGGAAAAATAAATTTTGAGGTCCGACTTTAAATATGTATCTTATCGGAGATGTCATTTTAACTGTACCTTGTGCTTAAAGACCGAATACCACTTTGTTAAGTACAAGAATTTAATTAAAAAAACAAAAACGATTTACCCCGAAATGTCGACACCATTTTGGGGTAACTTGCTTTTAATCGACCTATGGAAAGGTATCAAATTGGTAATCGATACCTTTCCATGATCTAGTTCACTCGGCTCGTTACGAGAAAGCAGAAATATTTTGAAGTATTTTAATTGACTTCCTCCAAATATTTCCCGTGAATGAAAGCAGTCTTTGTAACACAATCAGATAAGTAGCAGTGAGGTAGTTCACACTGACCAGTTTAGTGTAGCTGCAGCTAGTCGTTCCGATTTTGTAAAATTGAAATAGTGTAATTGGAGGGCCATATTATATACTGTTATTAATTAAATTAATATAATAACGACAAAGTATCGCACCCCCAGTGGAAAATAAGCATAAGTGGTCTAATAAATTTATCATATTTGAAAAGTACGTTTAAAGATACATATGTTGAATTTCTTCCATTAACTCGTCAATTTAAAGAAGAAAAATATGAAAAACATATGTGTATTTAAACGAACTTTCCAAATATGATAAAATAGATGATATGGGTAAACTGAAAAGGCAGTACAACATACAACCCTTATCATTCTGATAAAATATCATTTTAATTAATGCTGGATGTGAAGCAGACAAGCATTTTTTTTTGTTTTTGCGGTCAAAAAATGTATAAATAAATAATTTTATGCAACATCTCATACCTACATTAGATTAATTCCGTTAACGGATATCAGACAACAGAGGAATTACAAATATTATACTAAATTATATTATTCTAAAAAGAGCCTCCTCTCACAACACAGGGCGACCTTATGTAAGAGCAGTTCAAGTATTGCTAAGTATCGGTGTTTCTTGAATAAACGATATTTTCATTTTCATTTTCAAATACATCATTATCACACGAATGTCCCTGGTATAAAGGTATATCCAAGGTGGGAATTGATTGAACCCGTGAACTTTGAGGCAGGTTCACTACCAAATGCGCCATCGGGCCAGTCAAACAAATGGCGTTACTGTTCATTCTTCTATACTATGTTATATTGTGAACCGTTCATATGTTTGATCCCGTTACGAACGAGGAGTTGCGGAGTTTGGAATGCGTGCCGAGAGCAATAATCATATAATTGGTAATAGTGCTCAACGGACATGTTGTACTGATAGTGGTGTAATAAAATTATGGTTGTAACGAAATCGTGGCCAATAATACGTCTTACTTGCGATTTGTATTATTTGTAAATTGAGTTTACTTACGATACTGATGGTTGGATTTAGCGCAGTTTTCTTCTTCTTCTTATTTTATTTGTGGCAATCCAATTCTCTTCTGAGAATTACTGCTGCCATTATCATGTTTTAGATCTTAACAGTGGGAGAGCCACGCTTCGGCATGAATGGCCGGCTCGTAGGTGTTTAGCGTTTTGTCGACCACTTACTGATTCTGCCAAGAATACTCTTAACGAAATCGAAATGTTTAAGACCGTATTAGGTCCAAGCGAGTTGTTCACGTGACAACTCACACGACACAGCAGTGTTAAAAACGATACAATTCAACGTTTCTTATATTAATATCAGTTTGCGGCACTTTACTGCACAAACCAACACCAAATTTGTACACTAAAAACCACTAAATATTAATTGAAAACCTTTGAATTGCTACAGCCAATACAACTCGTTCTATTACCCTACGCAGAATCGTTATGTACTTACGCTGACTGAAAGGCAAGGGTTGTGTTATGGATATCCGACAAGACAACAGAGAAATCACAAATACCTAAATGCACATATCACACCCACACTCAAGAAACACAGGGTGTTCATCACACGAATGTTTGTTCACGCGATCTTTGACTTATGAGGCAGGGAGCCCAATTCTCTGGATTTTCTATATGAAAAAACATAGCGTATGTCGCATGAAAATGAAAACCATACAAAATAGTATGTTTTAGTTTTATATATCGATTTTTGATAAATATTAAAAGTATGAGAATTGTCTGGAGCCCAATTCTAGAATTGTAGAGACCTGGAGGCCTCTACAAAATGCGCCATCGAGTCAGTCAAGTATTATAAATAAAATGCTGCTACAATTTTCTGTACTTAAGTTATGGCCTTTACCTATAACAACCTAGTGAGGGAATTCAAAGGGATGTTGACGGGCAACAAATCACTTGAACGGTGAAAGAAACCAACTAGCAAGGAAACCTGTATGTATTAGTATTATTGATGGTAGAAAGGGAGAAAGCGAGGAGTCAAGTAAGATAATTAATACCGTAAATATACGTTTATTTCCCTGGAAAGGCTTTGATTTAACTAGCATGCCAATTGCCTAGCCTATTATACTGCTAGTTTATAGTCTTAAAGGTGGAACGTCATATCAACCTTAAGGTCGTGGTTTCTAATATTCTTACATTGAAAGAAATGCATCCAGTGTTGAGTGCATTTTTTTATACGACGATGGTGATAAGCAATCGAGGCTGGCCTGACGAAATGCAATGTAGGACAACGGCAATAAGGGAGCATCTCGGTGTTGTGGTTTATAATATAAGGTGTTTCAGTCGATATAGGGGTGATCCCACATGACCGACTTCTTGTCGGTTCGATTATCGGACCTACAAAAAGTTGTCCCATTTTTCATAACTTATATCTCACCGCTTTTTTCGGTCGTGTGTGTTATAGTATCAGCCTATATACTGTGCCACTGCAGGGCAAATGCCTCCATCATAGAAATCAAGTCATCGCTACTATGATGGGGTTAGGCTTATTCACCACGCTTCCCTAATGCGGATTGGTGATCACAAACCCGAGCTATGTTCGAAAAAAGTTCGAAAGTCATATGTGGGAGAGCCACGCTTAGGCATGGGCCGGCTCGACCGGAGTGATACCACTGCTTTACAGAAGACCGGCGTGAAGCAGCGCCTGCGCTGTGTTTCGCCGTGTGAGGTTACCGGATGGTAACCCCCCAATGGGGGGAAGGGGAAAAGATTGGCAGCGCACTTGTGACTCCACTGTTGTTGCGGGTGTCCATGGGCGGCGGAATTGCTTACCGTCAGGTGATCCGTCTGCTCGTCTGCCACCTCTCATATAAAAAAATAATAATCGAAAAATACCTTTTCTCGACCCGGGAATCGAACCCTGGACCCTGAGATCACGGCCCGGTACTTGGACCACTAGTAGACCAACGGGGCGTCGTGTGCATTGCGCTATTGAAATCAGTACGTTTAATTTTTCTCCTACAAAAAATCGGTCACTGATTTATAGGTCACGTAAGATCACCCTGACTCTGGGGAGACTCCATCCCAGTGGAGAGCTCTACATAACACTCAACTCATACCTGAACAAGACCATCAAAACAAATATCTACTTGTATATTGTTCCTGTAAAGTGTTACAAAATTAAGCAATTTACATATTCAATGTTGTCTCTGAAACTTCGCAGCTAAATCACTCGTACATAATAAATAAGTTATCCAAATGGAACAATGAACACATCTGTCGGGTGCGCGAGCGCTTGTGTGTAGCAAGCAAAATGGCTGCGGTCACGCCTAACCGCAAGAGATGCTCTGACAAGTCGCAATGTTGCTGAGTAAAGCTGGATACAGTACAGAATAGTACGCCCACATAAATAAATCGTTCATCACACTTTTTTTTTTTTATGAGAAAGGGAGGTAAACGAGCAAGCGAGTCACCTGATGGTAAGCGATCACCGCCGCCCATGGACTTCAGCCACACCAGAGGGAGTGGAGATGCGTTGCCGGCCTTTTGGGAAGGTATAGGCTCGTTTCTTGAAGATCTCAATGTCGTACCGGTTCGGAAATACCGCTGCGAGAAGTTGAGTCCACAATGAGGGAGGAGGTGCGTGGCAAAAATGACGTGTAAAGCGCACGGTTGTAGATCTCCATCCATCCAGATGACATATCCAGATTTTCTTAATATAACATAGTTATTGATCTTATAACATAGTTGTTGTAATACAGACGTCCTGTTGGTGTAGTGGTTTAATTACCGGGCCGTGATCTCGGGGTCCTGAGCAAAAGTATGTTGCAAATTTTTCGAACATATAGCTCGGATTTGGCTAATCCCATTATAGTAGCGATAACTTAAATTCTATGATGGAAGCATCGCTAGTGAGCCCTACCCGTCACCTTAATTCAGTACTTCCGGTACTCTTACTCATTCGGCGAATCACAGCGCAAGCGCTGTTTTATACTTTCGGACTGTTAGGCTTTAGGACTGTCATAAATAAAATTAATTTTTCTGAAGTAGATTTAAAACCGTTACACTAAAATTGAGATATTACTCATGTCTCAATCAGGGGTATTAGCCCGAGCCGGACGTTACGACGGAATCCGAGTTCCTCTCCCTTTCACACGTGCTGTGTTTCTCCTTTGTTTGGATGCGACAGATATATTCTAAACCATTACGGAACGTCTTCGCGCTAAGACCCCAGCCAAGAAAAGTTCCGGAATTAAACACATGCTCGCCCCTTTTAACAATGCGTGTTGGAACGGGATGGATTGAGCTTTAGTACGGTAATAACTTTAGATCGCGGTTTATAATCAGGAGGTAGTTCTCCTCTTCAATGTATTGACAGCAAATACGAGTGACTATGCTTTGGCAATTTATCTCAACATTAGGTCATTGAACCCCATTGTTTTACTGGTGTTAGTCCGTTCGTAAAATTTTAATGACGAAGTTGAGAGTCGTGTTAAACGCCGGCGTTATGGAGGCAGGAATTTACGAGCTATTTGCTAATGTGAATGGTCTATCTATAGATAGAGTATTGGCAGCTCAGTGCTTCAGAACGCGCCTTCCATGCGGGGGTCGTGGTTCGAATTCGAGCATGCACCTCTGGATTTTTCAAATTTGCGTATTTCTACCATTAGCTCGGCGGTCAGGGAAAACATCGTGTGGAACCTCCACATTTATTTATTTTTATTTATTTAAAACTTTTTTGCCCATAGACTGACAGGATGGCGCAATTGGTAGTGACCCTGCCTCTTACGCCAAAGGTCGTGGGTTCGATCCCCACCCTGGACAAACATTCGTGCGATGAACACTTGTGTTTGTTCGGTGTCTGGGTGTAATATATGTATTTAAGTATATATTTGTGTTCCTCTGTTGTCTGATATCTGTAACACAAGTGCTTAAGCTACTTAGTACGGAATCAGGTCAACGTATGAGATGTTGTGAGAATTATTATTATTGCACAAATTTTGATACAATGAGGTTTCGGATAGATTCTGAAACGTGTAACTATGATTCAGTTTGTCTGGTTCTCGGGTTGCGAAGGTCAGATGGCAGTCGCTTCATTGTAATTACTAGACTATGGAGTATAGATGCCTATAGATTGCATTAAGCTATTTGCACAGAGCTAGTCATCGGGAGCAGTCCAAACGTAAATGTTTAAAAATAGATCTTGATAGACTGGCTGCTTGGTAATATTTATAGAATGTCTTAATGAGGCAGTTGACTGCCTCGATGGCGTAGTGGCGTGTGTGGTGTACTTTAATGCGACGACTGCACTTTGGGTCCCGCATTCAATCCTCAGATTCGGGGTAAAAAATTGTATCTGAGTTTTTTGGATTAAAAACGAAATTCCTCCAACTCAATCATTTGCATTCTACAATCACAAATTTGACAAAGGTCACATCAAAAAAATATCTAGTACCTAACTATCTTTAGGACTTTACAGTGAGAAACATCGACTAGAATATTGACCTCGTCGTCTTTCACATTATTAGACACATTGTCTTCAAGAGTCTTGCTTTCACAATACAAGCGAAATTGTGAACTTTAAACTTTGTCCATTAAAGGACCCGCGTTCTGCGGATAACAGCAACTTTTACTAGTGACGTCATGTCCCAAATGATATGTGTTATGTTCTAATACAGATGGGGTTTGGATGTTGAGCGTAAGATGAAGCACTTTTACTGCTCAATTTTCCTGGTTATTGCCGATCTGTTTCATGCACACTTAATACTTATATTACTTGGCATCTAACGCTTCAGTATTGTGATTCACTAAAGTCAACATCAGAGCTGCTACAAGTGGTAGCTTGTTAATAGCTCTTTGATATTTTTGTCATCTTTATTTGTTATGTTAAAGCAGTCACCTATCCAAAAAAATAAATAAATAAGCAATGTCCTCGACGATCTCAGAAGATTAATAATTAAAAGCGGACTGTAGGTATAATGGTTATATTAATATGATCAAGAGAAAACAAACAAATAAATTTAAATTAACAAATGCGAGTGTCCGCAAGCCGCTTTATCGTGGAGTGTGGTCGGCCAGCGCTGGGTGCCTCCCCGCGCCCGCTCACCCCTCCGCTGGTGACGTCAGGCCGGCCGCAGCCGTGCACGCAGTCGACGCGTGGACAGCAAACATATTTTGTTTGTTGACTCTGGGTCCCCAAGGGTCACGTTTTTTAAACGAGGTTTGAAAAGAGTTCTTCTCTCACGGTAGGCAGCGGCATGACTGTGCTCCGGCATTGTTGATGTCTATGAGCGGCGGTTACCGTTTACCATCAGATGGGCCGCAAGCTCGTCTACCTACTATAAGCAATAAAAAAAAAAGTGCAATCTTCTCTTTAAAGTGCGACTCACTTGCCACTGTGTCACTGAGGCATTCCTAAACCACTGTTATTGTGAATGAGACGAAATACCAAACATAACATATTACCTATTTCGGCCCAGCCGTGTAACCTATTTGAATAACGAGTGCGTAAAATATGCTAATTTTATCTGTTCGCTATGTAGATTGAAATCTGAGCATGTTTTAATTTGTTTCAGTATGTAAGGACGTTTGTTTTAAATATTGCTTCCTTTCCACCGTTTCCAGCAAGACTTAACTAAAACGGACAGGTTTATGTTTCCGTAGAAATATTCGCTGGCGTTTAAGTGGCTTTAAGGTTACCTACCACTTTTTGTTAGTAAAAATTCATCTGCGAATATAGTAATCTTGTACCTATTTAGCTGAAGAAAGGGTGATGGTTGGTTAGCAGAGTGGACAAGAACTTGCGCCTTCCGAAAAGGAGATCGAATTTGAGCACGCACTTCTGTACTTTTCATATCTACGTGCGTATTTGACTACCATGCTGGTGGTGAAGGAAAATGAGGTAACCTGTACATGGCATCTCAACAGTAGGCATATTGGCCTCGAACACAAGACTCGCTACCACCTACTGTGCTGAACAGTTTCACGTCAAAACTCGACTCCCCAGTTTCCGCAGGTCAACCAGCACTCGATCTTATGTTTATGAAATGTTCTCTGCTTTCCAGAAATTCGAGAGAGGTGGGAACCCTAGGCTTAACGCTCGCTCCGCTTCGCTTTTATAACTCGTAGAGCCATTACCGTATGCACTACGCTAGGCTTGGAATAACCAGGAAATGTGGTGGGCTTAACTGTGAGAAATAGGAAGATTATTCTGAAATAGCTTCAGCGTCTCTGGCGTTCTCTGTTTTAGGGTTGCGAAGGACAGGCGGCAATCGCTTCATTGTAATTACCAGATGTAGCAATTCCTGGAACATGGTCCAAGCGTACCCCGGGTCTCCCGAAGACGAAGAGACTTTTGACACAAACTGGAAAGACACGCTGTGATGATGAGATGTCTATGTGTTTGTAAAAGGTTTGATGAATTCTCCAGTACATTACCTTGATAGGTTTATCACCACGCTACTGCTGGTTGGAAGAATTGGATAAAGTCAGTTCCATTAAACCGTAAATGAACACTCTTTTAGTGTCGGCCCCGGTTGCGTTTTGTTATTCCGTCTGTATCGTCCCTCAATTCGGCAAAGACCTCTCTGAAGTCTCATAAGAAGAAGTCCACTGCTTTACATGAGTTTATCCAAATGTTCGCCGCTTTTGTCGATCCTCGTATTCTCGTGTCCAGCTCCTACCAGCCATCTTGCGCAAATAGTCACTCCAACTGGCATGGCGTTCTACGTTTCCGAGAAGTGGCCCCACTCCAAAAATGTTTGTGGTTTCTGTGGCTAATATGGGCAGTCTACTACCTCTTCAGCTTGCTAAACCGGTGACCCCACCGGATAAGGAAGCCGCAGCGTAAAGTGCAAAATATTATATCGAACCCACCTCTAAAGTACAAAGGTGCATAAATCCTCCTTCTTCATTATATTCCTAAAAGATACATTCCAGAGATAGTCAACCTGTTTTCTCCCGGCAATTTCCGACTAACAAGGAAGAGGTAACGAAGCTGTCAATTAGTTAGAATGGCCGACTGATTGGAACAATGCGATTGGCTAGACCATGGGTGCTCAATCCGCTCATACTTATCGCACCCATCGCTCAAGTTGATCAATGGCAGGGGTGTCAGCTGTTCGCTAATGCGTGGTTGAGGTTATTGGCACCTGACGTCATCTTTAGTTGGTGGACCTGTCCTCTAAGCGCCGATTTGTGTATAATAATGTAATTTTTCATGAAAGCCGGTTTTCGTCTTAATCTTAAAATGTAGTGATACAGGTTCTTTTTACTATAGGCTAACATTTGACTACAATCTCATCTAATGGAGAGTGACTATGAACTATGTCTATGATTTCTTTACACGAATACTTTAGAATCACTAGTGTTGAGGATCGACGGCTGGACCAGCGTCTTATATTGTTTATGATTATATACTTTTTTACTAATATACTTGATATATTGTTGTATTGACATTCATAATGGACAACATTTCAAAATTGCTAAGCTCTGAAACAAAAAATACCATTTCTTTATTTACTTTTCCGCTGCGCGAATATATATTTATTAATTTTTTATATTGCTCATTTACTGAGAAAAAAATTAAAAACTAAAAAACGTAAGATGACGTCATCGGACGGCAGAATGTAAAATATTTCTTTGCCTAGCACATTATAGTTTTAAATTTACGAAATGCCAAACCCATGACATGCAACTGTCAAAAAAAAGACAACTTGTCAACGTTGAATGTATGAATGACGTTGACAATGTTGACACTAGTATTATTTACCTTTGACAGTAGTACCTTTTTTTTATTAAAACAATGATAAGCAAAGGAATATCGCAGTATTCAGCCGTCCGATGACGTCATTTGGCGCTTACGTCTATTTAGAATATAAAGAATTTTAATAATTATTTTATACATGAAAATGGACAAATTTTGAAAAAAGAAAAAATATGGGTCCGTTCATTTTATGTCTATTTTCATATAAAAAAACAATATGGACATGTTAAAAATATGAAATGTTGTCCATTGTTCTGTATGGACCTAAATTGAATAAATATTTTTTATCTTTATCTTCTTTGTTTAACATATATGGTTGTCTTATGTCCGTGTCTGTAGATATACAAAAAAAAACATTATTTTGCTAATATCAGGACTTTTTATTAGCATCCCATTGCCAGCGCTTTATTATATTTTATTATATATCCAGTCCAATCCCCACAACTAGCTTAAAGGGCTCTATTATGGTGGCCCATCTGAATAAAGCATTAATACTTTGTAGCTCTATAATTTGCTCATTATTTAGTATCCTATCTTTATGCAAGCGTGGTGATTAAGCCTACTCCCATCATAGTAGCGATGACTTGATTTCTACAATGCAGGCATTTGCCCTGCAGTGGGACAGTATATAGGCTGATACTATAATACACACGACCGAAAAAAGCGATGAGAAATAAGTTATGAAAAATGGGACAACTTTTTGTAGGTCCATATCATATCAGCAATGTATAATATCAATAAGAATCAGCTACCAACGATGGTGTTTCCGGACAGATACAACCTGGTGATCTTCAAGAAAAGAGCTTATTCCTCCCTAAAGAGCCGGAAACGCATATGTGATGCCCCCTGTGTCGCAGATGTCCATGGGCGGCGGTAATTCACTTACCATCAGGTGAGCCGTCTGCTCGTTTGTCTGCCATAATGTAAAAACAATATATTTATCCTGCGTACGTGGCTTATCGTTGAGATTGGTCGCCGAAGCCGTAATCGGTTGGAAGATATTACCTACTATGAAACTATACAGACTAAGAAATTATCAGTCAGTAAAAATATTAAAGACAGTCGTTTCTTTTTCTAAGAATCTATTTCCGGAACCGGACACCGTGATATCTACCATTAACAATGCACACATAATTGTTTATTCACTTAATTGAACCATGATAGAAAACCAGAGACGGCCCTACGATTATTGTCATTATGTCTTTCTCTGTCGCTCGTTAAGAATCTAAATTCGAGCGACAGGAGAGGTGCAGATAGCGTGATGTCACTACGCCGGTTTCTGCGTGGGAAATAGTTTTTATGATATCAACATGTGGATATGTTATGGCGGCCACAGACGGTCATTGTTTTCCTAAAACTGTCGCGTCAATCCTATGTTTACGTCATTTGAGCCAAAAAAAATCCTTGCACACTTTCATCACTCCGTCCCCAGTTTTACATTGACTTCATCAATGAAACTAGCGCCGCTAATATTTATATTGTGGCGATTGTTAGAAGAGATCAAAAAAAAAGTACAACTTTAAATACTTGAAAGAAAGATTAATGAATTTATTGAGACACAAAACAACAATTTTTACACGCGACAAGTAACAATAATCTTCACTGTTCGCCTACACATATGACATTGTAATAAATATATTTATTGGACATGAAAGCAATATATATAAATCACCAAAGTATTGTTAAAAAATTTGGCGATTTAAAAGAATAACTTTGTGTGGCGAGTTTCTTTCCAGATCTTCTCGTCAGAATCAACTTTCCGATTCCGGTGGTAGAATCATATTAATTATATTACTTTTTTGGTATATTTTATGTATTGACATTATAAATAATATGTAATTACCATGTACCTACCTCCCTACATATATACCTACTTAAATAATATATTTTATATAGATTTCTTTCATGTATGGCGATTTGTAAGAGCTGTGTACATACAAGCCTATGCAAATGAAGAATATTTGACTTTAACATAGTTGCTAAAAGTGACCACTTACAATGAAGTAAAATACACATGTAGCAATGAAGATGATAATTTTTATTTGTAGGAAATTACATACGTTTGTCTAAAAAACTGTCAATACTTTCCTTCAAGTGTTTAAAGTTTTTTTTTTAAATGTCTCATAATCGTAACAATAAATATAAAACTATGGGCTGCACACCTTTCGTCTATGTAGGTTCTACACTGATAATAGGAGATACTGCAATCCAAAAGCCTCCATTATAGACATCAAATTATCGCTACTATGATGCTATTAAGCTTAAATACCACGCTTACCAAATGCGGATTGGTGATCACCATCCCGAGCTATGTTCGAAAAAAATTCTAAACTTACTTTCGCTCGACCTGGGAATCGAACCCAGGACCCCCATATCACGACCCGATACTTAAACCAGACCGACAGAGCGTTCAGGGGATAGGAGATATACTTACTTTAAAAATCCAATCAGTTTTAAATTAAAAAAAATTAGGAAAAACTGAGAGTGTGTGGCTTCTTTTATAGTGTTTATGTCTGGAAATATGAGTATAAGTGAAGTTGGTCAAACAATGAAGAGGAAACTATAAGCAGACTAACTTCAACCTTCAAATATTTTGTTTGAAAAAATTCAGATTGGTGATCTTCATTCATCATCACCAATTCAATTGTTTCAAATTTCAATGCGGTACTGGCTAAGGGGTGCCGTCCGAGCGCAGAAGGTTCTGCAATTAATTAACGCTCGAATTGAGAAAACAAACATTTCCTAATTGGTCTCTGGTCGGGATGTGCTGGGACAACTCCCGAATTCATTATCTAGTTCTCAATACAGGGATGATCGGTTCGAGTTGTCTAGTGCATTTTTTTTGCATAGTGGCACCACATAAGTCGCACCACTCACCAACAGACGGATCACCTGATCCGTCTGTTCGTCTGCCCCCTTATCTCCCGCCCGATTCGACAAATCTCTATCCTAGAATAATCTATCATATACGGGTGAACCCACACAACTGATATTCGGTGACCGATTCTTTTTTGTAGGAGATAAATTGAACTTACTGATTTTAATACTGGTAATAAGTACCACAAATACGACTTGGTGACCATAAAGAAAAGAGCTTCTTCGTCCCTTAAGAGCCGTCAACGCATCTGTGATGCCCCGTGTGTCGCAGATGTCCATGGGCGGCGGTAATCTTACCATCAGGTGAGTTCGTTCGCTCGTTTATCTGCAATAATGTAAAAAAAAAATAGTTTCACACGTCCTACAAAAAGTCGGTCAGAAATGGTATGAAAAATCGACCGACTTTTTCTTTTTTTTACACAACGCTACGAAACGTATGGCATGACAGCGCTTATACCATAGATTTAATCTCGGATTAAGATTATTCGAATTCGGCCTAAATTGACTGCTTTTAGTAAGTTCTTCATGTGGGAGAGCCACGCTTCGTCATGAATGGGCCGGCTCGATCGGAGTGATACCACGGCCTCACAGAAAACCGTCGTGAAGCAGCACTGTGTTGAGTTTACCGATTAAGGAGATTTAATGGTCGGCAGCGCATTTGTGACTCCACTGATGTCGCGGGTGTCCTTGGGTGGCGGCAATAGCTTACTATCAGGTGATCCGTCTGTTCGTCTGCCACCTATCACAATCCTACGAGTCTGTATATCTCGTTACGTTGTCTAAAGATAAAGCAACCGGGTCGCGTTTCGTTCGCCCATTTGTATTGTAAATTCACAATTAACATAGACAATAGCACCGTGCGAACCGATATGTTAACTTGTATGAATCAACCTCATCACAAGGCCGCTGTGTTTGTTCACCCGGCAAACGTTTTTCCTCCTTCCACCTTAAATTAACCGATGTAGAGTCGAAAGTCGATTGTTGAAGTGCAGCAATGTTTTGGTGATTTTAAAATTCTAGACCGTGGTACACATTTAGTGTCTGTTCTCCGAAGGATTAAGTTACATTAGTGCGGGTATTGAAAATAAGAGTGCTTTTAATTTGGTTTTTATTTGGTGCAGTGAGACTATTAATATGTTTTTCTTGTTTATGCTTTTACTGGTGATAAATAATTAAAGTTATTAGCATCTAAATATATTAGTGGTAGTATTCAATGGCAGTTCGTCGATATGCTGGAGTTCTTTAAATTTGTTGGGAAACCTAACCAAAGAAGTGTGTGTAACCAAAGAAAGCCACATGACACGCTGGCACCATGGAATTTAATCTATCCCATTATTATATTATTCATTTATAAATAGCAGGTTAAATGATGATCTCATTGTATCATGCCTTATGTATTGAAGTCGAATATAGACTTAGGACTCTATACTGAAACGACTCAGTGATACGCTTCAGATAGATGATACACTGATCCGAATCACGAATGCTCGCTCCGAATGTATCATTTGGCTCATTCGGATCTCAAAATCGGATTTATTCAATCGGTCAACGCGCTCACTGACTACTGGTTCCACTGACTCGAATGAGCGACGAAGATCTTTAGGCCAATAGTAATAAAAATATATGGTATGTATATGAAACTTGGTAAAATTATTTTAATAAGGGGTCATTATAATCCCTCTTCTGTTCTGAATCCATCTGAGAGTCGATGTTCTAAATGAAGCGTCGAACGAAACGACTATTTTCACTGTTCCAGATTCAAATGATCCAATAGAAAGATACATTTTTGCCAGGTCTAGTACCAGAAGAACATAAATCAAATGGAAATAATAGGTTAAGCGAGCTACGTAGCTGAAAGGTACTCAACTAAATGTTTAATATCGTTACTGCAACTTCATCATCAGCCCATTTAAGTCCCCACTGCTGGGGCACGGGCCTCCCTCAATCACATGAGGGGTAACTGCCATACTCACCACGCTTGGCAGACGGGTTGGCGAGGGTTTTGATGTAAATGCAGAGTTTTCCTTCTCTGGGTGCTGATGATCATGCCAGCAGCTTTACCTTAGTCGCCTTTCACGACACCTCGGTAAGAGTGAGGGTGGCCTATTCTACTCTGCCGGGACCACACGGCGTATACTGCAACTTAATGTTTGTAAAATTGACAGTGGCTTAATTACCAACTTACCGGTGGGAATGCTTTATCATATTATTTGAAAAGAGTAACTACTGAGTTTCTTGCTGATTCTTTTCTGTAGAAACTGACATTCCAAATCAGCGATAGATTACATAATATTTGACGTTCATAAATGTTCTGTATGGACTTATATTGACTAAAGATATTTGATTTTGATTGTGAATTTAATGCAATTCTGCTGCTGCTACTGGTTGTTGCAAGTCTAAATGCAATCATTATATTATTGTTCTCAAAATAACTTATTCAGTCGAAAACCTACGTAGACGCGTTCGCCCTTGAGTTGTCTAGAATCAACGGAGCGTTTTGAGATAAGTTTTACATTAGTTGTATAAACCGGCTTCCATATTATGATATTTTAAGTAGTTTTTACATTAATTTGTAATCATGAACACATTCTTGTATTCCACTTAATGTTTTTAAATTACTTTAGCACACAAAGTTTAGGTTTGATAAAAAACAATGGTTATAATATTAAATTATTTTTGATGGGTCTAAATGGACTTTGGGTTTTATTATGAATGACATTTGATTAAAAGTGGTCCACTAATTAGATATTAAAACCCTTAAATTGTTTTAAAAAAAATCCCCCTTTCCCCTGGATTGCTCCTCCGGCACCCTCACTCACACAGCGAAAGCTGTTTCACGTCTATTTTCTGTGAGGCCGGTCAATCATGCCGAAGCTCGGCTCTCCAACGGTTAATTTTAAGTTGAGTATTACACTTTTTTTGCATAAATTTAACAGTTACAAACTACAGATTAAAGTTACTAGAATTACAGATTCAAGTACGATCTGCGTGAGTAACATATATACATATATGTATATTTTGCTAGCTCGAAGCTTTTATTTCTTACGGAATAGGAATCAAATAATAGCTATAAACGTGTGCAGCTACAATTAGCCGCTGACTGTACGTCAAAGTATAAATATTTCAAGCGTACCTAGTTCGCTTATACTTAATCATATAAGTAATGAGATTATGCATGATATAATCTTATCATAGGTATGCAAACATGCCTCTCCCAGCTTTTGCTAGAACACTGAGCCATGGTCAGCCTTCCACATTCAGTCTTTCATAGAGTCGGCACCATACAACAGACATCTCTTTATCTTTGTATTATTGTGCTTAGTAAAATTCTTAAAAAAATAATAATTACGGTGCCATGCTTGTTGAGGCTAAGTGTAATACTTTATAGAGAAAAACATACATATTTCGGGTGATGTTCAGCTTTTCAAACTGACTAGGCTCGACTATTTGATCGAGCGGCGGAACGCAGCCGATGTCGACAGCTGGTCGACAAAATCGGAAGGAGTCACGATCCTCAGCAGTGAGGGAATCGACCGAAGAGGGAAGCTCGACTAAGCTGTTATTGTCTATTTTGCTTTCGTGTTTGGCTCTTGTATTTTAGTCCGTTTTCAACTGACTTTGCCGTACAGTTCGTATTTAGACGCAACTAAATTCAGTTTAAATTCTTGAAAATTGTTACTTTATTAATCTTACTCAAGCTAGAGACAAGACATAATACCTATTGAACTCTATCGTAATTGTATAAGAGCGTCAACAACTCGGAACTTTCGCGGCTTAGTGTCAAAATTAATAGAGCCCTTAAAATTAACAGTCTAACTAAACTTGATTATAGTCCATCTGATAATAACACACATCTACTGCTCATTTGTGAGGTAAACATGATTTAAACAACTCCAGTCATAACATCGGCTCGTTCATAATAAAATTACCACTAAATTCAATTCTGCGAATGGATTAGTGTAAGTGATTTAGTTAAAATTATCGCTTGAGTAGTGTAAGTGTTGCGAGAAGTGGGTGGAATCCAGTGGTCACGCCGAGCGGCGCGCGCGCACGTGGATCAGGGATCAGTGGTTAATATGGTGAAGGCGAGACGACGTGGACGGTGCAAGGGGAAACTGCATCATGTGCTAATGTATTTTAGGTGAGGTTTAATATGATCTAAAGTTATTACCGTACTGAAGCTCATGTCATCCCATTCTAACACGCAATGTTAAAATGGGCTGGCACGAGATTTGTTCCGGGACTATCCTTAGTTCGCGATTTGTAATACCGGACTGACCGGATGGCGCAATTGGTAGTGACCCTGTCTCTTACGCCAAAGGTCGTGGGTTCGATCCCCACCCTGGACAAACATTCGTGTGATGAATACTTGTGTTTGTTTAGTGTCTGGGTGTAATATATGTATTTAAGTATATTTTGTCTTCCTCTGTTGTCTGATATCTGTAACACAAGTACTTAAGCTACTTAGTATGGAATCAGGTCAACGTATGAGATGTTGTGAGAATTATTATTGAAAAAAAAATAAGGGGGTTCGACTCTACCTCTAAGCGAAGTCTTTTTTGATGTGAAGAGCTGTCGCTGAAGTATTTCCTGAACATTTATAATTTGTTCCGTCTCTAAGGCAGGAGTGAAAAGGATTTTCTCGGACAAACATGGCCCAACTTATACATCTTCACTTAACATCAGGTGCCACTTAACGTCGTCAGGTCAAATGCTTGTCTGTCGTTACATAAAAAGAAGCTCAGCAGTGAGGGAAAATAAAGAGATAGTGTGTCGAAATGTGAGAGCGATAGTAGCTCAGGGGTTCAGAACGCGCCTTTTTCGAACCGAGCATGCACCTGTGTATTTTTCAAATCTATGTGCGTATTTCTACCATTAGCTCGGCGTTGAGGGAAAACATCGTATGGAAACCTGCACGTTTCGAATAGTTTCTGAAACGTGTGACCATGATTCGGTCTCGTTCCCCTGTAAAGGTTTGCGAAGGTCAGAACGCAGTCGCATCACACTGTAATTACCAGACTCCCCAATCCTGAATTAATCCCGGGCTTTAGAGTGACAGCTTTGGACGCAACTGGGAATTACACGCTAAGATGAGGAGAGGAGTGTATCTAAGTAAGTAAGTAAAAACTTTATTGTAAAATTGTGGTGGTACGGTCAGCATCAAAAGTAGCTTATCACATTAGTACTATGTCAAAGTAACATTTTAACGTACCCCTTAGAAACTGTCTATAATAGGCAGAACAGTTACTTTGACATAGTACTAAAGTGTTGAGCTACTTTTGATGCTGACCTTACAAAAAATACAGATCTTACAAATAGCATAGTTCGCACAATTACTGGCTTAGGAGGTGTTAAATGTGGAGGAGCAATACAGTATCTGTCATTAGGGGGGAATTGACCATAGCCCACCACGCTGGACCAGTGCGGGTTGGTGGGTGGTTCGCCAGGGCCTCTTTTGTTGGTTAGCAGGACGCGCCACGGGCAGGAGAGGTTGACTTGGAATCCGAAAGATGTTGTGTGGGTCCCCTTACGTCCCCCGTACGTATGGAAAGGGCTATGCTCGCAGTATCTCTGAAGGACCGCATCAGAAATGATGTAATCCGACAGAGAACCAGAGTCACCGAGATAGCCCACCGAATTAGCAAACTGAAGTGGCAGTGGGCTGGTCATATTAGCCGCAGAACTGACAGCCGTTGGAGGCGTAAAGTCCTTGAGTGGAGACCGCGACTCGGTAAGCGTAGTGTAGGACGCCCTGCGACAAGATGGGATGATGGCATTCGAAGGCTGGCTGGTGTGGGCTGGATGAGAGTGGCTAGCAGTGGCGTGCGTTAGGGGAGACCTATGTCCAGCAGTGGACGAGTGTGGGTTGCTGATGATGAATGTGGAGGATGTCCTCATTTGTACAGATATGATTCTGAAACCAAAATCTACTCGGTTTGGTACTTCGGTTTAGGGTTGCGAAGCTTTTTCCACTACTTTATAATATCTGTACAATACTTATTACTTCATACAGTCGTTAATATTAATATACGGTCGTAAAATGATCTAACTAATGTGGGTGTCACCGGAAAATAACAAGATCCGTAAGTTTATCAATTTAATAGAAAAGTTTATAAACTTTCGTAGGATTCTAAACGGGAGATAAATTGTATATTTTACGTCCATATTTTCGTACATTGTACAAATAATAAGTAAGCAATAATCAAACGCTCAAATCTGATTGGCATTGCCGCTATGAACATTGACCAATCAGAGAGCAGTGTGTTATTTTACGTATTTCAAAGATTCGTATATTTAAAAGAGTTTCTGTGATTGGTCCGACCATATAAAATAGTTAATAATTTTACCTTGCGACGTCGGAAATTGATAAATTTACGAAAATGTGTACGTAAATAATCCAATTTATCTCCCGTTTAGAATCCTACGAAAGTTTATAAACTTCCTAGTAAATTGATAAACTTACGGATCTTGTTATTTTCCGGTGACATGGGTATTAACTACAACAAATCATGTTTAACTATGATTATTTTATTGTTTATATTAAGATTTACATCGATAGAGTAGCGGTGACATCATGCATGCGATGAGCGGTTTTAATTGGCATTCAATTCTTGTGCGTGACTACATTTGCGGAATACATGTCCACCTATTATATCTTAAGGCGACGGGTAGCCCTAACTAGCGACACCATTCGTTTTTAATTGTTAGCTACTAAACCGGATCTATTTTAAACAATTTTGGGGTTACAACCTCGCGGCACACACTTATACTATTTATTAATTAACCATGCACAAATGTAGGGTCCGTTCGAAAAATTGATTGCCGCCAAAAGCGGCCACTTTTAGCGTGATCCGTTTTTCGCGTAAAAATGTTGGGTCCGCATTTGTCCATGGTTATTTAATAAATTGTATAAGTGTTTGCCGAGAGGTTGTAACCCCGAAATTGTTTGAAATAGATCAGGTTTAGTAGCTAGCAATTTAAATCGATTGGCGTTGCTAAAAAAGACCACACGGCGGTGTTTTCTTTTATTGGTGTGCTATTGTGCTTTAACTAGTCACCTTAAGATAGGGACTTTAGGGGTAATCAATAGTAGCGATGACTTGATTTCTATGATGGACGCATACAAATCTTTCCCCTTTATAATAACAGTATCTAGATAACATAATTTAGATTACAATTTATCTATGACATAGTACTACATTAATTTAGACATAAATCAATGTAACAACTATTAGCGATTAGGTATTATCTTCTGCATACCGTGTTGTTAAGTTCCGGCTTCTAGTCCTCAACGTAATGCTGACAGTGTGATCCGCATTTTTGTCATAACACCTGACGTGAAATGTCAAGTTCAATGCTATATCTGTAGTGACGTTTAGAGGCATCTGCAGTACTGCAGGAAAGTGTCGCAACTGAAGATAATGTAAACTTGGCCTACGTGGCAATAGTCTGAACTAATACTTCCTTTTCAAGTGTTAAAGTGTCACATGACTGTACAGTCAACTCCAAAAATATGTATACACTTTAGGACGTTGTCACAATATATAATATAAGAAAGTAAACCTCTACTTTCTTATAGGTAAGTATTGTGACAACGTCCTAAAGTGTATACATATTTTTGGAGTTGACTGTACGACAATGTTCTTGACATTTTACTGTAGAAAAGATATACTACAACGCCCTCCTGTTTGTTAATGTCACTAAAGTGCCTTCTGAACGTAGTCGCAGTGCACTTAAGGCGAACCTTAATAAGGGTAAGGGAGACAGTTTTTTATTCATACTTAGGCTTTGCAGAGCGTTTATTTCTGTTTTTCTGACGTTAGACACTACAGTAAAAGTGACAGTTAATAAGGGTCCACTATCAATTAAATACGCTGAAGTTATATTAAAAACATAAATGTGAAATAAGAACTATTTCTATGTTATTATGATGATAATTAATACCTTGGTTGTTGTCATCAACGACAAAAGAAGTAATATCTAAATGAGAGCCAAAATAGGTGAAATTTGATGGTTCGGTCAGTCCTGAAATTTATATTAATAACGTAAAGTATTAATTTTAAAACAACTTACAACATAATTTTTTGCAATAACTTAATTAAGTTAATATACCTGATTGACCGGATGGCGCAATTGGTAGTGACCTTGCCTCTTACGCCAAAGGTCGTGGGTTCGATCCCCACCCTGGACAAACATTCGTGCGATGTACACTTGTGTTTGTTCGGTCTCTGGGTGTAATATATGTATTTAAGTATATATTTATGTTCCTCTGTTGTCTGATATCTGATGAGAACTTTTGACACATCAGTTGTGATGACGTATTCGAGGCCTGCACGAAAATCCCGCTTATTGGGAATTAATGCAAACTGGAATCATAATTTAGTCTAATTTCACTGGACTATCGCTCAAATAATTTTATTGAAAGCATTTTATTATGTACAGAATCATCCATGTCCAACCAATTAAGATGCAACACCGCCATTGACTTTGTCAAAGAAACCAAGGTCGCGAACAGTATAAATTTATCAGATGATAAATTTACTTAGATGACTTCATACGTGGCTGCAGGCTAAGTGTTGCTTGCATTGTATGTTTACTTCCTTGATAACTCGATAAATTCCTTGATAACACTGAAGTGTTTCAAATATTGTAAGGTTGGAGTTAAGCCCACATAGATATGTAGGCATTTTAATATAGGCCTACTGCCTACTAGCTTTGCGTTAAGCCTGTGACTGACATAGAGGTGTTAACTGTCGACTCTATAGACCCCACGTACCTAATCGCAAGAGTTTTTTTCTGCATACAATATTACACCTTAGAAATATGGTTTTTAATCAAAATAAATATATAATCTTGTTGTGTCTAGAAAAAAAAACGGATATTTTAGGAATCCCTATTATTATGTTACAGAAACGATATCAATATTTCTTCTATCTTCCAAAAATTTTTCCCGACTCTAGGAGGTTAGAACTGACTGAATACCTTTTGCCTACGCTTCTACCCTTACGTGGTCTCCAGGCTTAAAAACATTTAACACAATTATTGAAGAGTAGTCAGACCACCAGCCAGATGGGCAGATGATCTACGAAGTCACGCAGGCATCCTGTGAACCAGGAAAACTAACCACCGCGCCGAGTGCTTCGGGGAGGCATATGCCCAACGGTAGGCGAAAGAATACTGATGAAGAAGAGAAGAAGAGGATACCTTTTCGGTTTAAAGAATATTTATTGTCTCAAAGAAATTTACATTTCACTTATAGGACAATATTCAACTTAAATTACTTAGGTTAATTATATTAACAAACTGTGGGCATGCAATTTAAGAATTAATATTATAAATATAATATTTAATAGTTTACCACAATTGGCAAAGTTATAAAATGAAGTAGAAAATTAAAGGGTTCTTTACATTATTTTTAAAGTTTGATGGGCAAATTGATTTACAATTACCCAATCCTATAATTGAGAAGTATAGGTAAAGGAGATGGACCGTTTTGGTACCGAAATGGTATAGTCGCCTGCAATAAAATTTAAATACCTCGACTCTTATGTCTAAAATTATAAGGTTTAAATTTGATTGGGTTTGTATACTTAGTAGTGCATGCGACGTTTTGATAGTGCTAAAGATTTCAGATCATGCAGGAAATTGCCAAAAACGTCAAAAATCCGAGGGCTTAAAAAACATGTTAATACAATCACACCTCATCAGAATCATGACGTAGCCATAAGAATAAGTACGTGCCGCATGCGTGGCTAACATAATTACTAAGTTTGAATGAATGGTACGAACATCACAAGTCCGAAAAAAAAAAATTGCCGACAAAAAGTGTTGCCTTTTTAAAAAGGCCCGCAACACATTAGCGATCTCTCTGATTTCGCGGATGTTCATGGGCGGCGATGTTACTTTTCATCAGTTGACTCGCTTGCTCGTTTGTCGCCTCTAGCATTAAAAAAAATCCTAGGTGCGTCAAATTTCATGTACACACAGCCACACATCAGGTTACCACAATTATCAAATATGTCATATGTCCAAATTCCTCTATTGATTAACTTAACGTGTTTTGACATTAAGGTGAAAATCGAATGCAGAAATTTGACAGTTTTGTATGCTCTGATGTACAAACGGCTGTACGTACATAACAATGTTAGCATTTCATATTTGTATTTTTGTTGTCACGGAATAGAATAACCTATTGTATACAATTTCCGTGCTTCAGTTTTCAGTAAACTATACGTCACGACGTAAATTCATAACTGTAGTATTTTCCAAAGTATAGTGTGTAAAATATGCAATTCAATAGAAAATATAACCAATGCGTTGTTATTAAATTATGCACGCTTCTCGCATGTGATTTACCCACTTACGGACATTTTTAACCGATGAGGTAACGCGCGGAACCGGCGCGCGCGCACGTCAGCTAACATCGCGGCCTCATCGTGATTTAATTGTTTTAATCATTTATTTCTGATGTGACGGCTTTGCAGATAATCTTTTTAAATCTACTCTTAATTATGCTACTAATGTTGAACGCCCACGAAAGTGTATTTACGACCTTGTAAATACTCCCGTAGGTAAACGAAATTGCGCATCTCAATAGTGTTCGTTTCTCTTGTCTAAATTTTATAAAGAGCGTCCCAAGACTATTGGACATTAAGGAAAAGTAGCTTAAATCCTTAAGTTAGCATTTTTTACTTAAAAGAAAATTTAACTTTATTTAATAAAAGGATAAACTACATTCAAAGTATTTTTGGATTATGCTTGCACGGGAATCGACTACCGCCCACATAGTGTTACAAAGAGTAATCCAGAAATCCGTACTCGAATTGGAACCTACGTTCTGTCGCTTGGAAGACGTTCTTTTTTGTATGTGAAGAGTGGTAGACGAGCAGATGGATCACCTGATGGTAACACATGGTGTTACAAAGTGTTATCCAGAGATCCGTACTCGAATTGGAACCTACGTTCTGTCGCTTGGAAGACGTTCTTTTTTTTGTATGTGACGAGTGGCAGACGAGCTGACGAATCACCTGATGGCAAGCGATTGCCACCGCCCATGATCACCCCTTCTATAGCTTCCTTGTACACTACTACAGTCACCATAGCCATTACTTTGACCGTTCTAAACTTATTTATGTTTTTTATTTCCGAGAAAAAGCATGAAAATTGTTCCACTTTTCGTTTAATCAACTGTTTTCGTCGTTTTGGTCAATGAAAATAATTCGACGAATTCGTAAGAGTTGCAGAATCAATCACAGCCTGACGTAATCGATGTGCTTACTAAAGTGTAACATGATTTAATAGTCTTAATCATTCATGCTTAATAGAAGGAATGTGCGGTTCATTAATGACGTTTTTGGGTGAGGTAATTTGATACTTGATTGTTTTTTACATTTTCTAGAATCTTCGTTTATATAAAATTAATATTTCACAACATCACATACATTGATCTGACTCCGAGATAGGTAGCTCGAGCACCTGTGTTGCGAATATCAGAATCATCAGTGGAATTACAAATATATACATTTAATACTTTTCCTTTTATAAATACATAGAAAACACCCAGACCAATACAAACATATTCATGCACACAACTTTGTACTGTGCGGGTATCGTACTCTTGGATGGCAGCGTTCACTACCACTGTTCAACGGGTCATCCCAATGTCCCGCTGAGATTGTTTTCTATCTAGTGAGATCTAATTTCTAGAGAGAAAAAAATACTGATGTTTTCTATAAATGCTACAACTTGTTTGTCGCTTTCGATCCAATTGCGATTGTGGTCAAGCGTTGGCAGTATACATCATACTTTTTTAGCCGCCTTACCCCTTTAATCTTGCCTTCAATCTTGGGCACTATACTAATGAAAACACATATATTTGCCCAAGAAACATACACATGTTTCTCAGAAAAAAAATATGTGTTTTCATCTCTTAAAAAAAAATTCGCCTTCTGATACAAATTGCACCAATCTACTGATCACTTTTGTATGGAACGGTGATTTTTATTTCTGAGATTAGACCCAATGTTCTTGGAGACAAATGTTTGCATTCATTTGTAAGTGTCCCAGATAAGGGGGTAAGACGCTTAAAAAGCATAGTGTATAAAAAATCCGTGTGGTCCCCGGCAGAGAAGAATAGGCCACCCTAACTCTTACCGTGGTGTCGTAAAAGGCGACTAAGGTAAAGCTGCTGGCATGATCATCAGCACCCAGAGAAGGAAAACTCTGCATTTGTTTCAAAACCCTCGCCAACCCGTCTGCCAAGCGTGGTGAGTATGGCAATTACCCCTCATGTGATTGAGGGAGGCCCGTGCCCCAGCGGCGGGGACTTAAATGGGCTGATGATGATAATGATGATAAAAAAATGTTGCCAACTGAGCGGTTCTTACATTAAAGTATGTCGCTGGAAGGACGAAGTCGCCAAGGACCTCAAAGCAATACGATTAGGCGGAATTCGCACAGGACCGAATAAAATGACGAACATTGACGTCGGAGGCCAAGATCCATTTTGGATCGCTGAAACGCTGGCTGGTAGAAACCCTTAACTTAAAACTCTTCCAAAGTTAATACTTATGGGCAAAACACATTAAATTCAGAATTAGTGGCGAAAGTTGCTGAGATGTTTACTTTTTATCTGACCTGAATTTTGCGGGGAAGCACCACCTAGGAGAAAATAGGTCGCATAGAAAACCCAACTTTTCCAATTTGGCTGAGGACTCGATCTGGCAGACTTCCCTCGCCATGGCTCATATAACTCTTGGATCGATGGTATCTATTCCGAATAAATAACTTCCTTTAAAATACGTTTTCCGGAAAATATTTTTGCTTGGTTCTTCGTAATATTTCGGAAAGGCATTTATTCTATCAGCAATAGGCTGTTACTAGACAGGCATGATCCATCCTCGGCCACATTATCACTTATCCATCAGGTGAGATTGTGGCCAAATGTCTGGCTATTCTATAAAAAAAAACAATCGATTTCTTCAGTTTCTTCAGAAGTAGTCCTATCGTTACTCAGCCAGTATAATATTGCAAATATGGTCTTAAAAGGACTACTAAGTAATTAATTACTCAATATAAGTTTTTATTTTAAGACTTGACGCAACGTTGCTTGCTGTTGTGTTATCGTAAGAATAATACCTACTTAGTAAAATAAAGCTCATGTTACACTGATAAGAAAGCTGTCTATCTATGAAAATCACAATCGGTCCCGAAGTTTTTGACAATACATCCTAAAATAAATATTACGTTTACTTTTCATACTTTTGGAAAACATTTGAGTAAAGTATCAGTCTGTAGAAATGATAAAATAATAAATAAATGTTTCACAACATCACATACATTGAATATATACTTATAGTACTTTTCTTTTCTAAATACATAAAATACATAGTAATCACCCAGACCTAATTCAAAAAGGCATGTTCATGCACATAAATGTTTGTACTGTGCGGGGACCTTTGCACCAGAGGGGGTTTGCACTGGTACAAACGGGTCGTCAGAATCAATCTTTACTATGATGGTATTAGGCGTAATCCACCACGCTTGCCCAGTGCTGATTGGTGATCAATCACAAACCCCAGATTTGTTCGAAAAATTGGAAACATAATTTGAGTAGAGAGATTAAGATTTGAGTAGTCAGTCAATTACTTGGCTGCTCTATTTTCATTTAAAATTCTGCAACACCAAAGACGCAAAATAAAGATCCAGTTTAAAATCAATTAACACGTCTGATTGGTGTCTAGCCGAGCTGCTAGATGATGATATAGATATTGTGAATAAATAAACACAAATTCTTATAAATATTCATTAAACCATCTTGCAATAGTTTTTCTCACATTGAACGGTTGCAAGCTTGCATGAATTATGAATGTAATATCAATTCGGACATTGAGTATAGTTCAAGGTAGCTGATTGCATATTCACGGTAAGCGTATTAAGAAATGTGAATGAATAAATATTATTCCATTCGTAGTTGCTTAGTTCGTATATAGTAGTATAGCGCTTCTAGGTTTTTTTTATGTGATAGGTGGTAGGCGAACAGACGGGTCACCTGATCGTGAGTGATTGTCGCCGCCCATGGAAGAATGCGAGTGGAGTCACAAGTGAGCTTCTAACCTTTTTGGGCCTTCGGTATCCACACTCACTCTGGGAAAACAGCGCAGGCTCTGCCTTACTCCGGTTTTGTGCAAGGCCGTCGCATGTATAATAAATAGATAAAGATTTCACAATATCACATACATTGATCTGACTCCGAGATAGGTAGCTCAAGCACCTGTGTTACGGATATCAGAACCAACAGTGGAATTAAGAATAAGAATAAGAAATAATTTATTGACCACAACACATTACATACAAATCTAAATAAGGACAAAACATTATTAAGTTGCGGCCAACAAGGTTGAGCCTCAGCATGTGCTACAACAACCGTTAAGCAGCCGCTGTAGCGCTGATTTTCAGGCTGTACCATCGAGCGACGACTCAATATAAAACATACAACATAAAAAAAACTGACAATTAATTCATAGAAAACGGAACGATACAAGGCACTACATCTATAACGTGAACATGAATAACAAAACGCATACATACAGATCCAATAACAAAATGCAACATTAATATAAATAAATTAATATAAACCTGTATTAGATACATAAATAAAAAATAAACAAACAAAAACATTGCTCCCACAATACAACAAATAGAAATAATGACAGTGGCGCCATCATTCACTTCTTTATTCAGACACCCTCACTGAAATCTTATCATGAAAGAAAAAAAAATGCAAAGTTAAAAAAAATACATAATTCATGATGCTGATGATTACAAATATACATATAATACTTTTCTTTTGTAAATACATATTTATTATCATCATCATCATCATCATCAGCCTATCGCAGTCCACTGCTGGACGTAGGCCTCTCCAATTGTTCGCCACTGTGATCTATCCATGGCTTCTCGCATCCAGCTCTTGCCAGCCATCCTGCGCAGATCGTCCCCCCACCTAGCCAAAGGGCGCCCTACATTACGTTTGCCAAGACGCGGTCTCCACTCTAGAACTCGTTTACCCCCTCGGTTGTCGGTTCTGCGGCTAATATACATAATACATACATATAATACATATTTATAATACATAGAAAACACCCAGACCAATACAAACAAACATGTTCATGCACTCAAATGTTTGTACTGTGTGGGGATCGAATCCGGAACACTTGCACCAGAGGCAGCGTTCACTACCACTCATGGGTACGTCATCGGGTCGAATCTGGTCGAGCCTGACCATACCGTCGCTGGTGGACCATTTTGTAGCAAAGAAGAGTCGCCGGGAGACCCCCTGTGGCAAACAATGGACCTCCGGGGAACCCTTGGTAGCAAAAAATGAGCCGCTGGGGGACATAGCCTCCCCCTTTTTTACAGTGGCAGACGAGCAGACAGATCACCTGATAGTAAGCGATTACCACCGCCCATGGACACCCGCGACACGAGTGAAGTCACAAGTGCGCTGCCAACCTTTAAATCTCCCTTCCACGGATTGGGCCTCCCCTTGGAAAAATCCGTAGCCACGCTAATGAGACGTATGGCTCACAGACAAATCTTAGGCCTGGTTCCTTATTAAAGCAATTTCTATGCAGATGATGTCTCCTTCCAAATGTCTCCTTGCAAATGTCTAGGTCTATTTCATGAAATATTATTTTCCTTGTTACAGAGGGGCGGTGTGTGAGTGTCGCACCGCCATGTCGCACCACAGCGACGAGCAGGCGCTCCTCACAGTGGCCTCCGACTCCTTCTGGGAGCCAGGCAATTACAAGCGAACCACCAGGCGGATAGACGACGGCCACAGGCTCTGCGGGGAGCTACAGGCCTTGGTTCAGGAGAGAGCGGACATCGAGAAGACGTATGCGAAGAGTTTAAGAGGATGGGCGAAGAAATGGAACGATCTAATTGAGAAAGGTGAGTCACGTTACCTCGATGATAGAAGAAGAATAAGAAAAAAAATATTGACTACAATACTTTATACATACAAAACAAAAAATAAGTACAAAATTCTTTACATAATCACAACTGTAATCAAATCGAAAGTGACACCCTACGAAGAACTTATATAGCATACAATAGCTGCTATACGCTCTATAAATAGCCAGCAATCGCATAACGGCTGCTTTACGATCATTAATGCAGACGGTTCTTTCACAACCATCAATGAAGACACGTGAAAGGCGGGCCTTTGGTAATCAAACAATGATTGTGAATAAATATCCGGTGTTAACAGAGTCGTCAGCCATCGGGGTGCGATTGGATTGACAGCCTTGTGTTCGTTTTGTTGTATAGAAGACGATGGGTCTATTATAACAATGTAACGGTGCCGTTTCCCTCCAGTCTCTATGGATGGTTGGACCTCCATGATGACTGTAAACTCCGTTCTTATTCATACCTACTGGCCACTCATATTCTAAATTTAAATTGTCTGTCACCGAATCCAATCGACCTTTCTTTCCTATTCTTTGCTTAGGATTCAGTCCTAAAAACACAGCCGAGCCGCACAGAGCTCCCTAATAGAAGCCTAGAAGCACACAGCTCCTGACTGAGCAGTAAAATCTATAATTAAAATAATTAAAGTAATTGCTAAATAACTAAAAGAAACCCGTCAACTACACGGGGTGAGCATCACCATTTTATAATATTCATCCACACTCCTTACGCATCCACTCATACCCACATTCATACTCGTGGGACTTTTGTATTATTTAATTTTTATTATAAAATTGTTACATGGTCTCTTTTTAAGTATACCTATTCAATTATTGAAATAAACAACAATCGCCATCAATAATCTTTTAATGCGTTACAACAATAATAACTCATTATTGATGAAATGAAATGAAACATACTCCAGAAAATGCACACCGAATAATATTTCCTGTACTAATGTTACATGAGCACTGGATGACCGCCGGGACGTCTCCAATACGCAACAATTTAGAAAAGAACCCAAGACAAATATAGAATAGAACGTGATAACTTATTACGTATCAATGATAATGAAAGACGACTCGTTTGGATCAGTGGTAGTGAACGCTGCCTCTGGTGCAAGGGTTGCGGGAGTGGGTTCGATCCCCGCACAGTACAAGCATGACAATGAACATGTCTGTTTGGATTGGTCTGGATTTTTTCTGTGTACAAAGTGTTACAAAGGAAAAGTAAATGTATATATTTGTAATTCCGCTGTTGGTTCTGACATCCGTAACACATGTGCTTAGGCTACCTATCTCGGAGTCAGATCTCGGAAAAAAAAAGTTAAGCCATAATGTTATCGATCGGAATTGCAAACTGTAGACTGCAACGGGATGATGATACAACCGATGATGAAACAGATTGTTTGGTACGTCATGTACCAAACAATCAATTTGCAATTTATTTTACATCAAAGGCCAAATATGCAATTTTTTATAATAATAATAATAATAAAATAATTCTCACAACATCACAAAATTGTACAATTAAGTTTCTGTAATGCCTTTTAAAGTTGTGTTTTTTTTGTGCAATAAAGTATATACTAAGTAGCTTAAGCACTTGTGTTACAGATATCAGACAACAGAGGAACACAAATATATACTTAAATACATATATTACACCATTTTTGCGGCATCACGTGTGTTTAACTACGACTAATTATGTTATCATTTTCAATCCCCTGTTATCTTCAACGATTAAAAATGGCGCTTGTTGAAATGGCAATAGGACCAATGACTACGTGATTAGACTTAAGTATTTATTGGGTATCATTTTATCAAATATGTTATCGGGAATAATACATCACTTCTGTATTTTTCAAATCTATGTCAAACATCATGAGGAAACATGTTTCGGATAGTTTCTCCAACAAAAAAAAATATTCTTAAGTAAATAACACATTTAAAAAATTCATCTTTTAAAAAGTTCTTATCATAAAACATAATAAGAACTTTTTAAAAGATCCCTAAAGTATATTATTAAAAAAAAATGTTAAAATGTAGGCAGCGCAATTGTGACTCCACTGGTGTCACGGCTGTCCATGGGCGGCAGCAATCACTTACCATCAGGTGATCCGTCTACTTGTCTGCCACCTGTGACATAAAAAAGAACAGATTAAGAAATAAGAGTGAGAAGTGGACAGATTTAAATAACCCACGGCGTGTGGTTGTATGTACACGGCATTTTGTGATGCGTGTTCAGTCCCGTTATTCCAGTGTTCATTAGCGCCGGCTCATGATGGGACATTAATGAGCACACTATCCAGTTCGCGTAAGTGTATCATTAAATCTGATAATAAGTGGTTGCATCTATAGAAATAATATGGAATCAGTTGACTAGCCAGCCACTGAGGCCACAGTATCAAAATACTCAGTAGTAAGACTTCTAACTTCCTACGTGTGTCGCTTTAGGTAGAATGAAACTCATAGCTGAGCTGACACTGTACGTAGAACGCTACGGTACGCACGGTGTTACCAGAGACCAATCAATCCATCGATAAACGATGGCTTCATTCGATCTTGATTGAAGTTAATCGATTGGATTGGTAGCTTTATCGACTCATACTGTTCCCTAAAACTTTGGCTAGAAAATAATCAATGTCATCGAAAGACCTTGTCTGAAGATTTACAGTACCCCAAAGACTAACAGTGCGTCCCTGCGGAGTCTCCGTATGACTACACCAGCAATCTTTCTCAAATCTTTAGTCCATCGAGCTGCAGGGCTTCCTCTGTGCAGATGACTTCGGACACTCATAACGAAATGTATGTGGGATTATGAGAGAGTGAAACGGAATGGGAGACGAGTAGAATGGAACGGAGTAAGAGTAAACGGAGGGAATGATTGAGTTTACTGTGGGTGCGAGACGACGAAAGACGCAAATAAGCTTGCTCTGCGATTTTATAAAATAATGAAGATCTTGAAGACCCTGGAATCCTGTTTTTCATATCTCAAGTCCCGCGTATCTTAAGATACAAAGTCTTAAGATCGTGTAGGTGAACGTGTTCTATGCTGGTGTGAGTGAGAAAAGACATTGTAGGGTAACTGTGGAGTAACCGAGCCAGGGTGACCGCTTTCAGTCAGCGGGAGGCAAGGAGTATTCATACTGTACGCAGTATTCAATTTTAAAACGCAAGGACTTGCGGTTTACGGTGGAGTATTTAATTGAGTATAATGGACACTTTTTTATTCAAAATGATCATAGGATAAAGAGAAGTAACTGTTTAGACTGAAGCCAAAGACTCATAGTATAGGTTATAGTATGATGAAGGCGTATGCGTGTCGAGTCACTGGTTATATTTACACTGCGCTCAGACCGGGACAGTTCCGTTATGTTCTTAACGTGTTGCATATTTGTTATTAAGATGTTAGTAAGTATGTGTTGAGCGCCATCGACAAATAGCTTAGAGACTATTATTTGTACATTTGACATATTTGAATAGGTTAAGAAGTTTTTCCATGTTTATTTAAGAATACTGTTATTGGTTACTTGAGACATTGAAAAGTAAAAGACGTATAAACAAACACGCACATATACTTTCCCATTAATAATATTAGTATGGATATTTTTAGATAGGAGAATGGCATCCCACCACGCCCTCCCTCCCCGTCTCGCATCCAGATCTTCAGCATATGTACCATAGACTGCAAAAACCACAAGAGCGATGTTAACGCTATAATCAACGATTACTAGCGCGCTGGTCGGATTGAGATTGAATGTGGCAATATGAAAAATATTTTCTTTAAACAAAAAACGTGTCTTTAAATACTTGATTTCAACAAAGAATGAACATTTTTTGGCCCCTAAGTCACTGATAAAATAAGAACGTGTGTCTTTCAAACGGTTGATCGTAATTTCGAATCCAAGCGGCACCTTTGATTTTTTTTAAAAATCTATGTGCGTATTTCTATCAGCTTGGCGGTGAGGGAAAACGTCGTGAGGAAACCTGCACGTTTCGGATAGTTTCTCCAAAAAAAAAATATTCTAAAGTAAATAACACATTTAAAAAATTATTTTAAAAAGTTCTTATCATAAAACATAATAAGAACTTTTTAAAAGATCCCTAAAGTATATTATTAAAAAAATGTTAAAATGTAGGCAGCGCACTGGTGTCACGGCTGTCCATGGGCGGCAGCAATTACTTACCATCAGGTGATCCGTCTACTTGTCTGCCACCTGTGACATAAAAAAAGAACAGATTAAGAAATAAGAGTGAGAAGTGGACAGATTTAAATAACCCACGGCGTGTGGTTGTATGTACACGGCATTTTGTGATGCGTGTTCAGTCCCGTTATTCCAGTGTTCATTAGCGCCGGCTCATGATGGGACATTAATGAGCACACTCTCCAGTTCGCGTAAGTGTATCATTAAATCTGATAATAAGTGGTTGCATCTATAGAAATAATATGGAATCAGTTGACTAGCCAGCCACTGAGGCCACAGTATCAAAATACTCAGTAGTAAGACTTCTAACTTCCTACGTGTGTCGCTTTGGTAGAATGAAACTCAAGCTGAGCTGACACTGTACGTAGAACGCTACGGTACGCACGGTGTTACCAGAGACCAATCAATCTATCGATAAACGATGGCTTCATTCGATCTTGATTGAAGTTAATCGATTGGATTGGTAGCTTTATCGACTCATACTGTTCCCTAAAACTTTGGCTAACAATATAATCAATGTCATCGAAAGACCTTGTCTGAAGATTTACAGTACCCCAAAGACTAACAGTGCGTCCCTGCGGAGTCTCCGTATGACTACACCAGCAATCTTTGTCAAATTTTTAGTCCATCGAGTTACAGGGCTACCTCTGTGCAGATGACTTCGTACACTCATAACGAAATGTATGTGGGATTATGGGAAAGTGAAACGGAATGGGAGACGAGTAGAATGGAACGGAGTAAGAGTAAACGGAGGGAATGATTGAGTTTACTGTGGGTGCGAGACGACGAAAGACGCAAATAAGCTTGCTCTGCGATTTTATAAATAATGAAGATCTTGAAGACCCTGGAATCCTGTTTTTCTTATCTCAAGTCCCGCGTGTATAAATAAACGCGATTTAATCGCACAGACAAAGTCTTAAGATCGTGTTCTATGCTTGTGTGAGTGAGAAAAGACATTGTAGGGTAACTGTGGAGTAACCGAGCCAGGATGACCGCTTTCAGTCAATGGGACTGAGGCAGGGAGTATTCGTATTGTACGCAGTATTCAATTTTAAAACGCAAGGACTTGCGGTTTACGGTGGAGTATTTAATTGAGTATAATGTACACTTTTTTATTCAAAATGATCAGTAGGATAAAGAGAAGTAACTGTTTAGACTTAAGCCAAAGATTCATAGTATAGTTATACTATGATAAAGGCGTATGCGTGTCGAGTCACTGGTTATATTTGTCACTGCGCTCAGACCGGGACAGTTCCGTTATGTTCTTAACGTGTTGCATATTTGTTATTAAGATGTTAGTAAGTATGTGTTGAGCGCCATCGACAAATAGCTTAGAGACTATTATTTGTACATTTGACATATTTGAATAGGTTAAGAAGTTTTTCCATGTTTATTTAAGATTACTGTTATTGGTTACTTGAGACATTGAAAAGTAAACGACGTATAAACAAACACGCACATATACTTTCCCATTAATAATATTAGTATGGGTATTTTCAGATAGGAGAATGGCACCCCACCACGCCCCCCTCCCCGTCTCGCATCCAGATCTCAGCATATGCACCATAGACTGCAAAAACCTCAAGAGCGATGTTAAAGCTCTACATCAACGATACTAGCGCCGCTGATGGATTGAGATTGAATGTGGCAATTATGAGAGATATTTTAAAAAACTTCTTTAAATACTTGATTTCAACAAAGAATGAAAATTTTTTGGCCCCTGAGTCACTGAATAAAATAAGAACGTGTGTATTTCAAAACCGTTGATCGTAATATCGAATCCAAGCGGCACCTATGATTTTTTTTTTAAATCTATGTGCGTATTTCTATCAGCTTGGCGGTGAGGGAAAACGTCGTGAGGAAACCTGCACGTTTCGGATAGTTTCTCTAAATAGTGAATGTATTTACAATTGTTGAGAAATTATTCTGAACGTGTAACTATGATACATTTGGTTTGGTTGCCCTGTTTAGGGGCTACGGAGGTCAGACAGCAGCTTCAAAGTAATTACCAAACTCACCAAATCCTATATCATGGTTTGATAAATCGTTTTTAAAATTTTCGCGTTGCATTACAGCTATAATTAATCAAGATGGGAATTTACAGGATATTTATTATGTGATACAACATTGTGTACTCACATATTTTACTCGACGTTTCGGCAACGTTACGGCAGCCGTGGTCACGAGCGGACATAATAAATATCGTGTTAATTCCCGTCTTGATTAAATATAATCCTATATCATTGTCCAAGCGTACCCGGGCTCCAACAACTTTAGCCGCAACCTGGAATGTTGGTAGTTTGATAGATATTACTTATTCTATATATCGTGAACGCAAATCTACACTAAGTATTAGCATCCAAGTTGAATTTCAAAAATACGAATTTCAGCGTCTTAAAAAAAGTAATGAAAATTTTCGGACGCAATTCCGCGACATGAAATTGCAACGCAACTATTGATGAAGAACAAATTAAGTTACACAAGTATAAATGTTAGAATTTAGCGTGTCACAATACCAATAGTCGTTCGTCAGGAAGCGAGAAATTGTTTGAACAAATCGAGTGCGCCGGTGCGCGGGCGCATGGCGCAAGCCTTACGCTTGTTAGATAAACTGTTATGTAAAGGCCACGCGTACGATGGCGATTCGATCAGCGCGGTGAGGCACCCAAGAACAAATGCTCATCTGCAATAATTTATGTATTGGCAAATTTAAGTATCTGTTATTTATTGTATACTAGCTGCGGCTCGACGTAAATGACTTCTCCATAGCAACGTGTTCTGTTTACTGTCAGAAATTAATTCCTAAGATCCATTCTTTCAGTCAGGCTTACATGACTACGAGTAGATATTAATACTTTCTAACTTGACTGCCTCGGTGGCGCAATGGTTAGTGGGTCGCACTTTAAAGCGACGGTTGCGCTCGGATTCCCGGGTTCGATCTGGCTAAAATTTGTACCTGAGTTTTTCTGTTAAGAATTTCTCAGTGTTAGCCCGGAGTCTGGAAGTTGGCGGTCTTGTACCCCCGTGCCTCTAAAAGCACGTTAAGCCGTTGGGCCTGCGCCTAATCCCTCTTCGGTCGTGTCACACTGGTGTTTCATCGAAATAAGAGGGTACGGGAATAGAGAGTGCACTTGTGTCTGCGCAAATACTTGTGCACTGTAATATGTCCTGCGTCGATGGCTGATCGCTGAGATTGGCCGCCATGACCAAAATATCGGTTCAGATGATATAATTACTTTCTAAGCTCCTGTTTTAATACAGGATATATTAACTAAGGTTGCATTTCCACAGAAGCGGTGCTGCGCGGAGTTGAGCGGAGACTTATAAAAATTTACTAATCACATTTTTTAAAATAGATGAGATATGTATTTTGAGCAATGTGATTGGTCAACTTTTATTAATCTCCGCCCAACTCCGCGCAGCTCCACTTCTGTGGAAATGCAGCCTAAGGGTCCCACTCTAGAAAATAAGTGGGCACCCAAAATTATAACAAGGATAGCAATAGATTAATTTTAAGAGGAAGAGAGAAATGTCAAACAATAATTTAAAACTGCTTTATTTCGGAGTAAAACTCTAAATTAAAAATATGAAAATAATCAAAGGTTTGTAAATTAATGTCACGTTATTTAAAAGGCAATCAAGAGTACAAAATAATTCCACATTAAATGTGCGCTAAAGCATAAAATGACGCCTGAACTACAAGGATATGCAGCCTAAGGGTCCCACACTAGCAAATAAGTGTATAAATAATAATAAATAAATATTTCACAACATCACATACATTGATCTAACTCCAAGATAGGTAGCTCAAACACCTGTGTTACGGATATCAGAATCAACAGTGGGATTACAAATATATACATATAATACTTTTTCTTTTGTAAATTAGCAAACACCCAGACCAATACAAACAAACATGTTCATGCACACAAATGTTTGTACTGTGCGGGGATCGAACCCGCAACCCTTGTATCAGAGGCAGCGTTTACTACCACTGTTCCAAACGGGTCGTCATAAAGGGCTCCCAAAGTTATAACAAGAATAGCAATAGATTAGTTTTAAGAAGAAGAGAGAAATGTCAAACAATAATTTAAAACTGCTTTATTTCGGAGTAAAACTCAAAATTAAAAATATATAAATAATCAAAGGTTTGTAATTTAATGTCACCTTATTTATTAGGCAATCAAGAGTACAAAATGATACCATATTACATGTGCGTTAAAGCATAAAATTACGCCTGAACTACAACAGTTATTCAACAGATTAAACGTCTGAATGCGTTCGAGTAATTTCGTATAATAAGAAATAATACGGCATTTTGCAACTGGCCCAATTATACAACATATCTTTATAATCATATCAGATTGCGATAATATCATATTAAGGGCACACTAGCGACGCCAATTTACTCAAATTGTTAGCAACTCAACCGGATCTTTTTAACAATTTCGAAGCTGCAGCCTCTCGTAAAACACTTATACTATTTATTTAATAATTATAATTAACTTTTGTTTCTGCTTTTGTACTCGAAATTGGAATTACCGCCAAAATGAACTTGACGTTAATCCAAATTCCGAGTGCAAAAACAGATCAAAAAGTAGTGCACAATGATTTAATAAATAGCATAAATGTTTGCTTAAGGACTGCCGCTCCGGAATTGGTTAAAATAGAACCCGGTTTAGTAGCTAACAATTTAAATCTATTGGTTTCGCTAGTTAGGGGTACCCGTCGCCTTATTGGAAACGCAATAAAGGTCTTGTCCAAATGACTGGACTTTGTTGCTCTGTAGGTGAAATATATAGATCTTTAAGCAATGTCGCATTTGCGTGACAATTTGTAGTGTCAAGTGGTGCATATAAGCGTAGTTCAAAGGCTCGGCACGAGCTTCCCCACTAACGCCATGATACAAACAGTTGACAATTGTAGCCATGGTGAAGAATAGGGGCCTTGGAACTATCTATAGAAAGTTAACAGCACCAATCTACAAATCGCATGAAAGACGGGCGAAACTGCCACAATAGAATGCCTTCATACAATCCGGGGTCTTTTAGGCGGGGCGTGAAACGGCATCTCAGCAGGCCATTAGGGTGAGGATGGCAGACACAATGGGTACTTTGTTAGTTCTTCTGTGCCTGTCAGCCTCATTTTTGGATTTCACGGCCGCTTACCATCAGGCGGAGTGAGGTCATCCTGATTGGCCTTTCTATAAAAAAAAAAAATAGATCATCTACTGGTCGCAGTGGCTATGAGACGCAGGGCTCACCCCATTTCTAACAAAAGACGGGGGAATACCGCGTATAACACGACATCTGCCTGCCTTAAGATTTTGTTCACATAACGGGTATTACCCGCACGTATTTTACATGAGATGTGTATTGTGCAGTTGATTGCTAATTTGTAGGAAACTCCCCATACTTTTTTTTTTATGTAATAGGTAGGCAGACGAACAGACGGATCACCTGATGGTAAGCAATTACCGCCCCCCATGGACACCCGCGACACCAGTGGAGTCACAAGTGCGCTGCCAACCTTTAAACCCCCACTATCCCCCGGATTGGGCCTCCGGTACCCTCACTCACGCAGCGAAACACTGCACAGTGCTGCTTCACGCCGGTTTTCTGGGAGGCCGTGGTATCACTCCGGTCGAGCCGGCCCATTCATGCCGAAGCTTGGCTCTCCCACGGTAAACTCTACCAACGCCCTGTTGGTCTAGTGGTTTAAGTACCGGGCCGTGATCTCAGGATCGTGGGTCGAACCCACCCGGGTCGAGCGAAAAGTATGTTTCGAATTTTTCGGACATAGCTCGGGTTTGTGATCACCAATCCGCATTTGCCAAAGCGTGGTGATTAAGCCTAATCCTATCATAGTAGCGATAACTTGATTTCTATGAAGGAGACCTTTGCCCTGCAGTGGGACAGTTTTAAAACTGATACTTTACTATAAATAATGAACAGAACGCCTTAAATCGTGTGTAAATCGCGTCATATAAACAGGCTCTATAATGTATAATTATAGCGTTTTTAAAACGCTTAGGCGACTTGCGGTTAACATGAGTATAATTTATTTTTTATATAATATAATGTATTTTCAATAGAAATGTAACATGTGTTTGCCACCAAAACGCGCGTTTTTCACGCCCTGTTATTATGTTTGCTCTTTACAGAAACGCAGTGTGAATAGGCTCTAATGGAATGCGATTTATGTCCGATTCGACTGATCTTTCATCATCATCATCAGCCCATTTAAGTCCCCACTGCTGGGGCACGAGCCTCCCTCAATCACATGAGGGGTAATTGCCATACTCACCACGCTTGGCAGACGGGTTGGCGAGGGTTATGATATAAATGCAGAGTTTTCCTTCTCTGTGTGCTGATGATCATGCCAGCAGCTTTACCTTAGTCGCCTTTTACGACATCTCGGTAAGATTGAGGGTGGCCCATTTTACTCTGCCGGGGACCACACGGCTTACGGTTACGGTGGCGGACTGATCTTTATCTGTAGATAAAACTATAAGGTCAGATTTGTATAGAATGACAGCGCTATAGGTACCATAGATTTATTATCGGATTAGGATTGGTCGAATCGGCCCTAAATGTGTCATGTTCAAACTGAATTACTCATAGTATACAATCGTGAGCTATGGTTTGTGTTTAATAGTCGTCCTTGTACCGTTATCTGGGTGATAGCTGATATCGGCACTATCGTGTCGGATTTAGGATACTCGATATGTGTTAATAGTGTTGATGTGAAATTACATCATTGCTTAATTTCGAATGTTTAGTCAAGTCATAGATCGATCATCCTTCATGCACGTTCGTAATTGCATTTTTGTTTTTTTCTTTTATGTGATAGGTGGCAGACGAGCAGACGGATCACCGATGGTAAAGGATTGCCGCCGCCCATGGACACCCAATATACCAGTGAAGTCACAAGTGCGCTGCCAACCATTAAACCCCCCCTTTCCCCCGGAATAGGCCTCCGATACCCTCAGTCAAGCAGTGAAACACAGAACAGTGCTGTTTCACGCCGGTTTTCTGTGAGGCCGTGGTATCACTCCGATCGAGCCGGCCCATTCATGCCGAAGTGAGGCTCTCCCACGGTCAACCTTAGTTTTTACCTTAACTAAGTTTTGTACTTTAGTGTAACAACAGCTTTAGTTTTGTTTACCTCTACAAAGTAGACCTACCCATGGTACGCGGGTCGCGAGGGGGCGGAGTGCGCTTAACCAATCAAAAAAGGTTTATTTTATTGGTCTAGCGCACTCCACCCCCCGCCCCCCGCGGACCATGGGCAGGTCGACGTTGTAGCGGTAAAGCAAATCCAGTTATAATTTAACGCGGAAATCTAAAGACATATAGGATAGATAAGAAATATATTCCCTCTTAGCGGCAAAATAACTTATTTAATCAGATTTAAGTCAAATAGAATATTTATTATATCACTTAACTGTATCAGGCTTGAGCCTTAAACGGGAAGGCGAGGCGTCGACATCAAAGAGATCATCTCGCGTGTCGCAAAGCGATAAGCTATTAAATAGGGAGGTGCGAGTATTGGAATCATACCGCGAACGTAAAATTAAATGATGTTAAAGATACACCTTGCATGTACAGTCAGCGGCAAAATCATCTTAGCGTTGTAAACTACTAAAAATATCTGAACATTCGCTACAACAAAAATCGCAGACCTTAAGGTGTACTTTCATTTGTTGTCGAACAATAAATGGAAATGCACTTTGGCGTAGGTATACTGTCAGGCTTTGGGCTCAATTTCTTGTCGGGTTTAATGGCCCTTTTACGATCCAGTGTCGCCGCCAAAAGATTTTTATTACAATCAATGAAAATCTCTAATCTCTTAAACTCGACAGGAAATTGAGCCCAAATCCTTTCACGTTTAAGCGCAACGGCTTGACCAGCATAGAAATAGTAATTATTACAGATATACCGACTAGTCACCGACTAGTCGGCCAACTTCACACATATGTTAAGGTGACGGGTAGGACACTCTGGCGATGCCAATCGATTTTAATTTTTAGCTGCTAAACTGGATCTATTTTAAACAATTTCGGAGTTACAACCTCTCGGCAAACACTTATACTATTTATTAAATAACCATGCACAAATGTTGGGTCCGTTTTTGTACGTGAAAAATTGACTCACGCCAAAAGCGGCCACTTTTGGCGGTAATCCAAAATTCGAGTGTAAAAGCAGACCAAACAGTTAACTATAAGTATTAAATAAATAGTATAGGTGTTTACTGAGAGGTTGTGACCCCGATGTTGTTTAAAATAGATCCGGTTTAGTAGCTAAAAATTAAAATCGATTGGCGTCGCTAGTGTGCCCTACCCGTCACCATAATGTGGTTTAAAAATTGAGATGCTGAGGTAATTGAAATAAAATTGTTTCTTACTTGTTGTTTTTTATTATAACAATCAGTCTCACAGTTTAGTTAACAATGTAATAATATTAGGTTAGTAAATTTAAAGGCCGTGTGGTCCCCGGCAGAGTAGAATAGGCCACCCTCACTCTTACTGAGGTGTCGTAAAAGGCGACTAAGGTAAAGCTGCTGGCATGATCATCAGCACCCAGAGAAGGAAAACTCTGCTTTATATCTAAACCCTCGCCAACCCGTCTGCCAAGCGTGGTGAGTATGGCAATTACCCCTCATGTGATTGAGGGAGGCCCGTGCCCCAGCAGTGGGGACTTAAATGGGCTGATGATGATGATGATGAAATTTAAATAGGAACCCTTCCTTTGGTCTATCTATAGTAAAATAACAAAATATAGGTAAAGAAAAGGTTTACTTGCAACTAGGAAATCTTCCTTTGACATGACCTTATATTATTTTATCTCGAAATAAAATAAAACAATACTTGTAACAAAAACAACTAAATAAATACATATACCAAATTGGTTCAACAAACTCTTTTAGCATCAAAAATTTAGAAATAAGTACGTAGAATTACTTCACACAATAACTTAGAAATAGGATCTTGTTCTATTAGATAAACTTTTAATTCAACCAAAAGCAGTGATCGGCCGACTAGTCGGCCGAGTAATCGGCATTTTACTTCCGACTAATCGGCTAGTTGGCTTAAGTCATAGTCGGCCCATCTCTAGTAATTATGTGACCTATTTTAAAATATTTGTAACATCGTAATGTTATTCAAACTGCCTTGTTCTTCCTGGTCCTAACTTCCTTGAAAGTGACTTTCACCCAGATCGCATCTTGCAAGCGACATTACACTTGCAAAGTGTTTAATCTATGCACCGTTGCGTTGCATCGCTGAAGGACCCTTTACATGGTACGATCATTCTTAACTGACTCCATACGTTGCCCGTGGTCCTACTGGCATCTATAGAGTTACCTGATAAATAATGAACATGGTACGATCAACCTTAACAGACTCCATACGTTGCCCATGGTCCTACTGTCACCTACAGAGTTCATCATCATCAGCCCATTTAAGTCCCCACTGCTGGGGCAAGGGCCTCCCTCAATCACATGAGGGGTAATTGCCATACTCCCAGAGAAGGAAAACTCTGCATTTATATCAAAACCCTCGCCAACCCGTCTGCCAAGCGTGGTGAGTATGGCAATTACCCTACAGAGTTACCTGATAAATAATTAAGTGCAAATTATTACTAATGGATCTATAGGTATTAAGATGTATTATAATTATGAATAGGGTAGGTTAGCGTAACCATTATGTGTAGACGAGCACTTGTGGCTCCAGTAGTGTTGCGGGTGTCCATGGGCGGCGGCAATCGCTTACCATGTGGTGATCCGTGTAATCATCTGCCACCTTTTTTTTTTAGCTCACATAGTCCCACTGCTGGGAAAAGGCCTCCCCTAATAGTCTCTACTGCTCCCAAAACGCTGACAATGAACAATTGTCAGCGATTGGTCAAGATCGTCACGCCATCTCTTTTTCATCCTGCCTCTTGGACGACGGCCATATACAGACTGTCATTTCGTAATCACATACCACACACACCACCTATCACATTAAAAAACCACGTGTGAAGCTCCTAACGGCCTGAGCGGGCAGGAATCATTAAAGTGGAGATTGTTGAAGGAGTTAATACCTTGTGACAAATCTAATTCCACTCAAGTAAAGCCGCGGGCGATCGCTAGTAATGTAATAAAACATATATAAACATTCGTTGATGGTTGACGCCGAATCGTATCGTATTTACGGCTCTGTTCCTCTTCTCGCGTCACTTTTAAGCGCGAAAAGTGATTTTTCAACGATTACGCAAACAAGTGCATTCTGAATTCGTAATGCGTACGCGACGAAATGGAAAGTTTATCGATAATTAAGCGAATCGAGGCGCAGTCGAAATCATGATCGAATATTCGATGCGCGTTTCTGAGACGTGTGTGTTTGGTTGTAAATGCATGAGTAGGCATTCTAAATTCACTTATTTTTTTTCGGTGCTGTTACGTGCATCAGTTTCTCCCTCCTTATCTAAGTGTGTAGATTCCCAGTCGCTTCGGAGCCCGGTGTGCGCTGGGACCATGATTCGGGAAGTCCGATAAATACCAGACCAATTGGATCATCGGCATACGGCCGCACTCAGAGACGTCATTTAAGATAATGTTCATTAACTTTAGTATCGGTAGTCTTTATGCGTATCAAAATAAGTGTCAATATTTTTTCTTAAGTAGCCAATTAAGTTAATCAACGACTCTGAGTGTGGCAGTTAGACATATAAGTTACTCTGTGGATCAGGTTACATGTAGAGAGTCATTATGTCAAATGGTGTAGGTATTCATTTGAGAAACTATCCGAGACGTGCAGGTTTCCTCGCGATGATTTCGCTCACCGCCGAGCTAATTGTAGAAATACCTATGCACATGGGTTTGAAAATTCGAGAGGTGCATGCTCGGATTCGAACCACGACCCCCGTACGGAAGGCGCGTTTTTGTTTCTTCTTTTCCTTTAATTAATCAACAGCCTGTATCCGTCCATTGCTGATCGCAGGCCTCCTTTATGCTACAGATCAATTCAACTATGCCAGGCTTTCCTCATTCAGTCTCTGCCAACAGTTCTCTTTAAGTCAGCAGTCCAGCAAGTGTTTCATACACTACACTAATTAGCCGCGATCTTTACTCCAAAACATGTCTCCTCCAACCATTGTCGGTTTTCCGTAAGTCACCGCAGACGATAAGTTCAGCCATAGTTTAGCCGTGCGTGGTAGAAAGTTTCTTGAGAAACGCACAGTTGAAGACTGATATAATATGATTTATAGAATAATATAGCAGGTAATCTTAGCTTAATTCATCTTCTTTCTTAAATTTTTAGTCATCATAAATTCTCCAACCGATTATGGCTCAACGATCAGCCACTTACGCAGGAAATATTATAGTGATCAAGTGTGTGCGTAAACACAAGTGCACTCCTATTCCGATGGGACACTACTGTTACACGACCAGAGAGGGATCGGGCGCAGAACCGGACAGAACGGCTTAACGTGATTTCTGAGGCACGGGGGTACAAGACCGCCAACTTCCAGACTCCGGGCTGACATTAAGAATTTATTACCGAAAACTTAGGTACACATTTTTGGCCAGACCCGGGGGATCGAACCCGGGACTTCTAGCGGAGCCGTCGCCTTAAAATGAGAACTACTAATCACTTCGCCACCGAGGCAGTCATCATAATCATAGCTTAATTAATCTTCTTTTTTTAACTTTAGTCATCATCATCTTGCAAATTATTAAAAAATTGTTGTTGGTGAATTTGTGGCCGTCTCATCTATCACATACAAAATAATCACTTTCTGTCCTCTTGCTCGCATAGTCCACCACTCGAAGCGGTGTCCCGCATCTCAGAAGTAAATCAGTTGCATCGCGTCTTGTAATAAACGACGCATATTATTGTGTATGATTGGCCATAAGCGTCAGTGTCGCAACGCGAGCTTTCATAACGGCGATGTAACAGGTGCCGGCGCGCGCGCACTTCAATCGGAGACACTTTCATTTTAAAATCATGTGTTGATTACGAACGTGTAAACTTACTGACTTGCAAATCCAAACCAGGCTGTCGACTCCGATGTTGAAGTTCGTCATTTATCCGGTCTAAAAACTATAATATATAAAGACAGGAGGAAAAGTCTCCGGGCAAACCCAGGATTGCCAGATCGAATCTTCCATTGTCAATCTATCTATGTCGATAGGTAGATTTAGAGATCAATTTGGTCCTTGTCCGTGCTTGCAGATGAGCGGTCTTTAACCCTCACTATACTTAAGTGTATTGTTTAAGTGTTTTTCTCACGCATCAATGGCACGAACCTTTGTGATTAGAACACATTTTGTTTTCATACATTTCCGCGCGCGAGTGTTCGTCGCGAGTCGTCGCGAGTGTTCTAGTTGAGTCCAAGCTAGAACTAGTAATACAATAGCTGTGTACTACTGTCTTATGCTGATCCAGTAGTAAGAACACATTGAAAGAGTGTTAATTAACAGCAGAAGGCACGGCTACTGTCTACCGAGTTCTCAGTAACCTGGGCCTGTGAAAACCCGCATTTAGTTTCCATTAAAAAGGCCACTGGAGAAGCGCACGCCGATACGTCCTATGCCTTGCTGTCCACATACTGTGATATTATGAAAGCATTTATACGATTTCTATAGGTGACTAATTTATATTTAATCGGCCATCGCGTGTGACAAATGTGTAACCGCCGCCATTAGTTCCACTCACAAACACCCCCGATCATTTCGTAACGCCAATTACAATAAAACATTACCCAATGATCACCACTTGCTCTGAATCTAGGGCATTCCATACATTCACCATGAAAGGATGTTTATAGTCCAATTTACTAGCAAATTTGTGAACATCTCATTGCTGGTTATAGTGAAGTGACTCGAGACAACATTTTGGTCACTCAATTCATTTACATACTGAGTTTTGGGATCTTTGCTTATGGAAATTGTTATCATCATCAGCCCAATTAAGTCCCCACTGCTGGGGCACGGGCCTCCCTCAATCACATGAGGGGTAATTGCCATACTTACCACGCTTGGCAGACGGGTTGGCGAGGGTTTTGATATAAATGTAGAGTTTTCCTTCTCTGGGTGCTGATGATCATGCCAGCAGCTTTACCTTAGTCGCCTTTTACGACACCTCAGTAAGAGTGAGGGTGACCTATTCTACTCTGCCGGGGACCACACGGCCCCCGTGTTTAATTTTATTTTAAGTTACGTTGCCGTACTGGGCCCGGACAGTACTTGTTTATACTTCATCATCATCTTTACGTGGATTTATCCCGGATGCATCCCAAGCTGTGGCTTCGTAGCCGTGGGGTCCGCTTTCCTTCTTCCACTCCTCTACTTCGCACGGTCTTGTGCATTCTTTACGATGTCAAGTTACACCTTTTTAGGTCTACACCTTCTGCCATTGTCCAGACATTTGTTTCCCACGTAGCTGTTCTGTTTTCGTGGGACATGACCGTACCAACGTAAGCGACTCTTCAGGTACTTTTTTATACTTCGTATCAAAAAAATGCACATTTTACAAATAACGCAAGATTTCTATGTTTTTTTTTTAAAAAAAACAACCCCATATTTACAGGATTTCGTATCTTTCTTATGAAAAGCCAGACATTGATCGAGTAGATCTAAACTAAAATGTCCATGGTTAACATGACTTGTGTCCGAGTGCACTCGAGTTGAAACTGAATTCACTCAAACACGTAATGTTTTCCTATGTCATTCAAGTCGGAACACAATTTGTAATTTCGAAACGTGCCTGATAAGATCGCTTTATTTTACAACTTCGTGATGTTCCGCGGAATTTTGCAACACCTAGACTCGACTTTACGCTATTATTCGGTTTTAATTTAATAACTAATGGAAGAATTTGCCACTCCTTCGGTGTGAAATTAATAGATCACGGAATACAAGGTGGAACAAATTGTTTGTAATAAATTTGTAATCAGTTGATCGTTGACATAAGGAAATGTGTGAATAAACTTTTATGAATAAAACTCAATAACATTCGTATTGATTTCAATTTAATTACTACTACTACTACTGATGATTTAGTATACCACGATGGTGGCAAACAAGCGTTGCGCTCTCCTTATGGTGAGCAATTGCCGCAGCCTATGGACGTCTGCAACTCGAGAGGACTTGATACTTGTTGGAGGTTTCTATTAAAACATTAATTACTATTTTTTTTAAAAACCCTTTCTGGTCAACATCATCATCATCATCTTAGCGTTTTGTCCCGGTTGCGTCCCAAGCTGTCGCTTCGGAGCCCGGGGTCCGCTTTCCTATTTCAACTCCTCTACTTCGCACGGTCTTGTGCATCCTTAGTGGTCAAATTATTGGCACGCATGTCATCAGAGCCATGACATAAGCTGAGTGAGAGTCACAAAACATAATATACATGCGCTGCCTGGTTATTTGTACCCGCATTATTTAGTTTTTCTTTGCATTGTTTTATTTTCTGTATTCTTTTTTTTTTAGTAAGTGTCATTATTTTTAAAAGCTAAAGTCATGAAAAATTATATTTGGTCTTTTTATATAAATTATTTTGCTTTTTTTTATTCAAACCTAAAGGGGTGAAATGGGTTAAAAAGTCGTATGGAAGATTATATTTAGTGCTCATCAGTCAAGAAACTTTATGCAAAATGTATGAAAGGCATTTCAGTATTTTAATTCTCCGTTTAATATCTACCTTCTTACCTATAATCTCAGAATTACTTAACTACAATTCAACTTCGTATAGAAAAACACAATTTCTAAATGTTTTGTTTTAAAATTAAATTACCGAAGCGAAGCGAGGGCGGGCCACTAGTCTAACATAAAGTAATAAGAGATATAAATTGTAAATATAACCAACCATACTAAGATAAATTGCCGAAACGAAAAAATTGACGGTTTGATAACATTATATTAAAATAACTAATATGTACGCTTATCATGCGAAACGAAAACCTATAATAAATGTAATACATAATAAATGAATGAATGATAAATTGAGTTTTGACGTGATACAGCCTCATTATGTTTTGAAAGATGTGAATAGTGTTGTGTGTAATCGGTATTGCTTCAATATCAGTTCCGAATATTCATTTCTGAAAGGATGACAGTACTTGTGAGTCCACTAGTGTTGCGTCTGATCATCTGCTCATTATCCCATACAAAACTACATAAAAAATATGGTATCCATGGTCATTTTTTTTTTGTTTCCCTCACAATCACGAAGGTTATATGGCAAATCGTTTCCATATTTGCCTGATCATGGTTCAAGCGTTCATTCAGTGTATTGCTAAATTAGTTAATTTAGAGTATGACAAGTGCCTGTAATCTTTAAAACATTTTTTAATATATTTGAGATAATGATATTCAAAATAATAATAATAATGTCTTTGCTAATCCAGTTGGCCTTAATCTTGCGAAAAAAATCTTCGGTCTTGGGCTGTATGATACTCTGGCCAAATTTTTAGTAGAATCAAGGCCAAGAGTGATTCTTGACAACACTAGCCGTGAATGCGGAGAGAGAAAAGTTTCTATATCGACCATAGAGATAATTATAGCTCCACGTGAATCAAAATTGGGGTAAACAAATTAAAGGCTGACTGTACATTTCCAAAGGCAATCAATATAAACAAACGCCAACACGGTTTGAATTCCCTATTGCGTGTGATTTAGCGGAATTTACTTAAACAAAAAACGATTTTAGATCATTTTGGAAAGCCACAAATAAGCTTAATAATAAACCGGTTGTTCCTGTGTGTGTCGACGGCGTGAGTGACCCCGGAAAAATAGCCGATTTATTTAGACAGCATTTTACGGTCAAATCACCATTGGGGCCCTCACAGTTTGTTACTAATGTTCTTAGTGGTGAAAACGTAAGTTTTAGATGCACATCGAGAGATATAAAACTGATAATCAAATCAATGACAAGAGGCAAATCTCCCGGCTACGACGATTTGAGTATAGAACATTTGCAGCATGCGGGGCCCCACTTACCGAGATTGCTGACTATGCTCTTTAACCTTTGCTTGAGTCACTCATACTTGCCTGAAGCAATGATTAAAACAATCGTTATACCTATTGTTAAAAATAAGACTGCCGATCTGTCAGACAAAAATAATTACAGACCCATATCTCTCGCTACAGTGATATCAAAGGTGTTTGACAGCGTGCTGAGCTCGCAGCTCACTAAACATGTAGAAATACATGACAATCAGTTCGGCTTCAAAGCCGGACTGTCTACTGAAAGTGCAGTTTTGTGTGTTAAGCACGCTGTCAAATACTATAACAAACGTCAGACTGCAGTACACGCATGCTTTCTCGATTTGTCGAGAGCTTTTGACCTGGTTTCCTATGATATATTATGGAAAAAGTTGGAAAACACTAGTCTACCAGTAGAACTCATCAACATCTGCAAGTATTGGTATGGAGGCCAGGTCAACAGCGTGAGATGGTCGGGAGCCATGTCGCAACCGTACAGGCTAGAATGCGGGGTGAGGCAGGGGGGATTGTCCTCGCCAACCTTATTTAACCTGTATATTAACGATTTAATTGAGGTACTCAGTAGCATCCGTCTAGGTTGTCACATAGACGGCGTTAATGTAAACAACATTAGCTACGCGGATGACATGGTGCTACTGAGTGCATCAGTATGTGGCCTAAGGAAGCTACTTTCCATTTGTGTAGCATATGCTGAGCAACATGGATTAAAATATAATCCACTGAAAAGTGAAGTCATGGTCTTTGAGGCCAGAGGAGGTAGCAGTACAGGTAACATGTTTCCTGATGTTACCCTCAATGGTACCACATTACGTCGTGTGTGGAAGTTTAAGTACTTAGGGCATATACTAACCTCTGACCTCAGAGACAATGATGACCTGGAGAGGGAACGGAGGGCACTGGCAGTGAGGGCAAACATGATAGCTCGCAGGTTTGCACGGTGCACGCGGGAAGTCAAAATTACTCTTTTTAAATCTTATTGTACCTCATTCTACACGTGTAGCCTGTGGGCTGACTACACCCAAAGATCCTATAGTGCTCTCCGAGTCCAATATAATAATGCGTATAGGATGCTGATGGGGCTGCGGCGATTCTGCAGTGCATCGGGAATGTTTTGCCACTCATCGAGTAGACTGCTTTTACGCTACAATCCGCAAACGATGCGCATCTCTGGTGCGCAGAGTACGCGGCAGCGCCAACGGCATCCTTCGGATGATCGCGAGTAGGCTGGACTGTGACTACATTAATCACTGTTGCGCAATTTCTCACGGAATGGCGCAGCAGTAATTATTGTACGTTTTTGAGTGTTTGTGTGTTTTATTTTTCCTTTGTTATTATTAAGTACTAACATTAGTCTGTAAGAACATTGTTACTAACAAATATGGATTCTGTGGTCTGAAATAAAATATATTTATTTATTTATTTATTATTTAAATCATGACATTAATGTCATTCATGAATTTTCTTGAGGGAACTAGTTATATACCAGTTCTTTTGCAACTTGCTTCATCAAAATAATTTATAATATAATTATAGTTTTCATAGTAACCTGACGTGTGGCTGTCTGCACTTTTTGAGTCATCATCATCAGCCCATTTAAGTCCCCACTGCTGGGGCACGGGCCTCCCTCAATCACATGAGGGGTAATTGCCATACTCACCACGCTTGGCAGACGGGTTGGCGAGGGTTTTGATATAAATGCAAGAGTTTTCCTTCTCTGGGTGCTAATGATCATGCCAGCAGCTTTACCTTAGTCGCCTTTTACGACACCTCGGTAAGAGTGAGGGTTCAAAATGGTGATCACATATTCTTTTGTTTTTGTACATTCGCTGAGGATTACTTTCCTTCAGCTTGTCACCGACCACCGACTCCGAAGCAGCAAATAAGTCCGGGTGTTTTTCAGGATTCAGAAACCTATGAATTGGTATGCCTTATGTAAAAATAAATAAATAAATATTACGTTGTATTAATAACGTATATATTAATAAATATTACCTTTTGAGTGTTTTGTTGTTATTAAATTGAATATTTTTCTCTGTGTAAATAGGTACTCGAGACTCGTATAAGCCTCTATCTATTACTTATCCTTTGTTATTGTTTGTTTTAGTCGTTAGGTGCTATCCGCATACGAGTAGTGCCACAGTAGAAAGATATACAGTAAACTCTGATCTTCAATTATGTGGACCAAACTAATAGATGTCAATGTGCCATCCCCTTAATTTTTTGCTATTTTTGATAGACGCAAAATGTCATAATGCATAGGAACTTGACATTTGCATCTGTTAGTTTAAAAATCAGAGTATAGTTAGATCTAGGACGTTTCGACGAACGAAAAAGTGCGTAGGACATTGATCGCTCAATGTGCGGACACAGTTCTAAGGTTATCTACTACTTTATGTATGTTTAAATTCTGGAGAAAATTGCGGAAACATCTGCGAATATTGGAATCTGGTATTTAGCTTATGAAAGAGCGATGGCTACTCAGGGGGTAAGAACATGGGAATTATGACCGGGAGGTCGTAGGCTATGGATTTGTACAGACATTGTAGTGCATTAGTGAGCAAACACAAGTGTGTACTCTGTCCCCTAATCCACATATTTGGATGTGAGTGATATGTCCATAAAGTGCACTATGCGTCTAGTCCATCCCGTTATCCTCATATTTAAAAGGGACACCAGTGTGATATGTCCATAAAGGAAGCAGGCGCATTATCGCGCTTTCTGAGGCGAGGAACCTAAGGTTTTGCATTGCCGAACGGTCGAAGAATGGTAGGTACACCAGGAACTTCCGCGATTGTACAATACCGGCAACTTCCAGTTTTCGGGCTTTCACAGATAATTAAAGTAGACAAAGCTATAAGCCATATTTATACTGTGGCACAGTCCTAAACAATGGGTCGTAAACAGATCCCGGCGTGGAACGACTTTTGTGGCTCTGTTACCTCCGTGGTAGTAACTAATAAATTTAAACTTTTATGTCAAAATAAGTCAGTTATTTTAACAAGCAAAATTACAATTGCCTTGAGTATAGTATTGTTTGAGTTATTTAAAATCATAATTAAATAAATAAATATAAATAAATATTCCACAACATCACATACATTGATCTGACTCCGAGATAGGTAGCTCAAGCACCTGTGTTACGGATATCAGAATCGACAGTGGGATTACAAATATATACATATAATACTTTTCTTTTGTAAATACATACTTACAATACATAGCAAACACCCAGACCAATACAAACAAACATGTTCATGCACACAAATGTTTGTACTGTGCGGGGATCGAACCCTTGTATCAGAGGCAGCGTTCACTACCACTGTTCCAATCGGGTCGTCATAATTATTTCTAACAATACCGGATCACTACGTGGCTTTTTTTTATATGAGAGGTGGCAGACGAGCAGACGGATCACCTGATGGTAAGCAATTCCGCCGCCCATGGACACTCGCAACACCAGTGGAGTTCCAAGTGCACTGCCAACCTTTTCCCCTTCCCCCAGCACACACACAGCGCAGGCGCTGCTTCACGCCGGTCTTCTTTGAGGCAGTGGTATCACTCCGGTCGAGCCGGCCCATTCATGCCTAAGCGTAGCTCTCCCACATTTGCAATTTAATTACGTCGTAAGATATAAGAGACTATGACATGTGTGTTGGAACACAACCTCAACATTATGGATGCCAAAGACGGTGCGAAGTGGATGGAGGATCTGTAGCAGTTTCAGCCCTTAAGGTGTCCCATCGCGTAACTAGCTCCGCCAGTAGATTTGTATTAATTAAGGTGAAGAGTATAGCCCCACTAGCGACGCCAATTGATTTTAATTAGTAAGCTACTAAACCAGATCTATTTTAAACAACTTGGGGGCTTCAGTCTCTCGGTAAACACATATACTATTTATTTAATAGTTATAGTTAGCTATTTGATCTGGTTTTGCACTCGAATTTTGAATTACCGCCAAAAGCGGCCACTTTTGGCGGAAATAATTTTTTTAGTGCAAAAACAGACTTCACATTTGGGCATGGCTATTAAATAAATAGTATAAGTGTTTGCCGAGAGACTGAAGGCCCGTAATTATTTAAAATATAATTTGTGTTAGTGTGCCCTACCCGTCAGATTGAGGCGATTATGAGACATTTTTTAGGTGAATCCATAAAGGAATGTTTTAAAATTTTGTAGCAAAATGAACTGATTTAGGAAAAATACAAAAAAAAATCATTTCGACAATCACTCAATTTAAAAAAAAATCTCCCAATCAAGCATACACGTCCGATTACGCTTATTTCGCACGCGGCAAAAGCCGGAACTAATGCTATTTTCACATTTTCGCATCGAAAAAAAAATTTACAACGCCCCCTGTTAATGTCACTGAAGAGCCTTCTGATCGTGGTCGCACTATACAAAATAGGATCAGAAAAAAAAATCGAACCGTGGACTGCAAATAATATCCGCTGTCAGAATGGCACTGGTCACTTTAACTTTTACCTATATGTTTATATTGCCAAACCTGACAGCGAGATGATAAATGACAGACGTCATCACAAAATGTGGTAATGGTTTTTACCTATCACTTTTTTATGTCATTGGTGGCCGACGAGCACCAGGAGCTCAATTCTGGTGGTCGTGACATTATGAAAACATGGCGGATATCTCCTGAAAACCATACAAAAAACCATGTTTTAGTGATATATGTCGTATGAAAAAAATGTCACGAGCACGAGAATTAGGCACCTGGAGCCCAATTCTCGTGATATCCGCCATGTTTTCTAAATATAACGAGCACGAGAATGGGGCTCCTGATTTGTGGTAGTTTCGCTTGTAACAGTAAACCAAGCCATTATAAAAATAATTGGATTGTAATACATTGTTTATTAATCTTATTTTGGGCAACTGTACTTAACAACAAACTCCTGGTCGAGCTACCAACAAATTTGGGACAGTTCTTTTTATATAATATCTTTCCTCTGAAATGAAAGCCAGACGTTTTCCTGTTGTGTCATAAAAATATTCTTTTTCGTCTTCTTTTTATTGTTTTCCGCAAACAATGTTTTGGAGTTTTCTTGATGTTTATTTTCAATTTCGAATGTAGAGTCGCCATTAAAAAAGTCTCGCGGCCAAACACGGTATTAAATTATTTAGATTCCTTGTGTCTATAAAGATACGAGTAAAGCTTAAATTTGAATGTTGCCGACTGAGGCGCGCCTTTTTGTCTTGTATAGTTGTCTTTGTCACAATCGTAATGGAGCGATAAGGTTATTGGAACGAAAACTTGCACAACAATGAATTCAAGTAAATATTAAAAAATACTCTTGTTTTCTCTGTGACTTTTATGGTGGAGAGCCTATACATAGATAGGTAATTGATTACGTCAACAAAAGTTATGTCTATTAAATAAGGAATGGCAGTGTGCACTTATTACAATATACAGTGGCGACCAAATTATAATATATAGTAGCGATTAAAAAGAGTAACTGGCGAGTTTATTGCCGGATATTCTCGACCAACTTTCCAAGCTGGTAGTAGAATCGCATTATGTTTATTTTTTTAGTATATTTTATGAATCAACACATATATTATATAATTACATAAGTACTTGCTTATAAATCGTTTCAGATTACTTAAATGTATGACATAGATCTTATCAACACTAGCGTACCAACGGTGAGACGGCTTCTGTGCGGACGTTTCTTCGAATCGCATAATATGTATGTGAAACATATATAATACATAGAAAAACAAACAATAGCAATCATTTGAAATTGATTTTAATGAATGTTTCGTTTTGCTGAATATACACATTTATGTTCTAAATTTATATCTGATATACTTTTACTTCATTTTTATCTGTGTGGACCTGTAAGTGATTTCTATGTAACCTTACTGATGTAAACATACATAAGAAATGTAAATCCTGGTCTACCGTTTATAAATAAATAAAATGAATAAGTAAATAAATATTTCACAACATCACATACATTGATCTGACTCCGAGATAGGTAGCTCAAGCACCTGTGTTACGGATATCAGAATCAACAGTGGAACTACAAACATATACATATAAAACTTTTCATTTGTAAATACATACTTATATTACAAAGAAACACCCAGACCAATACAAACAGACATGTGCATGTACACAAATGTTTGTACTGTGCGAGGATCGAACCCGCAACCCTTGCACCAGAGGCAGCTTTGACTACCACTAATCCAAATTGATCCAAACTGATTAAAATTGACTGACTGGATGGCGCAATTGTTAGTGACCCTACCTCTTACGCCAAAGGTCGTGGGTTCGATCCCCACCCTGGACAAACACTCGTGCTATGAACACTTGTGTTTGTTCGGTGTCTGGGTGTAATATATGTATTTAAGTATATATTTGTGTTCTCTGTTGTCTGATATCTGTAACACAAGTACTTAAGCTACTTAGTACGGAATCAGGTCAACGTATGAGATGTTATGAGAATTATTAAAAAAAAAATGTGTCGACAAACGATAAATAAATGACGATCTGTAAGTGCTGTGTACAAGCCTATGCAAATAAAGATTTTTTTGATTGATTAAGAGTACAGTCTGCGCTAAAAGTAGGTGCGTATTTAAAAAAAGTTCTAAGTATCTTTTATGAAATAAGATCCACGATTTGTCAAAAGTGTAGGTCCTACTTGTGATGCGGAGTGTGTGGAGGAGCCCCACAAATTGATCACGTATCGTCCGCACGCGTGATTATTTAGGGACGGATCCTTAACGGCGCTTGTTGCGACCTGTAGCGCCGCCATTTTATTTTTATAATTTGTGATGACGTTAAGACATTTAGGCTCGATTCTTCAAATCTTTATTCGTGGAAAAATCTATGGTATACTGTCAGATTTGTATAGAATGACCGGGCTATACCATAGATTTAGTACCGGGTTAAGGTGACCAAAAAGGAAAAAAAAGTAGTTTTGTAAGTAAGTTGTACCTACACGTTACTAATCATAACTCATAATCGTAGTTATTGTTAAACATGGTACATTTGTTGTACAATAAGAACTCACAATTTACTGCTCGTTCAGATCTTGTGCATTATAGCCCTAATGCTATACAGAATAAAGTTCACATTATTCATTCCTTTTTATAAACGTAGGCAAAATGGCTGCTAGCAGGTACACCATTTGATTTAGCAACATTAAAATGATGTCCTTTCCTCCAGTAAGTACACTATGAAGAGATTTCTTCCATGTATTTTTTTTATGTCATAGGTGGCAGACAAGCAGACGGATTACCTGATCGTAAGCGATTGCTCATGGACACACGCGACACCAGTGGAGTAACAAGTGCGCTTCTTACAACCTTTAAAACCCCCTTTCCTCCTGATTGGGCCTCGGTACCCTGACTCACGCAGTGAAACACAGCACAGTGCTGCTTCTCGCCAGTTTTCTGTGAGGCCGTGGTATCTCGGACTCCGGTCGGTATGTTTTCATCATAATTAATGAAAATCTAATAGTGGCGCTAGTACTCCACGCCCACAAACACCCTTAATGAACCAGCCTCTCCGCCTTTACACCACATACACTCTTATTTAGGCTGTGCTAATAACAGAGGTAGTCTTCAAGTGCTTGCAGGTAGGTAGAGGTGGAACAGTATCTGTATTACAATTTATTTAACTTAGGTGTATTTCCGGGTCCTGTTATAGGCAAACTTTGAATTATTTTTCCATAAAATGAATAAGTCATATCAATTTCGGAGTTTTTCTCTGATGTTTGTAATAATAAATATTATTTTCTGCAATAAAATCAACATGAGACAAAATGAGCGTCTACTAGACTGTACACACTATGCTAGCAACGCCGCGGGTGAAGGGTAAAAAGCAGTAAAGTATCAGCCTATATACTGTCCCACTGCAGGGCAAAGGCCTCCGTCATAAAAAATAAGTTATCGCTAATATGATGTGATTAGGCTTAATCACCTCGCTTGCCAAATGCGGATTGTTTATCACAAACACAAGAAATATTCGAAAAATTCGAAACATACTTTTTGCTCGACCCGGTACTTAAACCAATAGACCAACAGGGTGGGTAGTAGAGTATATTTTGCTGCTGGCTAATTTTAAACTGCAGTCAAGTTGAACAATGATCCTTTAGCCATAACCTTTCCTTTAGCCTTTAATGATACTTTTTTTTTTAAAAACATATTCTCATTAATGAATGCTATTATTCCCTGAGTTAATACTATAAAAACTCAAAAACATTGTTATAAAATATAAATTTTATCTTAAATATTATTATATATTAAATCAAATAATTATTTTCAACATGTACCAAATATAAATGTTTTTAGTATTTTATTTTTGTTTCATAATACGTATGTAATAGTTGGCTTACCAGTGTTTGGTGAAATATGTGGATTCAAATTTAAAAACCCTGGACCCCAATTCTCGTGGTCGTGACATTTATTTTCATACTAGCGATCACTAAAACAGTAAACAGTGATACAACATTGTGTACTCACATATTATATTATAATGCAACGCGAAAATCTAAAAAACTATTTAGGCTAAAGACAAGACAAAGACTTAGATTTTTTATTTCACATGAAATATAAGTACATAAAGCTAACAGGGACCCGAATTATCGTGCTCGTGATATTTTGAAAACATGGCGGATATCACCTGAAAACCATAAAAAAAACTGTGTTTTAGTGACATATGTCGTATGAAAACAAATATCACGAGCACGAGAATTGGCCTCCTGGAGCCCAATTCTCGTGCTTGTGATATTTTGAGAACATGGCGGATATTACCCGAAAACCATACAAAAAAACAATGTTTTAGTGATATATGTCGTATGAAAATAAATGTCACGCGCCCGAGAATTGGGCTCCTGGCCTGCTTTGTATCATCATTTTATCATAAGCGCCCAAAGCTTTTGCTTTGGAGACCTGGGTACGATGGCTCCAGGTATTGGTTAGGTTAGGACGTTGATACAGAGTCCTTAATAAAACAAGGTATTCTGTTTACTTTGTACCTTACCTTATGTTATGTACGCCGGTGCCCTCACTGCCTCGGCAAAACACACACATGCTGGCCCACTTATGCCGAAGCGTGGCTCTGCCCTCTATGCAGAGCATGCATGGTGAAGAAAGAAACACCCGCTCATGTACTATTAGAGTGCATAGGGGTGGCCAACAACCGGGCACACTACCTGGGAAACCCAGGCAGTTTCCAGGAAATCATCAGCAACACCAAGGCGCTGATAGGTTTCTTTGAGGAACTCGGCTGGTTCCTCAAAGAAACCTATCAGCACAAATGCTGCCTGATTGCGGAAAAGCCCGCACGAAGAAGAAGAAGAAGGCTCTCCCACAGTCAAAAACTTGACTTATCCCATTCTCTTTGTTCCAGGTCCCGAATATGGCACGATGGAGGCGGCGTGGAAGGGGGGCATGGTGGAAGCCGAGCGGCTCTCAGACCTGCACCTCAGCGTGCGGGATAGGCTGGTCAATGACGTCATATCGCAAATCAAGAACTGGCAGAAGGATACGTATCATAAGGTCAGTGATGTTTAGATCTCCTTCCTCATCTTAGCGTATAAAATAAAATAAAAATGTCTTTATTCAATTCAAGTCCATACAGAACATTTATGAATGTCAAATATTACTTATTACTAATATTATAAAGGCGAAAGTTTGTTTGGATGGATGTATGGATGTTTGTTCCTCTTTCACGCAAAAACTACTAAACGGATTTTAATGAAACTTTACAGTAATGTAGCTTATAGATCAGAATAACACATAGGCTATAATTTATAAAGATATTGTGTGAACGCAGACGAAGTCGCGGGCAAAAGCTAGTGTCAAATATTATTTAATCTACCGCTTATTCAGAATGTCAGTTTCTACCGAGAAGAATCAGCAAGAAACTCAGTAGTTACTCTTTTCAAATAATATGGTAATTACAATTTTCATTCTTATACAAATTATGATTACAGTTACAGTATGACATACAATGTTTATAACCAGAATTGTTTGGATAAATCGTCAAAGTAAAATTATCAAATGGTATTATACATTAGAGGACGAGATCGACGTGTCCAGGAATCCTTTCATTTAAATAAGCATCTACTTTATAGTAAGCCTTTCTGCATTAGGCAGATTTTTACATGCAACTTAAACTTATGTACCGGTAAATCAATAATTTTTTGAGGTTACTTATTAAACATTCTAATGTTCAATACTACAAATGAATTTCCAATTTTATGGACTGCAAGCCTATGTTTACTTCGTGTGTTAAAGCTATGAAAATCTGGTTATTGCGAGTAAAGGTGCAAGTTCTTGCGTGCAAACATAGATAATACAATAAAAAATGTATTGAGATGATACGGTTAAAATATTGTAATTAATACGAACATTCGCAATTTACCACCGCTCCGCCCGCCGTCCATCAGAGCTGTCCACCCTCACACATTTGAACCTAAATGGTTTCGCACATGTACGGTTCCAGAGGAATTTCCTCCCGCGAAACGCTCCGGCTGTGGAATGAGCTGCCATCAAAGGTTTAACTAGGGAATACAGCATGAAGGTTCTTCAAAAAAGGAGTGTTAAGGTTTTTTAAGGGGTCGGCAGCGCGTAATGCATGTCGTCTGGAGTTGAAAACGTCCATAGGCTGCGGTTTTCGCTTACCGTCAGGCGAGGCGCACGCTTGTTTGCCACCTGACGTAGTATAAAAAAATCCCGATTTGTGTTTTAAGCTGTCGCTCTGGAGCCCGGGTACGCTTAGACCATGATTCAGGATTTGGGGAGTCTGGTAATTACAATGAAGCGTCTGCCGTCTATCATTCGCAATCCATTTGCAGGGGAATCAGTAACTATCTCAAAACTTGATTAGTGATTTTAGTTTTTTTTTATGTCATAGGTGGTTTTCTAGTATGAGGTGAATAGGAGAATCCAGTTAGGTTGGGCAGCATTTGGAAAACTACGTCGTGTCTTCGTATCGTCGATACCACAGTGCCTAAAGACGAAAGTCTTCAATCAGTGCGTCCTACCCGTCATGACATACGGAGCCGAAACGTGGACACTTACTGGTACGGCTGGTCCACAAGTTAAAGGTCGCTCAGCGGGCTATGGAACGAGCAATGCTCAGCGTCTCTCTCCGAGATCGAATCCGAAATTAGGTGATCCGGCAGAGAAACAAAGTCATCGACATTGCTCACCGGATTAGCAAGCTTAAGTGGCAGTGGGCTAGCCATACAAGCCGCAGAACCGACAACCGACAACCGATGGGGTAAACGAGTTCTAGAGTGGAGACCGCGTCTTGGCAAACGTAGTGTAGGGCGCCCTCTGGCTAGGTGGGGGGGACGATCTGCGCAGGATGGCTGGCAAGAGCTGGATGCGAGAAGCCATGGATAGATCACGGTGGCGAACAATTGGAGAGGCCAACGTCCAGCAGTGGACTGCGACTGATGATAATGATGATGATGATAGGTGGCAGACGAACAGACGGATCACCTGATGGCAAGTGATTGGCGCCGCCCGTGAATACCCACGACACCAGTGGAGTCACAAGCGCTGCCAACCTTCAAACCCCGCTTTCCCCGGGATTGGGTTACCATTATGTTACCAACAGGTAATCCGTTGTCTCTTCTGCAACTGCCTATCACATAAGAACTGTCGAAATGTGCAGCTAATGGTGCCTGAATCCATTTATCAAGATGCTGATATGACTCGTGAAACCCTTACTCCGGTCGGATTGAATTTTCGACATAATTTTGATTTATTGCACACCTTCGCAACGCGCTGGCACGCGCTGGTTTTCGAAAACTGTTCAGATGAATTAGAGCGGGAAAATGTTGCCATCTTTGTTGAATAGGTACTAAATTTGTGCATTTATAGGTTTTTTTTCTATGACATGGCGAGGCCAAAATGTAAGCAGATCATCTGGTTTCCTGTTCTCTGAATTAATTCACCAAAACTGCGTTGCTTGTAATAAGTTATATGTAATTACAAACGATACGAATAATATAATATCTATTTGAAAATAGTTTAATTAGTTACACTATTGTACTAGGTCTATCTTGTAAAGATAGTTTTAAGTGTGGAAATAATTAAATCTGATGGTAAGTGATTACGGCTGCCCATAGACATCAGGTATGCCAAAAGGAGTGAACATCCATTGCCGGCCTTTTAGGAAGGTACACACACGTTTTTTTTTTTAATTTCTATGGCATATGGTAAAATCGGAACCCTATTATCTACTAAGACTTTGCTATCCGTCTGTCTATTTCTCACGAATCGCGATAGCTAGGCTGTTGAGATTTTCCACAAATGATATATCTCTGTTGCCGCTCTATTAGAACACATACTAAAACTTATGTATGAAATACCCTACCGTCCTTTAACTAAGAAATATTTAAGGAAATATATGGAACCCTTTGTGCGCGAATCCGAATTGCCTTGGCCGGTTTTTCTTCTTCTAAAACTGATGTAAGATCTGTGAAATCCAGCAATTTTTACCTAAGTTTTCGGTACAAAATTCTTAGTGTCAGCCCGGAGTCTGGATGTTGGCGGTCTTGTACCCCCGTGCCTCGGAAAGCACGTGAAGCCGTTGGTTTTGCGCCCGGTCCCTCTCTGGTCGTGTCACGTTGATGTCAATCATACACAATAATATGCGTCGTTTATTACAAGACGCGATGCAACTGATTTACTTCTGAGAGGCGGGACACACCGCTTCGAGTGGTGGACTATGCGAGCAAGAGGAAAGAAAGTGATTATTTTGTATGAGATAGATGAGACGGCCACAAATTCACTAACAACAAATTTTTAATAATTTGCAAGATGATGAAGACTAAAGTTAAAAAAAGAAGATTAATTAAAGCTATGATTATGATGACTGCCTCGGTGGCGCAGTGAATAGTAGGTCTCACTTTAAAGCGACGGCTGCGCTAGAAGTCTCGGGTTCGATCCCCCGGGTCTGGCCTAAAATGTGTACCTAAGTTTTCAATAATAAATTCTTAGTGTCAGCCCGGAGTCTGGAATTTGGCGGTCTTGTACCCCCGTGCCTTGGAAAGCACGTTAAGCCGTTGGTTCTGCGCCCGGTCCCTCTCTGGTCGTGTCACGCTGATATCCCATCGGAATATGAGGGTAAAGGAATAGAGAGTTCACTAAGGAGTGTTTGCGCACACACTTGAGCACCATAATACATACGGCGTACGTGGCTGATTGTTGAGATTGGTCGCCGTAGCCTTAATCGACTAGAGGATATTAATTAAGATCTGTGTGGCTTTCTTTACATGTAACAATTACTACTAACGCATACTTAGGCATATGTGCTAGCGATAAGTTGCTATGTTCCTGGCAACACTGAAATACCGGGACCCATCAATCTTGATCAATACCCGTCCGTGACAATAACCGTAGCGGCTGAATTCAGTCGATGCAGAGGGCCTAATTTAAAGCAGACGTTACCACCGAATCTAAGTTTCCTTCTCTTTCACTCGCGCTGTGTGTCTCCTTTGCTTCGATGCGACAGGTATATTTTCGTTCGTTATGCGGCGGTTTTAAATTAAGCCACCAGGTTGTTGGATTTCCGCTTATTTTAGATATTCTTGTGGATTGAAATGTCAAGGACATGACATGGACTTAATATACCATACCATCTCAGGTTACTCTGTTTTTTGTGAAATAAATTATCATTATCATTAAACTTGCTTATTTTCATGCTACTTTTGAGCAAGTTCTACTTGGTAGCAAGTGTGAGAGTATCTATCAGGCCACTTGCCTGATGGATGCTCCTAGCTCTGTCACTACTGTCACGCCTAGCACTAAGTTTTTTTTCACTTATTTAATTAAGAAACATAAGGAATCTAAACAAATGTTTTTCTCATAAGCGCTATGTACGCCGATATTTTGATGCATATCAGAACTGTGACCTTATTAATAATATGTGGCTTGTGATTTTAATAATATGTATCATGTGGCTGTACTAAATAAATAAATAAATAAAGTGTGGACGGACGTGCTACTAATAAGCATGCCAATTTTGAGCATGCTCCAAAATCGAACGTCAGTAAATTTTTAGGTCTGGTCTTCAGTGCGGGTGGAAGGGGGAGTGTGGCGGAGTACTTTAGCACGTGTAAACAAGAAAGCTTATTTTTAAACATATTAGATGCCTTATAGCATGCTTCATCATCATCATCAGCAACCCACACTCGTCCACTGCTGGACATAGGTCTCCCCTAATGCACGCCACTGCTCCCGATTTTCGGCCACTCTCATCAAGCCCACACCAGCCAGCCTTCGAATGTCATCATCCCATCTTGTCGCAGGGCGTCCTACACTACGCTTACCGAGTCGCGGTCTCCACTCAAGGACTTTACGGCTCCAACGGCTGTCAGTTCTGCGGCTAATATGACCAGCCCATTGCCACTTCAGTTTGTTAATTGACTTACGGTGCCGAGACGTGGACACTAACGGCTGGACTAGTCCACCGGTTCAAAGTCGCTCAAAGAGCTATGGAAAGGGCTATGCTCGGAGTAACTCTGAAGGACCGCATCAGAAATGATGTAATCCGACAGAGAACCAGAGTTACCGATATAGCCAATCGAATAGTATGCTTATTGATAGTAAATGTGGACAGTTCATTAAGCATGATCATGTTTGGCCTGCTTTTTAAACATGCTACAATTGAGCATCGGTAACAGTAGCTTAATTCCAACGCGTACGCGAAAAATCGATTCGCGCCAAAAGCAGTCACTTTTGGCCTGAATCAATTTTTCGCATACAAAAACGGACCCAACGTTTGTCCATGGTTATTTAATAAATAGTATAAGTGTCTGCCGAAAGGTTGTACCCCCGAAATTGTTTAAAATAGATCCGGTTTAGTAGCTAACTCTAAGCTAGATGTTCTAATCTTTTGAAAGATACGGTTTTTCTATGTCTTGATACTAGTTAATTTACACAAAGCCGGTACAATCGGACTTAGACTAGCCTCCACGGCGCTTCCACAACTTTTCCAATGAAATAACAAACGTTACGATGCAGGTTGCATAAACTGAAACCCATTCGGAAAGCCATTAGGTAACTATGCGCGTGCGCATTACCTTGAATACCAAACACGAGAAAACACCTTTCCCCGGCTTTTTGTTTAAATTATTGATCAGCTTTAGCGGAATTAAATCTCCATTGAATTAAGTTACCATGGGGGCTATTCTAGCATGTTCGACATAAAGTCGCATTCGAAATACAAACGTCGAAATGAAATGGAAAATTGACTCGAAGAAACCATGTTTTTTTCTTTTTTTAATGTGATAGTCTTTCTATCCGTGGGTCATGCTGCCAATGCCAGGTCCCGACAAAAGACCCCAAAAAGGCGTGGCTTGCGATGACATGCGTGCCAATATACTGACCACTATGAATGTACAAGACCGTACAAGTGTAGGAGTCGAAGCAGAAATGCCTATCCTGGCGACCAGGGCAAAACGCTAAGATGATGATCATGTGTCTTCCAATTTTAAGTGGGCTAGCGACTGACGAAAGACTGGCGCTTGTAAATTCTCCTCGTGATAGTAGGCATTTTTTTCTCCTGGGGAAACCATCATGGCCTTCACCTTGTCACATGTAGGGAACAAGATGGTGTGTGGGACTCTAACCCAAAAAAAACCCCTGGGACTGTACCGTACCGCTAATCGCTCGCTTCGCTAGCCCTAATCTGATTTACGACCAGGACAATAACGTCGTCCCCCGCGGAGTCGTATGCTGAGCAACTCACTCCCCAATAGTGGTTATGCACGTGTACTCCGAAGGCTCTATTTTTTTTTCAATCAGGCTATAAACTGTCCCACTGCAGGGCAAATGCCTCCATCATAGAAATCAAGTTATCGCTACTATGATGGGATTAGGCTTAATCACCACGCTTGCCAAATGCGGATTGGTGATCACAAACCCGAGCTATGTCCGAAAAATTCTAAACATACTTTTCGCACGACCCGGGAATCGAACCCAGGACCCTGACATCACGCCCCGGTACTTAAACCACTAGACCAACAGGGCGTTACAACCAACGAGGCTCTATTAGTCACCTCCTATGCTCCAACGGTGGGTACATTAATAGATTCAACTTTGGGTGAGCCACGTTTCGGCAAGAAAGGGACGGCTCGACCGGAGTGATACAGAAAACCGACATAAGCAGCGCCTGTACAATGTTTCGCCGATTAAATAAGGGTACCAAAGGCTCAATCCGGGGGGAGGGGAGTTTAAAAGGTTGGCAGCGCACGTGTGACTACAGGTGTTGATGCTTGGCGGCAATCGCTTACCAACAGGGAATTCGTCTGTTCATCTGCCACCGATTACATAAAAAAATGTGTGTGCGACTGACTCATTACCCCCCCTGTAAGCACAATAATTACGCGACAATGCACTTTGTTCCACTGTAATAAGTAACTTACCTAGGTATCAGTATCGTGGGCGTACCCAGCCTTGATGTAACTAGGGTTCAATCTTATAAATATTCGACTCTCTATGGTGTTTGATGAAAAATTCAAGAGCTACCAGGAATTCAGACGTAAATTATTTACAAGGCCTCTTTGCATTGTAGCAATGAAGACATTATACGATCGATTGATAAAACTTTGTAATTGTTACTTGTGGACACCGTATATTGTCCAACATGTTTATTAATTATTCACTGTAGAAAAGGTTCATGCGACACCAGCCACCATTTTTTACTGCTTATAAATAATTATAAATTTAGACAACATTACACACATTGTCCTAGTCCTAAACTGAGGTTTTACCTTGTACTATCTGGAAACCGGGAACCACGAAGCTACACAAACACCCAGACCCAACAGAAATATCTGTTTCATCAACAAACATTTGCGTTGGTGCGCCGCAAACTTTAATTGTACTTTTTAACTTCGTGCAACAAATGATAAATAAAATTAACACTGCGCTAAACGGGTTGTCAAATAGGTTAATGCTTAACCGCTATCGCATTTGATGGAAAGCGTCGATACGGTCTAGGTTGTTACGCGCATGCCTAGAAGATGTCTGTCAACTCTTTTTAGGTGGTAGACGAGCAAACGGATCACCTGTGTTGGTAAGCGATTGCCGTCGCCCAATGACCCCCGCGACACTAATGGAGTCAAAAGTGGACGGACGGATTGAGCCCTCGGTACCCTCAAAGCTCTTGCCTTAAAGATATCCAGCTCATAATGATTCTATCCCTGCATGATAGTGGAGCCATGATAGCTCAGTAAATAAGAATAACGGGTGGGTATTCGTTTGAATCCATTAATAAATAAATATTTCACCACATCACATGCTTTGATCTGATCCGAGATAGGTAGCTCAAGCACCTGTGTTACGGATATCAGAACCAACAGCGGAACTACAAATATATACGAGTACATCTAATACTTATAATACATAGAAAACACCCAGAGCAATACAAACCGATCACTTGCTAAGACGTTATTTATTCAGCTAGTCAATAGTACTGTACGGGGATCGAACCCGCAACCCTTGCATCAGAGAGGCAGCGTTCACTACCATTAATCAAAACGGGTCAACAAATGTAATAGGCTTGTATACTAGGTCAGAGATGGGAGATTTTTTGAATTTCAGCTTGAAACCTTATGTATTATTTTTGTTATGAGCCCTCAAAGGCAACGATAGGCAAGTAAATATTAAGTCTTAAATTTACGAAATATTTATATAGCAATCGATATCTCATTCAATTACTAAACCATTTTCATAAACGCACTATTTCATAAAGCTATCGAACAAAGCTATCTCGCGATATGCACAAACCCTTGAGGGCTGACGTCACGCCGCGCGTCGCTGTTTATATGGAGCGTTTTGGGCAAGTCTATTTTATGTGATCTTCAAATTGTCCTATCTCGAAGAGTTACAAAGCTAACAAATCCATTCTTGCACCGATGTTTTCACTTGAGGGGTTCTTATGTTACCAACAAGAGAAAAAAATAGGACACAAGCCTATTGTACCCAACTTTAATCTACACTTGTTGGCTCATGAGTATCCGTGGTTATTGTTCCCACCAGAGCAGTCAGAATTTGCCGTGGCAAACCTGTAAGTCCTCGAACAGTTGGGTCGGCCGCTGTGGGGACAACTTGAGTTAATCCAGCAGCCATCTTTTCATACTAATTACTGATCTAAGTCCTGAAACGAAGTGGTGGCGGACCTCTAGTTTGCAATCAATTGACATCACGAACAGATCCAGACGGGCCTTATTAGGGGTATCATTTGATACAGCTGTCAGCCGCAGGAGTTGGCAGCCGTCCAGAATCGCCCTGTACAGCTGGTGCCGACCACAATAAAGCGAAATGTTGATTAACTACAGAAGACTTAGACCTTTCTTGTTACGTGATGGAATCTTTAGTGATCAACGAAAAAACGACGGGATGTATTAAGATCCCTTCGTTTTTTCGTAGATCGAAGTTTGACGTCTCTCTCTCTCTGTGCTTGCGTGTGTGGGGCGTGCGTACGTGCGTGCGCGCCTGCCAGCGTGCGTGCGTGCGTGCGTTCGGGTGTTAATGGCATCGTAGTTCTCGAACGGATGAACCTATTTTAATTTTTGGAAGGAAAAAAAATTACACTCATCAAGAAAATCATAAATTTATTTACGTTGATAAGGCAGGAATGTATGTTTTTTTAAGTGTGATTTTTAAGTTTGTCCTATTAATTAATACCCATTATTTAGTTCTACTCGAAAATCCTGTACTGTCCTCAACTGCGTATTTCTCAAGCAACTCTCTGCCTCAGCTGGCTGTGCTGATTCAGGATTTGCATATGCAAAGTCTGGTATGAAGCAACTGCCGGGTGACCTTCGCAACTCTTTAACTGTGGAACCAGACTAACTGAATCATGGTTACACGTTTCCGAAACTATTAGACGTATGTAAGTCTTTACTGAAACGACTCAGTGATCAGACTCAGCCAAATGATACACTGTTCCGAATCTCTAATGTTCGCGCAGAATGTATCATTCGACTCAAATGGATCTCGAGTTCGAGTGAACCGAATGAGTTGAATGATCCGAGTGAGCCGAATGATTCGATTGAGCGGAATAATCCAATGAGCCAAATGATCCGAATGAGCAGAATCATTCAAGTGAGCCGAATGAGCGGAATGAATCACGGATATGTCTGAAAGTCGATGTTCCGAATGAAGCGTTTCACTGTTCCGCATCTCTGCACTGGTACAGATGCAAATGTTCCCATCTTTTGAAAAATACGTTTTTGCCAGGTCTAGAAACAATGCGAAACGCCCATGACTGAGTATATTTATACAAACTCAAGTGTCCTCTCAGCGGTCAAGTGCGAACGTGTCTGACCGCAAGAGGACGAACGAATACGGCTCTCCATGAATAATTCACCAAGCTACCCTTTTATAGATAGACGGACGGACGGACGGACGGAAACCCACCGGACGAAATGTTTGCCTTTCTAGGCGCGTAGATACGGCCGCTTAGTTATTAGGCGGGCGATGATGAATATTTAAGAAACTTGCACCATTGGATTTTTCAAATCGATGTGCACATTTCTACGATTAGCTCGGCGGTGAGGGAAAATATAGTGAGGAAACCTTCACTTTGTGTGTGTGTGGCCCTCGTCGCTTATCTAATGGTATGAATGCGCATAAAGATTTAAAACATACAATTTTCATCGTTATTATCAGCTTTTCTCAGTTCACTGCTGGGCACGCTTCGGTATATATGGGTCGGCTCGACCGGAATTGTGACTACACTGGTGTTGCGAGTGTCCATGGGCAGCGGCATTCGCTTACCATCAGGTGATCCGTCTGCTCGTCTGCCACCTATCACATAAAAAATGTAACAAAATGAGTGCCCCACTAAATCCTCACTTCTAACACCAAGTAATATTGTCATAACAATATCAAATATTATACCAACACTTGTCAATCATATGTCTACAAGATGACATAATAACAACATACATACTTACTAGTTATTGTAGTGTATGTCGTGTCGAGTATGTATGTAAGTACATAATACCATACTGCCAGTAAATCCAAGGATTTTACAATTTTGGTCCTTATATCGAAGTGTTAAGAGTACCTATGTCTTATAATGAAGTTTGGGCTGACTGTACAAGAAAACAATGCATAATACTTCATTATCACTAGCTGAGGCTTCGGGACAAAAGTGCACTTGTATTTATGGCTAACATACGGTCACAGTTTAAGTAAAGCCAGTTGGCAGATTAAATCCGGGGGGATGGGGAATATAAAAGATTTTAGCAAGTTTTCTATGGAGCCTGGGCCACCTTATCATCCGCCATCTTTAACCGACTTCAAAATAAAGGAACAGGTTCTCAATTGGACATGATTGTATGTTTTTTTTTTAATGTTTGTTCGCCGATTACTTTTGCCATTTATGAACCGATTTAGATGATTCTTTAAATTGTATCGTTTTTAACACTGCTATTGTGTGTCGAGTTGCTTGTCATAGAGTATTAAAACCTGCGTTTGTGTTTAGAGTGGTATCGGCAGAATCCGAAGGTCGATAAAACGTTTATTTTTTACTTAATCCCGCGCTCGATGACGACCACACATGTGATTCCGCCAAATGGATAAAACGTAAAACACCGGTTTATTGAGTAACTACGACTTTTACTGAGTTTCACTGTTGACTACCCACTTATTCTCAATAAGTTACTTGAAATTGGTAAGATATCTTCGGGTAGAAAGTCGATAGATTAAATCATAATACATACATCGATTATAACTATGCCTTGAAACTCAAAATAGCGTTAAGAAGAAAAAATCTAAATGACACAGGTAGTGGGTCAAATGTACCACTCCACTGGTTTTGGACACATATGGATGGTGGCAATCGCTTACCATCAGATCCATCTGCTCGTTCATCACCAGTGGAGTCACAAATACGCTGAAAACGCCTTTCTATTCCCACGGATTGGGCCTCCGGTACCATCAAAGATTAAAAAACTCAGGTCTTGCTTTTCGCCGATTTTCTGAAAGGCCGGTGGTATCACTCCGATCGGGCCGTACCATGTTGAACTACTGGCTATGTTTATTTATACTGTGGTTCGCTTGTATGTCAATGCTGCCTTGCCAAGGATGCATCGATGAATTAATATTGATGCCATGCAAATTATTGCACGGCCATACCCGAGGTGTAGCAATACAAATTTATGGTTTTGAAGATTAATACATAAATAAGACAATGCACACCAATAATAAAAAATCTGTAGGTATTTGGAATGACTCCCACGAAAAGGGAAGATCTTCCGCCGAATGGGTATTATTGGCTCGGGGACCAGGTTTCAGTATACCATCTTGGTTTGTCGTATATATCTCAAGTCGGTCTGCGAACTTTGCTTACGCGATGTAGGAACTTATGAGAATTCCAATCTTGTATGAACTGCCGTCTGCTGCTGGTAGGATGGTACTAGTGGGCGAACTTCATTCTTCGGGCGATGGTAGCTGTCACCACAAATCCATGCACTCGTATGTTCCCTAGTAGTGCTCACGGTGTGGTTTGCTTAGATAATATCCTCCAACCGATTACGGCTACGGCGGCCAATCTTAACGATCAGACACGTACGCAGGATATTATAATAGTGCTCAAATTTGTGCGCAAACACAAGTGCACTCTCTATTTCCTTAACCTGATACTCCGATGGGACACTACTGTGACACGATCGGAGAGGGATCTTGCGGGGGATTAGATAAAATCTTCTTGTGTCATCCTTCATACATCGTTGTCCTCCTCATCTTAGCGTGGAATTCCCAGTTGCGTCCAAAGCTTCGGAGCCCGGGGTGTGCTTGGACCATAATCCAGGATTCTGGAAGTCTGGTACTTAATTACAGTGAAGCGACTGCCGTCTGACCTCGCAATCTTTAGACAGGGTAACCAGACTATTTGGATCACGGTTACACGTTCAAAATCATCTCAACTATTGTAGGTATCCACAATTTTGAGAATCTGTGACGTGCCGGTTGGTCCCCGTTGGACGCCGTGTGGTCCCCGGCAGAGTAGAATAGGCCACCCTCACTCTTACCGAGGTGTCGTAAAAGGCGACTAAGGTAAAGCTGCCGGCATGATCATCAGCACCCAGAGAAGGAAAACTCTGCTTTTGTATCAAAACCCTCGCCAACCCGTCTGCCAAGCGTGGTGAGTATGGCAATTATCCCTCATGTGATTGAGGGAGGCCCGTGCCCCAGCAGTGGGGACTTAAATGGGCTGACGATGACGTGCAGGTGTCCTCAACAAACGCGTATAGCCCTTTTTGTGTTCGATATCAATATGGCAACATGTAACAACACTTGAAATATTCACAAAATACTTCCTTGTATTTTATTTTACTTTATTAACACTTACTTGTGTACTTTAATTAAGGTGGCTCTAAGTCATCCAGAGAACGATGCACAGGGCTATGATATGTACGGAGTCTCCTTATGTGGTCGTATCAGAAATGATGAGATCCGCTGGAGAACTAACGTCACAGACATAGCCCAAAGGATTGCATGTCCCAAGTGGAAATGGGCAGGGCACATAGCGAGGAGAACAGATGGCCGTTGGGGCGGAAAGGTCTTCGACTGGAGGCCACGTACAGAAAGTCGCTATCGTGGCAGGTCCCCGCAATGTGGACCGACGATCTGGTGAAGGTCGCGGGAATCCATTGGATGCGGGCGGCGCAGGACCGGTCTTTATGGAGAACATTAGGGGAGGCCTTATGTCCAGCAGTGGACGTCAATTGGCTGAAATGATGATGATGATGACTTGTGTATTTAATGACAAAAAATTATTACTATATGTGTGTACCTACTGCTTACCAAGTCAATGGTACGGACGGAATCCGAGTCAGACTCCCACTTGGCCAGTTTTTTGTCTAGTAAACCATTTAATGAAGTACTTAATAACAGCTGACTAATTAACTTACCAGTGCAGCGTTCCGTTTCATTCGTATTGCAAAAAGACAAGTTTTTGCGACGTAAATGGATCCATGTTTCAATTATTAAAAATATTTTTCACATTCTAGTGATGACCTTCGAACGCGATATGGCGCCGTTTAATATTTTTACGTAATTCCATGTCAATCAATTTGTTATGGAAACAGTACGGTAGCATTTAGTTTATTTAATTACTTAATATAATACCGCTGGCAGCGCAATGGCTAGTGAGCCACACGCGGTAGGTGCTCGTGGGGTAGCTAGTTCAATTCCTGAGCCGGGTTTTTGATTATTATTATATGTATAGTATAAATTTATCCGATCATGCGCCCGAGACCTTACGGATCGTATCAAACTGGTATCCTAAATATGTAGATACGAGAAAGGTAAAAGGGCGTGTACATGTGTCTGCGCATACACTTGTCTGTTATAAATCACCTTCGTTATTCTCTTATCGTTGAGATTGGCCGCTTTAGTATAAATATCGTGTGTCTTCGCATACACAAGTAGGCCATCGACCTATTTTTAATCAAACCCCTATTTTTAATTAAAGCTATATATTTAATTTCCTTTGCTCCCAATTGGGCCTCCGGTATCCGCACTCACTCGGCGAAACATAGCGCAAGCCCTGCTTCATGATGATGATAATTGATGATGAATCCAGGCAAGAAGAGTCTGAAGAAAATGTTACTATATTTCTAGTTTCTTTCTGCGCTGACGCTTTAAATGATATTATATGTAATTAAATTCATATATAATTTTGTGGAAATACGTAATTACTGTCTAATTAGCAAGTTTTATCATTGTAACTTTATACGCGTATCAACCTTGTTACAAAATGTTTATTGATAAAAGTAATTAATACTATTAAAACTTCTTACGTTGGGTTTTAAACTTATAGATTAGTATTATTTAAATGTAATTTATTCCGAGAAAAGCAAGTATTTTCGATTTGGCTGCAGGAGTATTTCCCGACTCACTGATTTCTCGGTTGATTGCTTTCCATCAGGTGACCCGCTTGCTCGTTTGTCCCCTCTAGCATAAAAGTATAAAATTCATTTTATTTTAACGTTTTTTTTTTCATTTGATGATGTCGGTGTACTCTTGAAATAGATGGCTATTTGTTTTATTTTATTTATAACCTCAGACAATCGTCGCCAATATATTTTTAGCAATGACAAAATTGATTCACAAGCTAAATAAAATATAAATATAGTGTTCGCATCATCATACAACATCCCAACGAAATGTTAATTGTAATATCTATTTTTATACTTCTCCTAACCCTTGTCGTGACAAATAATAAAATGTTCTGTCACACAAAAATAAATTTACTGTGACGTGTGTAACACTTTAACTGAAACGACTCAGTGATCCGACTCAGCCAAATGATACACTGTTGTGAATCTCTAATGTTCGCTCCGAATGTATCAATCGACTAAAATAGATCTCGAGTCCGAGTAGTCCGAATGATCTGAATGATCGAATGAGCCGAGTGATCCGAATGAACTGAATGATCCGAGTGAGCCGAATAATCCGAATGATCCGATGAGCCGAATGATCAGAATGAGCTGAATGATCCGACTGTGCCGAATGATCCGAGTGAGCCGAATGATTCGAATGAGCGGAATGAATCACGGATCTATGGTTCGATATGGGTTATGCCCGAAATAAATGATTTTTATTTTATTATTAAATGAAGCGTTTCACTGTTCCGCATCTCTGTACTGATCCAGATGCAAATGTTCCAATCTTTTGAAAGATGCCTACGATTATGCCATGTCTACATTACTGAAATCAATTTAATTCGCTTGGCGGTGAAGGATAATGTAATTAGGGTCCAGTTGGCCTGGCTCCCATGTTTAAGATGATGGGTATTCATTTTTAGCTACTAAACATAAACAATTTCGGGGTTACAAGCTCTCGTAAACACTTATACTCACCATGCACACATGTTGGGTCCGTTTTTGTACGCGAAAAATTGATTCCCGCCAAAAGCGGCCACTTATAGCGTGAATCTATTTTTCGCAAAGAAATGAACCGATTTTGATTTTGTTTTTTTTTGTTTGAAAGATAAATAAGGACGGAGTGTTCTTAGCTATGTTGGATAAAAATCGATCCAAGATGGCCGCCGTCACAAAGATTTGGATTTTATGTTTTAACACAACTCCCACAATATGGGTATCATATAAAAGGGCTTGAGTAGCAGAATATATTAATTGTGAAAAATTTCAAATCTAAGATGGCCGCCGTCAGAAAATTACGAATAACCTATTTGTTGTTCCAACTGCCTCAATATAGGTATCAATTGAATGCATTAGTTGTGGTCGTGAATTTTTTAAATTTTAAATTTAATTTTCACCTCTGAAGCCAGTTACGGGGTTAATCAAAAGTCAATGTCCTGTTAGCTCACATATTGAATTTTAAATTTTAAATTTAATTTTCACCTCTGAAGCCAGTTACGGGGTTAATCAAAAGTCAATGTCCTGTTAGCTCACATATTGAACCCATCGGCGCAAAGTAACCGGTCAGCAGGCCGAGTTGGATCGACTAATCCAACTTTAACCCCAATTCGCTAACTACTTCCCCCCGAGTTACGGGCTACTGTAATCCACGTTGCCACGGCAACAGTTTAGAAACACTATGTTGTTTGTTTGTGTAACACAAATGTTAGCTGTGAAGTTTTGGAATAGTGATTGTAAACTACAAGTTACTGCTGGTACTAATGTAGAATTATGTATCTTTTAATAATTACTTACTTCAGTTTAATAAATAATGAAATAAATATTTCACAACGTCACATACATTGATCTGACTCCGAGTTCGGTTATAGCTCAAGCACCTGTGTTACGGATATCAGAATCAACAGTGGGATTACAAATATATACATATAATACTTTTCTTTTGTAAATACATACTTATAATACATAGAAAACACCCAGACCAATACAAACAAAGTTGTTCATGCACATAAATATTTGTACCGTGCGGGGATTGAGCCCGCATCCCTTGTATCTGAAGCAGCGTTCACTACCACTGTTAAAATCGGGTCGTCAATTAAATCTAAAATATGATATATGCTTTCATGTCATGAAGCAGTTGGACTTTGTAGGGTTCAAGATCAGACGGCAGTCACTTCTATCTAGAATATAAATAGAATCAGAATAATTAGTGTCATCCGCGACACGAGTGGAGTCACACATTCGCTGCGAACCTTTAAACCTCCGTTTTCCCCGGTTAGGGCCTCCGGTACCCTCAATCACGCAACTAAACACAGCAGTGCTGCTTAACGCCAGTTTTCTGTGAGGCCGTTATATTACTCCGCTTGAGCCAGCCCATTCATGCCGAAGCGTAGCTCTCCCACGGTCAACGGTTTCGCGTGGGAATCTACACGTTTTTCTATCCATCGCCGCCGAACGAGCGCGAGCGGTAGAGTCGGATAAAACATTAAGTCCGTGTGTTTCCATATTCCAAAATTGTTTTAAAATTCTCTCCAAAACAAAAGACGAATATAGCTATGTATGTCATATGTCATAATAGTCGTAGTTAAAAATAGTTAACATGCGAGTTGTCATAAACATACAGATACTATGTCGCGTGATACCTCTCGCGTTTGGAGAGGAGCCAAAGTTAGTCCCGTTGTGGAAGTTAGTTCTAATATTTAGTCGGTGTTATGTGGTTATGATCATTAACAGCAATCTGATGGCAATTCGGTATTTGACTTTTTTTTTATTTTTGTAATCAAAAGACCTCTCAATGATAGAAACATCGTTGAAAGAACTACTTGATTCTTATTTAAACTACCTGAGATATCACATCTTTAAAATCACATTATTTTGGGCAAACCCAAAACGCTCCATACAAATGGCTCCTAAGATGTGACGTCACACCTGAGTATTTTGTATGCATTTCATTTGAATTTTGTATGGTAGCTATATCAAATGTTTCGTTTGTGTCAATGGTTCTATTATAATAGTTGGTGCAAATTGTATGGGTTATTCTATGGTATAATTATTTTTTTAATAATTTCATACTTTTAAATGGACTTGCCCATGAATCTTTGAATGACCATAAAACCGGCTAGACGTTATATTTTTAATTGAGGAATTTTGCTATTGGCACATATTTCGCTATATTTTGATAAAATATTTATATTTTGTAAAATCTCGAGCTTAGTCAAATGCCCTATTTTAACTCGTCTCTTATTTTTTTATGTGATAGGCAGATGAGTAGATGGATTATCTGATGACAAGCGTTTACCGCGGCCCACACTGTAAGAAAATCGCAATTTAGCGGGATTGAATTTGGATTCCAAAAAAATTTTTAACCAGCAATTATTGATGTCTATTTATTCCATAGTTACTACTAAAAACGATTATCATATTATTTTTGTTGTGTGTAGATTGACATAAATCTTAGAACTTTTTAAAGGTTTATTCCCGCTGTCCACCCTCTGCTGGAACCAAGAAGGGGTAGACAGCGGGATTTTTTTTAACAATTGTTTCACTGTCCACCCGGGGTGGACAATCAGAGGGTGGACAGCGGGAATAAACCCTTTTTAAATCGGCAGCAAAACTGAGTCACACTCACTACGCGTTTTGCAGTCTAAATTTGAGCGAATTACCATTACGGTAACTAAGTGGTTATAAAGTAAATAGTGTTATTTACGTTATTTATTATAGTGTTTGTGTTTAATACGTAAGTACATTATATTAATATAATAGGTAATATCTGTTAAAATCAACCATCTCTATTGGGACACGAAATCAACATAGATTTCTTTAGATTTTAAATTCATTGGACCCGAAAACAAGTTATATAGCATTATATAGTAAAGTATATACCATCACAATAAAGATGCAACCCACAAATATTGCGCATTTTTGCGGAACCAATACATTTATTTTTTATTTTCAGGATGGCTATCGAAATAAGAAAATTGCAAATTTTCAAAATTTGGTCTTGATGAAGTTTTGTTATTTTTTATGAATAATTATCCTCGTGTGACTTTTTCTGAATGCTCTAAAAATCAAATCAAGGATTTGTTGAGAGCACTGCGCCAACAAAATGAAATAAAATGGACTAAATGTCATCGTCATTGTGATCGTTTCTTAGAAAATAATACGAATTGGTTAAGAACTAGTATTACTAGTAGTATTAGTAGTATCCTGTAATATCTAGTTTTAAGTTTTCATACTTTGTTTTGAGTGCAATAAAAGTATATTCATTCATTCATTCATTCATACTTTGCCTGAAAGTGTTATACAAGAAATTCCATAATCTAGCTCAGTTACTCCAGGAATACCAGCAAAACGTTTTCAAGACAGCTGTGATAAAACTAAAAGACGGAAAATCCAAACGCTTTTAAAGACGACCAGTTCTGAAGAAATTGCAGTGGCTAATGAATGCAACACCTTTGGGGACTGGTCCGCTTCGGTTTACCTCATATTTAGCTTTTAATTTGCTTCATTCTATTTTGTGTTGCATTAGACTGTATGACTTGGTATGAGGATAATAAACCATTGTAAAAAAGTTGGCGATTAAAAAGAGTAACTGGCGAGTTTCTTGCGGGATCTTCTCGACCAGAAACAACTTTCCGAGCCGGTGGTAGAATCGCATTATGTTTATTTACTTTTTTTAGTATATTTTATGTATCAACATATATATGTATTAACATGTAAATTATTACATAAGTACTTATAAATAGTCTTAAATCATTCAAATGTATGACGATTTGTAAGTGATGTGTATATAATAAAGAATTATTTGATTTTGATTTTGACTTACGCAATGCTGGTAAACGAGATTCTGCAGCCATAGTAAAAGAAATATCATCGGAGACCGGTCATATTGGGACATTGATCAAACAGATCCGTAAACGTCTAACCAGTGCATATGGACACCCGCAACACCCGTGGAGTCGCAAGTGCGCTGCCAACCTTTTCCTTTTCTCTTCCTATTTCGGTGTTGGGTATCCAGTTGGACTGGCACCACAGTATAAATACCCTACTACACCACGCAATGATCAGACATTCCTAAGGTACACGAGACCCCAACAACACAAACCCCACCAAAATGTTAAATATGTGTACTATTATATAAGATTCATTGATCAAAAGTTGTATTAGAGATATAAGTTATTTAAAATAAATATTTTATTTATTTTTTTATAACACCAACGGGGTTCAAGTTAACCTCACCTGGCAGCTGGTGCTTAATGCTGAATTAGATTAGAGAAAGAAATCAAAAACACAGAGCCACGCTCCGGTATGAATGGGCCCGACCCGCCTCGAACGGAGTTACCACGGCCTCATAAGAAACCGGCGTGAAGCAACACTGTACTGTGTTTTGCTGAGTGAGTGCCCTTACTCACTCAGCCGGAAGCCCATTCCGGGGGAAAGAAGGGTTTAAAGGTTGGCAGCGCACTTGTGACTCCACTGGTGTCGCGAGAGTCTATGGGCGGCGGCAATCGCTTACCATCAGGCGATCCGTCTGCTCGTCTACCATCTATTAAATTAAAAAAGACAGAGAGACTTCAAACTTATAACTCCGTTGTCGGTTTTTCGTCGTAAGTTAATTACAATATATTAATTATGAATATGGAATTTGAAATCAATTTCGATAGCACGAGAATGAGGATACGCGGGTAGTCTTATTGCGATGTAATAACTAGGTTTATTACGACATCACGAGTACTCGATACAGCTTCAAGGACGCGAGTGCCTCCACGTGATAACAGATAAGAACCGAGTGTTATCACTGCGATAAATATCTCGTATGCCGACTGCCGCATGTCTGATGTCTTGATATGTCACGTAAGTATACAGTGCGACATTGCTGTTTAGACTGAAAATATTTAGAACTATAAATGCTATACTAGTATTTTGATATCAATGGGATTAATCAAGTTTCAGCTAAAATATCATCATCATCGTCGTGGTGGCCCATTGTTTATGCACTCTTGGACGTAGGCATCTTCCCTCTTCTTCCACTCCCAGCGATCCCGTGCCTGACGCATCCAATCTCGACATCCGTGTCCTCAGATGTCGTCCACCCAGCGTCGCTGCCGCGCCGTCTGGTGTCCGCTCTGGGTCCGCATTCGAGGACTCGCCTTATCCATCGACTTTCGTCTATCCTCGCAATGTGTCCCGCTCATATCCACTTTTTCCTCACTTTTACATTGGTTTTACGTCGGATCCTTATTACGTTTCCGGTTTCGAATTGTCGGTGACTACAGCATCGCTCTCTCCATAGCTCTAAGCTCTGTACAACTCGAAATTTTTCGGCGGACTTCAGTGTAAGAGTCATGGTTTCCTTCCCGTAGGTGAGCACGGGCATGACACAATGCTCGAAGACATTGGACCTTGAGATGTAGGGGTATTTTTCCACACAATATATGTTTTTTGGAACCGAATGTAACCCATGCGATTCGTCGATCCACTTCCACTGATTGGTTTTCAAAGCCTAATGTAACCTTGTGTCCCAGATATACATCGTTATTTTAATATCGTATACATCCCGAAAACCACATAATAGGTATCGTGAATGAAGTCTATTTAGCATGTTAGATCAACAAAATAAGTAAAAAAATTATCAGCTGTTCCATACATTATTGTCGGGTGGATCATATTTTGTATAGAACAGGTAATTTCTTTTTCCGATTACTTTGTTGATCTAACATGCTAAATGGACTTCATTCACAATACCTATTATGAGGTTTTCAGGATGTAAACGATAAATAAAAATAACGGTGTATGTATTCGGTCACTCTATTTACTGAAAATTGGTAGTTTGGGTCCTCAGGGATATAAAAATATACCTATGTTTAGTTTAAGTCAAAAGCTCACTGCAAAGAACCTTTGTGAATCAGTAGAGTATTGTAAAAGAAAGTCGTGGTTTTAAACATTCATTATGGGATTTTCTCATTAAATAGATACGATGACACGCTGACTAGACAAAGTTTGTTCAGTGTCTAGTCTAGGTGTATATAATTATTATATCAAACGCAGACACTCTCGGCAGGCGGTAGAGAATTTCATGCATTAATATGATATATATATGCCGGCCGTGTGGTCGCCGGCAGAGTAGAATAGGCCACCCTCACTCTTACCGAGGTGTCGTAAAAGGCGACAAAGGTAAAGCTGCTAGCATGACCATCAGCACCCAGAGAAGGAAAACTCTGCATTTATATCTAAACGCTCGCCAACCCGTCTGCCAAGCGTGGTGAGTATGGCAATTACCCCTCATGTGATTGAGGGAGGCCCGTGCCCCAGCAGTGGGGACTCAAATGGGCTGATGATGATGATGATGATATATGACGGGTGCAAATAATCAATAGGTTTAAAGGGAAGTATCTGTTATACTCGAGCCAAAGACGCGTGGAAGTCGGTATCATATTTCATTCATAATTAATGAATGAAATAATCTACCGTCTGCCGCGAGTATTTGCGTTGACTATAAGCATGAGATGAATTTACTAACGAAGTATATGTATTTATATCCGTAACACAAGTGCTATAGCAGAGTAGGTCTACGTAGTAGGACTAAAGAATCAGATCAATGTATGAATATTATTTATTTATAATTTGATCTCTCAAAGATTTCTTTTCGAATTCTTGACGAAGTAAAAAGTTAGTGACGATGACACTCCACTTGAGACCAGGTGTAAGCAACATAGGCGTTGTTTTTCGCGTGCCCGTCGAGTGGCTGGCGCCACGCCAGCTGTTCTCGACGAAAACCGTCGAAATAACAGAGAATGACCTTTGAGAAATTCACCTTCATTCACCCCTGGAATGGAAAAAAATAAAGCTTTAGGCTGCAGTGAGACGGCATAAAAATGGATTGTTAAAGTAAAATACCAGTTGTTATAAAATATTACCGAATCTTCCATCGTCATTTGCTATCATTAGAAATCGTACTCGACCACGGCGATACGGCATAATCATTTCGGCAGAGACAATTTTCTTGTTTTGTACTTGTTAGATCGTGTTTTTTTGGTAGTCGGGTTTTAGTTTTTAAACTTTATTTTTATTTAACATATTTTTAGTTATGTAAATATAATTACTCTTTCATTTGATAAGTACCCCACCCGGTGCCGTCAAGAATTTTTTTTTTAGTTCCTTACTCTAAGTTCCCTAGAGGGCGCTGTAATAAATTTAATGTGACGTCATGTTGCCTATAACCAGAAGACAACCAAGAGACGCTTCTAACGACACCTCATTTGTTCAAAAATGACTAGTTTAGAAGTTACGTGGAAACAGATGAACATACATACATAGACTGTCAAAATCATAACCCTCCTTTTGCTTTGCCGTTGTCGGGTAAAAAACAGCGTATTCCTTTTCAAAAAGCAGCGCACTTGTGACTCCTCTGGTGTAGCAGGTGTCCATGGGCGGCGGTGACCGCTTACCATCAGGTGATTCGACTGCTAGTCCACCCTTCCCATGAAAAAAAAAAATCTTACAATGTCCAATGTGAGAATCGACCCCCGGCACCTTCTTAGCATAAAACAACTCCCCGTTCCTTTCACGTCAATCAAACTCCCATTGAAAATTTGATTTGGACACAGAATCTGTCATTCGTAAACAAATCGAATCGGAATATTCAACGTTGTCGCCGGTCATAGCACCGTAAATCTTAGTGTTGCCATCTCTTTGCACGAATAAAACACGCACTAAATTACTTGCCTAAAAAAATGCAAAAACACAAGAGGTATACTGGATCCTGATTCTCGGGATTTCCCATATAAATAAACATGGCGGATGTCGCATGAAAATCATAGAAAAAAAAATCGTATAATGACAAAATAAAAAGTTAAAAATTTTTTATTTTCTTGACAACGCCAAGGCTTATTTTGTGAAGTGAAAATACGACTGGCCAAAATGAACTCGTACCTTCATTCAGAAATAGAATCAGGTTTCGCAAAATTAAGTCCCGGAACGAATCGAACGAAGAAATTGAGACCAAAACTGATTTTTTTGCCTAAGTATCTTTGCATCCCGAACCCGTGCCTAAACCGTCAGCGAGGCAGCAGTGTTAAAAATGTAGTTGCTAATGTGACCGGAGGGCATACCTACACAGGAGTGGGTACTTCCGGCCTGATGATAAGTATAATGATGATGAAGATATACTGGGGACTACATGAACGGGTGATACAAATAGGCTTTAATATCTGAACGGTCAAATGCTTTTAAGGTGACGGGTAGGGCACACTAGCGACGCCAATCGATTTTAATTTTTAGCTACTAAACCGGATCTATTTTAAACAATTTCGGGGTTACAACCTCTCGGCAAACACTTATACTATTTAATAAATAACCATGCATAAATGTTGGGTCCGTTTTTGTACGCGAAAAATTGATTCACGGTAATGGCGTGCCCTACCCGTCACCTTAATAAGTTTGAGAGTTTCACAGATACTATGCACACGTTTCAGTAGCCCTTAAAATAAAGATGTTTATATATTTTTTATTCAGGTATTCTTTTATAACTTAAACTTAGGTTTTGTTTAATATGAATATTTTTGATTAGTCCTGAAATTCTTTCTGTGTTTTCCTTGTTTGAATAAATATCAACACCAGAATTCAGTCGTGAATTGTTAAAAAATTATAATTTTATTACCTTCATCTGTCAGTTGGCAACATTGCGCTATGCACTTCTGTCTGAATCACCGCATGCGTGGTCACGCCCGCCGCCTATGCGTTCGATGCACATTATGCGCGGTTGCATGAGGCATCCGTCGCGTTCCCTTTTGCGGGCACGTCACGGTGTCTAAAAGTGAATTGCACGCGATTTGACGCATGTTATCGTGAATGCACTTTGCTGGCGGTTTGTTGACTCGTTTTCACGTTAGATTGCTTTGATTGATAGGTGTTCGGTGTTGCAGAAAACAGTAATACATCGCGACTTTTTAAATACCCGAGAAAATTTACGAGCATATTTGATTCATTATTTTTTCGACAGCATAATACTCGTACATACATAATATATAAAAGAAGTACCTGAGTGACTAAGTGACTAGGAATGGACCCACAGCCCAAACTACTCACCCTAGAAACTTGAAATTTGGGCAAAGAGTTTCTTTAATAGTGAAAGTGAACACTAAGAAGATTTTAAAAAATTCAACCCTTAAGGGTGTAAAAAGGGGGTAGAAGTTTGTATGTAAATCCCCCATCTTTAATCTTGGGAGTGTAATTTGTATTTAGACTAATAATTGAAATTTAACAATAACTCATCAAGTTTTGGTGAAATAGGGGGTGAAATCCAGTATGGGGGTCTGCTATAAAGTAAGAAACTTAAAATTGAGGTTTAGGAACGGGTGTTGAATAAAAAAGAGACTTTTGAACTTTCAACCCCTAAGGGGTAGTTGCGCGGGTTTGAAGTTTGAATGAAGACTTTTGTAATAAAAACTAAAACGGCGTGAATAACGCCGCGGGCGCAGTCTATACATAATATATGTGACGATCTGACTCATCTCAGCTTGTGATTCCCAGGAGCCCAATTCTCGTGCTCGTTATATTTTGTAAACATGGCGGATATCACCTGAAAACCATACAAAAGAACTATGTTTTAGTGATATATATCGTATGATGATGAATGTCACGAGCCCGAGAATTGGGCTCCATCGTCATCGTCAGCCCATTTAAGTCCCCACTGCTGGGGCACGGGCCTCCCTCAATCACATGAGTGGTAATTGCCATACTCACCACGCTTGGCAGACGGGTTGGCGAGGGTTTTGATATAAATGCAGAGTTTTCCTTCTCTGGGTGCTGATGATCATGCCAGCAGCTTTACCTTAGTCGCCTTTTACGACACCTCGGTAAGAGTGAGGGTGGCCTATTCTACTCTGCCGGGGACCACACGGCGTGATGTGTTTAAAGCTGTCGCATTTGAGTCCAGGGTACGTTCAGACCATGATTCAGGATTGAGGGACTTACAATAAAGCGACTGCCGTCTGATTTTCGCAACCCTTTATCAGACGAACCTTACCAAGTGGATCATGGTTGGATGGAACACGTTTTAGATATTATCCGAAACGTGCAGGTTTCCTCACGAAGTTTTCTTGATACTTACCTTTTAAACAAGAACTAACTACTGATTTTATCAATATCCTTATATGTCCTATCTGCATTACAATGTGGTCTAAAAGACATAAATTGTCTCTACGAAGAGCATCTGTTAAAAATCAAACAGGTGCTCTAAGTGAACTACTTCTTTTGAAAGAATAAATAAATAAATATATATTTCACAACATCACATACATTGATCTGACTCCGAGATAGGTAGCTTAAGCACCTGTGTTACGGATATCAGAACCAACAGCGGAATTTCAAATATATACATATAATACTTTTCTTTTGTAAATACATAAGTATAATACATAGAAACACCTAGACCAATACAAACAGACACGTTCATGCACACAAATGTTTATACTGTGCGGGGATCGAACCCGCAACCCTTGAATATCAATAGGAAAAAGTTGCTGCCGCTAGATGGCGTCCTATAGATTTAACAGGGGTCGGTTATTGGTGTATGTCTAAATGTCGATCTGACGAACGAAGCAACCGATGAATGTTTATACTGTGCGGGGATCGAACCCGCAACCCTTGAATATCAATTGGAAAAAAATGCTGCCGCTAGATGGCGTCCTATAGATTTAACAAGGGTCGGTTATTGGTGTATGTCTAAATGTCGATCTGACGAACGAAGCAACCGATGATGTTGAAGTTGGACCTGAGTCCAATCGTACAGTATCCACTTTCCACACGCGATAGAACCCGTTGGTAGGCATGATTTCCTAGTCCCTGCCCAGTGGAATGGAAACATGCAATCTATGGAAGGACGTGGTGGAAGACACGACTATCAGGCTATTGTTCTAAACATGAAAACGCGCGTGAGTTTCACAATCGCCACTCGAAATGCATGCCGAGGGTCCGTCAACACGCGTTTGTTGGAAATCTATAATTGTCTTCAACACGTTAATTGCTAATTTTAAAAACAAATGAAGATCGACTTGTGTTTAGGGAAGTAAGATAATATAAGAGTGGTTACGTAATAATATCTGATGATGGAGAGCAATTATAGCTCAATGGATACAAACGCGACTTCAATGCTCGGGGAGACGTGCCACAGAATAGTTTAGTGTTCATAGTTCGAATCCGAGCATGCACATCTATGTGCTTATTTCTATTATTAACTCGTCGGTTAGGGAAAACATCGTGAGGAAATCTGCACGTTTCGGATTGTTTCTGAAACGTGTAACCATGATTCAGTTGGTCTGGTTCCCCTGTTAAAGGGTTGCGAAGGTCAGAAGGCAGTCTCTTCATTGTAATTACCAGACTCCCCAAATCCTGAATCATGGTCTAAGCGCAACCTGGGTTCCAGAGCGAAAGCTTTGGGCCCAACCGGGAATCACACGGTAAGATGAGGAGGCAGAGAGAGATAATTATAAAATGTTGCCATGTTGCTTAAATATTGTCTTCTTAAGATCGTGTGGAATGTTATAAGAAAGGATAGAGTAACCTTTTGTACATACATCCACATATTAGGTTACTACAATGTGTCAAAATTCTTTAATTGATATTGAACCTAACGTGTTTCACATTAAGGTGAGAATCAAATGAAGAAATTTTACAGTTTTTTTATACTTTTATGAGTGGTTGTACGTACAAGTAAATAAATGGCTTGTATGCTGACATTTCTCAAGTGGCTCCTGGCATAATGTCGTATTACTCGTATGTAAAGCGATACAACAGACGTGCCTGCGCATCCCACGTCTAGATCAGCTTGGTAACGTTACTTGGCTTTTACCTGTAATAACGTCGGAGACTATTTATTTACAAGAAGCCTTTCTCGTCTTAATGCTTTGATAAAAAAGAGTGTTTTTCATAATGGATGGCAGACGAGCAGACGGTTTACATACTCGTAATGGTAAAGATTTGCATGGGTGTCCATTGTAATGATGTGACAACTCCAATGGAGTCACAAGTGCGCTCCCAACCTTTAAGCGCCTCTTCCCCTTGGATTAGCATTGAAGCCAGGACATGTTTACCTTACCATGAGGCGTGGTCGGAATCAAAGATGGCCACGAGGACCCACGATCGCCCCGTTTGTAGGGGCGCATCGGATTGATCAGCGGATTGGTTCAGCTGGCTGACTAACAGATTTCTTTCGGCACAACTGACCCACCCTGATTTTGGCCATATCTCCTAAATTAATGCAGACAAATACATTTTAATTTAAGGATTATCACATAAAAAGCAAACTTATTTATTCAATCAATCACGGGATTTTTCACCTTTTTCAAATTTATCACGACATTTGAGGCAATCCACTTTATTCTTAACTGAAATGACTCAATGATCTGACTCAGACAAATGATACAATGTTCCGAATCTCTAGTCTTTGCTCCGAATGTATCATTCGACTCAATTGAATCTCTATCAGAAATGTCCAATCGGTACGCGGTAGTCAGCTCGCTCACTGATACGAATGAGCCGAATGATTCGAGTGAGCCAAATGATCCGAATGAGATGAATGATCCAATAAACCGAATTCAAAGTGAAAGCAAAAGAGTAAGCCGGTGGCTCTTCGGGGTAAATCGGTAACTGTATGTCCACTTGTTACGCGCAGAAAAGAGATAGCTATATTTACACAGCACAGCAGGATGGGATCGATGATTCATTCGGATTCGATGATTGACGAGTAATTGATTATGTTATCGACTCTCGGATAGCTGAGAGTCGATGTTTCAAATGATTCAAATAAAACGTTTCACTGTTCGGCATCTTTGCACTGATCCAGATGCAAATGTTCCAATATTTTGAATAATACGTTTTTGCCAGGTCTATACCAAAATAAATCTACCTAATTCTGACCTCTGCTTATCATATGTTTTAACAAGATTCCTCTTTTGTCCGCAGTCAATGATCCAGCTCAAAGAGCGCAAAGAAATGGACGAAGCGTTCAAAAAGGCGCAGAAGCCGTGGGCCAAGATCCTACAGAAGGTGGAGCGCACCAGGCTGGAGTACCACACGGCGTGCAAGCAGGAGAGGACGGCACAGAACCAGGAGAGGAACGCCAGCGGGGACAGCTCCCTTAGTCCAGACCAGGTCAGTGAGAGAACAGCATAGGTATTTAGTACTAACTACACTTGGGCTTAGTTTTTCGGGATGTCCATGTCTCTTCTTAGGCGACATTTGTCCTTGAAAGATCTTTTGAAAATGTCCTCTTCAGGATAAGTATAACCTCATATCTCCAAAGAAATAATAATTCAAAAACATAAAAATTACAACCCTTTGGAAGGGTATTTACCTATTTTCAAATTATGTTCTTTGTTATTATTTAAGATGTAAGCTTAGAAGGTTATCTTGTCACAGTATCTCTGTAAAACCAGAGAGACGGATATGATTCTGTCCTGACCTGAGGTCTTTTTATCAGCTTTTAGTAAAGCTGTATCTAAAATTGAATTTGTTTTTGGCGCAGTTTTCTAAACCTAGAATATTGTTTACAGTATTTATGTAACAGCAGATAGTTCAATTAGCTAAAACCTTACTGTACCCTTATCATGAGTTTGAAAAACTGTTTTCCCTATCGAAAACTATCGCTCTGTCCCTTTCATTGTGTTGCATGTGAAAGAGACAGAGCAATAGTTTTGGATAGCGAGGATAGTATTTCAAACTCATGATGAGGCCTCTGAAGAGTCCAAAACATAAGTCCTGGTGATTAATTAAATTGGCACTAAATGAAATGTTTAGTTTTTAGACAAGCATGTTTCATATTAGTTTTTGTCACCTCATCTTCGCTTAGTTTGACATTGGTTACAATGTTGGTCTTTAGATATAAAAAAACATCCTTTTTGCGTTTCACTGTTCTTTTAACACATATTGTATTATGTAGAAATAATCTTGAGCTGCTCAAGCAAAAAAATAAACATCGAGTATTTTGTGGTTTTTATTATGGAAAAAAATTTACGGGCAGCCACACATCAAAATATACAAATATGTCAATTTTTTTACATCGATTCTTAATGTCAAACACGTTTGGTTCAATATCAATTGTGGACAGACCGACCATTGTAACCTTATGTGTGGTTGGTCTGTACAAAGACGGCAATCGTCTTTACTCTAGCGTATTGATTAATGGTTTTTATATTTTCATTGTTTTATTTAAAACATGCAATTTATTTCGTGAAAACAGGATTCCTGACTCTTAACACTCAGAAGATAAAATTTTACACAATGTCCCATGTTGAAATTTCATAGTGACTTCCGGTCTACAAATACCATTACACTTATTGTATCTTTTTAAGTAAATACAGATGTTCTTGATGATAACCTTATTCGATTTGAACGTCACATTCACGAAAATGACGCAGAGGGGCAAAATGGATTGATTTATCTTGAGATTTTTCTCGAGAAATTTGATAAGACACGCCGCGTGCGTGACACTCGCACTAATACGACCTGATTGAAATCTTTTGATACAAGTTTACAAATGGCAGACTTTAAATGTAAATTAATAAATTTAAAAAGTTTGCACTGTCAAATAATGTGACTGGAATCAGATTCCAGCGAAATGTTTCTGTGAGTTAAAATGTAAATTAACCAAGGCAAAATTACTATTACCAAATATTATCACCGATACTAGCAAAATATCTTAGTCTTTAATGGGTTATTTATCATAGATTTTTTTTTATTTTATTGTATTAGTTTATTATTAATTTATTTATTATTGAATTTTAATGTAAATGAGTTTCTAGTTACTTGAAAAATAAATAAATTAATATGAATAGAGTTTCGTTTCTAATTTGGACTGTTTTTATATAGACACAGCGTCGTACGCTCATTCTGCTCAAATCGATTCGCTTCCATATTTATAATGCGTACAGCTAAGGAATCATTGCTGAGGTCTGTATTTTCTGATCACTATAATCTGGACATAGAGTGATCAGGCACCATCTAGGCATACGCGTAACATCTTAAAGTTAATTGTCACTCTCCATCAGGTGAGATTGTGGTCAAGCGTTGGCATAGACAATTAAAAATAACGTTACTTTTTGATACCTTTTTGCTATATCTCGTACAAATGGATTCATAAAAAAATCTTGAACTTCTCTTTATCTTTTGCGAGACGGAAAAGTTCTTCCACGCTGGTGATCTCGGTCCACTCCCGTATGTTTCGCAACCACGATTTTTTCCTACGTCCAGGACGCCTCTTCCCATCAAATTTGCCCATCATTATAAGTTGGAATTAGACTGTACCTATCGTGTCTCAACACGTGGTCGAGGTATTCAATCTTCCTCTTTTTGACGGTCTGCATCAGTTTCCGGTTTTGCCTGACGCGCTGGAGGACAGTCTCGTTACTGATTTTATGTTACCAGCTAATGCTAAACATGCGGTAGCACCACATATCAAAAGCTTCTCAGCATTTCGTAAAAATGAAACAGCAAAATATGAAAACTTCCTACAAAGCACAGACGATAAGAACGGAATATAGCTACCCTGAGCGGTAGCGGCGTATCTTTTCGTGGTATGCGCGATTGTTGTGTGCAAACCTACGCACAGTCACGTGCACTAATGTGTATACAACCTCATTCAAATATGAACCTTACTGTTCCGCCTTAAAAATCGAGGTACATTTCATTGCAGGCGACTGTACCTACAAACGTATTCGTTGCGCATACATCTGTAAGTTGATATTAGAAACGTTAGATATTCTTTGGCGTAGGGATGTCACGTTTTACATTCTTGCCGTGTCCGGAATCCGGATTTTTAGTTACAAACTGTGACTAATAGATGGCGCTGGGTCGATTGGATCGCGCAAGTGTTTTGTTTTGCATTTTACCTATGTGTCGATGTTATTTTTTAAACTATTTCCAATTTTGCGTGTGTGAAGTGCTCTATCTTGGCCACGAGGCAGGCTTCAGACTAATATACCAAACATTGGCCACAAACGATTCAGATAAAAGAAGTTGAAGAAATTCGAAAAATATTGTCTCTAGTGCCCAAAATATTAAAAAAAACTGTTTATTATTTTGAATTTTGAAAACCATTAACTTCCATGTTCAATTGCAAAATGTATACAGATCAGTGATCACTAATTTGAATAATTGAAGACCGCCTTATACCTAGTATTTTTTTATATGATTGGTGGCAGACGAGCAGACGGATCACCTGATGGTAAGCGCCTGCCTCCACCTATGGACACCCGCGACACCAGTGGACTCACAGGAGGAGGAGTTCAAAACCCCCCTTTCCCCTTGATTGGGCCTCCGGTACCCTCACTCACGCAGCGAAACACAGCACAGTGCTGCTTCACGACGGTTTTCTGTGAGGCCGTGGTATCACTCCGATCGAGCCGGCCCATTCATGCCGTGGCTCTCTCACGGTCGAATAGTACTGTTATTTTGTTGTTGTGACCCATGGCTTGTAGAGTTTTATGCAATGGAAGATATTAGACATATATTCTCCTGCTGTACCTTGTCTGCCAGCCCTAAGTACATACGGTTTTCTACGCAACGACCGTGGAGCATACACTTATCAATTCACTTATCATATAACTGAGTTATCGATTATTCGACTCCAAGAAGCGATAAATACATATATTTATCGGGATTTGGCCCAGAATTTGCAGTTTAATCGATTTTGTACAATGCTTGTGAAAATAAATGAAATGGCGCTGATAAAGCTAAATTATGATTTTTCCCATGTGATGAAGAGATTTGTAAAAATATTGTTGAATAACACAATTAACTCATTGACTTGGCAAACCAGACACAAATAAACATTTATTGTTTGTCGGTCACCGGTGTCCCCCATGGCGCTCAAAACCTTAATTAATGAAAAATTCGCTAGATGGCGTTATTTAGACGTGAGATACATCTACAGACCGACCAAGACCAGACAGAAGGCTCTACAGTGACATTGACTTGGGGGCGCTGTACATTTTTTTTTCTATGGCGAAGTGTCAAAACACTGACACATCTTTATAAAAGACACAGCGTTAGTTCCGACTTTTGTCACGTGCCAAATTCTGATAAATTAAACGCTTGAAGCACAGACAATGACTGACTTTCATTTCATAAACACACAGTATTACATGTAAAATACGCACGTACAGCGAACGAATCTATTGTCAGAATCAGCTTTGCTTTGGTCTTTGCGTCACTTGCTGCTCCTATTTCTGCTGGTATCGTCTCAGACTTGATGCAATCAGACATTCCCTCCAGAACTAAGAAATTCTCAGCCGCAAAAGCCCACTCGCTGTAGTTTTCCCGCCCTTTCAATTAGGCACACTGACAAGGTAGTTCGTCGTCATTTTCACAATTACAGCGTTAATCACAGTTAATCTCAATCTGCAAAGTCTTTTTCCACTATTTTCCACTAGGAATGTCCAAGAAAATTGCGAGATAACTAAAAATACTGAGCACATAATCTCTGATAAATTAAACGCTTGAATCACAGACAATGACTGACTTTTATTTCATAAACACACAGTATTACATGTAAAATGGTAGATGGCGCTACTAGCATCAATATATTGTCGATACAGATAAGAGAAAAATAACACAAATAATGACCGTGAATAATCGTGACTGATTACAAACTGTGCGGATAAAGAATGGGATCAGAAATGGCGGCGCATCTGTTCACTTCTCGCTCGCATACTATTTGCGTCTATACTCGCACTCGTGGGTGTGCGAGCGAGAAGTGAATAGATGCGCCACCATTTCTGATTCCGTACTTATCCGCACAGGTTGTACAAAGAGATTGGTTATTTTCTGACGTGACATGTCAAAATGACAAACAACCAATGAAGTTGAAGTTGGACCTCACGACGCCATATTGGGATTTCTCATTCGCGGTGGCCCTCGGTCCTTTATTTTTCTTTTTTCTGACTCGATTTTCTGACCACTACATCAAGTTGACATGACAAAGCGCTAAAACGTTCAAATTATTAATGTAGCCACCGATATTTTCCACGGAAGTTCGCTTTCGTAGCAAGATGGTGAATCATGAATGAGCTGAGCTACACCGACCCAAATACCATTGAATACGTTGTACGGTTTAGACGTTCCCAATAACTGGATAAAGTTCTCTTTTAGAACACATACTCGTAGTGATGCATAAATAAAGTCTAGATCTTGCAATGATGCAAGACTCCATACTTCCTAGCGCTTATTCGTCAGTGACGTCATTAATAACAAGTCCTGTCAGAATATTAGGGGTAGTGGATGCTGAGGTCGAGTTGGGGACTCGATTGACCACACCCTTTTCTCTTACTTTATTTTCCTCTGTAGTATTGTAGGTATATCTTATGACATACTGTTTGGAATTACCTCAACCAGTGTAGGGTCAATAAATGTATTTTATTCTCTAAATCATGTGCCTACCCTCACACGGAGTCAGTCCTGTCCATGCTTCGGAATTTCTGCATTTCCCCAAAATATGCAGGCTTCTTCACCATAGTTTCTTTTGCCGAAAACTCTCGTTGTGTTTAAAAAATCATAACAATAGTTTCTTTTATTGATTAAACACGTGTTGTTTAGTGTTCAATTTCATATTAACCGTTAATATAATGATAAGACGATGATAGTCTTTTTTAAATTTTACAGGCTCTGGGACTTATTTTCGGTTTCGAATATGTTTTTGTGAAAAAGTTGAACTATTTATTAGTTTGAAAGGGAACAGTCTGATGCTGCAAGACAATCCAAAGCCAATTCGCAAGACTAAAAGCAAAACTTAAGTCTCGCCTGGGTTTAATATTTGAACAACGCTTTAAGCAAACTGCCTAACTAAAATTGTATGGGTGGGTGAAGTTTTAAAGTCGATCGCTAGAAACTCCTTTGATACTTGTAAAGTTTTATCATAAAAGTATCTATTAATATAAAGATGAATGTTTTGAAGGACTCTAATGTATTGTAACGTTTTTGTATTTGTAAGAACAACATTTTTTTTTTATGTAATAGGTAGGCAGACGAACAGACGGATCACCTGATGGTAAGCAATTGCCGCCGCCCATGGACACCCGCGACACCAGTGGAGTCACAAGAGCGCTGCCAACCTTTAAACCCCCCCTATCCCCCGGATTGGGCCTCCGGTACCCTCACTCACGCAGCGAAACACAGCACAGTGCTGCTTCACGCCTACTATTCGATGATCCAGTTGATCTTATGTCTGTCTGAGGGTTGCGAAGGTCAGACGGCAGTCGCTTTATTGTTCCACATAACAGTAATAACAGACATATCCTATTTCCTATGATATCCTCTAATGAAAGCAACTTTAAGAACTTGGCGGCTTTATTACCTGCTCTTTATTACATCGCATATCTCAGACATAACTTTGTTAATTAGTCCTAGAATTCTTGTAGCAAACTCAGATAAAAAGTTCAATGTTTCACGAGAAGTTTCAGCAAGAATTCTCTTAGTTAGCTGTCTACGATATCAAGTGACATGTAATGGCTACGTTAGGTACAATAACTCATAAATTGAGTCAACTTACTCATTATACGGGTATGATGCTGAAGTGAAGAAGAGACTTTGATCCACTTGGTCTGGTTCCCTTGCCTAAAGGTTGCGAAGACGGCAGTCGCTTCGTTGTAATTACTAGACTTGCCAAATCCAGGATTTTGGTCCAAAAGAATTTAATTTTCTATCACTGTTCATTTTGCCCGTATTTCCAGTATGGTCCAAGCTACCCCGGGCTCCAGAGCGAGCTATGATGAGGAGGGAGGCTAGATGTTATTAAGTACTTATAAGGATATGTGCATTAAAGTTGATATTGGAATAAGATTGTGAGTTCAATTTTATGTCAGCTTCAAGCTCCCTCAAGACTATGAACCCTGTTGTTTCCTCACATTAAGATGAGGTAGACTAATACTACTTCTAGTTGTGTACAACCTTAAACTGTTTCGTTGAATAAATAATCGGCTAAACTTGCTAGGTGCTTGTGAAGTGCTTGGTCAGCAAAATAAGTTGTTCTGCCCAGTATTGATTGACTGCCTCTCGCTTGTTGACCCATTTACACGAGTGTCATGAGGTGAGAACCTCGAGTTTGTGCAAGTATGACTTTGCACAATAGGTCAATCAGTGAACAGGCATAACTTGTAAGGGTCGTAAACATTGAGCAAAACCAATCAATTCTTATACGCCCTTCTATTTCTTTCTCAACCTGCAAAATATACAATATATGGTTACACAGACGTGCGGCGGTTCACTCTTTCATCACTTTACTATTTTTACTGTGCGCCGAATGTGCGCGCTCAAAAGTATCAGCTTATTTACTTACTCATTGCAATCAAGTCATCGCTACTATGACGGGGTTAGGCTTAATCTACAAATCCGAGCTGTGCTGATGAAAAATTCGAAACATAATTTTACCCTACCCGGGAATCAAACCCAGGGTCCGATTCCCGATACCTTAACACTTATGAATTTCCCTGTTAGTACGAGTATATTGGTAATAGAGTGTTACCAGATCTTCGGATAAAGAGGGTTTTAAAAACATTTCTGTGAAAATCGATTTTTACAAAAAATATATTTTATTCCCCCCAAGTCTTCCAACTTACAATTTGAGTTCGAGACATTGTTTTATACATCTGTATAATCATTCACTTTATAAAACATTTAGAAATATTAGCCTAATTGTAGAACCAGTTACATTTTCTCAAGCTTCATTTAATTTTTGTTTTCACTTATGCGTTTGTAGAACATATTATAGAGCATTAAAAATATACAACTGTCCCTTAATGTAGATAATACCCATAAATGCGACAGAGATGAGAATGTTTAGATGGATGTGTGGAGTGACGAGAATGGAGAAGATAAGGAATGAGTATATTAGAGGAAGTATAAATCATTGATAAATTAAAGGCAAATCGTCTTTCCTGGTATGGCCATGTAATGAGAAGGGGAAGAACATGTAACGAAAATAGTGATGAGTTTAAATGTAAGTGGGCGGAGGAACAGAGGACGGCCGAAAAAGAGATGGATGAATTGTGTGAAGAATGACATGATGGAAAAAGGGGTGGATGATTCGATGACGAATGACAGGGACGTATGGAAATGGAAAACATACTGCGCCGACCCCAGATAACCTGGGAAAAGGGCAGGAGGATGATGAATACCCATAAATGGCATTTATCGAGAGAATGCAAATGTTAATCACAAACCTATTTATTTATGTTCCTCCCCACCAGTGGGTCCCACTGGTCTACCCCTCACTATGAATGGATCTAAAACTGATCCACGCAAGCCCACTGCGGGTTGAGAGACGAATGTATTTTTTAACGTAGCAGGTTTCCTCTTTATGTTCACATTCACCGCCGACTTAGTGGTGACGCGTATAGGATTTTAAAAGATTTACTGATGTCCATGGGCGGTGGCAATCGCTTATCATCACCTGATGTGTTTTTTACAGCAGGGACTGATCACCACCTGATCAGTCCTGCTGTAAAAAAATAAACAAACTGCTTTGTCAGCACAAGCAAAGCTGTACTGTAGCAAATGGGTATCGATTGTGAGGTCCTCGACCCATTGCTGGCCCTTCTGCCAATACAGACAATATCGAGCGGTGTCACCAAATTATTCAATAGGTACCTAGTTATTCTACGACTTACAATTACATCCGTAGTAAGAGTTCATTGACCTTAATGGTTACTTAAGTAGAAGAAATACACTTATTACAATAATATGTAATATATTAAAATGCTTTTAGTATAATATATTATTTTAGTATTCTTAATTTTTTGTTTTTTTAATCCATGAATTGTGTAATGTCACATCACAACCCATATGTTATTTCGTACATCCGGCAAAGTTTCCGGTTGACCACTTTTAGACCTTATTCCAATACTTTAAGGTCGAAAAGTGGTCTACCGGGAACTTTGTCGATGTTGTACATGGAATGTTTTAGTATACTACTAAATTAGGATGTAGTTTTTTGTCATATTATTAATTATTTAAAATTATAAATGTACCCTTTTTGGAATCTTAAAAATCTTTATTTTTACCTCTAAAATTTCGTCTGAGAAGTAAAAAAAGAGATTTTCTAATCCACGAAGTTCCATTGAAAATTTTCATATCCCATATATTCCCATAACTTTCTGTTAAGGAAAAAACCATAGCCCTAAAGGGTGACAACCCTGTGTTAGTGTACTGTGACGTCATCGAGCAGCAATCCAATCAGTTTTGTTTCTTGTTCTAGCTTCCGCCGGCGGGGAATAATTCGGTTTGTCAAAAAGTCTTTACAGTGTTGCTTTGAGCTTTCGCCCCCTTTTTATTAACATAGTGTATTTTTTGTTTTAAAATAACTCTAATTTGATCGTCTAATTTCTACGCTTGTGGGACTTATCATAGAAACGCAATGATAAAGTTCTAAGAAAAACAGAAATATGTAGTAGCATCTCGCCTTTGCCTATAATTTACTCTTTTTTTACACAAACAATATGTCGAATCTCTTCATACGATTCTGACTTTAATGATCCTTCACGTAAATTTGAGAATCGGATAAAAATTTCTTGCAGTGACCCAAAGTATGGCTATGTTACCAAAGTTAAATTTATTTTAATTATTAAATAATTTTTTTTTATAAATAATTTTAATAAATATAATATTAAACTCTATAGGGTCTTCTCGTCTTTTAAATTCATTTTAGCTTTTTAACTAAAAAATTAATTTATTTATAATAATATTGAGACAGTTTATATTTCATTCAATCTTTCATACAAGTCACCAATTAAGAGACTATTGATTATGCTACCTTTGTACAGTCAATATACTGCAGCCCTTTAATAAATTATCAGTGGGCAGATTAGACTTTAAATTATTTCCAAAAAGACATGTTTTTGGATTTTGTTGTACAAACAATTTTAAAACTAAATCTTAAGTGAAGAAAACTGTGGATACTTAGGCAATCAGTAATAAGTACTGACTGGCAACATTTAACACCAATATTTATTACAACTATTATTCATATTATGAATGAATATATGCGTTCCTATCATGTCCCTAAGTGACTTCACATTATGTTATTTGTAGGTGAATTTATTTTATTTATAACGTTTTATTAACTACTCATAATAATCTTTAATACAGGGAATGCGTATTGAATTTTAATGGTTTGTCTTGTGCCTATTTTATTTATTCTCTTGGCTATGCAGTTGTTTTATTTCGATAACAACAACTTACTTACTAACTAGTTTTTATCCTCAATAATATGCATGAATTTTCGCTTTAGGCTTCAGATATTGAATCTTTTTCTTTACTTAGATATTTGTGATTGCAACTGCGCTTGTAACCTTTAAGTAAAGTTTTGTCATAGCAAGATATATTACGTCTTATTTCGAAACAAAAATGCTACTTTCAGATGTTTCCAGGTCCAAAGGTAAATGAAATAATTTTAGGGTAGAATTAGGTAGATGATATAGAAAAGATAGGTTTTTATTTAGAATTCTGTAAGATGAATTAGACTTAAAATTATGCAGTCTCTTTTTATGCAGTTTTGATTAGTTTTAAATTGTAGCATGTGTTTATAAATGTGTGTTTTTTTTTTCAGATATAATAAGAAATACCCCATTTATAAGCAAACATTTGTTTTTTACAAATATAGTGATGTGAAAAGTTTAAAATGCCTACCACCTTAAATGATGACGGATAGATCCTAAGGGCCTAGCAATGTGATATGTCACCTGGTACTTAGCGCTGGCAAATATTCTGAGCATTTGGCCGAACCCCGCCGAATTCGCGTTTCTAGGTTAACCGGAATTCGGGGCAGCAGGGATTATCCGGATACCTTAAATTCTCCGTTAATCCGCTATCATGATATCGAATCCCGAGTTTAAATGAATGCTTAGAGAGATTTTCTTCTATAGAAGAGGTTTATTTTATTAGAAGCTATTCTATTCACACAACTATGATGTTAAAATGCATCATAATTTTAAGATAAAAGTGGTGAAGTCAATTTTGAACTAGTACTTTCCCAGTACCGGATGCAAACCCTGCCCAACTCCTGGTTAAAAGATATTTAGGATAAAAAAAAATTAGAAACCTCAACGTCATTTTTAAAGACCTATCCATAGACACTCCACGCGTATGGGTTTGTTGAAAAAAAATTAGAGATTCAGTTCTAAGTACCCCCAAAAAAATGTTTTTTTTTCTATTTTTGTGTAAAAAACGTAACGCGGTTAACAAAATACATCTATTTACCAAGTTTCAATAGTGTTCTTATAGTTTCAGAAAAAAGTAGCTGTGACACACGGACGGACGGACAGACAGACAGACATGACGAATCTATAAGGGGTTCCGTTTATTGCCATTTGGCAACGGAACCCTAAAAGCGACCTATTCGCTGGTTTATTTTTAACCGACTTCAAAAAAATGAGAAGGATCTCAATTCGCATGTATATTTTTAGATTACTATGAATTCAAATCCAACACCATTAGTTTTTGTAATCGTAATGTCGGTTTCTGCGGATTCACCGTGGGAGAGCATCGTTTCGGTATATAATAAAAAATGTAATGTATCAACCTATATACGTCCCACTGCAGGACAAAGGCCTCCATCATAGAAATCAAGTTCTCGCTATTATGGTGGGATTGGGCTTTATCACCACCGCTTGCCTAATGCGGATTGGTGATCACAAACCCGAGCAATATTCGAAACATACTCTTTGCTCGACCCGGGAATCGAACCCAGGACCCCGAGATCACGGCCCGGTACTTAAACCACTAGACCAACAGGGCGTTTCGGTATCATCATCATCATCGTCAGCCCATTTAAGTCCCCACTGCTGGGGCACGGGCCTCCCTCAATCACATGAGGGGTAATTGCCATACTCACCACGCTTGGCAGACGGGTTGGCGAGGGTTTTGATATAAATGCAGAGTTTTCCTTCTCTGGGTGCTGATGATCATGTCAGTCGCTTTACTTTAGTCGCCTTTTACTACACCTCGGTAAGAGTGAGGGTGGCCTATTCTACTCTGCCGGGGACCACACGGCATTCGGTTTGTTTTGCATTAAATATTTCATCACTTTCGTTTTTTCGATTAATGTCGAGTTCGACATTATATCCATGAATTTCTTGATGACACCTACGAGTGTTTTAGTAGCCTTGGCACGATTTCAACGATAGAAAGTGAACGTTTCCACATATCAGAATATTAATCGCTTGTTACTTCACTTTTCTCAAACTCTAAGCGGTTCTCTCGTCGACTTCCCCTTGTGAATAAACTATTAGGTTAGTGATCTAGTGATGGGGTACCTTTTAAACTAGTAGCTTTAAAAACACTAAAAGTTTTTTTTAATAAATTCAACCCTATACCAGTATGTGGCTTCACAGCTATTAAATTAAATATCATTTATTTCAATTAAATTACAGGCCATGTATACAAAATAGAATATGTAAAATTGCAAAACATTATTTGACTATATTTATAGCTATACCAACAATAAAAAAGTTACTCGGGTAAAAGGTCACGGTGTATAATTGGTCATTTTTTAAGATTCTGGGATCAATTACGGCGGAATAAAGGGGATTTGAGGGCTGTCTTAAACCTTACATAGTAAACCGTGGAGTGACGCCTCAGTTGTAGGAAAATAGGAAAATAATGCCCGTGTATGGCCACCCTTTGACGGGGGAACAGACCGACTGCATCCCACCATTCGACACCATTAATTGTGTCACCATTGACACGTTCTAAATCAAAGATACCGTTCGATAAAGAAAGCTTCCGTTGTAATTGCAACTTGGGCTCTTCTCTTGCTTACCATCAGGCTGAGGAGAGCCAATATGCTGTGCCACTATAAAAAAAAAGAACATCAATTTTGGTACATCTTCACATGATGCGGCACCTCTCTATCGCTACATCTGGTACAGCTGAAAATAAACTCACTTACACCGTAAACTATGACGTCACCGCTATTTCGGACACTCTCGAAATACTCTGAAAGCTCGCATTATTCAGTTTCGATAATAGTGGTGGCTGAGAGTGACTTTGATGTAGGCAGCGCTAAACATGTCCAGGCTAACTTGAAAGCGGTTGGTTGCCTTGTGGATAAGTACGCGCCTTCCATACGGGGGGTGGAGGTTCAAAATTTCGAATCAGAGCATGCACCTCTAGATTTTTAAAACCTATGTGCGTATTTCTACCGTTAGCTCGGCGTTGAGGACACGTAATAATAACCTCATAAGAATAAGTAAAAAAAGCATGCCAGTAGACTCCTTAGAGCCTAGTTTACATAGTTGAGATTAAGAATAACCTATAGCAACCTTCAATTCATCGGACCTGCTAGCGCATACCAGTATAAATACTTCCACAGACAACACCAATAACCTAATCCAAACCTTTTAAGTAAATCACACACCGTCACCACACAATGAAGGATGTCACAACACAGAAACAATACGAACACATCCTCTGAGGATTAGTTATGGCTCGCAAACACACGATCGGACAGGCCCAGGCATTACCATGTGAATGCGATCACGTGCGCGCGCGCAGTCATCGCGAACGTCGTTTAGTTTGATGCCAAATTACCATTTTTTGAAGAAACAGGAGAATCGGGTCAAGGACAGAGGCGGGTAACATGAGTATTTTTTTTTTATAGTGACACAGTATATTGGCTCTGCTCAGCCTGATGGTAAGCAAGAGATGAGCCCACGTTGCAATTACAACGGGCGCGATGTCAAGGCATTATCTCCGTTGGGACTGCCATACTCGCCCTCGAGATGCTTCATTACGTTACAAGTATGTTTTAACATGACAAATAATGATAAATAGTTTTTTATGTTGAGAGTGATGGTATTGTATAAGAACGTGTGCCTTCTAAACGGGAAGGAGTTCGAGCATGCACCTCTAAAATCTGTGCGTGTATTTCTACCATTAGCTCGACGGTGATTGAAGGGGGGAAAAGGCGGGTTAAAGGGCCCTTATTGGGCCTCCGCTAACCTCACTCAGGCAGTGAAACACAGCACAGTGCTTCACCACCAACCAGACCACTAAATCCTAAACGACGCCTTCGGCCGCAGCTGGGAATGACAACGGAATGAAATGAGATGCCGGTGAATTTAAAACTGTGCAGTTAATTTTTTTGTTGATTGTACCTCATTATAAAGCAAAAGATAATTCCTCGGCAATTAGATTAGCCACATTACCTACCGATGGTGTATCTTCGCCATCAGCTAATACCGTGTCACGGCCGCCATGGCGTGCGGGGCGTTCGTGCCACAGATTGCTGAAGCCTAAGTAAACACCATGATTATAGCCCCCATGACAATGGCACAGTATAGAAAATAAATAAAATGGAGCTTGAGCGATGGTCAGCGGCAGTTGTTTTATTGTAATTACCAGTCTCCCCAAATCCTGAATCGTCATCATCATCAGCAACCCACACTCGTCCACTGCTGGACATAGGTCTCCCCTAATGCACGCCACTGCTCCCGATTTTCGGCCACTCTCATCCAGCCCACACCAGCCAGCCTTCGAATGTCATCATCCCATCTTGTCGCAGGGCGTCCTACACTACGCTTACCGAGTCGCGGTCTCCACTCAAGGACTTTACGGCTTCAACGGCTGTCAGTTCTGCGGCTAATATGACCAGCCCACTGCCACTTCAGTTTGCTAATTCGGTGGGCTATGTCGGTGACTCTGGTTCTCTGTCGGATTACATCATTTCTGAATCGTGGTTCAAGCTTATCCTGGACTCCAGAGTGAAAGCTTTGAACGCAACCGGGAATCACACGCCATGATGAAGAGGAGAAATAGAATGGTCTGCCGAATCGATCAGCTAGTCTCGAACTAAGGTCCTCTCGTTGTATCCTTCAATACTGAGGATCGTCATTCCTCCCATGGGAATACAATTTTCCTTTTAGAATAGTCATCTATACAGGGTGTATCTGTGAACATTTACATCCCTTTAACCACGTGTTCTACCAACCATTCTGAACAACATTTGTGCTATGACTTTTCGAAATTCGTTGAATATTTTTTCGACTCCCCATACAAAATGACCAAGACACGTGACCGACTTTGTATGAAAAGTAAAAAAAAATATGCGAATTTCCAAAAGTCATGGAATAAATGTTGTTCAGAATGGTTGGTAGAACACGTGGTTGGAGGGATGTAAATGTTCACAGATACACCCTGAATATGTCTGCCCTTTGCATCGTGGAAGGCACAGATCAATAAAAAATTGTGCTAGAAGCGACAAACGAGCTAGCGAGTCACCTGATGGAAAGTAATCAACGCCGCCCATGAACATCCGCGAAATCAGAGATATCGCTAATGTGTTGCCGGATTTTTAAAAAAGAGTACGCTCTCCCGTTCCACAGAACTGAGGTACGTGGGAGAAAGTTCCGCGAGAAACGCACAGTATTAGACCGCCATCCATCGAGATGACGGGCATGGAATGACAATCGCTTGCGAGTGGTTCGTTGTAAGAATTCAGCTGCAGGGAGTAGATCAAACAGTTCATCAGAGCACTCCCCATGATAGATGCGGTATAGAATGCTGAGGGAAGCTACTTCCCGTCTCAGTGCTAGAGGATCAAGTCGACTAGAGAGAGTCAAGTCTTTGCAAAAAATCGAAATGTTAACTATCTCACAAAAAATGGGCCTCATTTCACGTTTATGCATTGAAATATTTGTTTTTTTTTTCTTCTTTAAAAACCGATGTAAGCAGTGACACTGATATCGGTCTAGATCTGTGGTCGACGCCATCTTGCAACTCTATCTAGTACATGCCATATGAGTGGGCTGAGGATAACTGAGTGTGCCCGCCCAGCGGTTTCTTCTTTCTGTGAGCATCTCATGCTCCAGAAAGAGGAGACGACGCAGGGGCCGTCCCGATGGTGCGTCTTAGAGGGACTGCTCTGCGCCCTGTGGCTAGGGGCGTTAAAGAATACTGCCATGGTTTTCCCGGCCTGTCGTAAGAGGCGACTAAACGGGCTTTAGAAGTACGTGAGCGTACCCACTTCTGGGGAGTGGCTTGCTCTGCGAGCGCGATTAGCGGTACGGTCTGAGATGGACACCCCAGGGGTTTTAGTTTGGGTTTGAGTCCCACACACCACGTAGCAAGGTGGCGGCCATGACGGTTTCCTCTGGGAAAAAAAATGGGTGCCCGCCCAGTACAACCCAGACCAGAGTTATTATCGAAAGAAGTGTTTTCTAAATTAAGGCATATGGGAATCGGGACATTCGGGCACAACACCATGGCTATTACGCCATTGAGGTCGCCATAAGTAGGACTACCTAGTAAACTTATCCATAAAATACATCTCAATATATTTTCATTTACCTTATAAAATCATAACGATACGCTTCACTGATGTCTATCACATTGTGTCGCTGCCCAAGGTAGTACAAGTACTTTACCTAGAAGTTACATCAGCGGTCTTTCGGATGATAAGGGTTTTACGTTATCAACGATAAATTAAATATTTTTAATCCCTTTGTTCACTTGTGTTAGTAAGGCGACAATATTTTTATCGAAATCTACCTTCTGAACTGTATGAAAGAAAAGATATTTATATACAAAAGTTACTAAAATTGGCAAGAGAGGCCGTTAAGGTTAGGCGCACATGTGACGCCAATGGAAAACACGACAAAAACTTTTTTCCAAAATGAAAAATACCGTTTTGTAGATTAGCCTTATAGGATTGTAAGAAACATATTTTTTTGACTATTTAAGGAGACAATGACAGTAGTGAATAATGACAGAGAGAGTCAACTTTTTATTTTGTATAGCAAAGACATCACCCACGTAAAGCCTCAGGACTACGTCACTTCCTGCATTTTTATCTATCTTTTATTATTTTTTTATTCAATAAAAACACACATTTAATGAAAACTAAAAATGGCAAAGTATTTTTTGTCGTATTGTCCATTCATTTACATTTTTAACTACTTACATGATCATCAAAATATGCAAAAGGACGTCAATTGGTTTAAAAATTAAATTTTATAGCTATTTTTATTTTCCTATCAAAAGAGAAATGGAAGCTAATTCAAACAGCAGAAAAGTCCGGCCCAATTCATCTGGGACTAAAGAACATAAATCCTCCGTGTTGTGACGTCACTTCCGATAAACTCGGAAGTTTTACAACACGAATAATAAATAAACTGTCGGACGGGGAGATGTCCACTTTGAACTAGAATTTAGTTTAGAGAAGATGAAATAACTGATACCCCTATTAATGATAATCACATTTTAGAAGAGCCAATAAATTATGTGTAGGTAAAACCTGCTTTTTGTCAGTAATCAGACACTGGCAATTTTAGTGACACTAATTTGAATATGAGTGTTTTTGTATGTGCTTTATTCATCCATGTTTATACAGGGTTTAGGTATCTGTGAACATTTATATCCCTCTAACCACGTGTTCTACCAACCATTATGAACAACATTTGTTCTATCACTTTTGAAAATTCGCATGAAAAAAATTCATCTTTTCATACAAAGTCGGTCACGTGACTTTGTCATTTTGTATGGGGAGTCGAAAATATTTTCGATGAATTTCGAAAAGTCGTTGAACAAATGTTGTTCAGAATGGTCGTTAGAACACGTTGTTAAAGGGATGTAAATGTTCACAGATACACCCTGCATGTGAAATCACCAAGATACCCTGTATACTTCTGATACTAACGAAAATACGACCAAGCTATTAAATACTCTAACAGTGGCTATTATTCCGGGATTTCCACTGCGTCCTTCCTCTGTACCAGAATCATGTCTAATGTATGGTGTCTTTAATGTGGATAAAAACAAATTAGACATTTTATTTCCAAATTGTCAAAAAGCGTAATAGACCTGACAAAAACGTACTTATCTTTCAAAAGATTGGAACATTTGCACCTGGATCAGTACAGAGATGCGGAACAGTGAAACGCTTTATTTGCAACATCGACTCTCAGATAGATCCGTGATTCATTCCGATCATTTGAATCATTAGGCTCATTCAGCTCATTCGGATCATTCGGCTCATAGGATCATTCCGCTCATTCAGCTCACTTGGATCATTCAGCTCATCGGATCGTTCAGCTCATTTGGATCGTTCGGTTCACTCGATCTCGAGATCCTTTTGAGTCGAAAGATACATTCGGAGAGAACATTAGAGATTCGGAACAGTCAGTGTATCATTTAGCTGAGTCGGATCACTGAGTCGTTTCGGTAAAGAGTCTAGACACGTCTAGAGCGTAACATATTTCGCCCGAAATAATTTCATATAAAAACCTTTTTCCGGGTCCTCTGAAGATGTCTCCAGTTTTCGGTCCGCTGGATTACAAAGGGATTCGTTCCCTTTTGACATGGCGACTGCTTATGTAATGTCGGTTTGCTCGTATGATTCTAAAATAAATGACGATATTGAGTTAAAATATCTGCCTCCTTTAATTTAAAATATTCGGGAAAAGGATTCTTCTTAAATGCAGGACTTCCCACGAATAAAAAAAATATATTTTCTTCTTCTTGGGGTGCCTATTCAGTCTTGAAGGTAGCTAGGAAGAAACTGGCGGCCAGCCAGTTTCTTGGACTGCTCCCTATCTTTTGCGAGACGGAAAAGTCCTAGTGTAGGATTGGTGATTGGTAGATGCATGATACACGATAAGGAACGTGTAAGAAGTCAATATTTGAATTATAGAATGACGTGCGAGAGGGAGATAGACGACGAATGGCCAACGATGTAAAGACGGTGTAAGACGACGACGCTTGAAGCCTTATTCCCAAAACCTGGGTGTATTATTTATTCTGTCCCGCATCTAGGCTGCTAATCCCGGTCCACTCCCGTATGTTTCGCAACACGTTTTTTTCGCCTCTTCTCATCAAATTTGCCCATCATGATAAGTTGGAGTAGACTGTACCTATCGTGTCTCAACACGTGGCCGAAGTATTCAATCTTCCTCTTTTTGATGGTCTGCATCAATTTCCGGGTTTGCCTGACGCGCTGGAGGACAGCCTCGTTTCGGATTTTATGCACCCTGCTAAGCAAGCGTCGCAAGCGTGCGACGGTAGCACCACATCTCAAAATATATATATAGGGGTATAAAGACATTCTTATTTCCTTTTGGGGGCGATCGGTACATGGCGATATCAGTCAGTAATATTAATTAATTACTTGTTGTTCTTGCAATCTACCTTATAAGAATCCTTTATAAATTAAAGTAATCGGCGATATTAACAAGGTAATCTGTTTAAAATGAACAGCGTGTCTCTTAAATGAAGTGTTTATAATTAATTTTTAACGCATTTCGAATTCGACTAGTAACATGTCCACGCGAGAATCGCCCACTCCTAAAAGTTGTTAACATGTTATGTTGCATGGTACAAAATGGGAATTTTTCAAAAGCTGTTAAACTTTTATACTCAGGACTTCTAACTCCGATTTTTCCACGACTTCGATGCATTCGGAACATGCCATAAGCATGTACGAAGTTTGAAAACACCCGTTTGGACGTCGATAAAAGTGGAAACTAACGCTTTTTTCGTAAATAGTGTCACAAATGTGTATTGTTTTCGACATATATAAACAACATTACCAGTAGAACGTCTTCTTTCAATATCACTTCACCCAAAATAGCATTGTTGCATGAGCAGTTCTGTAGGCGTTGTCCTAATACATTATGAAACCCTCGCCAACCCGTCTGCCAAGCGTGGTGAGTATGGCAATTACCCCTTATGTGATTGAGGGAGGCCCGTACCCCAGCAGTGGGGACTTAAATGGGCTGATGATGATGATGATCTATCAATCAAAATTGTCCGTCCACTGTTGAAGGTAGGCCTCCTTCATGCTACGCCTGAAATTCCTATCCCAGTCTTTCCTCATATAGTCACTGCCAACAGTTCTTCCAAGGTCCCAGTCCAAAGATCAAGGCGTCCTTACACTTGGCTAACCGCTGTCTCCACTCTAAGACACGCCTGCAAGAAAGTAAACTAAGGGTGTAAACAGGATATCAGAAACAGGTTTTCCTATCCCGATATGTCGGTACAGGATAGCTATTGACCAAACCACATTTTGTACTTCATTCGTACTTAGTTAACGAGCGCATAAGATGGTATAGGGTGTTTGTGCCCGTGCTGATCGGTAGTCGGTTGTTGTAGCGATCTGTCCGTACCCTGGCCGTGTGGTCCCCGGCAGAGTAGAATAGGCCACCCTCACTCTTACCGAGGTGTCGTAAAAGGCGACTAAGGTAAAGCTGCTAGCATGATCATCAGCACCCAGAGAAGGAAAACTCTGCACTTATATCAAAACCCTCGCCAACCCGTTTGCCAAGCGTGGTGAGTATGGCAATTACCCCTCATGTGATTGAGGGAGGCCCGTGCCCCAGCAGTGGGGACTTAAATGGGCTGATGATGATGATGATGTCCGTACCCTCAACCGGTTCCGTTATGTTTACACCCTAAATTTATCTCAGACATTCTTGTAAATTTAGTCATTTCTACTTTCGTCAGATCTTACGTCTCGCATCGCCCTTGCGATATCTCAAAGGCAGACTGACAACGAACCCATTAACAAGCAAGAAGTTATGCTTCTCTAGACTCTTTTTACAACATTGCAAGTATAGTAGCTGTTCAGCCCTTGAAATGTCCTCTTGAGCTGGGTGTAGGTTTTCAAAGATATGAAAGATATGGTCCATTAATTTTCATAAATTTTGAATTCGTAGCGTATTTATAATAATTCTCACAATAATAATTCTCACAACATCTCATACATTGACCTGATTCCGTACTAAGTAGCTTAAGCACTTGTGTTACAGATATCAGACAACAGAGGAACACAAATATATACTTAAATACATATATTACACCCAGACACCGAACAAACACAAGACACCGAACAAACACAAGTGTTCATCGCACGAATGTTTGTCCAGGGTGGGAGCGAACCCACGACCTTTGGCGTAAGAGGCAGGGTCACTACCAATTGCGCTATCCGGTCAGTAAAGGTTTTCCTTCGTACCTTAAGCGGTAACCGGCTAGAGTAGACATAAGACCTTTGACTTCAAACTTGATCCCTTGTGACAACACTGTCTACCCACGCCTTTTGAAATTTGTATCTTTTTCGGAAAAGATCGCAATATTTGATACGTCACTTTTATAAGCCATCTTGGATTCGTTTTTCAATGTATGACACTTTTCTTTGTGGGTGGAAGGGTTAAACCCCCACAAAGAAAGCTATAACGAGCGGTCATAAACATTGTCCTTACCAACAAAGTACCAGTTATCTCCTTAATGTATTTACTATCATAACCGAACTTGTCGTTGGCTCGGAGCTTCCCTATGGACCGTGTTATGGCCATAAATTGAGATGAGTTCTAGGAATTGTATTCTATCTATAGGATGGAGAAGATTAAACCTTGTCGTATGGAAATTGATTTACATATTTCGAATCATTTATTAAATAAAAATACAATTGATGTAGAAACAGTGTTTGTAGGGTCAGTCTGTTTATTAGCAACTTATAAAATGACATCCACTACACATAATAATGTCCTCCAAACCGATATTTCGGTCATGGCGGCCAATCTCAGCGATCAGCCATCGACGCAGGACATATTATAGTGCACAAGTATTTGCGCAGACAAAAGTGCACTCTCTATTCCCGTACCCTCTTATTTCGATGGGACATTAGTGTGACACGACAGAAGAGGGATTAGGGGCAGGACCAACGGCTTTACTAAACGAACTATAGATAGATAGCTAGATAGCTATCTATCTACAGCTAGCTATAGCTCTAAACTATACGCGAAACTCATTTATGTATCGTTCCACCAACGTTTATAATAAGTGCTTTGCAGATGTTGACTTATTTAATGTATCAATATTTAAGCTCAAATCCGTTCTATTCCATACTTTAGTGAATCAATAATTTTGCACTCATTTTCCTTTCCAAATTTATATCATTCATCATTTTTCTATCTCATAATTACTGTCCAACCTAGAAGTTGCTCAACTATATTGTTATACTTGTAGACTATGTTACAGGCACTATAGGTCTTTTTAATAACAATGTTTACCATAATCCTATTTTTGTATATTATGACTGTTTGTTGCCTTAAATAACGCACCTTCCACGCAGGTGGTCGAGGTTCGAATCCGAGCATGCGCCAATGGTTTTTTCGAATCTATGTGCGTATTTCTACTATTACCATCTGCTCGGCGGAGAAGGAAAACATCGTGAGGAAATCTGCACGTTTCGGAAAAAGTTTCTGAAACGTGTAACCATGACCTAGTTGGTTTGGTTCCCCTGTTAAAGGGTTGCGAAGGTCAGACGGCAGTCGCTTCACAGTAATAAACCCTGGGCTCCAAAGCGACAGCTTTGGACGCAACCGGAAATTACACGCTAAGATGAAGGAGAAGCCAGTTGTAGGTATAGTGTCTGAAACAACATACTTGTACTAAAAGTTCAGATGAATGGGGGTGAAGTAAGAGTCAGTTTACAGTTATCAAAATGAATAATATTACGACTGTAATTATCACTTTTAACTTACTTATCTACTTTGGTCAAGTGGTTTAAGTACCGGGCCGTGATCTCAGGATCTCGATTCCGGGTCGAGCGAAAAGTATGTTTCGAATTTTTCGGGCATAGCTCGGGTTTGTGATCACCAATCCGCTTTTGGCTAGCGTGGTGATTAAGCCTAATCCCATCATAGTAGCGATAACTTGATTTCTATGATGGAGGCCTTTGCCCTGCAGTGGGACAGTTTATAGACTGATTTAAAAAATCTACTTTCTAACTACGGCGAACAAAAATAACAATGTTTCGGATCCGCAAGTCCGTTTCTTTATTACCCCGGTATCTCGTAAGCAAAGTTTGAATCCGTCCTAGATACAGTAATCTATCACATAATGCGCCGCGGCTAAGTGCAGCTGTATCTCGGAGTTATAACCGAGTTATTATCTGCCCGGGATACCTGCTCGATGCGCCGGGCTAAATGAAAAAAAAACTAGGGAAAACTTGTTCTGAGGGTTGCCAGAGCATAGTAAAAATATTTTTTCAGTAGCGAACCCCTAGCACCATGTAAATGGTTTACGGACTTCTAAAATACACGTTACCCACCTGCCCGAAATACGGGTCAGGGTTTACTAACCTTTTTAAACTCATTCTGGTATTACTTATAATTTTGTATCACAATGACAATGGTAGATTGTAATTTCCATCTTTCTGGGTCTGTATTTTAGTTAGTTTATTCTTATACCGGGACTAAACGCGAAGAAAATTATAAATGAACGCACCCTATCTTTTTAGTCAGGTGATACTGCTCTCGCTTGTGATCAACTTTTTACGCTTTATTTTAAGGACTGAGTACCTTTTCTCGTGTTCTCGACAAAGAAGTCGAATTAGTTATCTTCATACATTCGTTCATATAAGAATATATTTATTGCCTCTTTAAAACACATGTTTGCAAAGTAAGTAGAAATAAATATAATGAAACAAGTATCATGCATGATGGATGAGACAGAGGGAAGGAGCTCAGGTAAATGTCAAATTCATTATCTACGTCGATCGCACGAGAATTGGTTTGCCTGGATTCTTTCAGGAATTTAATGTCAGTGGAATTTAGTGTAGTCCGTTGTGATTTAGTATCTCACGCACGGAGCAACCCTATTCTAAGCCAGCTTGCAAGATTTAGTTTCAGCTTTTCTCGCAGCGAACCGCCCCGAGGGATGCGTGTCGCTTCTAACAGCGAGCGACGTTTAGATATTGAATTATAACTTGATAGGTATATCTTAATTTATTATACGCAGGTTTATTACACCTGGCTTTTATCGAAAGATGGCGACCCGTTTGGAACAGTGGTAGTGAACGCTGCCTCTAGTGCAAGGGTTGCGGATTCGATCCCACACACAGTACCTACATAGATTTGTGTGCATGAACATGTCTGTTTGTATTGGTCTGGGTGTTTTCTATGTCCGGACCCCCTGGACCCCCCGCTCCTTTTATACGTATGTGAGTGTGATGATCTGGAAGTTTTTATTTCTTTGAGGTAGGGTAATACACGAGCAGACGGATCACCTGATGTTAATAAAATTGCCGACGCTAATGGACACCAGTGCACTGTCAACCTTTAAATTCCGCTTTCCCCCAGATTGGGCTACCGGTACCTTTACTCACTTGGCGAACCACAGCTTACATGTTTGCTGGAAGAAGGCGAGCGAGCAAGCGAGCCGCCAGATGCCAAAATCAAACATGTGTAAGCGTGTATTTGTTTCACAAGTAAATATATATCAAATATTAATAATATTATTATGTAACATTATTAATTGTACTCTACTTTTAAAAGGCTTTAAAGGAACATTGAAGAATCGATTCACGTCAAATATCAAGCGGAATGTACAATTTATGAAATTATTGAATTCCTTACATAATTCATGTATCGGCCCACAAAAAAGCTATGTTTCACATGGTTATGAATTAATTGGCAGCCTGTAGCACTCGGTGACAGGTGGCAATGTAGGCCACAGTTATATAACCTGGCCGATGCGACACGGTTCCAACCTTTGTTTCGATATATTCAGAATATGTAACCTTTTCGAGGTCACGTTAAAGTCTTCGTATAGATTTTTTTCTGACCGTGGGAGAGCCACGCTTTGGCATGAAGGGACCGGCTCCATACCACGGCCACACAGAAAACTGGCGTGAAGCAGCACTGTTATATGTTAGTGAGGGTACCGGAGGCCCAATCCGGGGGAAGGGAGGGTTTAAAGGTTGGCAGTGAACTTGTGACTCCACTGGTGTCGCGGGTGTCGATGGGCGGCGGCAATCGGTTATTATCAGGTGATCCATCTGTTCGTCTGCCACCTATGACATAAAAAAAGTGGAGGAGTAGAAATAAATTTAGTTTACTAAATAGACCTTTGACTTGGACACAACACGACAGCCACTGCGCGGTAATGGTCGTCAATTTTGCTACAATTTTCACTAAACACTATGACATTCCAAATAGCAAAGCAGCCATCAGCACAGATGCCATCAGCGAACAATGAAAATCCTATGGCGTTAGACTGCGCGTTCCCATGCGTTCGCCGTGCCATTGGCACAGTTCCGTGCTTTCCACCGCAGTCACCGTGGCGAGGCGTGTCGCTGGGTCCCGGCATGCCTCGTGATGGCCTCAGCTCACTTCATCTCCACCTTAAACAAAAGACCACTAAAAATGTTAACATTGCTAGAGATTATTGTGACACGAAAGAAGTGTGCCAAATAAGCTTGAAAAATCTACATGAGACACACATGACACACATTTGCTACCTATCCTTTCCGCAGTAACTTTGCGTAAACAAATGCGAGAAGTTGTCGTTCCAATCAATTCCGAAGCATTTAAATTTTGCAATCTTAATTTTTGCTTGAACTAATTATTTAATTTAAAGAATTGAGTGTTTGCTTTGTGTTTAGAATAAAATGTCTAATGTAACAGAAGGTACGTACTATTTAAAACCACATTTAAATAGTAATTTGTAGATTTTTATACGGAGTTATTAATTAGTTTATATACTTGTAAAATTGTGCCGCTGATTCGTGTTAAAAGGGCTCTTAATGTCCTTTGTCTTGTCCCCTAGTTGAGGCAAAGGGCGTCCACATTACATCACCATTTCGAACGGTATTGAGCCTTTTTAGCTTCGTTTCCTCGTTTCGCCTAATGGCAACTAAATCCGGCCCTGCTTCCAGCCGGTGGCGTTTCGGCCGCTAACATTGCGGTTGAGGCGAATAAACAGCATTCGATCTCTCCAAACCACATTTGTCAATTCGGAATTTCTCTCAATCCAATGTGAATTTTCATACATTTTAAATCATTGCAATGGGTTCTGCGAACAGTGAGTTGTAACTACAACGTAAGTCATATCATTCTGAGACTTGGAAAACGATGCCCGTTTCGGGACATTAGTTCCACTTAACACCAATAGATGGCACTATTAGGTGTCAATTACACCGCGCAAGCGTTTCGTGGATTACGTATAAACGTTGCCGCGGGGCGTGGGGTTTACCTTTTTATAAATAGTGTATAGATAGACGATGCAACGCAAAAATCTAAAGACCTACTCATAAAATAAAATCGTTCGCTTAATTTATTTTTTAAAAAAGTCAGTGGCAAATATCTACAATGGGATGTATGTCAGTCAGTCAGTTTATGACCTCCTCATCTTAATTCCCGGTTGCTTCCTAAGCTGTCGCTCTGGAGCCCGGGGTACGCTTGGACCATGATTCACGATTTGGGGAGTCAGGTAATTACAATGAAGCGACTGCCGTCTGACCTTCGCAATACGGGAACTGGACCATGAATCATGGTTACACGTTTCAGAAACAATCCGAAACGTGTCATTTATGTATTTCATGTAAACAAATTAGTTAGGGCTACTGTGGCGCCCCCTATCGCTCTCATATAGTCGACTCTCACCTTTATAAGTTATCTGTGTTATTGTCTATGATTCGTGTATGTTGTTAATTTCCGAAAAACACCCTTTTCCTTCCTACCACATTGACATCTTAAAAACAGACAATCTAAAAATATAAATATCAAAAGGGAAGAACTAATTATATAAACTACTTATAATAACAACGCCCTGTTGGTCTAGTGGTGTAAGTACCGGGCCGTGGTCTCGGGGTCCTGGGTTCGATTCCCGGGTCGAGCGAAAAGTATGTTTCGAATTTTTCGATCATAGCTCGGGTTTGTGATCACCAATCCGCATTTGGCAAGCGTGCTGATTAAGCATAGTAGCGATAACTTGATTTCTATGATAGAGACCTTTGCCCTGCAGTGGGACAGTTAAAAGGCTGTTACTTTACTTTTACTTATAATAACATAGATTAAAAGAGGTCCGTTGCCAACATAAGTGATTTAAAAAAGTCTATATTTCTCCCCATTCATTCAGTTGTATTTCCTTAACCTCAAAAATGGAAACCCAAATTAGACGATAGGATTAGGAACTCAACCTATTGAAGAAAATTAAATAATGGTTCAAGCGCACCCCGGGCTCATAAGCGGTGGCTTCAGACGTTGCCGGGAATGACACGTTAAGCCGATGGTGATGATGAGTTATTATTATAAGCAAATTGAAGACATATCAGAAGAGAAGCGGTTATTTATATCCTAGGGTGCAGTGGCGAATTTACGTATTTACCGCCTGTAGGCTGTTTGAAAAATTGCCGCCCCTCTGACCTCTGCAATTCAATATCCTAGCTAAGTTCACAATAACAATTATGTTAATAAAATATTGTAATGATTTGAGGCTCGTCTTTCCATGATACCTACACTTTTTAACCCCCGACGCAAAAACGACGGGGTGTTATATATTTGACGTGTCTGTGTGTCTGTCTATGGCATCGTAGCTCTCGAACAAATGAACCGATTTGTGATATTGGTTTTTTTATTGAAAAATTAATAAGGGGGGAGTGTTCTTAGCTATGTTGGATAAAAGTCAATCCAATATGGCCGCCGTCACAAAGATATGGATTGTATATTTGAACACAACTCCCACAATATGGGTATCATATAAAAGGGCTTGAGTAGCAGAATATATTTACTGTGACAAATTTCAAATCCAAGATGACCGCTGTCGGGGGTTTTTCAAATTTTCAATTTTTATTTCAGAAAAAGTCTTCCAAATTTGCCGCCCTAGGATCCAGCCTACTTAGCCTATTGGTAAATCCGCCTCTGGTAGGGTGATTGATATTTTTTTTGTAGTAAATGTATAAGGACAAAGTCGAATGAGAAAAGTCCTAGACAAACAGAGTTGTTTACCGTCTATTTTATGTTTGCGCAATTCTGGAGAGGAGAGCGTACAATCGGCGTCGGATCGAGTAATCGCAGTGTAAAAATAGCACTTGTGTCTCAGACATAGGGACGGTCCAAGGTCCAACAAGGTTTGTTCCACGTGGCGTCGGGTGTGTACATGGCAATCTCTGGAACGTCAACACGTCCTATAGATGGGTAATCATCGGATTTTTTGCAAGCCAATGTTGGCTAAGATCAAAGAAAGGCAAAGCGTAATTTTGGATGTTTTACTCTTATGGGGGACGATTTTAGATAGAAACATTTATTATATATTATTATAGATAGATACGAACGGACACAACAGGTATGATTATACTACATTTAAAAAAACAGAAAAAGAAACAAATACAAACTAAAACAACATACGAAACATAACAAGGAAAAGAGAAGATAAAAATTAAGATAGAAAAAGAAGAAAAAAATAAAGTAATAATACAGCTGCTCAAGCCGAGCAATAAGTATCTGAGCACAGGTGTGTGTGTGAGGTGTGTCGCGATAATCAGTGAAAAGAAGCTCACTCAGCTTCGGCCGTGGCTTTAGGTAGAAGTACCTGCAGGCCATGACGCTGGTTTCATGTGAGCCTTAATGTGACGCACGGACGACATAGTTTATTATTATATTTTACGAGTCTGGCGAACCCAGGTTAAAAGGTGAACAGGTAATAGAGGCCCAGCAATGGCATATAGCTTTTTCATGTATGGCATTTTTTTATTCAAAAAATATTTGTAAACATCTGATCCTAAACATAAAATACCTATTTTCCCCGTGGAATTTAAAAACCTTACCGAGTTTTCCTTATAACATACTTTTTTCTTTTTTTTTTTGTTGGCCCGGTGGAAAATGCCACCTTAAGCACACCCGACAGCTGGGAGACGGCCGGGTAGTGTGGGGCTCTCCCTTGGGGTGCTCCCAGGGGCCTACCCACTAAAAACCACCGGGGCATTTCCTGCTACGTCCGTGTGGGGTGGGCTACGGTAACGGGTACGAAACCAAGTCCGCGGCCCACCCTTGAAGGACGAGAGGCTCGCCAGCGCGGCCTCTTCAAAAACGGGCCTCGCCGAAAAACGAGGCCTAGAGCCACTCCCATGGCCCACCATTCCCCCCTCTCCGGAATCGTCCACGTTGCTGGATTGCAACGCAGACGCTCCGGAAGGGACGACTGCAGACCCCTCCCTCAACCCATACCCTGCTGGCTGCAGGGCAGAGAGAGGAGAGAGCACCCACAGACTTTTAAGTTATACCCGAAAACCCTCCCGTTCGAGCTTCCCCGCTGGGTTGCGGAGACAATCGATGGGACGGGAAAAGCGGGGGTGGCGAGTCGTAGCTGCATCCCACTGGCTGCGGGACTCAACACAGACCCACCAACAAAGCCCCCACCATAAAGGCGGGGAGAGCGCTCCCGAGAATCGGGGCGCAACAGACTGAATACGGCACCATCACAATAGGAACACCTGCCCACCGCACGCCAAAGCGCCCGACAGTGGGTGCCACACCCCCACGCCAACCTACGGCAGAAGGGGGGGCTGGATAAAGAAGGCAGCCTCCGTGCCCGGCCCTATTGTGTTCAGGTCCGTAAAGAGAGGCCGGTCCTCTAAGCCCTCAGCAGACAATGAAAGCCCCCGAGTGGTGTGCGCTGCACGCGATCCACTGCGTCGGGGCTGGTCCGCCGGAAATTCTGTGCATCCTTTGGCCGTCGGGTAGCAATCCACGAATGAATTACTACCCGCTGTTGCCCGGGGAAAACCGTGCCCCACGGTAACCGTTTCTGCCTAATACCAACCGAAGCTGGAATCAGGACAGAACTGATTACCAGCGGGGCTACTCTAGTCCCCTGCTTATAACATACTCGTTCAACATTTTTAACTATTACCAGTAGAGTCACAAGTGCGCTGCCCAACCTTTAAACCCCTATTTCCCCCGGATTAGGCCTCTGGTACCCTCACTCACGCAGCAAAACACAGCACAGTGCGGCTTGACGCCGGTTTTCTGTGAGGCCGTGGTATCGCTCCAGTCGAGCCGACCCATTCATGCTGAAACCTGGCTCGTGAACAATTATGGTTTACCTATTTGTAGGGAATCCCGCTTTCTTATAACATGTCGCGAAGTATTTGTATTATGTATATTATAAATTAATAAATATTTCACAACATCACATACATTGATCTGACTCCGAGATAGGTAGGTCAAGTACCTGTGTTACGGATATAAGAATCAACAGTGGGATTACAAATATATACATATAATACATACTTTTCTTTTGTAAATATGCATAGAACACACTTAGACCAATACAAACAGACATGTTCATGCACACAAATGTTTGTACTGTGCGGGGATCGAACCCGCAACTCTTGCACCAGAGGCAGCGTTCACTACCATTGTTCCAAACGGGTCGTCTAGTCTTTGTATACGTAGGTACTTAGAATGTGTAGGTAGACGCACAGGGTTCAATGTTGTGAGCTAGACGCGGCAGACAGGCCAGACGGCTTGTCTGCGGCACCCATCCATCACAAAACACACGTCACACACGCCGACTCAGCAATACATCATAGGGTTGGCAATAAAGGTTAACTTAAATAAAAGTAAATGTATTTATGTTCATTTAGTCTCGGTACTTTTACTTTTAAAGTGTATAAAGTGGCCGTGGTACAGTCAAGCTTCGGCGTGAATGGGCCTGCTCGACTGGAGTGTTACCACGGCCCCACAGAAGACCAGCCTGAAGCAGCACTGTGCTGTGTTTCGCTGCGTGAATGAGGTACCGGAGGCCCAATACGGGGGAAAGGGGGAGTTTAAAGGTTGGCAGCGCACTGGTGTTGCGGGTGTCCATGGGTGGCGGCAATTGCTTACCATCAGGTGACCCGTTTGCTCGTCGGCCACCAATCAAATAAAAAAAAACGTGGGAATGGGCAAGTCATATAGCACGCAAAAATGATCCATGGAAAAGCGGCTGCTCCAGTGGCTACCATGGGATCAAAAACAACTACCAGGGACCACCATATAGGTAATATAGCCAGCGAAAACACATCTAAAAATATTGCCAATTAAAATCCTCCTCAATGTAAATATGTTCTCATTAATTACTATTGCTTACTTATACGATTAAAGTTTCTAAGACCTATTTTTAGCCTGAAACACAGGTCACCCTAGTTCAGGCAAAATGTATATTAACATTTTGCCTTATTTAAGATTCATTGATCAAAAGTTGTATTAGACATAAGTTATTTGAAATAAATATTTTATTTCATTTATTTATTTATTAACTCAGTTGTATGAGCATTTACGCAGTTAGTGATCTCTAGCAAGATTTTATTTTGTGGTTTTTATTATTTTTATCTTGCTAGATTGTGATATACTTACTACATACACACAAACGTTCATCAATCATTCATTTTAATGAACATACAGCCTTTATAATAAACAACATTCGATTTCGATTTATGTTAAAGATAAATTTTATTCGTAAGAATTTTGACTTATTGTGCAATCTGAAGCAATTTCTGTTTTTGATTTGTTACCTGTCAATACCAGTGATCTCAATTTGTTAGGTGACCGCAGAAGACCAGCGTCGAGACACACTGTGTCCCGACAAATAGCTGAGCGGGGACCTTTTTGGCGCCTCATAGATTTATATTATTTATAACTTAGACTAGATCAATTATAATATAAGATTCTCGAAATTGTAAAATGTATCTATTGTTGTTTTGGTGCGTGTGCAAAGAAGCTTGAAAATAACAAATATTTGTTTATCTAATAAGTCTTGATATTTTTAAATTCATTTCGTCTCAATTAATTAAAAAAACTGGTGGCGGCGTCACTGATTCGTAAAAGGGCTCTTAACGCGCGTCGGATTTGTTAAAGTGCATCATTTATTCAACAAAGTCGTCCTTCCTTCAACCCTACGGCGTTACAATTCAGGGCCCGCTGGTCCTCTTGTTCTCAATCGAGGACACAAGTGTCCCTCTAGAGGGCTTTCCTCGGGCACAGACGCCCTTTATCGCGCCGCCGCCGGGGCCAAGGGCGGAATTGAGGATACAAAAATTCTACGAGTCTTGTATTTCGTACAGACAGTAAAATGTATCGTATCTTTTATTGTTGTAAAGGGATAGAATGGAGATAACATCTTCTAACACAAACTACTGATTCAAATTGACTGACATTTTAAATATACCATGTTTATGTGATGCCTGATTAGTTACTGAAAATTCAGGCTTGATGTTTTATCCACAATGAATTTATAGGGGGTCGAAAATAACGTGAATTGCTTCGAGAAAAGGATGGTACGGCCGTGCCGCTGTTTTTGCTCGAGACGATTCTCCCGTTCAGAAGGCGCATGCTATTAAAAAACTACCATCGATGATATTTTCATGAATGAATAAATGATAACTTTATTTGGCACAATACAAAACAAGGAAACTGAATAAGAAGCATAACCTAGACATAAATAATAACGAAAAGTAGGACAACATTATCCCTGTATGGGCCAAACATGGCGGCCGCTTAGCAATAGTGCTGATCCAAGAGACCAACCTCGACGCTGGTTTTCAGCGACTACCATTACTTTATTGCGCATCTGTTTCATATCCATGCAAAAATGAGATTGAGACAGAAAAAAAAGGAATAGATTGGTAATTGAACAGATGCGCAATATAGGGGCAGCAAGATTATACAAAACCAATTACAATTACAAAAAATAAAAAAATGAAAGAAAGACCCATTAATATTACATACTATATGTAATAAGACCGACCAAGATCAAAAGGCACTTCAGTGACATTGTTTTTTCTATCCGAGAATATGTCAAAACAGCATTAGTCCCGACTTCCGCCACGGTCGGACAATTTTAGGGGACGGATTAAAATCATGGAAGCATTCGGATTAACATGTGGAGCCCAATTCTCATGCTCGTGACATTTTGAAAACATGGCGGATGTCACCTAAAAACCATACAAAAAAACTATGTTTTAGCGATATATATGTCGTATGAAAATAAATGTCACGAGCACGAAAATTGCCCTCAATTCTCGTGCTCCTGACATTTATTTTCATACGACATTATATCACTAAAATATAGTTTTTTTTGGGGCTCCATACAAAAAAACCATACAATCCGCCATGTTTTCAAAATGTCACGAGCACGAGAATTGGGATCCAGATATTTGACGTGACAAAAATATCACCTTTTCAGATTACATTTTACAATAGGTCTAAGTCTATTTATTATATCATAAAAATAGTCACTTGGAGCTCTACCAACGTTTCCATGAGCGCTGCGGTGGCAAATGCTTACCATCAGGTGATCGATGTGGACTTATTCCCACTGTCCAACTCCTGCTTGTCTACTCCAAGTGGACAGTGACACAAATGTTTACAAAATTCTCGCTGTCCACCCACTTCTGGATATTAGGAAGGACAATTTAAGGGGACGGATAAAAATCATGGAAGCATGCGGATTAACATGAGGTCACGAGGTGATATCCGCCATGTTTTCAAAATATCACGAGCACGAGAATTGGGCTCATGAGCGTGACAAAAATATCACCTTTTCAGATTACATTTTACAATAGGTCTTTTAGTTATTGAAAACAAAAGCCTACCGCCACCTCCACACAGGCTATACATACAGGGTAAATAAAAGCTACACAGGGGGTAAACAACTGTCCAATCGCAGAGCTAACGTGACGTTCAATTTCCTCCGCTCCGTTTTCTAGGTCGCCTCCACATTGCAAATATATGATTGAGTTTCAGCAATTTCGATGTAATTTAGTCCCATTTCATCTACGTGATGCTTGTGATTTCTAGTTTCCAATATGTGGAGGATATCCTCCAATTATGAACGAAGTTTTACTAGTTTATATAGCCTTTAAACTGGTTTATTTAGCCTCGGAAATAGATAGACTTAAGTAATTAACTTTATCATCATATCATCATCATGTTAGATCAGAATCATGGTTACACGTTTCAGAAACTTTCTCCGAAACGTGCAGGTTTCCTCACGATGTTTTCCCTCACCGCTGAGCAGATGGTAATGGTAGAAATACGCACATAGATTTGAAAGAAACCATTGTTGCATGCTCGGATTCGAACCTCGACCACCTGCGTGGAAGGCGCGTTCGTATCCATTGAGCTACCATCGCTCTGTTTATAACTTTGACCAACACACATTTTATGGTTTGTATCGTGTACCACCTCGACATCGACCGGTAATTTCTATATATTTAATTGAATTACTTTAACCAATAAGTGATACAGATATAGAGATAGTTTATTTCTAACGAGAAACTGCAATTCTCCGCTAACCATTGAGCTCTCAACGCAAAGGCTGTGGCGCTAGTGATGTAACAACTTGGTTTATGTATACTGAAGTTATTTATTTATTTACTGGCACACAAAACAGAATAACATTAAAATTAACAAATTAAATATTTTTAGTCCAGACATTATCCCAAAAACATGTGTACACATCATGACATCAAAAGCAATGAGACTAAATAAAAATGTCTACTATTTAAAAAAGCAAACCTCATATCTTAAAATAATCATTAATAATATTACAAGTAACGTGCGGCTATATTGGTCTAAATTATACACTTTTGGAGATATTTTTTATTGCTGCCCGTTTGAAACTTGGTAGATTGTCATTAAATATATATATAGAATTATAATTATTTATCAGGAGTTCATTGTAGAGGCGACACATTCTAACTACAGGGTTAAAGTTATATATATAAATTTAGGCGGACCATTAAATAACCTCGGATTGTTGAAGAAAACGCATTAAATATTTTATTTCGCCGAATGAGTGAGGTTACCGGAAGCCCAATTCGGATGCAAAAGGAAAATCTACTAACCTTTCCCTGAGTGCTGCAGGGCAAACGCTTAACATCAGGTGATCCATCTGGTCTTGCTCCCGCTGTCCAACTCCTGCTTCTCTACCCCGGGTGGACAATGACACAAATGTATACAAAATTCTCGCCGTCCACCCACTTCTGGATTCAAGGAAGGACAATTAGAGGTTGGATAAAAAATATTGTAAGCATGGATTAACGTCAGTTCAAAGTCGGAAACAAACTTTTTCGTAGCTATATAAAAATAAAAGTATATTTGTTACGTGGCCGGTGGTCAGGAACTATATTTTTCGTTTTTTGAAGTTCATATTTTATAATATGGATAAAATTGTTTTTTTTGTTTATTCGTGAAAATAAAATAATAAAATAAATAAATCCCGAGTTGGACATCCCGACGCAAAGGCACAAGCCGTCTGGTATCCCATTATAGTTCTGTTTCTCTTTTCATATTTTTCTGTGAATTTTCTTTTTGTTCCAACGCAACAGAGGAGTTTGATGGTAAGGTTATATGTTGGTTTGTATTGTACCTATTGTTTGTGAATGTTGGCCATGTTGGGAGACCCTTTGTTCACAGAGTAATTAGATGATGTGTGATAATGTGTTCCGACCGAACACATATGAATTTCAACATTTTATAGAATAAGATGCTGTCAAACTTTACACTTATCTGATAATTAATTGTCTGACAAATGTGTCCAGTGTCGTACACTGGTGTTGCATCGGGTTATGAGGGTAAGGGAATGAAGAGTGCATTTGTGTTTGTGTACACACTTGAGCATTATAATTTATTCTGCGTACGTGGCCGATTGTTAAGATTGGCTTCCTAACCGTAATCGGTTAGAGGCAAGGACCGGAAAACCCCTTTTCAGAGTTAAGCCTGTCGATAGGGTAACCCTATTGGTAGCTTACCAAATCAGTAGGGTTACCCTATTGATTGTGTAATCTTATTGTATTGGTAACGCTATTGATAGGGTTGCAACCGTTTACCGAATAGTAAGGGTTACCCTATTGATTGTCTATCTCTTTTCCACGACCTGTCAAACGAACTAACTCAATTCGACCAATCGGCTGCCGCCGTTAGCGAGGTGCACAATATTGATTCAAATGCGTTGTGCGTAGAGATTTAAATAGCTTGGTAGAATTCTAAAACCCTAGGTAAGCCAATGATAGGCTTACCTTATTAATAGGATTTTTGAAAAAAAAGCATTATAAAAACCCTAATAAGGGTAACCGGTTCCGGTCACTGGTTAGACGATATTACTATAAAATATTAGGAAAGTATTTTTTAATAAAGATAGCTCAGAAAAATTACATGTGATATATTCGTTCTCACATTCACCTTTACCTCCTGCTAATATTGTGAATTGTCCTTAGTTTGTGTGCTGTTGAAATGTGCATTTATGTGTCCGTCCATGTCTAAACTAAATACACCTGTTGTTTTCTGTTGCATTGTCGAATTAGGCCCCATTCAACCACTATTTATCCGTGGATAAATCTATGGCATAACGTCAAATTTGTATGGAATGACGGCGCTGTACCATAGATATAGTCTCGGATTAAGATTGGTCGAATCGGGCCTTATTAATATAATAAGCGGTGCTAGCCGACTGTACGACCGCGACGTTTTTCAAAGTAATATGTAGTAGAAGCCACCTTAGCTCACCAGTGTGGGCAGATGTGGCGTAATGAGCTCGTTTCCCTGTGTTCACTGTGCTCGCTCCCGCATTATCGAATTAGTCCCATCTCCTGAGGGCTGATGAAGCTGCCACCGGCGCCGTAGGGTTGAACAAACAGTTGGGATTTGTTACTCTCCTTTAGATTCGATTCGACCAATCCTTATCCGTGGATAAATCTATGATATATCAGATTTTTATAGAATAACAAGGCTATACCATAGAATTATTATCGGATTAAGATTGTAATGTCAAACAAATTTGAACAACATTTTTGAACCAAATGAGTTCAAAATCAATGTAGGGATATATTGTAGTGACCGTGACGAGTGGATGTCTTTACATATCTTGAGGCATGTAATTAATTATTTATTAAATAAAATACAATGAATACTAGCCTGCTCCTCCACGCAGTGTTGAACTACATGGCTTAAATTATGTTAGCCTGTAGAAATGAAACGTTTGCCATGGTAAAATGTAGTCCAATTTTATTTGGGAATAAGGGAGCTTTCTACTGGTGGAAATAATTTAGTGACCGATATTTTTGAGTACTTTCAATACCAATAGGTACACATCCTCTTGATAATATTATATGTATAGATTGGATATTATCACACTGTTCAATACTATTGCTATAGGATAACTACCAAAGCTATTGAAATATATTCAACATGTCACACGTGTTTTAACATACATACTACAGTATTTATGTATACATACTAAAGTAAGAAATATTATCAAAAGATGCACTGCATAGAAAATCGTACCATAAAGAAAATTATATTAAAACTAGCTTTTGCCCGCGACTTCGTCTGCGTGTAATTCGAATTAAAAGCAAGGTCTTATAGATATCTTTATAAATTATAGCCTATGTGTTATTCTGATCTATAAGCTACATTACTGTAAAGTTTCATTAAAATCCGTTTAGTAGTTTTTGCGTGAAAGAGCAACAAACATCCATCCATACATCCATCCAAACCAACTTTCGCCTTTATAATATTAGTAAGGATGTGTTATTCTGATCTATAAGCTACATTACTGTAAAGTTTCATTAAAATCCGTTTAGTAGTTTTTGCGTGAAAGAGGAACAAACATCCATCCATACATCCATCCAAACAAACTTTCGCCTTTATAATATTAGTAAGGATGAGGATATTTATTACATCCTGTGACAACCCTAAGTGCGCACACAAATCGCAGTTAGCGGCAAAGTTGGCGGGAGGAGAGCGCGGGAATTTGCCGCGGGATTCACCCGCGCGGCATTTCTCTCACATGCCTATTAATTATGTAGCCGAGTTTGCTGAAAGTTTAAATTTAAATTTGATAACCTTAAACCATAGGGTTTGTTGTGGAATTAATAAATTTAATGAGGCTTTTTCTTCATTGTTTTGACAGATAATGATGATTTAGTAAAATGTCAATAAAAGCTGAACTTGAAGGTTAAATTAAAGACGACTTGCGTATTTTGATATTGTATTGCTCTTATCTACTTTATTTTAGTCCTCAAATTATAATAAGTACCTACCTTAACTTTTTGAAATGTAGGTTTTGGGGCTGGAAAGTACAGACCACCCCAAATGAATGCGCAGGAATCATTGTTGTCAGTATAAAGTGAGCTATTTTACAAGTGCGCAAACTCGACATTCCATTGCTACACTTACGTACCGCGGCCTGTTGCATAGCGACGATCCTGCATACCGATGGCATACTAAAAATATATGTTTTTTATAAAATGATCCTGTATATCCATTAGTCTTTGTCTTCTAAAAATTTAATGGTTGCTTTGGAAACCCAAAGGCCAAGGGTAAGATCGCTTCAGTTTCAGTTCAGACGAAATTAATTAAAACACAGACTTAATCATCCCTTTTACCCTTATCCGCGACCGACAGCCGAAACGTTGAGTTGCTCACAAATTTCATTTAGCAACGTAGTACAGGAGGTAAACATAAATTGCGGTAACAACACTTCCTCCTGAATTTGGGTCCATACTGACAAAAATGACATGATGATGATCCAATTAGTCTGGATTCACGTATACATATAGCATGCGAAGGTCAGACGGCATTCGTTTATTAAAGACTTACCAAGTCCTTCTCCAGTCCTAAGTCCAAGGGTATCCCGGCCTTTGAAGCGTCGGCTTTGGACTCACCCTTGAATGTTGAGACGCTGAGAAGATGATCAAAATGGTGTATTACCTTAGGAAAATACACCTTCAATACCTTAGGAAACGAATTGTCAGGTCCTTATAGGCGGTCACCTTAATTTTTAATGTAATTACATTTACTTACCTGAAAAACGACTGAACGCACTATTGTACACATAATTCTCAAATCAAAACTTATGATTCGGAACCAGTAACAGACAGGCAACGATATCTCATTTGATTAAAGGGTAGTGATATATCCAAATGGAAGCTCAATTTGTCCTTTATGAATCACATGATATTCCTCGATCACTCAGCCACACTCAGAGTCGTTGATAAATTTAGTCGGCTACTTAAGAAAAAATATTGACACTTATTTTGATACGCATAAAGACTACCGATACCAAAGTTAATGAACATTAGCTTAAATGACGTCACTGAGTGCGGCCGTATGTGTAGCTTTTGCATCGTGGTTGGTGTCCGGTGTCTACCATATTTGGCTGACCACCTAATTGGGTTTCGATTCATGGGTCTTTTTCTATTCACCCTGCCAGTTACTCTAGCTACTCTAGGTAATCCCGCCCACGTTTCCCGGATTTTATGTACATTAGCAATGTAACAATAATATCTTGAAAATGCATGTCGCAGCTGCTTTGCATAGACATAAAACATATCTTTTTTTTTTTGTATTTTATGGTCTTAGCATATTTAATTTGTGGATGTAGTAACTTAATCTCAGCTCCTGTACTAAAGTAGAGAAATAGATTAGTCATCAGGACGAACAAATTACTCTCAAATATATCAGATTCCTCACGAATGAGCTTCCCAAAATATGTCATCAATCACCATGTCAAAAGAATTTTATAAGTTCGAAATTTTTATTCACATCTATCAAGTTTTGTTCTTATGCGTCTTTATACAGGGTGAATTTATATCGCCTGTACAATTTTCATATAATATAATGATCACATTTACCTTTAGGACCGATAGATAATCGGAAAAAACAACCATCTGTTCCATATATTTTGGAACAGCTCATTTTCTTTTTTTCGATTTCACTATTGGATTTGATACAACCACACATCAATATACAAACATCTGTCAAATTCCATCAATTGAGGAAATCTGACTGATTCTGGCCACCTAGTGAGTATCTGACTCTACCATAGGAAATGTTGTTAATTATGAGTAGAACACAGTGCTCAATCAAAGCCATCGCTTATATGTAATCTGAAAACATGTTTGCGCGATGTAATCGACACCTAGCGCCATCTATTGGTATAAAGTGGAACTAATGTTCCGAAACGAAGTGAGGGTGGGTAACTAGTATTGTTATAAAATTGTTATCTTGATGTCCAAAATGTTATAAACAAATATTTCATTTCATCTTGTCTTCATTCCAGGTTAAGAAAATGGCGGAACGAGTAGCAAAATGCCGGGAGGAGGTGTCGAAGAACCGCGAGAAGTACCAGGCCTCGCTGGCGGAGATCGCTGCCTACAACCCGCGCTACATCGAGGACATGACGGCGGTGTTCGAACGCTGCCAGCAGATGGAGGCGCAGCGGCTCACCTTCTTCAAGGACGTGCTGTTCAGCTTTCACAAGTGCCTTGATATCAGTAAAGAGCCCACGTGAGTTTTTTGAATTATTTATAGTACTCTTAACCGAATGGGAAACGAAAAAGAGGACGCCCATTAACCAGATGTGAGACCTGGATGAGGCTGGCACAGGACCGTTGCGAGTGGCGAGCACAGGAGAAGGCATATACCCTGCAGTGGGATCGAAATACAGGCTGATGATGATAATTATTTCGCATTTACAATGGGGAATGTTCCGAGGAGCTGTTCGGCCTTATTCCAGCTGCAATTTTTCATCACCGCACATCACGTCAGTACGCGATATACCATCCACATCACCTGGATGGATTTATATCGACTACAGTGCGTTTCTCACGTCATTTCCTACCACGCACAGTAAAACTGTGGAACCAGCTGTCATCCGTGGTGTTTCCGAGCAGATACGACTTGGTGACCTTCAAGAAAAGGGTGTACTCCTTTCTTAAGAGCCGGCAACGCATATGTGATACCTCAGGTGTTGCAGGTGTCCATGGGCGGCGGTGATCACTTTCCATCAGGTGTGCCGTCTGCTCGTTTCTCCGCTATAATGTAAAAAAAAAAACTCTTAACCGCAATCATTGTGATTACCAGACCCCCCAAGTCCTGAATCATGATCTAAGCGCACCCTAGGTTCAACCGCAACTATTAACTGGGCGCAATCGGGGATTACAGGTGCGATGAAGAGAGAACACTCTTCCGCAACCGCAATCGAACCTGACAGAAAGCGACGACGACGATGAGGAGAGGAGAACTTTTGAAAAGAGCAAGCCCTGTTTGCAATGCTTGACTATGCGTAGAAACCCAATTCTCATGATATGCGATAGTAACATTAAATGTTGTTCGATAAATGTTAACGAAAAAAGATGTCGTTCTGCCTCGTACGACAAAACTATGGAATGGAGAATCGCGTGTGGTATTTCCGGACAGATACGACCTGCGAACCTTCAAGAAAAGAGCGTATTCCTTTTTAAAAGGTCGGCAGCGCACTTGTGACTCCTCTAGGTGTTGCAGGGTAATCGCTTAACATCAGGTGATCCGTCTGCTCGTCTGCCCCCTATCCCATAAAAAAATGTCATGAGTAAAAATACACCAACCAAAATAGCTAACGTTGATCTAAAGTTTCATCAGTCGTATTTATGAAACCTATTCATCGATCAATAAGTAAGATAAAAGTGTTTATTTTGAAACACAAAACAAAATCCATTTAGTCTTATAATAGTAACAATAGGAAAAAGTAAAGTAAAGTATCAGCCTATAAACTGTCCCACTGCAGGGCAAAGGCCTCCATCATAGAAATCAAGTTATCGCTACTATGATTGGATCAGGCTTAATCACCACGCTTGCCAAATGCGGATTGGTGATCACAAACCCGAGCTATGTTCGAAAAATTACTTTTCGCTCGACTCGGGAATTGAACAATGTTTGTCTTAAAATCTGTACTGTGTTTCGCTGCGTAAGGGTACCGGAGGCCTAATCCGGGGTAATGGGGGTTAAAGGTTGGCAGCACACTTATGACTCCACTGGTGTCGCGGTTGTCAAAGGGCGGCGGCAATCGCTTACCATCCGTCTGGTCCTCTGCCACCTATCACATAAAAAAAGTTAGTAATTTCATAAAATTCAGATACATTTACATTCAATTTCAATGTATTTTTTTATTTTATTTAATTAATTACAATTATAAATTTTAAAATTTTCTGTTGTGTGTTATTATTAAAAAAGTTGTCAATAAAAGCTACCGAAAAAAAAGTTACCCATAGTATCTACCTCATCTCATAGATCAACTTCCATGATGTTTCAGATTACCACAAATATACGAAGAGTTCCACCACACGATAAACAATGCGGATCACCAGAAAGACCTCAAGTGGTGGGCCAACAACCATGGGGTCAACATGGCGATGGCGTGGCCACAGTTCGAGGTAACCCCCACCCCCACCCCTCCCGCGCTCCCGAGGATCGCTTCCGATACTGACCGCTGAAGATGCCTTGTGGCGAATCGATATGGCTGATTTAGAAACAAAGATAGAATTCTCAATTACTTAAAAAAAGAGTCTTAAAAAAGCGCGCATTCCTTTTTAAGGTGACGGGTAGGGCACACTAGCGACGCCAATCGATTTCAATTTTTAGCTACTAAACCGGATCTATTATAAACAATTTCGGGGTTACACCTCTCGGCAAACACTTATACTATTTATTATCTTATCTTATCTTGCTGTTGGGGGCTGACTAGGAATAGCCAGCGACACTTCGACCCAATGGGATCTTTTGTGTCAACCCCATTACCCTATGTTCCTACTATCTCCCTGTGAATGTATTGCATTAGATGCACTATACACTTCAAGGGGAGTAGCCTGTAATCTTCTGGGCTAGGATAAGCTAATCCCATCAGCCTCATTCTCATGCCTGCCAACGCGTCGCATTCACACATTATTAAATAACCATGCAGAAATATTAGGTCCATTTTTGTACGCGAAAAATTGATTATCTCCAAAAGCGGCCACTTTTAGCGTGAATCAATTTTTCCCGTACAAAAACTTATTTAATAAATAGTACAAGTATTTGCCGAGAGGTTGTAACCCCGAAATTGTTTAAAATAGATCCGGTTTAGTAGCTAAAAATTAAAATTGATTGGCGTCGCTAGTGTACCCTACCCGTCACCTTAAAAGGCCGGTGACACAGCTGAGGCTCCTGGAGCCCAATTCACGTTCTCGTGATATTTTGAAAACATGGCGGATATCACCTGAAAACCATACAAAAAAACTATGTTCTAGTGATTTATGTCGTATGATAATAAATGTCACGAGTACCACCATTGGGCTGCTGGTGTTGCCTCTATGGGCGGCGGAAATCACTTACCATCAGGTGATCCGTCTGCTTCCTATCACATATACAAGTTAAAAAGAGATACATTAGTATGATAATAATTTTAATCATACATGATATCCTATTTCAAATCCAAATGCGTTTGTTTTTATTAATGTAGGATATTTATTATATTTCATGTGTTGCATTAACTGACGTTTTAGATTAACCCCCTTATTACAAATCGCGAACTAAGGATAGTCCCGGAACAAAATTCGTGCCAGCCCCTTTTAACATTGCGTGTTGGAGCGGGATGACATGAACTTTTTAGTACGAGAATAACTAGATCGCGATTTACAATAAGGTGGTAAGGGTTTTCATCGAGATTTCAAACAGTTTTTTAACAAAACTTGACAGCTTGCTTGACGGTATTATATGTGAGAAATATTGTCAAATCAGTTGTTTAAATGTTAATCAGCTGTTTTATATGTCAGTAAACTCCAACCTTGCATCGAGCCGCTTGATGCAACACAAATAAAATCGGCCATCTTGGTTAGCCAGATCTCTAGCAAGTTTGAATCTATGCATCGAATTAATCCTGGATGCTTCTAACGGCATAGAATAGCTGCAACGTAGGCTTTCTAGTATGTCAAAAGAGCATGAAAGTCTCTTTCTTCCCTCCGTTTATTGCTCACTATATACGGGATGTGTTTGTAAATAGTTACCTATCTGTTTTTCATTTCGATATTCTTGTTCAACTCTACATACTAAAGAATTTTTGTAATTGTACTGAAGTCATGTAATTAATTACCTCTTCTCAAATTTTGGAGTGTGGTATAAGGTTAGTTCGAGCGTCATCATAAGGGATGAGAACATTTTTGTCACTTTTCATGACATTTTTGTAAATGCATTATTCAAAATTATTGATGGATTGGTACTCTTTATTGCACAACATACAAAACTTAAAGGCTAGGTATACAGAGATACAATGTCGTCGCTAATCTAACTAACTGACGTTACTGACTTTTACAGGGCAAGCTATTTACAGTTTTATGTTTCCTATGATTGAGGGAATGAAGCCGTAAGTCCAAAATGTCAGATACGTCAGTTAGTCAAATTAACGGCGATATACAATTTAGGCGGTCTTATCTTATTAAATTATTATACTAAGATTAAGTTATAAATTAGTAAATGAATCTGATCTGGACCTGGACTGAAACCATCGTCAGTCATCTGAACAAAAAGTCATGAGAATGTTAAATTTATGAAATATCTTTTTTATGAATTTCCATAAGTCATACAGAGCAAAAATTGTTTGTGTGTATGTTTAGTGAAAATGAAAGTGATAGTTAGGGGTAACTGTTTACTGAACATCCTGTGAAGTAGATTAGTAAACTGTGCTTGCTGTCTTGTGATATTTAGGCAGGATTCCTATTATTTAGAATTTCAATTTAATTAAATTTCTAGATGTTTCATTTCCATCTAAATAAGACTATCTAAATAAGAAACTCTTGCGTTTATTTTATAAAATAATTACATATCTTAGCGTAGGATATAAAAGGATTCCCAATGTATTAGGTAGCATTTATGGAATCATCCAAGAGATTTTTTTTTGGAAAAGATAGTTGTTCAAACAAAAACCATAAAAGTTGTGTTTTTGGCGCTAATTATTACAATAACTTTAATGGCAGTGCAACATTTAAAAATATGAACAATATTCTCAAAGAAAGAAATTTAGGGTTACAAATTAAATAGGAATCTCTTTTTAATTTCTCACCCTTTGTTTCCTAGAGAAACAGAAAATTATTTATATTTGGATATTAGAAAAATCTTTATAGATGTCGTACAAATTAAAAAAATAAGGGTGTAATATATAAAGTTAAATGACGACTTGACTCACTGACTAAAACAGCCCTGATCACGGGCTGTTTTTAGGAGGGACGAGGGTAGTCTTTGCTATTTTTTTTAACAGGTGTGGGTAGTTTTTCAATCAATGCAGGTTGTATAAAACTCTCGAGTTAGTTATGGTGGGTGTCAAAAATTTCAACATCCACCGCAATTTTAAAAATGCGCGCATGTATAAAGGACGAACCGGCGGACACACCCGACCCGATCCGTTTCAAATACCTGCCCGACGGCGCATCCGAGCTCCTGAGCCGCGCGGTGGCGACGGCGCGCACGTCGCTGTCCGCGCACGCGTGGGCGCGCGCCGTGCGCCGCGTGCGCACCTCGCTACCCACCTTCTGCTTCGGCGGCGCCTCCTCCGCGAAAGTGGCGCCCTCTGTCGCGAGTAGCCTCTGCTACGGCAGCAGCCGCTTCTATAGCAACCCGTTGATGGTACGATGGGGTTGGTGAAACGGTGGGGAGGGAAGGCTTACGAGATTTGTCAAAAGGATCTTTTGTTGTCAATAGGATTGTTTTTTTTCTTTATAATCGGTCACAGAACATTGATTTCAATGTGACTGATAAATAATTAAAAACTATTTACAATTAAGTAGTTTTAGTTTTTGGCAACCCTAGCCAAATGACTGCATAGAGACCAGGTTTAAATTAAAACTTTTACACCCTTATTACAAAACGCGAACAAAGGATAGTCCTGGAACAAAACTCGTGCCAGCCCCTTTTAACACTGCGTGTTGGAGCGGGATGACATGAGCTTTAGTACGGTAATAACTTAAGATCGCGATTTATAATAAGGTGGGTACAGTCAGTTCATGACATCACGCAAATCCATATTTTTTATTTTTTCGTTACCTACTTAACAAGTCTAATTTTCGAAAATAAGATCCTTTTCACATTTTTTTATTAGCCTTCTCTCTTTAACGTTTTTCCATCTAAGTCACGGTGTAGGGTCGGTGCGTCACGATGACAAATGGTGACTGAGGAAAAACAGCCTCATATAAATAAAGTTGACTCTTATGTCATAGGACATAAGATTGAACATTGTACGCTTATGATTGTGCACAAAAAAGGCACGTCACATTACTACCCGTTCCATAGACTGGCGATCTTTTTCTCCCTCTAACTTGAGCTTGAAAAAAAAAGCGTTGATTGTCAAGAGTGAAAAGTTTCACTTTAATTTGACTACAATCATGGTGCTCGGCCTAAGGGAGTGGCAGATTCCCAGGAAGAGGAAGGCAAACTTGTCATCACATACTGTCCTCTTTCGTTCCAGTTTGTGTCACTCCCAATGCTTTACAGTGGTCGAACATTGGAACGATTGGGGGATTTGTTGGAAATTATGTTTGAGTGACTCAGTATCCTACACGCTTATATTCGGCACTGATTCAGCAATCAATGAAGCAAAAATATCACAGCAATATGCAATTCACTACAATAAAGGTATTGAGGTCACATTTTCACTGAATAAAGGGAATTCAAAAACGATTGGTATACACATAATAAAGTGTGGTGAAATTATACATAATAATGAAATAAGGAATGCACCCTGGTTTATACAAATGATACACGACAATACACCGTGATTCCCAGCGATAAAGTCCGTTTTCGATCATAATAGTTGACCACAGAGTTTACCGAACGCGCCACTAGCACCGCCACTGTCATCTTCATCTCACATAGTCACGTTCCAAGTGTTTTATCGTGTGTCTCTTTCTAACATATGACTGAAAACAAACAAGAGGAGTATATTATCAGACCATAAATAATAAAAAAAATACCATTTTTTATTTCATACATAGATCTGCACATTAAAATTAGTTATTTTAAATGTTTTGGAGAAAATATTTTGAAAATTTGTTTAAATTATATTATCACAGTGCCAGAAACCAGGTTTTCTTCTTTCTTTTTTAATGACTTTTACTTACTAGTACGTAAGAAAACGTAATTCCTATCGCGCATTATTTTATTGTATGTGCGAATCACGAATTGGTTTAAAGTCACGAATTGGTTCACATTTTAAAGTCACGAATTGGTTTAAAGTCACGATGTGGTTTAAAGAGACAAATAAAATACTTGGAACTCACCAGAAGTGTGGGTAGTGGGAATCCGGATGCAAAATATCATTTTTCAAAAACACTTTTAAAAGAAAATGGGGATTGGTTGCAAAATGGATGAGAAATCTAGAAAAATACGCTCTTTAATTTTATAAAGTACGTAATGTTTCAATAAGTCTAATGTATTTTATTTAGGTATGATAAAATTATAAAAAAAAACTTTTAAATTGTAGAAATAAATATTTAACAGTTAAATAAAAAGTATTGCTTAATTTCGTAAATACAAGCAGGCCCAACAACTCTATAAAATCGTTGACTCATTTACACTAGTACATTGAACTATAGCTTCGGGAATTCCAAATTCGTTAGAAGAGGTAACGAGGGAGACTATCGCGTGTGAAGAATCCGGATATGGCATACTGCAGGACTGAAGTCCATTTACAAGGTTAGATGTTATTTTTGTACGTTAAATATGATAAGGTGACGGGTAGGGCACACTGGCGACGCCAATCGATTTTAATTTTTAGCTACTAAACCTAATAATTTCAAATGTTGGGTCCAACGCGTACGCGAAAAATTGATTCACGCCAAAAGCGGCCACTTTTGGCGTGAATCAATTTTTCGCGTACGCTTTGGACCCAACATTTGTGCATGGTTATTTAATAAATAGTATAAGTGTTTGTCGAGAGGTTGTAGCCCCGAAATTGTTTAAAATAGATCCGGTTTAGTAGCTAAAAATTAAAATCGATTGGCGTCGCCAGTGTGCCCTACCCGTCACCTTCATTTGACGAATAAAAGTAAACATGCTGTTGAAGTTGGACCTCTGTGCCATTTATCGGATTTTTCACACGTAATGGCTCGCATTGGCTCGCACAGCTGATGAGTACAGAGCACGGAAGAATTTCATACACAGCGGCTTATCAAAATAACAGAATGGACAACATTTCAAATTTTTAACATGTCCATATTGTTTTTTTATATGAAAGTAGACATAAAATGAACAGACCCATATTTTTTCTTTTTTCAAAATTTGTCCATTATCATGCATAAAATAATTATTGAAATTCTTTTTATTCTAAATAGACGTAAGCGCCAAATGACGTCATCGGACGGCTGAATACAGCGATGTTCCTTTGCTTATCATTGTTTTAATAAAAAAAGGTACTACTGTCAAAGGTAAATAATACTAGTGTCAACATTGTCAACGTCATTCATACATTCAACGTTGACAAGTTGTCTTTTTTTTTCACAGTTACATGTCATGAGTTTGACATTACGTAAATTTAAAACTATAATGTGCTAAGCAAAGAAATATTTTACATTCTGCCGTCCGATGACGTCATCTTACGTTTTTTAGTTTTCAATTTTTTTCTCAGTAAATAAGCAATATAAAAAATGAATAAATATATATTCGAGCAGCGGAAAAGTAAACAAAGAATTGGTATTTTTTGTTTCAGAGCTTAGCAATTTTGAAATGTTGTCCATTGTTCCACTGAAATCACATTGCAGGTGATTTAAGTATACTAGAAAACCAATTTATTTACAGTCGACTTAATTCACCTAGGTCCTTGAAGTACCAGGTGTTTCTAATTTGGTCTATTTAAATCACCCAGTCGATTGGCTCAGGTGATTTAAGTGTAACAATTCAAATGACAATGCGTACAAAATAGCGAGCTAAGCTAGAACTTAGCGTGCGGTTTGCGACGCACTTCGCACAAATATGGGCACCAGATGTTAGTCTACATAGTGTCACGTCAAAATTAAAATTGCAATTTTGACGTGGCTTATTATGTGATCCGTTGATTTCGTTGAAATTGACGTCGGTAATTCTCAAAAGAAACTATGTAGATATAAAAATCATTTTATTTACAAACAAGTGACCCGCCCTCACATCGTTTCGAAACATTAGTTCCTCTTTATAACAATAGATGGCGCTAGGTGTAAATCATGTTGCGCTAGCGTTTTGTGTTTTCGGATTGCCTATAATAAGCGTTGCCACTGTCTGTTTCATCATCATCGGCCCATTTAAGTTCCCACTGCTGGGGCACGGGCCTCCCTCAATCACATGAGGGGTAATTGCCATACTCACCACGCTTGGCAGACGGGTTGGAGAGGGTTTTGACATAAATGTAGAGTTTTCCTTCTCGGGTGCTGATGATCCTGCCAGCAGCTTTACCTTAGTCGCCTTTTACGACACCTCGGTAAGAAAGAGGGTGGCCTATTCTACTCTGCCGGGGGCCACACGGCCTTCTGTCTCTTTAATTTACCTCTTTATAATTAATATAGATTCGTCAATGTACTAGTGTATTTAATGACAGTAGATCTTCTTCTATGATGCTATATCTTTCTCGAATTGAGTCTAATCGCATGGTTTTCCCACTTCAGTTCTTACTTCTAGTGTTGTGCGACGCAATGCAGGCGACAGCTTAACATGTAATAGACACTAGCTTTGAATGGACGTGAACAATTGTCTCATTTTTTAATTTCATTTGATTTGATTTTCTTTAACTTTTGAGTTGCGTTTCAAACCGCCGAGGCGATGGGATATTATAGCACGTAAAAATAAATATATTAAGTTTATAATCATAAACATAAAAAAAAATTACGTTCAACTGTTTATAAATAAATAAGTATCAATCGATGTTTGGGCAGTGATTGATTGGAATATCGTAACCTAATCTCAAATTGCTAATTACAATGAAAATGCTAATCCCACCGCGCCGGCGCACGCACCGGCTACGTGCGGTCACTGTGCCCCGCGCACCGCATGCGGTCACCGCGCCCGCATGCGGTCACCGCCCGTGACCGCACCTGACCGCGCACCTCGTGAGCAGGAGTACACCGAGGAGTTCCGGGACATCGCGAAGGGCAAGTCCAAGGAGAGCCTGCCCACCGGGCCCATCACCCTGCTGAACCAGCGGCCCGTCAGCGAAGACGTACGTGGACACACTCACTCAGGGGGATAATGTCACAAGTCTAAACTAATATTACATGGATTTTATACCACAATCTCGGAAATAATGGGGAGCTAACTTGATGTGGTGGTACAAATATCATAAACGCTCTATAGATAAACCTTCAATTTCAAATAGATTATTGCATGTCACATGACATCATGATGTTACATAAAATAAATTGATAAGGGCAAACATATCAAGTATTCATAAATTAGCTATCCATTGCCTTAAAATACAAACAAAGGCAAAAATAATTAAGCATACATAATTTATTTTATTTTCTTCTTTTTAATATATTTTTAAACCATAAAAAATATTTACTGTACTTATTTAAATGTTAAAAACATAATAATAGGAATACAAATTGATGTAAATGTATGAAAAAAAGATTGTGACATTATTACGCTGGAAAAGTGACATTAAATATGTTGGTTGGGCAACTTTAAGAACTTGGAACTGTTTGACTAATTTATGGGCAAATTTCCCGTGTTTAAAGTTGTCCCCCCGCAGCCCGAAAATTACAGAAACTCAAAGAGATGGGGTCTAAGCACACTGTACTAGGCTCGCGGGCTGCAGAGTAAGTACGAATAAGGCCTCCAGGCATGGCCGTACCCAGGTTCAGGCCTAGGAGAGACGGGGGCAAGTCAGATTTTTTGTCCCAGCTTCTTACCTAGGGTGGAAAATCTGATATGTTTTATTTTTTATAAAAAAATTCTGTGCATTTAGCCCTCATAGAATATCAGGCGGGAGATGCCGCCTCTGGGTACGTCCATGCCTCCAGACGTTCCAGATATACGTTTTAGCTAAAGCTCTTCTACGCTGTGGTTAGGCCCTTACGGGATTCAAATGAGAATGCATTTTTGAGCGAGCGCACATTGGGACATTGGCGGTGACCACTACACCCGATCACCGATCGCTGTCGCTACTGAGTGGTGGTGGCCACCAGTCACCGCCACTCAGTCCCTACATTTTGTAGATTATTTTAGTGGCATCAAGAGCAATCGACTTAAACGTAAACATCGAAATGAACGATTGCGCCGATGAAATTCTTCCGCAGCGGTGGTCGCGCCCTGTGGCCGCCATCAGTGGCCCAATGTGCGATTGGCCTTTAAATTACGTAGTTGACTTTCAAAAAGCATGTTTGAAACTTAAAAAATGGGCGAATCTTTGTAAGCTGTAGAGTGTGGTATTGGACATTCTCATTTTAATCAAATTGGTTATTGAGTGTGCTTCTTATTATTTAGTATATTTTGTTATCGATGTTGCATGATGGATGTCGCTTTATCCTACAAGTGCATCGCATGATTAACAATATAAATGTTAACATATAAGTTTGAATAGTAAGATCAATATAAAGCAATATTTTTTTATATATCACACGAAAAGTTATATAAGTAAAGTTTATTTAAAAATTTATATACAAATAATACCCAATTAAAATTGAATTTAATTCCCATTTAATTTTAACTTAGGTAGTATGATTTTAATGATATGCCATAGAAAATAAATTAAAAAAAGATTTTGTTTAGAACCCGTACCATTTTTATTCAATGTAAAATTAAGTATTACTTATAATTAAATCCAACTTTAAAAATTATATGAACAATCATAAAATACAAAAAATATGTTTAAAAATACGTTTAAAAATTAAAACAGTATTAAATCTGAACAAAAGGCATAACGTATTTAAAATCTTACTACCTCAAATTAATCCATAACAAGTGAACCTACTCACTTGTCTGAAGCTAAACCTTGGCACATGCGCAGGAGTTGCCGCCGATCAGCAACAACAAGGCCAGCAAGGGCTCCAACCACGCCGAGCCCGCGCCGCCAGCACCGCCCCCCGGCGGCGCGCCGCCGCCGGCCAACAACTCCATAGACAAGAAGACCATAAGCGCCCCCATTGCTGTCACGTGAGTATTGATAAGAATGAAACATTTTTTACAGATTAATACAGTACAATCTGTTAGTAGATATCACGCGAATCTAATTTGTGAATAAAGTTGTGAAGCTCATAATAAGACTGTAGTTATGTTATTAAATTAAGGATTATTGTCATAAGTTTACAAAGGAAGGGCTAGTGCAAACTCTTCGAAGTATGGCGTGAGCACGCAACGAATGCGTTACGAATTCCTTTAATGAGGGTTTTACGCGTGTGAAAAATGCGCCAGATGGCGTACAGTTGGACTGAGGTCCAACATCAACCGCATTGGTTGTTTAGTTTGTCAAATTGACATTTTGACAGATCACGTTTTACAAATAATTAATCACATTGTATATGGACCTCACTCCTATGGTATTCCATCTAGCGGATTTTTCACACGCGTAAACCCTCATTTTTGTGCTAGCCCCTCTGACCTCTATGTATAGTGGGTTTGGCAAATGGGCAAAATTAAGCCCTGAAACGAAATGAGGGCCAATAAGGCCAAGCTGACTCATGTTTCATTTTTCGGGAGGTTAACTCGGAACTAAAAAAGCGTGGCGATATTATTTCTCCCCCTTCTTCCCACTCCCACAGTTTCATATCCTTTTTTTTAACCCTGTGGAAATGCCGTCGGCTCGCTAATTGGAGCCGACGTCGGCGCCATAGGTCAGCGCCGCCTTATGCACACCCGTCCGTTGGAAGCCGGGCGGGTAGTGTAGGGCTCTCCTCCGGGTTGGGTGTCTGCTAATCAGAAACGGTCCGGAGGCATGCCCACTAAACCCGCTGGGGGCGTTTCCCACTCGCTCAGGAAATCCAGGGGTATATGGGCTCGTGGTACGTAACGTGGCACTCCAAAAGAGCGGGAGGCGCGCCAGCACCTCTCCCCAACGCATAGAGGCTTAAAGCCTCCACAACCGCTCCCTTGGTCCACCAAACAAAGCCCCCACCGAGCGGCGCCCACATCGCTGGATTGCATGCTCCTACAGGATACCCCACAGTTCCATTTCCTTCCATAACCCCGTCCCACTTCCCCGCCCTACAGCATAGAGCGGCTGGAGATATTCGCGTGCGCCCCGCCGTGTGCGCGCGCGCACCGCTCGCAGGACTCGTTCGGGAGCCACCTGCTGCGGCTCGCGCTGCGCCCCGACTTCAACAGCCACAACACGTACACCATCACGGATATGAGCGACCAGATTGATCTGCAGTTAGTCTATTGGAATTGAGTTTTTCGAACATAGCTCGGGTTTGGGGTCACCAATCCGAATTAGGCAAGCGCGGTGAGTAACCCTTTTTAAGCTAAAGGGAATATTTTGACCACCATGTTTGTTGGAGTAAAAAGTTCAGTGAATGTTTCCGAACGATCTTTTTTTTACATTGGCCACATTAATTGTTAAGCCTAATCCCATCATAATAGCGAGGACTTGATTTCTATGTTGAAGGCCATTGTCTTGTAGTGGGACAGTATATTGACTCAATTGGCTGATACTTAGAGTGGAGTTCAACACAATCTAGATAACGGACGGTTACGAAAGCGGGCAGTAATAGTTAAGTTAAATATTGACCAGCCGTACTGTTCACCACAAAAATCGGATACCCAGTTAACAAAATGTACTTTAACTGACTGTTCTATGAATATTAAACTCAACAAAAACCAGAAGTCAGTTTTTCATATTTTCTAACACGATTTTTGGTATCGTTCATATTCGGTAGAATAAAGTATATGCTTTTAAATTGAAAAATACGCACACGTATTTCCTACAGTTCATTAGACTGTACTTTTTCAAATGGTCAGGTAATAGCGTCAAGCAGCTGTCACTGTTTACTCTATGAGTGTCATAGAGTAACTTATGTATGCTGGGATAGAAGCATCAGTCGGCAAGCCTGTGCTAGCGCCATCTAGAGGAAAACGGCCAATAATCAACGGCTATGTAGTACGGTCAACTTCTAGAATCAGTCAGGGAGACGATTAAATAAATTATCATAAATAATTTTATACTATGCGGTAAATAAGGTGGTGCTCGACAGATTAAATGCCATATGATGTATGGCAGACAAATTAGGGACTTTTGTTGCTTATTATAATGCATGAAATATACCTCAAATTATGTAATATAATAAATAATATTTATAGTAAACCGTCCTAATCGCCGTGTCGCAAATATACCCCAACGCTTACGCGACTACGATTTGGGCATGATTTAGTTTTATATAGTCTGTGTCGCCCGTCGGCTCACGCAGCGCTCGCGCTCTGACTGGCCGCCCGCCGTTCGCCGACGAAAAGAAGTATAATAACAAATGACAGGCGGGAGATTCGGATTCACGCGCGCTTAGTGTCAACATGTAAAAGTAATATCTTCACATTATTTGAACTGTTTTCACTGTAATTTTCTATTTAAGTAGTGCTAAATTAGTGCCCTTTCTGTACAATTACGAACATAACTAAAATACAAACTATTTCGTCACCAAAGTGCAACTTTTATTTCAATCAAAAGTCTCATGCGAAATATTTTTATTAAGTTATGTTATGTTATGCCGCACTCAGGGACGTCATTTAAGCTAATGTTCATTAACTTTAGTATCGGTAGTCTTTATGCTTATCAAAATAAGTGTCAATATTTTTTCTTAAGGTGACGGGTAGGGCACACTAGCGACGCCAATCGATTTTAATTGTTAGCTAATAGCTAACATTCACAAATGCGGAGTCAACATTTGTACACGAAAAATTGATTCACGCTAAAAGTGGCCGCTTTTGGTGTTAATAAATTTTTCGCGCACAAAAACGGAATCAACATTTGTGCATGGTTATTTAATAAATAGTGTAAGTATTTGCCGAGAGGTTGTAACCCCGAAATTATTTATAATAGATCCGGTTTAGTAGCTAACAATTAAAAACGAATGGTGTCGCTAGTTAGGGCTACCCGTCGCTTTAAGTAAGCCAACTAAGTTAATCAACGACTCTGAATGTGGCAGTAAGAGTAGGTCCTTACTTATCACTTAAGAACTCTTGGGAATTTAACTGTTGGCAGCGTACTTGTGAGCAAGAAATGGTTGAAAAGATATCAGGTTTAGTTGCTAGCAATTTAAATTCATTGGCGTCGCTAGTGTGTCCTACCCTTGATCAAACTATTCACGTATGTTCTCCAGAAACGGAACAGCATCGGCGCCGAAGTCGAACAAGACGTCGCCAGCGAAGGAGTCCACGGGCAAGCAGGACAACCCGTTCGAGGAGGACGAATGGGACGAGGAGTCCGGGGGGGCGCTCACAGACACCGGCGAGCCCGGCGTGCCTGTGCGCGCGCTCTACGACTACACCGGCGCCGAGAGCGACGAGCTCAGCTTCCGACAAGGTGGGGCTTTGTTATCATCGTAACACGTCACGTCTTTGACCTTGGGAGAGCCACGCTTCGGCATGAATGGGCCGGCTTGACCGGAGTGATACCACGACCTCACAGAAAACCGGCGCGAAACAGCAATGTGCTGTGTTTCGCTGTGCGAGTGAGGGTACCGGAGGCCCAATCCGGGGGAAGGGGGCTTAAAGGTTGGTAGCGCACTTTTGACTCTACTGGTGTCGTGGGTGTCTATGGGCGGCGGCAGCAATCGCTCACCATCAGGCGATACGTCTGCTCGTCTGCTACCTATCACATATAAAAACAGCACTCTGGTGGCTACTTTTTTTTAAAAAGATAGTCAGCTTTTCCCTTTTTTGATTTGCTTAGGTATTTGTATTAAAGTGACGGGTAGGGCACACTAGCGACGCTAATTGATTTTTAGCTCCTAAACCGGATCTGTTTTAAACAATTTCGGTTACAACCTCTCGGCAAACACTTATACTATTTATTAAATAACCTTGCACAAATGTTGGGTCTAAAATTGATTCAAGCCAAACGTGGCCGCTTTTGGCGTGAATGTTGGGTCCACATTTGTGCATGGTTATTTAATAAATAGTATAAGTGTTTGCCGATAGGTTGTAACCCCGAAGTTGTTTAAAATAGATCCGGTTTAGTAGCTAACAATTAAAATCGATTGGCGTCGATAGTGTGCCCTACCCGTCACCTTAACCATATCAGACGCCCTGTTGGTCTCGTGGTTTAAGTACCGGACCGTTATCTAGGGGTCCTGGATTCGATTCCGGGTCGAGCGAAGTGTGTTTCGAATTTTTCGAACATAGCTCGGGTTTGTGATCACCAATCCGCATTTGGCAAGCGTCGTGATTAAGCCTAATCCTATCATAGGAGCGATGACTTGGTTTCTATGATGGAGGCCTTTGCCCTGCAGTGGGACAGTTGATACTTTTATTAACCATATCACCTTCGACTTTTCAGGTGACCTATTCGAAAAACTAGAAGACGAGGACGAACAAGGATGGTGCAAGGGTCGCAAGGACGGGCGCGTGGGGCTGTACCCCGCCAACTACGTCGAGCCCGTCGGGCACTAGCCCTCCCCCGCACCCACCCCCCTCCCATAGCCCCCCACACATATACACCTCACATCTTACGACACGCGCATACACCAACATATAGGATAGCTATAACTGCCTTTCGATGTGTGAAAACAAATGGAGAATGATAAATTAAATCAAGTGTAAAATACCTATTAGTATTTTCAAATATAATTAAAGCGTAAATACAATTTTATCGTTACAAGTTGACTGTTACAATGTATCAAATTGCACTAAATAGTGGTGAATTTGATAGTTGTGTAGCAATGTAGTTGCCGTGTGTACACCATTTTATTGTTTTGTAACATATTCCATTGTACATCTTATTTTATTTAGCGGTTTAATTCAGTTTTAAGAGTATTTTTAAATCCGTGGTTTAAATGTTGTATTGGATTGGGAACTATTGAACGCGTTAGGGGTTTTTAAAAGTATTGCCATATTTGAGAATATGAATAAATCTACTTTTTAATGTTTTAGTAATTTATACATGTATACAAAATGTTTATTTCTCATTATTGTCAAAATTTCTTTAGATTTTAATATGTAACTAGGTGTGATTTTAAATTCTGTATGTTTATTTTTATAACATGTATATGTATTTTGCGCGTTCCATCATTCCTGGGTCCAGTTTTATTGTAGCTGTATACAATATATCATGGTGTTGTTAGAGAACATGTGAAGAGTACGTGACAGATTCCCTATAAAATTAGTTGTTTTATAAGTGCGAGTCACCAAGTAGTCATTATATTATTACAGTGATGTGTTAAGTACATATAAATTATTTAAGACGATATCACCGTTCCATCGACCTTCGCGATCACTCCGAGCTTGTCTTATGATCTTCCGGTCACGCTTTACCGTGTTACATCGAATGCCGGACATCCTATCTCTTTTGGAAACATTTAAAAATCTGCTGTGAACATTTTTTTTGGAAACATTTGGAATTTTTGGAACCAAATTTTGTACGTTTCTAATTATTGGAAGCCCTATCTCGCGAGAGACTAGAGTTAAAGAGTGAGGCGGTGCAGCTGACGGATATTTTTGGATGTAATTGTTTTAGGTACGACGTGGTAACCAAAAATGTTTATTCCTAACTTTTAGTGGACGTTTACAAATGTGGTTATTCCGCGAATCGCCATTGATTTATGTACTTTACGTGTGAACTCGCGGGGTTGCGACCTGGTGCCGTCGCCTCATGCATGAGCCTAGCTAAGCCAAAAAGAGAACGCCAATATTAATAAGTAGGCGAACCAATCAGTTGGCCCCACTGTCCACGGAGGCGAATCTTTATAGACGCGTCGTCGTCACGCTTGGTTTTCGCCCGTTTGCTGCTTAATAAAAAATAACTAAACTTTATTAGCGAAGCGGCGTCGCCTTAATTTTGACGTCATATGAAGCCACGCCTCCGCGGAAAATGGCGCTTCATCGCAATGGGATATACATACTTTGTGATATACTGGCGGCATCTGCCGTTGCACTGTAGGTGTGGTTATGTACATACACGAATACATATACTTGTCGTGCGTATAGGATATTTATTTCCCATTGTATATAATGTATAATTCTGCGTATTGTTAACGGGGCAGGGCGCGGAGCCGCCGTCGACTGACCACGGGCCTAATGTTCGTAGCTTCGTGTCTTGCGGTGAACGCGACGGAGGTGCTAATGGTAGTATGGAAGTCTTTCCACTTTGATCACCTCAGCTAAATTGTATCTACATTCGTAAATTCAATTATACATAAGTAACTTTATGTATAAACAAAAGAACAGGTTAATGAAAAGCTACATATTTTAAGTATGTAAGGAATTATATTATTTAGAGTGTATCAGTAAACATTTACATCCCTTTACCACGTCTACCAACCATTCTGAGCAACATTTTCGTCAGAAATGTTTTCGAATCCCCATAGAACAAAACATCAAGTCACGTGACTTTGTATGAAAAGTTGATTATTTTTAATGCTCATTTTCTTAAGTCACTCTTAGAAATGTTTTAAGAATGGTTTGTAGAAGACGTGGCTAAAGGGATGTAAATGTTTACCAATACAACCTGTATGATGACTTTTGATGTTAGATTTCATAACATTTCATGTGTCGTGATTTATGGGTGGCAGTCGCTAACAAATAATTTCGAGAAAACGTTTGTCGCCCGCTGCACATGTCATCCCTGAGTATTACTCCTTTTTATGCTACCATAATATCGTGGCCTAACTAAATGATAAACTTGTAGGTGATCAAGGCACACTAGCGCCCCCTCGTTGTTTAGGCTAGATAATAATTTAATATATTATGAAAACGTTTACCTTTTTTCTTTTCCTTTTTTACCTCGTTTTAAATATTGTTGTAAATGTAATTATTTCGCGGAGTCAGAGACACTGGCGTTGTCCGTAGCGGTAGTCGTAACTCCTGTTTTATTTGTTATGGGTTCAGCAAACCTCTTGTGCAAATTCTTTGTATTATATTATTATCAGAGAGAGGGTGGTTTTGGACCACATATGTTAATATATTATTAATATTGGTAAAATAAAAATTGTTACATATGAAGTTTTGTTTTATTTATAGATTTAGGTCTAGTGCCTACCTAGATACCGTTTCAACGCCACTCAGTGCTTGTATGCACTTTGGATTTAGTACATTTGCATATTGTAGTGCTGTCTGCGTAAACAGTAAAACCTTATTACAACTGTACCACGTTTATAAGTTACATCAGCAAAATTACGTCTACGCAGAAGAGCAAGTTAAATCAGATTGATTACGATTGCGAAAGCAGTTGAAATACATACTATTACGCACAGAGCAAGTAATCACTACGATACTTTGGCGGGTTACGAGTTACTTCTCTACTTTGGCGGGTTCGGTTGCCATTAAAACTTCCATGCGATTCATATTACCGTTTTTCGCTAAATTTCGCTAGACTGCTATTGCGTTACGTTAAGATTAAATACAATAAATCCAGAGAGGAATGCTATCTCTCTCTTAACCGAACATGACGCTGACGCATCAACCAATAAAAAATTGTAATTTTGGACGCGCGTAAATGGAGTGTTGCGATTGGTTAATATTTTGCCGCAGTTTTCGAAAATAAGACTTCTGCGCAGGTACATTGGTGTAACTTACAAAATTGGTAAAACTTTAACTTCCTAGAGGTATAAATTTATAAGATTCCGGCAGTTCATGAGCAACTAGGGGTTCACAATTCGTGACCGTCAGGACCGCGCGACCATTTACGAAATATGGCCCTTATAGCATAGGAAGTTAGTACCACATTAGTACTACTTGATACGTGTATTTTTTTTTTTCATCAATATTGTTTACATACATTATTCGTCGAGTCTATTTCAGAATGTATATACGATATGGTAAAAATAACATTTGTTTTTCTTTGACCCCCTAATTAGCACTGCTAAACTCTATTTATATCTATATAACTATTCCATTTTTAGTAATTACTTAAATCCATTCTACAAACAGGTAATTCAATTTTCCTCCACTGGTTCATAATGCCAAACTTTTCTACCACTTTGATCAACCAATTCTTGTTTATTGGTTCGATTCCCGCACCAACACAAATGTTTGTTGATGAAACAGATATTCGTGTTGGGGTCTGTGTGTTTGTGGTACCTTCCTTGTTCCTGGTTTTCATAGTACAAGGGAAAACCTTAGTTTGGGACCAAGACAGTGTATGTGATATTGTCTCATTTATTATTATTTATTTTATTATAAGCACTAGGAGAGCAGAAATTCAATGGCAGTAAGAAGAAAATAACAATAACTAAGTGTTACTAACATTTATCGAATCATACGTAATTCCATAGAATAATAAAGTAAATCCCATTTAAGTTTTACCGGGTGGGGCACTGTGAACCTATTTCGTTCACTTTCTCCCACCATCATAATGATTAGCTCGCGATAGGGGAAGTTAAAAAAAGCGAGGCGACGCGAACCGGCGCGGTGGGGTCAGTGGACTTTCAAAATTATTTAAAAGTGTTTTCAATATATTTTTATTTTAAAACATTATTGCACAAAATACTACGCGAACTGTGATGCGAACCTAAGCGTGTTTTCCTGTGAAACGAATTTGCTGATTTCCGCATGCATGTAGCCCGCGCCTGCTTTATCACCTTCGGCCAAAACACCCTTGTCACGCTACATTTATCATGGATGTAAGTAAGTATCATTTCTTTGGTATTTAATATTGTATTGTATTGTAATGTGATCAGGACCGACTGGTTTACGTAGAGAAAAGGAGCCCGTACCGAGGTGCAGCAACAGATAATAACGCATCAACAAAGCCATACCTACCCATGGGTTTACCACACCAGGGTATGGCCTAAATGGAGTGGTGCAATTATTTATTTTCACGACTTTATTGACAAATTATACAGGTCCTTTTCTTCTGGCTTATTAAGAAGTGGGTGAATAATATAAAATACAAAATTAATTAAAAAATCTCTTTATTTGATGGTACGCAGTGCACTGTTACACGGGCATCGAGCCAGCCTACTGCTGTACGCGACAAACCAATTATTGTGACCGGGTACATACTATAATATAGACACTCATACATTTAACTTTCATATTTCACTACACACGTTTCCTGAAATTAACAGTTGTACAGCAATAGGCTTTACAGATTCATACAGGTTACGCTCTAAGCGAAGCTAGCTACTAGGAATATCGATATCGATATGAATACTAGTCGAATCGAAACATTTTCATTGCAAAAATACCAAACACTTTACAGTCACGTGGAAGCTTACAAGCACAACACTAGTTACGCAAATGATACACGAATATTGCTCAAAATCTATCACATTCAATTTGAGAAGCTACAGTGGTGCTATCAGTACTGAGCAAACGATTCGGTGCACTCGGTGCATATTTGGCACGTACAATCTCTGCTGAGGACACGCGAGACTACCAAACCTTTTAAGGCTTAGCTCAAACATAGTTCTTTCCCATTATAGTTCTTTAGTTCATTCCCATTATACACAGTTCTTTTCCCCCTTAATTTTTTTTATGTGATAGGTGGCAAAGGAGCAGACGGATCACCTGATTTCCGCCGACCATGGATACCCGCGACACCAGTGGAGTCACAAGTGCGCTGCCAACCTTTATTATGAACTTTATTTATTATTTACGCGATTTATGAGAAAAACTGATACTCCGTCTTTATGTTCTTACTTACGTCTATAACTTAGTTGTGTATTTTTGTAGATCAGATTTAGGATATTTGTAACTGCTGTAAAATATCAAATTTACCCGCGCGGGGGTAAGTACCCCAGGTACCAATAACATAATCCTATCATCTTGCGTACGAATCATAGTCACCTTTGTCTGTGCACTATAACATCAGTTTTATTATTGAAGAAGTTTTACTATTAAAGAACTATGTAACTTCCCCTTGTTCGAAATCTCAGTCCACTGGCCGAGCCACCACTACGGCGGCACACAGCGCCATAAATGCTGCGATCAAATAGTCGTATGTACAAAACCAAATTACAACGCACCTATTTACACAATACCGATGAGTATGTAACAATAAAGGGACCCGTTGGAACAGCGAGATTCCCGTAATAAAAAATAATAATATCTTTGACAATAATAAAACATACCATGTATATTTATAACTAAATGCATCTAATAGCTACGTACCTGAATAAGAGCAAATATACAAGCGTAAAGTTAAAATTGTATATTATTTGTTTGCTCAGGTACAAATATACATTGTTTTATAAATAAGTGATGCTATGGAATTTCCATTATAACTAACATACTTTAAGAACAATAACTTAAAGTTTGGAAATCATTGCGGCTGATACACTTCTAGTATGAGGTATGAAGGTGATACAAATATGGCTTTAACTATAGTTTAATGATATTTATGTTTCATAGAACACCACAAAGACTCCAAAGTTTAACGGTCAAATATAAAGAATGGAAGTACACAATATAATGGAACAAAATACTTTACACAACAATCATACGATAAAATATTTACAAATATTCAACGTAACAATATTATTTAATCTATTTTGTCGACAAATATACTAACACTAACGTACAGACAGAGTCGCGGGGCGAGCCGGGTCGAGATCGAATCTATGACACTTTGAAAAAGCCATCTTTATTTCTATATCGCATTTATATGAATAGTTTTAATGTATAAAATTTAACTCATTAACAAATACGTACTTAGAATTTCCTTGACCAATTTTAGTAAATTTTACACATTTCTAACCAAAAGTTAAAACAAACATGACTGATTTCGACATATTGATATATCGGAGGACTCCATACATTTGACAGCCAAGGACGGCTATCGATATTTCACATTTCTTTAAAAAAATAAAATGATATTGACGAGAGTCCAGACAAGTATTTGTCTTATTAAAAAAGTTACTACTAATTAGGATTATATGAAAAATAAATGCAGTTATAAAAATATTATTTTGCATATAAATAGACAAGGAATGTTAGGAAGTAAGAAATAAAGTTAAAATAAATGTCCATTCGTCTAAGTACTTAGGTAACTGTTTGATAAGAAAATCATTATTAATTATTTCATATAACAATTCATTCGCTCAAAAATGTAATGAAGTATCAGATCTGATACACGAACAATGAATTGATTAGGAACTTCTTTTAGTACACTTTTTGTATATTTGATGTATCAAATAAGGCAGAAAATAACTATGCGATAACTTTCGTACATGTTGTAGTAAAATATTATTCATGATATCAAAATAACAAGTATTAACGTCATCAGAACTGGACTCTCAAAGACATGGGTAATTTATACACTAGTACAGTCAACAACAAAAATGTGGATATTACTGTCTTTTTTCATGGAAATCCGTCAACTTTGGTAAAGCGACGCGTCGAGTTTCTACGTCTATTTTCACAGAGTAAAGTGCACTTTGTCGAATTCACTGTTAATTTAGCACTAGTATAAACCGCTTACCGCCAACACTGCTTGCGACTCGTTGCCAGGCAACTGGCCGCCATTGCGACGGTATCCGTTGCTACGACACGTGTGGTGAATCGTAGCCACTGCGCGGGTTGTAGTTCCATATCACTTTTTTATTTCGTAGCATACACCCGTTCCGTTCTCGCTAAGGCCCATTAGCGAGAACGGGGTGTTACAGCCGAATCGGAGTTTTTCTCCCTTTCACACGCGTTGTGTTTCTCGTTTGTTTGGATGCGACAGGTAAATTCTCTATCGTTACAGTATATCTTCGCGCTAAGGTTTCAGGTCTCGTAGTCGCCAGTAGGCTTCGTAGCACTGCTTCATGTCTTCTACTTGTATTGTGTTTCGTGAGACTATGCGCGACATCCATACGAGCTGTATAATTATAATATCCCCCAACCGGTTACGGCTATGGCGGCCTATTTTCGACGATCAGCCACGTACGCAGGATATATTATAGAGCTCAAGTGTGTGTGTGTGTGTGAACTCTGTATTCCCTTACCCTCAAATTCCGATGGGACACCAGCGTGACACGACCGGAGAGGGATTGGGGGCTGGGCCAACGGCTTAACGTGCGTTCCGAGGCACGGGAGCACAAGTCCGCCGACTTTCAAACTCCGGGCTGACACTAAGTATTTCTTACCGGAAACTTAGGTACAAATTTTTGGCCCGACCCGGGGGATCAAACACGGACCTCTTGCGCAGCCGTCGCTTTAGATGTGCGAACCACTAACCGTTACGCCACCGAGGCAGTCCTACGTCATCGAGGCCACGAGCTGTGTAATACATTTCGCAACATCTGCGGTATTCCTCGTAGTACACTCTTTGTTTTTCCGTAGCAGTGCTACGTCGTTCGTAGCAGGCTGTACGGAGGGCGCGCGTGTGTGCGCGGCTACTGCAGACAGGCCTGCAGCTTCTCGATCCACTCCTGCGCAGCGGCGGCGTCGCTCGCGCAGAAGTTATACGTGCGCCGCGACGTGCGCAACTAGAATCAAAAGTAGGTACACCATTACCACCTTATTATAAATCGCGGTCTAAAGTTATTACCGTACTAAAGCTCATGTCATCCCGTTCCAACATGCACTGTTAAAAGGGGCTGTCACGTGTTTTGTTCCGGGACTATCCGAATATTTATTATATATATATATATATATTCGCGATTTGTAATAAGGGGGTTAAAGTTTAGGCTCACTAGTACCACCATTTTATTTTTAGAGGCAACAAACGAGCTAGCGTGTTACCTGATGGTAAATGTGTAATTACCGCCGCCCATTTGATGAATTTAAGATATTTCAAGTTAAAAGTTCCAGTAATACAGGGAAGCCATTTAAATATTTTTATGGGAATCATTGCGGTTGATTACATAATATTATTTGACATTCATAAGTGTCATATAAACTGAAGAGATAATTTTTCATTTCACTTCATTAACATTTTGGCGAAAAATTCCTCTTAGTTGAATTAATGAATGAATGAATATACTTTTATTGCACTCAAAGTACGGTATGAAAACTTAATACTAGGTATTTCAGGATAGTTATGTGTATAACAGAATTAGAGCACGAGAATGTAAAAGATAAGAAATGAAATACTTACGTCAAAGAATGATCTGTCATCGCACTTCTTGGGCGGGCCCGGCGCCGGCGCAGCCTGCGTCACAGTTATCACTTCAGCCAAATCTACAACCAGAAAAATACCATAAACATAACGTACCCTAAACGTTGTAACCAAAATAATTTATTAAAGTATCCCTCTTATTATAGAACGCGAATCTAATAATTATGCAAAAAAAAAACAGCTGATCTATACATTATTGCCGGGTAACTATTCTATTTTGTATGGAACAGCTGATTTCTTTGCTTATTTTGTTGATCTAACATGCTAAATGAACTTTATTCACGACATCCTATTATGAGGTTATCGGGATGTAATCAAGGACAAAAAAATAACGGTGTACATATATAAATGTGACCTTTAAACTTTCAAGAAATAAGCAAATTCATTTTTAATAGTCCAGCGCAGTTGTTACTCTAGTGTTGCAGGTGCAAGGGACGGTGGTAATAATTACCAACAGGTGTGCCATCTACTCGTCTGTTCCCTATCTTATAAAAAAAACGGCAGTGGGCTGAATATATCAGCCGTAGAACCGACGAGTTCTGGAGAACTGGGTCCACTCCAGTGGAGAACGCGTCACGGTAAACGTAGAATAGGTGAGGTGACGATTTGAAAGATGGCTTTACCGATATAAAGTGGACCTTTCTAAGGTCCGCGGGACGGGGCGGAGGAATGCTATTGACCAATCGAAAAAGTTTATTTCCTCTTTGGGCCAATCAGCGGGGGGCGGAGTAAATACACTCCGACCAATTTAAAAAGTTCTCTTTGGAGCACGCGCAGTCCCACGGTTATAGGCGCAAATGTCATTCTTATAGGTCTGTGACGGCGACGGTCGACATCTAACTGATTGGTTGGCCCAAACAGAAAATAAACTTTTTGAAGCGAACCATACCAAGGTCGACATTGTGGATGCAAGTAGCCGAGAGTGTAACAAAGTAACGATCATTTGGAGAGGCCTATGTCCAAATATGAACTGCAAACATCTGATGAAGAACTCACCAATAAATCCTTTGCAGTGCGAATCTTCCATCGCATCGTAGTATCGCAACTGGTGTTTGATGGAATCCAACACGAACCACCTACGAATATATAATGTTAGTGACTTGAGCAACGGTATTACATAACGAAAATTAACCCAAGTTAAATTTAATTACAAGTATTACCTCCAAAAAAAGGGTAATATCTATTATGTATTATTATATAAGCTTTTAGCTTCCTAAATTAGGCTCCTAAAAATCCTAGGCTAGCCTAAAAAAAATATTGACACTTATTTCAATATACACAAAGACTTGTTAATGAACATTACGCTTTTTTGACGTCTCCTAGTGCGTCAGTAAGCCTCAGAATATTTAGGAAATCTGAAAATAAAATTTACCTTTGCTTCCATCCCTTGAGCAGCGCGCCGCGCTTGTAGAGGTGCCCCTCGTGGGTTCGGTTCTCGGCCACGTTCGACGAGAACTGGTCGTAGTACTGCTGGGAGGACGACTGCAGTGTCGACACACCTGGGAACAACGTCCGTTACTTGTTAATAAAATAATCATTAAGTTATTTATATTATAGTTTATATTTTTTATTTTTTGTTCTACATGTCAGCATCTATCAATGCCATTTCTGGTTGCGTACATAGCCGTCGCTTCGGATCAAGGTGTAAGCTTGGATTATAATCAAAATATGGACATATTCAGGCAAGTACTGAATTGAGAAAGTCTGGCGACAGTTGCTTTAATGTATTTAACAGACACGATAGAATGATGTCGTTCGACCTTGGACAGGTTAACCAGATATCCACTATATATATAAATATTATATAGATATTGTTTCTGGTTACATTTTCAGAAAGATTAACTCACTCAAAAGTAGCAGATCCTCATCTCAGCTTGTAATTCCCGGTTGCGTCCAAAGCTGTCGCTTCAAAGCCAGGTGGTACCCATGAACCAGGATTTGTGGTACCACCACAAATCATGTATGGTCTATGGGATAGGGTATTTGACTAAGCTCGATATTTTACAAAATATAAATATTTTATCAAAATATAGGTAAATATGTGCCAATAGCAAAAATTCTCAATTAAAAATATAACGTCTAGCCGGTTTTATGGTCATTCAAAGATTCATGGGCAAGTCCATTTTAAAAGTATGAAGTTATTAAAAAATAATTATACCATAGAATAACCCATACAATTTGCACCAACTATTATAATCGAACCATTGACATAAACGAAACATTTGATATAGCTACCATACAAAATTCAAATGAAATGCATACAAAATACTTGTTTGTGACGTCATATCTCAGTAGCCATTTGTATGGAGCGCTTTGGGTTTGCCCAAAATAATGTGATTTTAAAGTAGTTTAAATGAGAATCAAGTAATTCTTTCAACGATGTTTCTATGATAAACAGGGGATCCAGACCATCTGAATCATGAGTGCAGGTTTCCCCACGATTTTCGAGTCGAGATTTTCCCTCACCGCCGAGCTAATGTTGTGCATTTTCGGAATCGAATCTATGACCTCCTGTTCCAGTTGATACGTGGTTCTGCGTGGTGTGTACTCACTGTTGGGCACGCTGGCGAGGTGCGTGTCGCGGTCGGGCGGAGGCGGCGCCTTGTACTTGGTGCAGGGCAGCGCGAACGTCTCCGCGCAGCGCTCGTGGCACGCCGCGCCGCAGTCCACGCAGCGCACGCCCGCCTGTACAAACATAATAAGAAAACTTACATATTTTTTCCATATATATTCTGGAAAATCGACCTCTTAAAGTTAATTATTTTGTTTTAGTTTTTATTTTGTTTCTCAATTTGACGTTTTTATATTGTCATTGATTTGTTTTGGCCGTGTGGTCCCCGGCAGAGTAGAATAGGCCACCCTCACTCTTACCGAGGTGTCGTAAAAGGCGACTAAGGTAAAGCTGCTGGCATGATCATCAGCACCCAGAGAAGGAAAACTCTGCATTTAGTTCAAAACCCTCGCCAACCCGTCTGCCAAGCGTGGTGAGTACGGCAATTACCCCTCATGTGATTGAGGGAGGCCCGTGCCCCAGCAGTGGGGACTTAAATGGGCTGATGATGATGATGATGATGAAAACGGAACGTAAATGTATTTTATTTCTATATTTTATTATTTTATTGCTATTTTTACAAATTTTAATCTCCCTCGCTCGCTAACATATATATTATTTATAAAGAGGTAAATCCTACAGACAGCGGCAACCCTCATAGGTAGTATGCGTTCTATAATAATAGGAAAACACGAAACGCTTGCGCGATGTAATCGACACTTAGCGCCATCTATTGGTATAAAGGGGAACTAGTATCCCGAAACGATGTGAGGGCGAGACACTAGTTATTTGTGAAATAACATTATTATTTCATTCTTTAGCAAAACTAGCAAGCTGAAGTGACAACCAACAACTGTTGGGGTAACACACTACTCTGATTCGGCGGGTAGGGCTAAAACAAGCCGCATGGGCTGATGCAATTCAAAGGTTTGAAATTAGTGTCTAGTGTCTTCAAATTTGGTGTTTATTTGTGCAGTGAAGTGCCGCAAAGTGATCCGAATAATAAGAATCGTTGGATTGTATCGTTTTTAACACTGCTATTGTGTGTCGAGTAAGTTGTCTCGTTACAACTTGCTTGGACCTAATAGAGTTTTAAAACCTGCGATTGCTTTTAGAGTGATATCCGCTGAATCCGTAGATCGATAGAACGTAAAACATCGACGTTTTATTGAGTGACTGTGACTTCGACTGTTGACTACCTACTTATTCTCAATAAGTTACTTGACATTGGCGAATTATCTTCAGGTAGAGCCATATTAAAAAATAAAAACACACTACTCTACCATATTACTCACACACTAACCATCATTAACCTGGAAGTCAAAAATACCTCAGACATCAAATAAAATATTGCACATCAAAAACAAAAGCATACCTACCTACCTACCTTTTCATGCCGCCATTGTCACAGAAACAACATAATTGTGAAGAATGATGACATGTTACTCAAAGCGGCAAAGATGGTCAATCGATAGCACAGATGGACACAGTCACATGTCAGTGCCGCAGGGCGGCTTGAGGGCACGTCATACCCGTCGCGGTAATTACTGGATACCGTTAAAATTCTAAGTTCAGTTCATTCCAAGTCTCCAGTTTCTGAGTAACGACCGTTTAGAATATAGTTCGCCGTAAACTTTGGCAGAGGCAACGCAAATCCTTTTACAGAAGCTTGTAAAAAAGTTTTTTCTAAATTCTAGATCACAGTTCGATAAATCTGTAAAAAGTTTTTAACACTTTTAGTTATGTTACTGGTGATCATAGCTGAGATAGCACGTATGTTTTAACACGTTTGTAGTTTACTCTTTAAATCAAGAAGGTTTTTTATTATAACTTGGTGCTTTAAATACTGTGACAGATAATAAAAAAACAGTTGTTTTTTTAATCTCTATAAATGAATCTCTACAAAGAAGAAATGATTAAATACGATGGTAGAAACTTTTTTTGCAATCTTTAATTTATCTGTCAAAGTCAACTATGAAAGTCCTTGGTTCTAAAACTGCATCGCGCAAAAGATATCCTTGACAAAAATACACCACGCTAAAGACTAGAAATAAAACTACAATCGGAGAGAAACAACAAAAGAAATTCCTTTACAAATAATACGATTTGAAAATCAAGATGCAATTGAAATCATCTTAAAAGACGCCGGAAGATCTTAATGACCGCCTTGTTGTTGGCGACCATCTTCACATTTGTAATAATACAAACAGAACTAAGCCCAGATTTGTATTTCGTCCACTGGATGCCTCTAGAGAACATCTCCTGCCACTATCTCGAGACAGAAGACGCGCTGCCTTCAGCAGACGGAGTCAAGTTTAAAGCAAAGTCAATTTTCTTCCACGAAACGTCATGCAAAGGCGGGTTGGACGCCCGTCAGGCGTGCTCCGTAGAATCTGCTGCAAGAGCCCACCCGAACTGGCAGATCAACGTCCTATTCACTGCGCCAGCTACAAAAGAATCGTTAAAGAATAACAGTAGACTCTTAAAAGAATACAAAAACGTGAATTTCTTTAGGATACATCTGGTACGATACGCTGAAGGAACTCCTTTAGAAAAATTCGTCGCCGGAGGCGCCTTAAACAGAACGAGATGGCGTATATCTCATGCCTCAGATGTGCTTAGGTATCTGTCGTTATACAAGTGGGGTGGAGTGTATTTGGACTTGGATGTGGTGGTAGCGAGGAGTTTCGACTCGCTTGGCACGAATTGGGCAGCGAGGGAGAGCGAGACGGCAGTAGCTGCGGGCGCGATGGCGTTCTCGCTGGAAAAGTTGGGGAGAAAAGTCGCTGCGGCTGCTATAAGGTAATTTTATTGTTGTTTTATTCGTGATATTTTTTTTATTTTCAGTCGACTACCGTAACGACTTTCCCACTCCTATAGCATGAATCTAGCGTTGCAAGAGCTACAAGTAAGTTGCACCTCACGGGAGGTTTGCCTAAGTCAATGGCCCAATGGCAATTCTGATAGTAGAAATAGGCCACATCATTGGATAGGTTCCCAATCCCATACACACACACACTTTTAATTTTTTTCTTAGCAAGATACTCTATACTATTACTTTAGCGATACAACCAAGAGTTAAATGTCACGGAGATGAATATGCTGAGGTGGATGTGTGAAGTTACGCGGAAAGACGTTGGTAAGGTCATATAATGCGAAAACCGGACAGCTACGTGGGGAACAAGTGTCTGCCCATGTCCATGCCACCGCCGCCCGGTCCCGGCAGATCGGGTAGACCCAAAAAAAAACACGATCTAAAAAGTACAAAACAAGAAAATTGTCTCTGCTGAAATGATTATGTCGTATCGCCGTGGTCATGTCATGCCTCACCAGAAGACAACCAAGACACTTCTAATGACACCTCATTTGTTCAAATATGTTAACTAGTTTAGAAGTTACGTGGAAACAGATGAATATACATACATACATAGCCTGTCAAAATCATAACCCTCCTTTTGCTTTGCCGTAGTCGGGTAAAAAGGTGTGGATTGACGTCGTAAAAGAAGGTATGCGTGCCAATAAACTGACCACTAGGGATGCACAAGTCCGTGCGAAGTGTAAGTAGGAAAGCGGACCCCGGGCTCCGAAGTGACAGCTTGGGACGCATCCAGGACAAAACGCTAAGATGATGATGATAGTCACACCACAGTTTACCCAGCTGCAAGAAAGCAATGTCCTCGTGGAGTAGTCGAGTCCTTGAGAGTGAAGCGTACGTCGCAAGGTGCGACAGCCCTGCCATCTCGTACTATGTACTACCCGTGCGGATAAAGAATGGGATCAGAAATGGTGGCGGAAATGGAGGATCGGAAATACTCGCACTCGTGGGGTGCGAGTATAGACGCAAATAGTGAGCGAACGAGAAGTGAATAGATGCGCCGCCATTTCTGATCCCATTCTTTATCCGCAAAGGTTGTATACCAATTTATACCACTCATACAGGGTGTTATAGCTAAACAGTTACTACTTACAACATTCTTAGAACTTGATCTACTTATTGTTTGAAAAAACTTTTGACTAATAATAACAAATAGACTAAGGCGGAATTCGACCAATCTTTATTCGTGGAAAAATCTATAGTATAACGTCAGGTTTGTATAAAATGACAGGGCTATTCCATTGATTTAGTATCGTATTACGGTTGGTCGAATCCGCTCTTAGTGTTGTTATGTTTAACGATACAATCTGTATGTACTCGTATATTAAAAAGTGATAGTTAGCCACACAGTACAATGAATAAATAATAAAGAATGATCGGTCCTAAACTGGACTAAATGGTCTTTGATAATTCAACAGTGTACACAATGATTACTCACTCAATGCTTAGATGTCGACGAAAGCAAACAAAGACGTAAGTGGCTAAGGCACGTAATCATATTCACAATCGATAGTGACCTTTCATCGATTTCTTTATTCCACTTATTCCTACAGACTTATGGGAAATAGAACATTTGTATCGTATGATGAAAGGTAATGCATCGGCTTAATGACAAAATGAAGCTATTTAAAGTTATTATTGGAATTGTAATGTGGAAGCAACCTACGGTTATCTGATATGATCGAAGTAATGAAAGCAGCCATGGTGTGAGTCGGACTCCGCACCGAAGGTACCGTCCTAGACCGTACATAGCTACGATTCGTTACCATTTATAAGTGATTATTTGCTGGGCCGACTTAACTGAGTTCTGATATTTTGAACACTATTAAAATTATCATAAAATAAACGCACTTTTTAAGGCGATACAAAGCGCAATGGAAATACAAATTCAGTATGAAATTAATGGAAAATGAACAACACGTAAAGTATTTAGCGGTTATCATTTATTAAGAACTCATGGACTTCTACCTTTCATTTGTTTACATGAAAGAACTCATTATTTGCCTAATTTTATTATTTTAGGCCATTACTATTAAATTAGGGGTTGGTTACGTCGTTCGAGACGAGACGTATCTCATACAGATATTTACTGATTGATTGATTGACTGCCTCGGTGGCGTAGTGGTTAGTAAGTAGCACTTTAAAGCGACGGCTGCACAAGAGGTCCCGGGTTCTATTAGTGGAAGTTGGCGGTCTTGTACCCCCGTGGCTCGGAAAGCACGTTAAGCTGTTGGTCCCGATCCCTCTCCGGACGTGTCACAGTAGTGACCCATTAGAATATGAGGGTAAGGGAATAGAGAGTGCACTTGTGTTTGCGCACACACTTGAGCACTATAATGTAGGTATCCTGCGAACGTGCCTGATCGTTGAGATTGGCCGCCGTAGCCGTAATCGGTTGTATGATATTACTTAGTGATTGCGTTGTACTTGGACATGTATTATTTCTCTATTTCAAAGGATTGCTGATCCCTATTTGATATTAATTTGAACTTTTTTCTCTTTATTGAAGTACGGAACCCTAAAAGTGACAATACAATTGAATGATATAGACGCATTTGAAGATTGATATCGCCTCATTTAAAAGTCTTATATACATGTCTTATATTTAGCTTTTATGAATAATCATTTTAATAGTTATTGCACATTTCTTTATTTTGATGGCCTATTAAAGCGTTTATGTACAAACCTAATCGACCACATTATCAAGTCTCGTCTGCCACCTATCATATAAAACACATTTTTTTGTTTAATAGGCTACCTGATGGAAAGCGACGATGAGGTCTAGGATGATACGCGTTTGCCTAAAAGATGCCTGTTCACTCTTGACTTAAACATGTCCAGTTTATAGTGGTCAGGAAAAACAGACCTCGGCAGGGAGCCTTCGCCGGATTCCTTAGCCGTCCGCAGTATAAATGTGTGTGTAAACTTGTGTCTATTTATCTATTAGTATTGTGTGACCCAACCCGACACGAACAGTGGTAGTGAACGCTGCCTCTGATACAAGGGTTGCGGGTTCGATCCCCGCACAGTACAAACATTTGTGTGCATGAACATGTTTGTTTGTATTGGTCTGGGTGTTTGCTATGAATTATAAGTATGTATTTACAAAAGAAAAGTATTATATGTATATATTTGTAATCCCACTGTTGATTCTGATATCCGTAACACAGGTGCTTGAGCTACCTATCTCGGAGTCAGATCAATGTATGTGATGTTGTGAAATATTTATTTATATTTATATCTTATTGCCTCCACCCAGAGACATAAAGCGCAACTACAGAGGCGACAGCTGGGGCCACAACGGGCCCGGCGTGATCACCCGCGTGCTGAAGAGCATGTGCTCCGCCGAGGAGGCAGGGGACATGTCCGCAAACACGTGTAACGGTACGTACTCGTAAAATGGTTCTCTATCCTATTGCCTTCACAAAGATATATAAATTGCAACCACAGAGGTCATAGACATGTGTAACTCAGGAGTGATTGGGACTAAAAGATGTACATCATTGCAAAAGAGTTAGTAACTCCGTAACTCCTTTGCTTCCTTTATAATTCTTTACATCTTTAACTCTCTGATGTGAAGATTGATTTTAGAAGGCGAAGTCCGAACCAATATTTACTCATTTTGACTAATATTTTAGAGATATGATTAATTCAATAAAAATAGGAAAAACTGTCTTTGAAATTGCATATTGATATTTTTATTTTATAAATAAATCTTCTGTGAAAATGTGCATCAATCCAATCACATCAATGCGTCTTTAAATCTTTTCAGTCTTAGAGTTACAGAGTTATTAAGGAGTTAAAGATGTTAAAAGAGTTAGTGAGCGAGACTGGTACCACGGATCGTAGAGGAGTGAGTGAAATCGCTACAGCGGGATTTTATAAGTCGAAAAGGGATGGAGTATGATTGGAACGCGTCGCGCATTAATCTGTACATAAAAAAGAAGAAAACTGACCCTACCACTGTTGCAATAAAGTTCAAAATTATTTATTTGTATTGAATTTATTAGATTAGATAAACACGTCGATGAGACAACCCATCGCAATTCGCATCAATCCCATCATTCAAGTATTTTTAGTCTTTTGAGTTACGGAGTTAATTGGGAGTTAAAGATGTAAAAGAGCGATATAACTCTTTTCTTCAAAAGAGTTATAACTCCTTTGTCTTTTAAAAGAGTCGTTCTGCGCATCTTTAGAGGCGACAGCAAAATCTGACTGTGAGAGAGCCACGCTTCAGCATGAATTTGGACTTGCTCGACCGGAATGATACCACGGCCTCACAGAAAACCGGCGTGAAACAGCAGTGTGCTGTATTTCGCTGCGTAAGTGAGTGTACCGGAGGCCCTATCCGGGGGAAAGAGAGGTTTAAAGGTTGGCTGCGCACTTGTGACTCCACTGGTGTCGTGGGTGTCCATGGGCGGCGGCAATCGCTTACAATCAGGTGATCCGTCTGCTCTGTCTGATTCGTGAGTAGTGGGACGCACTTTAAAGCGACGGCTGCGCAAAAGGACTAGATTCGATCCCCTGATCGGGTCAAAAATTTGTACCTAAGTTTTCAGTCTCGAACATCGGAAAGCCCGCTCCCTCTCCGGTCATGTCACACTTGTAACCCAATGGATTATGAGGGAATAGAGTGCATTTGTGTTTGCGCACAGACTTGAGCACTTTTAAAAAATAAAAAAAAGTCCTGCGTACGTTGAGTTTTTTTTTATTGATCAACAGGATTCGAGGTCTACGGGCCCGAACTGTTCTACCCGATCAAGTGGCAGCTCGGCCACGTGTACTTCGAGCCCGGACCAATCCGCCTGCCGGGGGCATACGTGTTCCACGTGTGGAACCACCACACGCACCATTGCCGCGTCCGCCGCGGGTCGCCTTACGAAACGCTTGCCAGGAGATTCTGTCCATTGGTTTTTCAAACTTATAAGGACCATTTCGGATACTAAACTTCGGCTTATTTAAGATTTATTGGAGTATAACTAATTCATATATGTAACTTTGGTTTATTTAAGCTTTTGCCCGCGGCTTCGCTAGCATCACAAAGACGCAAAAAATAATCTATGTTACTCCCTATCCCTTCAATCCGTCGCTCCTTTTTGCCGCGAAAGATGGACAATCAGACAGGAGGCCCGCGGAGGCCCGACGCGAGGGAAAGGGGGGGTTTAAAGGTTAGCAGCGCACTTGTGTCTCCACTGGTGTAGTGGGTGTCTATAGGCGGCGGCAATCGCTTACCATCAGGTGATTCGTCTGCTTATCTGCCACCTATCACATATAATAAAAGACAGACACACACACTTAAAACACTTATAATATGACTATGAATAAGTTGTTATCTATATTATAACTTGCAATACTATTGTATATAAAATAAATTGACTAATGTAAGCAAATGAATTGTTATTATTTTTAAATATCTTTTCGGTATTATTGGTCGCATGGTCCATTATTTTTCACGTGCATACGGCTTGATTAATTTTGATAAAATTTGTTAGGCGGGATGCAATCCAAGCGTTGCAGGACTTTTGATTAAAAGCTACTTTACTGATAAATACAGCTAGTATCTATCTATACTTTTTATTGCACAAAATTTTACAGAACTTAATGTTATCGTCACTGGTAAATACAATCTCGGCGGTCGTATCGCTAGTTGCGATCTCTTCCAGACAACCGTAAGATAAAGGAAAAGTACAGTGACAGGGTGTTTTGGTAAACAATTATATAATTTTAACATCTGAGGGAAAAGTCTTAACAGGATACAGCAAATTGTGGCACTTCATGTTTGGACCGTAAATAAATGAAAGTCCGAGGACTTCCTTTGAATGTTTATGACGATTCAAGCGTACTTTTCACGGGATTTCTTTGATGGCGCGGACACTAAGAATGTATGTCGTGCCTTGAGCGGATGCGTTGGGAACGTAGTTCTAAGATTAGACATATGATTCATGCCTATAGATATACCGCACTTTAAATAAGTGGCGCCCAGCGGTGCGCGGGCGCGGGCGGCCGCGGCGGCCAGGGCGGCTGGCGCGTTGCGCACGGCGCGTGTTACCGTGCGCGGCCCCCACCAGCAGGTCGGCGCAGGTGGTCGCAGCGCGCGGGCGCGGCGGGGGCGCGGGCGCCCAGCGGTGCGCGGGCGCGGGCGGGCGCGGCGGCCTAGGCGGTGTCGCGTGCGCCACTGCGCGTGTTACCTTGAGCGGCCCCCACAGCAGGTCGGCGCAGTGGTCGCAGCGCGCGGGCGCGGCGGGCGGGCGGCGGGGCGCCCACGGGTGCTGCGGGCGCGGGCGGCGCGGCGGCCAGGGGTGGCGGGCGTGCGCACAGCGCGTGTTACCTTGAGCGGCCCCCACAGCAGGTCGGCGCAGTGGTCGCAGGCGCGTGGCCGCGGCGGCGGGCGGGCGGGGCGCCCAGCGGTGACGCGGGCGCGGGCGGGCCGCGGCGGGCCAGGCGGGTGCGCGTGCGCACGCGCGTGTTTACCTTGAGCGGCCCCCACAGCAGGTCGGCGCAGTGGTCGCAGCGCGCGGGCGCGGCGGCGGGCGCGGGCGCCCAGCGGTGCGCGGGCGCGGGCGGCGCGGCGGCCAGGCGGTGGCGCGTGCGCACGCGCGTGTTACCTTGAGCGGCCCCCACAGCAGGTCGGCGCAGTGGTCGCAGCGCGCGGGCGCGGCGGCGGGCGCGGGCGCCCAGCGGTGCGCGGGCGCGGGCGGCGCGGCGGCCAGGCGGTGGCGCGTGCGCACGCGCGTGTTACCTTGAGCGGCCCCCACAGCAGGTCGGCGCAGTGGTCGCAGCGCGCGGGCGCGGCGGCGGGCGCGGGCGCCCAGCGGTGCGCGGGCGCGGGCGGCGCGGCGGCCAGGCGCCCGCGCGCCAGCAGCCCGCGCGTGCCGCGCTTGTGCGCCGCCAGCGACGCGCGCCGCACCACGCCCGACGACATCGACGACACGCGCTGCAACACACACATCAGCGTTAGGCTAAGGAAATTTAAGTCCCCACTGCTGGGGCACGGGCCTCCCTCAATCACATGACGGGTAGCTGCCATACTCGCCACGCTTGGCAGACGGGTTGGCGAGGGTTTTGATATAAATGCAGAGTTTTCCCTCTCTGGGTGCTGACGATCATGCCAGCAGCTTTACCTCAGTCGCCTTTTACGACACCTCGGTAAGAGTGAGGGTGGCCTATTCTACTCTGCCGGGCACCACACGGCTAATAGCAATACGGCCAATCAACTTTAGCCGCGGACAAAAGCTATTATAGGTAGAATTAACTTTATCTATCCTTACTAATATTATAAAGGCGAAAGTTTGTTTGGATGGATGTATGGATGGATGTTTGTTCCTCTTTCACGCAAAAACTACTAAACGGATTTTAATGAAACTTTACAGTAATGTAGCTTATAGATCAGAATAACACATAGGCTATAATTTATAAAGATATTGTGTGACGCAGACGAAGTCGCGGGCAAAAGCTAGTCTTCTATATTTGTAAAAGGAAAGTTGTTCATGACCACTAAGAAGGTATTAAGTGACTATGAATCCACGCACAACTCAAAGTACTGACCCTAAAAACTTGAAATTTAAACAGGGGTATCCTTGAATAGTGAAAGTGAGCACTAAAAAGTGATTTTTAAAAATTCAACCCCTAAGGGGTTAAAAAGGAAGTTAGAAGTTTATATAAGTCCGCCATCTTTGATGTGAGGAATGTGAAAATTTGTATTTAGACTAATGATTGGAAATTTAAAAATAACTCCTCTAAAGTTTTTTTGGAAAATCACCCTTACAGGGGATTAAATAGGGAGAGAAACGCGGTATAAGGGTCTAGCAATTTTAATATTAGAATCTTGAAAATCATTATTTAGTCTCCTAATATAAATTAAAAACATTTTTTTTAACATTTTTATAAATTTAACCCTTAAGGGGGTGAAAAAAGGATTTGTAATTTGTATAATTATCGTGTTTGATGTTAGAAATGTGAAAATTTGTACTTATGCGTATAATTTGAAATAAACCGAATATCACTTCAGCATTTTTGAAAAATCACCCTTTGTAGGGGTCAAATGCAAGGAGGTTTGCTAATTAATTAAATGTTTGGGTACGGGTCTTGAATAAAAAAGTGACTTTTGAACTTTAAACCCTAAGGGGTAGTTGCGCGGGTTTGAAGTTGGAATGAAGACTTTTGTATAAAGACTAAAACTGCGTAAGTAACGTCGCGGGCGCAGGCTAGTTAAATATATAATATAGCCATTCATCAAAGAATACGAAACTGTTAAATTTCTTCAATCAATTATCAATATGTATGTATATCAATATATAAGTTTGGTTCAATTACAATTGGGGAATTTTGAGTGAGATTGTAGTAATCTAATGTGTTGCTGTCTGTGGGTAGGCGTCACTGTTCTAAAACGCTTACTTCAACATCTCGATCAGAGTAAGCAAGTCCGTTCAGGTCCAACCACCCCTAATATAATTGATTCCTTCATCACTCCCCAAAACATTTTAAGTCGTTTCTCAATTATTTTTAGATTCAGTGTCTTGTTCCGTCATCGATATAACCCCTCCTACACAACAAATTTACCCCCGCCCTCTTCCCCAAAAAAATATTAAGCCCCTCCCCCAAAAAACCCAAATTTTCTCAAAAATACCCTAGGAAGTACCCTAGGAACCCTATGCTTAGTAACACTATGCTGTCGTGCTGGACGCTTTACCTGCAGCTCCAGGGTGTTGGGCAGCTCCAGCTGGTCCCAGCGCACGCGCCACTTCTGCGGCAGGTGCCCTAGCTCCAGCTCCAGCTGCCGCAGCCGCTCCAGCAGCCCGGCGAACGCGTCCGGCATGCAGCGCGATATGCTGTCGTATCTGGCATATGACAACTTTCTTTTAGCTTTCATCATGTTGCATTCCAAAATTAAGGATAATGGATTCTCTCAAAGAAATAAGTAAGTATTATAAAAATAGCTTTTGATAAAAAGTAGCCTATATTACTCTCCCGGATGGAGAGTTCAACTATATCCACTATAACAATTACATCAATACGTCGCTCCGATTTGCCGTGAAAGACGGAAAAACAGACAGACAGACATGCCGCATGCTGAGCAAGCCACTCCGCAATATTGGTTATGCTCGCGTACTCCGAAGGCCCTATTAGGCGCCTCTTACGACAATTCGGGCATAACTTGGCAATATTCTAAACGCCTCTAGCCACATGGCACACACAATACTCACCCTGCAGTAACCAGCCTTCGCTGCTGCGGCTCGGAAGGGTCCGGCGTGGTGGGCGTGAGCACCTCCAGGTCGTAGGGCGCGCCGTGGCTGAGCTCCTCGCTCGTGTAGTACTGCCACACCTCTAAGCAGTTTATGGACGACACTGGCCGGAGGACCTACGTGACAAAAATATGTGCCTGCTGTTCTAAGTGTATCTTTCAGTTATGTTAAAATAACAAAAGCGATTGGCAATACTGGCCACCGCGAAAAAAATCCGCTAGATGGCATTACGTAGCGTGAGGTTCAACATGGAGGTTGGTTGTAGTTTAGTGGTTATTTTCAGACGTGACGAGTCATAATGAGAATGTTAGTCATAAAATAATCTGTGATATTGCAATTGACCGTCCAGCGATTATTGGCCGTGTGGTCTCTGGCAGAGTAGAATATGCCACCCTCACTCTTACCGAGGTGTCGTAAAAGGCGACTAAGGTAAAGCTGCTGGCATGATCATCAGAACCCAGAGAAGGAAAACTCTGCATTTATATCAAAACCCTCGCCAACCCGTCTGCCAAGCGTGGGGAGTATAGCAATTACCCCTCATGTGATTGAGGGAGGCCCGTGCCCCAGCAGTGGGGACTTAAATGGGCTGATGATGATGATGATGATTGCAATTGAACCTTACTACTTAACGATGTCTAGTTTATTTTTCATAGTGATCTATCGAGATCGAGAGAAGGCCTTAATTTGACACAACGTCACACCTATTAGCTTATGACAAGTTAGAGCATTCTCTGCACTATGATTACGTCACCAGCATGACATGGCGTTTCCCAGCCCACCCTCCTAATTTCAGGGTGTAATTTCCGGCTGCGTCCTAAGCTGTTGCTCTGGAGCCCGGGGACGCTTAGACCATGATTCACGATTTGGGGATCCTGGTAATTACAATGCCGTCTGACCGGCCCACCCTGACCAGAGACAATTTAAGTTTTTTGTGCTAATTTGACTCGATCTTGTGCCCAAGCACGTTGAAACTCAAGGGTATTCGAATCGGAAATATGGAAACAATATCACTGCGCCATCAAGTATTCAGGATTTGGGGAGTCTGGTAATTACAATGAAGTGACTGCCGTTTGACCTGCTGTTTTCTAGCCCACCCTGACCAGAGTCAATTTAGTGAAGTTTGTTTTCTAAAATGACTCAATCTTGTGCCTGGGCACAATATCGATGAAACTCAAGGGTATTCGAATCCAAAATTATTTGGGAACAATAACATAGCCACTGCGCCTTCAAGGTTGTATGTCACTCATCATCATAATCATCAGCCCATTTAAGTCCCCACTGCTTGGGCACGGGCCTCCCTCAATCACATGAGGGGTAATTGCCATACTCACCACGCTTGGCAGACGGGTTGGCGAGGGTTTAGATATAAATGCAGAGTTTTCCTTCTCTGGGTGCTGATGATCATGCCAGCAGCTTTACCTTAGTCGCCTTTTACGACACCTCGGTAAGAGTGAGGGTGGCCTATTCTACTCTGCCGGGGACCACACGGCTCACGTATGTATGTGTATGTCACTAATCTGTTGCAAATAAATGTTTCGCTCTCTCAAGCACTTACCGGGTTATCCAAATCGGGCGTGTACAGGAAGTTGTAGAATATGGGCATCTTCTGGTGGTACTTGTCGATGTAGTCGAACAGCGAATGGCCGAAGGACGCGCGCGGCGACGTGCCGTACGCGCCCGCGCCCGCCGCGCCCAGCGAGCCCGCCGCGCCCCCAGCGCACTCCTCCTCCGACCCCGCGCCCGTCTCCACGCCCTGGGACCAAACATTCTTTTTTATAGAACGGCCAATCAGGATGACCTCACTCCGCCTGATGGTAATACAAATACAACAAAATAATTTATTCAGTATCAGGTTTTTACATTTCTGTTTTATGATCGAGGATCTCTTTTAAGTAAATTAATACTTGTGTTAGAGAAACCCCGCTCTCCGTACAATAGCTTTAATAATCTAGTGATACTTAGACGATACAAGAATAACTGTCTTAGAATTTTAACTTAAAAGTAGGTAGTATGTAATAATGATAGTAAGTTCATCATTACAATTATGTATAGAAAGAAAAAAAAAATGTGAGCGAGCGTGCGCGCCGCCGTGAAAGTGTGTGCATGTGTGTGAGGGCGTGTGTGTGCACGGGTATGAGTGTGTGCGTGTAAGTGTGCGTGTGTGTGAGTTTAGCGAGAAGAATAAACCAATAGCGTGATAATGTTTATTATAAATACCTATTTATTAACTTACTAGCTGACCCGGCAAACGTTGTTTTGCCATATAAATAAAAGGGTTGATCGTAGAAGGGTGAAAATTGAGGATTGTATGTATTTTTGTATGTTGTATCATAAAAAAGAGAAATTAAAAATTTTGTCTAAAAAATAAAAATAAAAATTTAGGGGTGGACTACCCCTAACATTTAGGGGGATGAAAAATAGATGTTGGCCGATTCTCATAGATACCGGATAAGCACAAAAAATTTCATCAAAATCGGTCAAGCCGTTTCGGAGGAGTATGGCAACGAAAACTGTGACACGAGAATTTTATATTAACTTATGTAATTATAAGATTTATGAGCTTTTCATTTTATTATATGTTTAATTATATTCAAATATTTTCAAGAAATGTTTCGGTTTTGTCATAATTCCATGTTTTTAGCAATGCTGTAAGATTTGTTTTGCAAGTGTAGTTATTCATGGGATATATATTGAAAATTTCGTTCATTTTATTATACAAATTGGCTGACCGTGCCATGAACTGTCTCCTAGCATACAATGTTTTAATTCTAGCAGATGGAGCAACTTTATGTTTACGTCTTCTGGATAATATAGAGGGGTCATAAGGCAGAGTTTTGTGAGTTTTTAAAACTATACTCAGTAAATAGAGCTGGCGAACCGTCAGAGTGTCACTTGGTAAGCGGCCGTGAAATCCAAATATAAGGCTGACAGGCACAAAAGAACTAACAAAGTACCGATTGTGTCTGCCATCCTCACCCTAATGGCCTGCTGCGATGCCGTTTCACGCCCTGCCTAAAAAACCCCGGATTGTATGAAGGAGGAAACACATGAGCTGGGAGGGCATTCCATGCCGTGATGGTTCGGGGCAGGAACATTTTTATGTCGTTTAGCAAAGGGTCGAAGTTCTAGCCGTCCGCACAAGGCGCTATACAAAATCATTTTTAACCGACTTTTTTCATTTTTAAACGCAAAAGAAGAATGTTCTCAATCCGTCTGTATGTGTTTATGTATTCATTACCCGCCGAAATATTTCCTGAACACTTAAAGGCTTTATTCAGAAACGTTCAATAAACCATTATTAGCAGCAGATTTGACGTTTGAAACAAAAAATGTTTATACAAATATTTAATAAAAAAAAGTATGAAAACTTCTTTATAACACTGTTACCGCTAACAACGATTTCACAAACATTTATAAATGAGACCCTACATCTTCGCTTGAAATCAGATGTGTTAGAAGTCAAATGATTGTCAGATGTTAACAAAAAAAATGATAGAACTGTCATGAGAATTTGTTACACGACAAAAATTAAAACGAATGACGTTTTCTTTGTATGTGTTAAAGCCATTTTAACAAGTAGATAACTCTCGTTTTCTACATCCCTTTCTGTCTACTTTCTTCAACTTACTAGTCAGCTAGTATCCGCCCCCTTGTCGTTCGCGGCCGTGATGCCCAGCTCAACTCGCGGCACCTCGCTGTTGAGCAGGAACGTGCGCAAGCGGCACAACACGCTGTAGTAAAAGTGCGCCCTCTATCTCATTATGCCTCAGCCTAGACAGAAGGATGTCTCAGTCTAGCTACAATTACAGATGTCTCACCAGTCGGCTAGTGTCATCCATCTTGGCGTCAGCGGCCGTGATGCTCAACTCCGCTCGTTGCACTTCGCTGTCGAGCAGGAACGTGCGGAAATGGCACGACAAGGTGTGGTACGAGTTCTCCCTCTATGTCCTGCTGTCTAGCTACAATTATAGATGTCTCACCAGTCGGCTAGTGTCCGCCCTCTTGTCGTCAGCGGCCGTGATGCCCAGCTCCGCTCGCTGCGCCTCGCTGTCGAGCAGGAACGTGCGGAAGCGGCACGACACGCTGTGGTACGCCACGAAGCGGAGGTAGTACTCGTTAAACTCGAACGACAGCGGGAACTGCTTCTGCAACTGAAAGAGGATTGAGATTTTAGTGAAATAGAAATAACAAAGTTAAAGGCTGTCTCTTGACCACAATGGGATATGGGAAAAAAATTTAAACAGGTTCCAATTCGAAAACCGTTTCGAGGCATTTGTATTTTATAACATATTTTAATATTTTTTAAATTTAAAACTACTAGATCAAGGATATTTTCAATAAAATAGCGTTGACCTTCAATTGACCCTAGATACGCTAGCTATTCAGACAGGTTGTATTCAGAAAGGTGGCAACAATGTCTCAGTGACTTATTCACCCAGACCAAGTAACAGATGGCGCTAGTTGTGTTGTATTCAGAAGATCACATTAAGTATAACTTCGTAGTGACAACAATGTCTCAGTGACTTATTCACCCGGACTAAGGAACAGATGGCGCTAGTTTGACGTTCTTCGCAGAGTGACACCAAAACTAAGACTTTACCGTTATGTTACCAGATAGTGATTTGAAATTTCCCCGATCAAAAGGCATTTTAGAAGTATGTTACTTTTTCTTAAGAAATATTTTCCGTAAATTGGGGAAAATGAGGTATGGGAACACTAAGCGTATTTATGACGTCACAAATATACGCTTCGAATTCAAAATGCTTGAAAATTAATTAATAAATAACTACCTACTATTTTACAAAAATATTTAAATTAGTTACTTAAAATAGTAAAAGGCATTGGAAAAAAATATCAACACCATACTTAAAAATTTGTTCCCATAGCCCATTGCACTTGATGGATAGGGGAGGAGGTTACGCGATTGCTTAAAAGATGTCTGTTAACTCTTGCTTTAAAGATGACCAGATTATAACAATCAGGGAACACAGACTTGGGCAAGCTATTTTAAATCTAAAAAAAATCTAAAAATGGTTAAAATGCGTGTTATAATGACAATATTTCATATAATAGCGTCAAGTAAACTGTAAAGATTTGACAATTGTTTTAAAAGTCCGTGAATTCCACAAGTGGGAAAAAAAGTGGTGTGTGGGAATCCAACGCTTACCAGCGCAATCGCTCTCGCCAATATACCTGGCACGTTGGGGTTTTCTCACCAGATTTTCTGACAGAATCCCATACTTATGATACTATATTTCGTGAAATAAACGTGGGTAAAAAAATTTTAGGTATTCACAATTTTGAGAAAAAGAGGGATTATCCTGTGAGAAGGTTGGGGAAGTCAAGTAAATCTACGTACCTGGTGCACGGCGTCGAGGAACATGAGGAAGGTGGGCGTGAAGCCCTGCTGCGGCGCGGGCGCGATGTTGCTGCGCTGCTGGAACTTGTGCCCCAGGGCTAACCACTCCTTCTCTACGATGATGCGGAACCCTTCCAGCGTGCGGTAGTACGGGTCCAGGCAAATCTGGGCCAGCGACGATATCTGTGGGCAATGACAACCACGTAAAAAATATGATCTATAGGGTTTGGTTGGTCAGAAAAAGGTCGATCGACGAATCCAACTCGGCTGGGCAGCGTTCGGGAAGCTACGCAGCATATTTTCGGCCCACCTACTGCAGTGTCTTAAGACGAAAGTCTTCAATGCGTATGTGTTTCCAGTTATGATATACGGAACCGAAACGTGGCCGCTGACAATGTGCCAATTAAGGAGTCTCAAAGTCACACATAGAGCGATGGAGAGGGCTATGTTCGGAGACTCCTTACGTGATCGTATTAGAAATGATGAGATCCGCAGGAAAATTAAGGTCACAGACAGAGCCCAAAGGATTGCATGCCTCAAGTGGCACCTAACGAGGAGAACAGACGGCCGTTGGGGCGTATAGGTCCTCGAGTGGAGGCCACGTACAGGAAGTCGAAGCCGTGGCAGGCACCCCACAAGGTAGACCGACGATCTGGTAAAGGTCGCGAGAATCCATTGGTTGCGTGCGGCACAGTACCGATCTTTGTAGAAAACATTGGGGGAGGCCTATTTCCAGCAGTGGACGTCTATTGGCTCAAATGATGATGATGATGATGGTTTGGTTTGCCTGTCTACGGGTTGAAAGGTCAAACAGCAGTTGCTTCATTGTAATTATCAGCCTATCTCATATTAGCGTGGAATTTCGGGTTGCGTCCTAAGCTATCCGTCTGGAGCCCGGGGTACGCTTATATCATGAGCCAGGAGTGTAGTTACCAGTGTAACCAAATATTGGATCAAGGCCCAAACGCACCTCGGGTTTCTTTAGGCAACAGGAAATTAACACAATGAACACAAATATTAGTTTTAAAGACGCTATTTCTTCGAAAGAAACGTAGATTGTGACCTTGACTTTAGATATAAATATACGTACTCTTTAATATAAAGGATATTTTACAATTATTTCTATCTGTAAAACTAGGCTATCACCTGTGCAGTAACGTCCCAGCCGTCTTCAAGCGAGAGCAGCACGGACGAACCCTGGATGTCTAGCAGGTCCACGACCGCTCCCGACAGCTGGAACAGCTGCCGCAGCTGCCATAGCCATCCAGATTCTTCTATTAATCTGTAAAGATTTAAAAAAATATTACCTTTTGACTAGGCGAATTTTTCTCCCATTTCTCCCTTCAGTGTCGATTTGTAATAATTTGATATAGGTTTGGTTGATATCTTTTTATCTTTAACTGGAGTCAATGAACATTTGCATTGGTTTTCGCTCTTGTGTTACAGATTTATGGTTCAAAATCTCGTGGGAACTATTTTCCCTTTGCTTAATAGTTAAAGTTAAGGAAGCCCTAGGTAAGGGTGAAGCAGCGAGCGCAATGGGGGCTATCGCGTGTGAAATATTCGCTAGATGGCGTGCCTGTGAACTGAGGTCCAACTTCAACATCATAGGCTGATTTATTCGTTAATTGACAATTTGACATTTCACGTCTAAAAATACCCAATTACCTTGTAGATGGACCTCAGCCCTACAATACGCCATCTAGCGGATATTTCATACACGATAGGGGCTCTATTAGCGGTACGGTCTAGTCCCGGCGGCCGGATTCCGACCGCGATTGTGCAGAGATGAGCACCCCAGGCATTTTGTTTAGGGTTTGAGTCCCACAAACCACTTTGTTCCTTACATGTAGTAAGGTGACGGCCATGATGGTTTCCCCCGTGGGTAAAAAAAAGTTCTGTAGGTGTGGAAGAAGAAAAATATAATGTTGCACTCACCTGAGGAAGCCGGGCTGGTCGGGGTCGGACGCGGGCGGCATCGCTGTATGTATTAGTCACACTCACCTGAGGAAGCCCGGCTGGTGTATGAGCGTCGCACTCACCTGAGGAAGCCCGGCTGGTGTATGAGCGTCGCACTCACCTGAGGAAGCCCGGCTGGTGTATGAGCGTCGCACTCACCTGAGGAAGCCCGGCTGGTGTATGAGCGTGGCACTCACCTGAGGAAGCCCGGCTGGTCGGGGTCGGGCGCGGGCGGCGCGGAGGGCACGGCGGCGCGCATGAGCTTCTTGAAGGCGTGGCGCGCCTGGCGCGCGTCGGCGTACTCCACGGGCACGCTCTCGGCGCCGGCCGCGCCCGCGCCCGCGCCGGCGCCCGCCTTGTCCGACACCACGTACAGCGCCGCGCGCCGCCCGCCGCAGCCGCCGCAGCCCTCGCCCGACACTGCCCACGATACATTCAATGCCCATTGTTAAAAGGTTACGTAGTCGAATTTTGATGAAATGTCAAATGTGTTAAGTGCCAGATGAGCAGACGGATCACCTGATGGTGAGCGATATTTGTTTTATGAATAATAAGCCTTTTTCGCACGTTCTTGTCGTACGTGATCCACTTTCCATCACCAGTTATCAGCTTCTTCAAAAATAATTCGGTTTCGTTACGTCGTAATAAAAAAGCACAAATGAGTACACTCATTAGGTTTCTTTCAGTGAACTCGTGAGGTACCCAAATATCGAGCTTTTTTGTGTACCCAGCTTTTATTAAATGCGCCAAAACTGTTTTGTGGTCAATTCCCAGTTCTTCAGCTACGTCGTAACTACTGATGTGTCGATCTTGCTCCACTTTTACAAAAATGGCATCCATTTTATCCGTAATAGGGCGACCATAGCGAGGTGCATCTTTGACATCAAAATTTCCGGATTGAAAACGCTTAAACCTTTGTGCTACTCTCACAAAAAATGCACTAGGTCCATAAACATCGCAAATTTTCGCGGCTTGCGTTGCATTTTTACCTTTTTTTGTAGCGAAATTTTAAAATGAATAGAATTTCTTCATAAGATTAATTTATCTTGACAGTACGAAAAAACATGAAAATCACACATTTTCTTAATTTGAATTTGGAATTATGTTCTTTAAAATTTCAACTTTCAATGATACCAAAACCAGCCAAATACAAATACTATAGCCAAAGAGATTTTGTTACAAGTTCATACATACTATAATGCGAAAAGACTTTTTCCCCAACCTATTATATTCATTGGTCAATGCAATCTTATTTTTTTTCTTTGAAAAATTAGTAATTGGTTTAGTAATTTTAGCAAAATCTTTACAAATTTTCTGGAAATCCAATTAATCCTAAAAATGATTTAATTTTACGAACTGTTTTCAGAATAGGATAGCTAAGAACGGTTTGAATTTTATCATCGTTCTGCTTAAATCCTTTCTTTCGTAATTGTATGACCTAAGTATAGAACTTCTTTGCGTTAAAAATTTTATTTGTCTAATTTAACTTTCAAGTTGGATTTTCTGAGTACATCAAATAGCTTTCTTAATTTGTATAAATGCATTCCTAAATTATCCGAAAATATTATTATATCATCTAAGTATATAAGACAGTGTATTCCTTGCAGACCTCCGAATATGTTATCCATTGCTCTTTTGAATGTAGCAGGTACTGTTTTTTAATTCGACAGACATTCTTGTAAATTCATATTGCCCAAATTGTGTATTAAAAGCTGTTGTGGATCTATCCTCATTTTCTACTTCAGTTTGATGACAACCACTAGCTAAATCTAGGGTCGTAAAGTAAGTACTATTCCCTAATTTGTCAATTTGTATTTGAACAAATCGTTAATAGTAGGAAGAGGGTATTTGTCGTCTAAAGTTATCTCATTAAGTTTTCTGTTAGCTCTCCGCTCGCGTCTTGATTCTTGGGCACCACATGAACAGGTGCGCTCAAAGGCTAGGTTGTACTACATTTTTATATCAGTCTCAAAATAACTGATTATTTTTTGGGGGGGACCTCACATGTACATAATGCTGTTAGGATTATTCATTCGCAGCGGCCCTCATTCTTAAGTTTAGTATCATGCCATAAACGGTGAAATATCCTAACAAGAGCCGATGAACGATGAGATATATTAGATAAGAGTTAAGTATCAGCCTATACAGTCCCACTGCAGGGCAAAGGCCTCCATCATACAAATAAAGTTATCGCTACTATGATGGGCTAAGGCATAATCACCACGCGTGCTTAATGCGGCTTGGTGATCACAAACTCGAGCAATGTTGGAAAAATTCGAAACATACTTTTTGCTCGACCCGGGAATCGAACCCAGGACCATGAGATCTTGGCCCCGTACTTAAACCACTAGACCTTCTTTACTAGAAAAGAGTATAGATTTTTTAAAAAGTTCTCGTCAAAATTGGTCATCATTTCATTGTGTCTCACCGGAGTCCACGTCGGCGGTGGAGAGCCTCTGCCTGGGCGCGTAGAGGTCGAGGTGCGAGGGCTGGCGCCGGTCCTTCAGCGAGCCCCAGCGCCCGAAGTGCCGAGGGCCCGCCGCCGCCGCCGCTGCGCCCGCGCCGCCCCCACCGCCCGCGCCCTTTCCGCCGCTGTTGCGGAGCACGCTGCGGATACACGACAGGCACCATACTCTCAAATACGTACACTTCTTCACTTCCCTCATTTTAGAATAGACTTACAGAAATCAGAAATCAAAGTTGTACAAGAGGTAATGTAGCTAGAAACGACAAAGTAGCTCAAATAATTCACCTTTTTCTTAAGATTTTTCGTACACAAACAAACAGGGCAATTGTTGCATAAACGGGGACGCACTGGGATAAAGTGGTCAGTGTATTAGCTTCCACTCACTAGTATCATTCTATTAAACCTAACACCTAACAAATTTTAACATTTCGAAATAAACTCCTATAAAGGTTACGTTTCATACAGAAAAAAACATTAAAGTATTTTTAATATTAAAACTATTAATTTGCCATAAAAATGTAAATAATATGTTTGAAATCGTATTCCGCACTCGATACGATTGAGAAACTTCAAGAAATCACTAATGCCCTTTTTTACTTTTCCTGAACCAGTGTGCAACGTCGACCAGGATACGAGGATAGATATATACCGGTATTTTTTATCGTTTACATCCCGAAAACGTCATAATAGGTATCGTGAATTAAGTCCATTTAGCTCTTCAAATTATTTCTTATTCTTATTCTTATTTAGCACGTTAGATCAACAAAATAAGCGAAAAAAAAACTGTTGTTCCATACATTATTGCCGGGTGGATATTCTATTTTGTACACAATAAAACAATAACGATGTATAGAGTAAAATCCTTGAGACACAACATTGCTTGGTCTAATCTGAAGGTGTACATCCCCACCCCAAGCCCTGGTAACAAAGGCCTTAAAATATGTTGAAAATCCTATTTTTCGCATATATCTCCAAAACTATTTGTCCTAGCAACATGATACTTTCTACAAAATAGAAGCCGGTTTTCATACGAGAATTTCCGCGCGCGCCTTATTTTGGTCATTTATTGACTGGTCTATTTCATGAGCTCACTAAGAAAGATTTTGCTGTCATACAATAACTAAGAGCTATTGTCCACGAAGCGTAGCTTCATAGACACGTATTCGTTATTATCTGGAAGCATACACTACCTACTGTACGCTTGCGTATGACGAATAAATACGCGTCTATGAAGCTACGCTCCGTGGACAAAAGCTCTTAGAGGAAATAAATTACCTGAGTGTGCCAGCCGCCTTGGTGAGCAGCGGCGTGTGTGTGGGCGCCTGGTCCTCGCAGCACAGGAGTAAGGAGTCCAGGCTCAGGCTGGAGTCCTCGAGGTCGCCGCGCGACATGGGCGTGCAAGCCACCAGCGTCGCCAGGTACCTTTCCTGTCAAACATTACAAGCAACATCACTTCATCACATCATTTCATAATATTTTACTTTTATGCGAAATTAGTAATCGATAGATGCATGGTAAGGAACATGTAAGAGATCGATATTTGAATTAGAATGACGTGCGAGAGTGAGATAGAAGACGAATGGCCTACGATTGTGAAAGGCGTAAAGACGTAGCACTAAGAAGTTTATAATAATTATAAAAGCACTTATTCCTGAAACCTGGAGAAGTCACAAGCTTTAATTTGTGACCTACCCAAGGTTGAATGTCGTGTAGCAAACTTTCGATATTAAGAGCTAATAGTTTGACGTGTGAAAGTCATAATATTTACCATCGACAACTTTACTTTTCTAAGGGCATCCGGGTAAAAACATCAACTTGAGCGAGGGCATACTATCATTACCGACGTTTTCCGAGTAATTTTTACGTGGGTGATAACTTTTTGGCCCTGTGTTGGCGCAAATAAAGAAAGAACAATATTCAATTTTCAATTGATATAATGTCAGCTCACCAACTGAACCGCCAAATGTAACAATAAACTATTTTCTTGACTGACACTAACAGTAGTGACACAACATAATTATGTCGTAATTAGAAAACCGTAATGATAGCTTTTTGCAAAGAGGTTATCGTTTCAAGGGTCGATTAGATAAGCCATTTTATGTCTTAACTTGACATTCAACATAATTGCACTAAATTTTCGACCTTATGGCATTATGAATATTCTAACGACATTTAACGGAAATAGGCCCCAAATTAAAGCTTGTGAGTGTACTATTTATTCTGTCCCACATCTATACAACCCAAAAATAATAATTAAAGAATAGCTCTTTTTGGGGAAACTCGCTTCACACCGTAGTCTTCTTCCTATCTCCAAGATTCAATGTGAAACCAAGAGATACCCAACTAACAATAAAATAAAAAACCTTCAACTATAAAAATGGTGACCACAAATGCGCGTAAGGCCTTACGTAATCAAGCTTGTTTGTACAACGTAGTATGTGTTAATATGTGTATGGGACGGAATCTTTCAAATAATAATATGTCATCAATCGACACAGGCTGTCGTTTATTATTCGTAGGCCTTCGACGTACTAGGTCACAAATCGTTCTCAGACTTTCCTCACTCAATCACCTCCAGGAATCGAACGAGTGCCAAGCGACCCACACTACGCTATCGAACCGTGGTCCACTTCAAGAAATATTCCAACGATGTGACATTTGCTTTGTTGAAAAATGTGCTTCCAATTTATTTTATTTATTTTGTTTTATTCAGGAGAGCAACAGCTGTCTTAATATGGTAGCAAATACAATAACAGGTCTTCACTGAAAGAAATAAAGTAGGTAACAGTTTTAACATGCGTAGATCTTAGAAAGCAACGGATCAAGATGGCAGTGAAGAAGTAAAAATAAAGTTAAAAACATTGTTACATATTGTTGCCGTTATTGGCGGCTTCCGTAGCCACAGAACAGAACAAATATGTAGGTACTTATAACAATATATAACATGTACCTGTTCTATACTAGAGGTAGTTTCAGTGCCGCTCTGCGCGGCGCCGGGGTTCTGGTGCGTGGCCTTCAGCATACCCATCACGCCTTTATGGTGCGACGCCGCCGACCTGACACGACAGAAAAAACATCATAATAAGCCTGTTCCGGAGAAAAGAAATTATAAACATCAGCTATGTCTAAGAATAAACCACAAAATATGAAATCATAAAACTTATGACTTATTTTTATTTATGAGAGACTGAATAACCATCTCTCGTCTCCACCATGAAAGATGAGGAGAACCATTTTGTTAAATACGATTTTAAACTATCGCGTTGCATTATACTAAAATTCATATATCAGGGCAAGTGTTGGAGTGACTTCACTGAGATTTTATTTAGTGACAGTGTAAATATTGAAAATCAGAGGGCACCCGAAGACTCACAAGCCGGGCGTAGCCGACGAAGCCGTACACCTTCAGTCCGCTTGTGACCACGGCCGTTGTAACGCAGTCGAAATGTCAAGCAGTACTACAATGTACTTGTTAATTTTGCCCCGTTTTATGAATTTTAAGATGGGGAGAACCGCTGAGGGTTATCGGCGCCATATCATTGGTCAGCGGCATTACCCCGCCTTTTTTTTTCAGTGTAAACCGTCATGGCCGTCAACTTGCTACATATGGGGAACAAGGCGGTGAGTGGGACTCAAACCTTAACTAAAACCATTGGGGTTTCCACCTCCGCGCAGTCGCGGTCGGAAACTCCACAGCCGGGACTAGACCGTACCGCTATTTGCACTCACCACTTCACCCCTATCTGGCGCAATACAACCCTTCGACGCTGTACCACCTACGAGGATACCCAGTAAGGTCGTCCCCCGAGGAGTCGTATACTGAGCAAGCCACTCCCCAGCAGTGGGTACGCTCACGTACTCTGAAAGCCCGATTAGTCACCTCTTACGAAAGGCCGGGAAAACCTTGGCAGTATTCTTAAACGCCCCTAGCCTTAGGGCGCGGCATTACCCCGCCTAGATCAACGTATAGTGCTGTTACCTGGACAGCAGCGCGTGTGTCCGGGGATGCCGCCACGTGATGACGGGCAGGCGGCCCTGGCGGTAGCAGCGGGAGATCCGGCGAAGTGACTCGTCGCCTATGCTCTCCGGCGCCGGGATCACGGCTGGGTAACTGAAACATACATAGATTCATTTTAGAAATAAAAATTCTTGACTATGCTGGCTTGGTAACGTAGAGACAATAAGATTGGGAGGTCAAAAAGTTATGGGATGATTTTCGGAGCACGGACGGTGTCCGAGATATCACTGGACGGACGAAAAGGCCATGGACTTCAAGGCACTAAATGTGCACGATTGGGTGAAATTCGCCCTGGGCCTGAATAAAATAGCAAACTTTGGCGTCGGAGGACATATACAAATTTGAATCGTTTTAAGAAGAGTTATATTCGGGAGTTCACCCGTAATCATCACCGGGCAGCGAGTCATTCAAAGAGCTTGATTGGTGTGGAACTGCCTGAGCGCGAGTCGCTTGTGCTTTGATGTGTCACGTTCCATTTGGGGAGAAGTGACATTTAGATGGGGTGCCCAGTCCCACGCGTAGGCGCGCTCGCGCATAGCTCCAGCCCCGGCACTATCGGCACGTACGGAGGTACGTGCCGACAGTGCTGGGCAGAGCGTGTAGACGGCGTTGGCATGCGCCAGGCGGAAGGGCGGTTCGCACAGCCCCAGGCGCGCCCAATCCCGCGCGTAGGCGCGCACGCACATAGCTCCAGCCCCGACACTGTCAGCACGTACCTCCGGCAGAGCGTGTAGACGGCGTTGGCATGCGCCAGGCGGAAGGGCGACGCGCACAGCCCCAGGCGCGCCCAGTCCCGCGCGTAGGCGCGCTCGCACATAGCTCCAGCCCCGACACTGTCAGCACGTACCTCCGGCAGAGCGTGTAGACGGCGTTGGCGTGCGCCAGGCGGAAGGGCGACGCGCACAGCCCCAGGCGCGCCCAGTCCCGCGCGTAGGCGCGCTCGCACATAGCTCCAGCCCCGACACTGTCAGCACGTACCTCCGGCAGAGCGTGTAGACGGCGTTGGCGTGCGCCAGGCGGAAGGGCGGTGCGCACAGCCCCAGGCGCGCCCAAACCCGCGCGTAGGCGCGCTCGCACATAGCTCCAGCCCCGACACTGTCAGCACGTACCTCCGGCAGAGCGTGTAGACGGCGTTGGCGTGCGCCAGGCGGAAGGGCGACGCGCACAGCCCCAGGCGCGCCCAATCCCGCGCGTAGGCGCGCTCACGCAGGCGCTCCAGCGTGCGCCCGGCGCCGCTGTCGCCCACGCCCACGCCCGCCTCGCCCCCGCCCACCAGCTCCAGCTCCTCCACTGAAAGAGACATACTTTGTTTAACTTACGCCTGTATAAACATGTTGTAATTCATAAGTTTTGTATACACAAAACTTATGAATTACAACATGTTTATCCCAGTTTAGAAATGTAGTATTAACATACACATACAAAATATTACAATACCCACGTGTTAAAAGGAGATGAAAATAGTGCATTGTGATACACGGAGTTCCCACTTTCAGGGTTTTTGTCCGATGAAATCTAAAAAGTTCCACTTAGCTCGCGCAGTCGCACGGTTCTAGCTGCGACCATTATCTTAATTGATGTGTCGGCGGCGATCGTCATTGGATTGGTCGAGCGCACTCCTCGATTCACGTACCGCGAACCATGTGAAGTTCGACTTTGTGGTGACAAAGTTAGAGCGTATTTTATCATCATCATCATCAAAATCCTCTATTCTCTTATCTAGACGTCAAATCGCTTGCGAGTAAGAAAGAGACAAACTTACGCGACAGAGTGTCGGCTGACAGAGACGACATGAGCGGCGGTGAGGTCAGCGACCTCGCGTCGGCCGACGGCAGCACGTATTTCTGCCGCTTGGACGGTTTGGGTTTGAGACCCGCTTTCCGCGCAGTCTTCAGTAAAGTCTTTTTGGCAAAACCTCTGAAAAATAAGCAATAAAGTGATTGTTGTAGTAATAAAATAAAATAGTTCGTTGATTTTTTAAAGATGAAATTTATTTTGTTGTGTACCTATTTATACATTTAGTTAACTGTGGTACTAACGGTTTAGTTCATCTCGGTGAAGGATAGATTTTATACACCATGATTATTTAACCGTCTTACTTCCTTATCGAGGGCATTATACCGATGAAAACAAACTTTTTTCGCAAGGAACATATTGTCTTATCTCAGAAAAAAACACCTTCCCATACAAAGTAAAATCAGTCGATTGGTGCAAATTTTATAGGAAGGCAATTTGTTTTGAGATTAGACCCTATGTTCCTTGGGGAAAATGAATGAATGAATAAAATTTTATTTGGTAAACACATCACAAACATAGTACAAGAAAATATAAAAGAAAGAGACACTTTGCCGTGACGTGTTACCAAAATGGTTACCACTCAGCTGCTTTGTCACGGCGGATGGCCATGACGCTGGTATTCTGTGGGAACCATTGAGGTAGAATCACCGGCTTATACAATTTATATATAAAAAAAAAAGACACATAAAGATGCAAACATTCAAATAGTAATAATAAATGTACATCGAAATTGAAATCCATATAAAGTATCCTATGTGTGCTTATTTGGGATGCGGGCGTGCATACTGGTGTGTGTGGGTACATTCGTGCGTGTGAGTGTGAGTGCGGGCGTGCGTGTGTATGCGCGTAGTTACGTCACGTTACGTCAGTGTTGGTGTGTGTGATAGAAGGTGTGTATGAAAGAGAGTGTGGATGTTGTATAGTATAGTACAGCACGGCTGCGCTTACGTCATAGCTACTTGCTCGTCGAACAGAAATTTCCTTAGATGACGTTTAAAGGAGAAAGCAGACTGTGAATTTCTGATCGGCGGCGGCAGGTTGTTCCAACATTTAGTGGCAGCGTAACGAAAGCTGCCACGAAACGCAGCCGTGCTGTGCTGTGGACACCTTAGGCGTGGGGCAATACGCATCTTGCATTGAGTGAACTTTAACTTGTGGTATAGATAGGGTGGTTCTTTCTTTATGATGACATCAAAAAGTAAGGATGCAAAGTGAAGTGTGTAGCGAGCGGACATATTAAGTAAATTGTTTTTATTTAAAAATGGCGTTATACGGGAACGTCGGGGAACTGGGAAACAATAGCGCGCACAAGCATTTTGAATACGTTGAATAAGCTTTTTTGTACGACCCAGCAGACATCCTCCAAAAACAGTGATAGCGTAGTTTAACTTCGACAGAACAAGCGATTCACACAGCTTAATCCGAGTCTCTACATCTACGTAATCACGTACGCGGTAGAGAATTTTTAGCCGGTAAAAACAATTCCGCGTGATCTCCAGTACGTGCCCCTCGAATTTCAGCCCTCCTTCCATGACAAGGCCAAGGTTTCGTGCTTGAGATACGTGTTCCAGGAGCTCCCCCATCATGCTCACTTGTGGGTTTTGAACAGTTATTTTATCCAACACGTTTTTCGAACCAAAAATCATGTATTTGGACTTGTGAGGATTCAATACCAGATTATTTTGATCGCTCCACTGGCTAACACGGTCAAGATCTTTATTTAGATTATCCACAGCTGCATCAGTTAATTCAGGTTTAAACGAGATGTAGAGTTGGAGATCGTCCGCGTACAAATGGTAATTGCAGGTTTTTATGTTGGTAATGATATCGGCGGTATATAACACGAAGAGTATTGGTCCTAGTATCGATCCTTGAGGAACTCCTCTTGTGACTTGGGTTGTGCAAGACCGTGACATGGAGCCATTGTCATTTTGAGTTTCTACATATTGTTTGCGCTCAGACAGATAACTATCGAACCATTGGATTGCCAAATCATCGAAACCGTAATATCTCAATTTAGACAGAAGAATTGTGGAGTTGATAGTATCAAAAGCACGCGAATAGTCCAACAACACCAAGATAGTACCTTCGCCAACATCTTGTGCTGCCAGTATATCATCCACAACGTCCATGAGAGCTGTAGCAGTACTGCGACTTTTCCTGAAGCCAGATTGTTTGACTGGAAGGATGTTATGCTTTTCAAGAAACGTAGTCATTTGAATGCATACAGCTCTTTCCACAATCTTCGACAAAAATGGAAGAATACTGATGGGGCGCAAGTCTTTGTAATCAGCGGGATGGTGTGTCTTAGGAACTGGTTTGACAATAGCTGTTTTCCACAAAGTCGGAAAAACGCCAGTTTTTAAAGAAGTATTTACAATTGAAGTAATTACTGTAAGTGTGTATGGCATTGTAAGCAGAATCATATCCAATGAGATACCGTCTGTACCTAGGGCATTCGTTTTAATAGATTTAATTATGCTTAGTACGGTGGCTTCACATACAGGTTGGAAAGAAAACACGGCAGAACTAAATCTAGCAGAAATCAAATTATTGACAACCTGTGGACTAGTATTACCATTACCAGGAATATTTAAAAAGTTACTATTAATGATATCCGGATTATTTAAGTGGAAGGGAATATCGTAGTTTTTCTTCTTAAAATTGGCAACATTTCTTTTTATGTGCTTCCATAGTAATTGAGGATTTTTCGTATATTTATTAATGTATTGGTTAAAATAAACAGACTTTTCTCTGTGAAGTGCTGAATTTACGACCGCCTTTAGTTTTTTATAGTAATTTTTATGTGTTTCCAATTTAGTTAATTTAAACCTTGCATGCGCTTCGTCCCGAAGCTTCATCATTTCCTTGATATTATAAGTTATCCAAGGGTGTGAGTAAGATTTCATATAAGTACGTTTAGTGGGAGCGTGATGGTCGAACAGCTGAATTACACATTGATTAAATCTTTGTAAAGTAATATTTACATCATCATTTATAAAGTCATTCCAAGGAACTCTACTAGCATTATTATTAAATTGATCTAAGTTTATATTTTTTAGGGATCTATAAATTATCCACTTAGGGGGCGGTTTGTCTTTTTTAATATTAAGGCAGCAAGTGATAAAAGCATGACTACTAAGATCAGGAATATGCTCAACTAACAATTTTGAAATGCGAGAGTCGGAGCAGACTACATCTATTAGAGTTTCGCTGTGGTCTGTAAAATGAGTTGGTTGATCCACATACTGAGTGAGGTTGAAACTGGTAAGAAAATCATTTATCTTTTTTGTATTGGTATCCTGACTATTCAAAATGTTTATATTAAAATCTCCAAGCAGAATCAATTTATCAAATTTACCGAGTGATGCTATGGTCTCACTCAGAGCATCCATGAAAGTATCGACGTCAAGCCACGGAGGACGATACGCCGTACCGATTGCTAATTTTATACAATTTACGTTTAGACTTAACCACATTTGCTCTACCTTAGACGCGGATGGATGGTTAATGACTCGTGCGTTTATTCCCTCTTTAATATAAAATCCCACCCCACCACCTCGAGAACGAACAGAGACTGGTCGTGGTACATGGCGCAAGCGGTAGCCGGGAGGCGCAGGTGCGCGCCCTTCTTCGCCCGCTCTGAGCCAGGTTTCGTTGATCGCCATAATGTCAACGTTTTGACGTTCCATAGCCACTAAAAATTCGTCATGTTTCGTCCCAAGAGATCCAGGATTTAATAAACCAATATATATTTTTTTGCACTTTAAGAATTGTATGACAAATGAAAAGGAGATCTGGATATGCAAGCAATGCAACAGTAGCCGTCGAAGTAGTGTAATATGGCGCCATTCTGTGATACCAAAGTATACAGACAGGTTCAGAAGCAGTAGTGAACAATAAAAAAACCTATAATTGACTTGTGTCAGAGGTATAACATTGTATGCATTGTTGTTGAGTGATGAAAAGTAGTATGTGTGGTCTATATAAGTAAAACACGCTTTTAACAAACATTGATTATAAAAATTAAGCAACAATAAAGTTATGCAAGTTAACATACAAACCACAACCGCAATATCATATAATAAGACTAATTTGCAGCAAAGTTTACGGATATAATGAGCGTCATTCCAACTAAAGGTCCACCAAAAAGCCTTGTATATAATCGAATAGATATTTTTGTAAATCAAATTATAGTAAAATGAGCATGAAAAACTAAAACATTCACTTAACAAGAAAACAAAATCGTAATGTTTAAATAACAATCGTAGACTATTATTAAGAATAACAAAATACTCATGACACTTTTTCTTAGACTTTGCACTTAGAATATTTAGCTTAATAAACAATACGAAATTTAAAAACAAATTAAATAAAAAAAAATGAGCAAACTTTATCGTATACCAAAAACTTTAGCAATGTCAGCTTCCGATCGCAGGCGGTGGCGCGGCTCCCCGTGCTCCTTTCGAGCATACAATTTACCTTCACGGGTCCATACGTACCTCCACTGCAAACGTGACGATTCACTACGGGCTTTGTAGAAGAGACTGCGGTTTGTGGGAGTTAAGCGTTCATTCACATAAAAAGGCCGCGCATCTGATTTCAAACCTAAGCCAGCCGTAGTCGCATCCCGACGTACTCGTGCAGCGGCGAGCAGCTGATCGCGCTGGACTCGACGCGCCAGTCTCACCACCAGAGGGCGCGGGCGGGGCGGCGAAGAATCCTCTGCCAGTCCACGTCGAACGGGACCTGCACGTTCTGCGCTTACTAAGTCTCGTTCCTCCAGCTTTACACCAAGTTTTTGGGCTATGGTGAGTGCGACATGACAGCAGCTCTCATTATTCTCCTCAGGTATTCCAGCGATTTCTATGTCGTTCGATAACAATTCTTGATCACGGTCATTCAAATCTAATTTGAGGTCTGCAATTGTCTGCTGTAAGGTACCGGGTGCGACGCCAACACTTCGCTGTTGGTGTTGCTGTTCGACAACGACGACTCGAGCAGAAAGTTCATCTATCCGGCGGTTGCATGTCTCGACGGCGGTTTTCAGGTTGGTTATTGTGCTCCGAAACTCCTGCATCTCTTTACGAGCCGCCTTCATCTCCTCTCGTAGCAGCCTTAACTCGGAAATAAGCTCACTAGTCATGTTTTTTATGTAGCGTCCTCCAGCGGTGAATAGTAACAGTTTTTAGTTACGCTGCTCTCTAATAGATGTCGCCAGTAGTTGTTGAATATCATGCGTTTCGTCTAGTCCGCTCGTACTTTGACAAATTCAAAATAACCGTTTTCACTGGTATACGCAATTTGCAGTTATTTCAATGTTCTGCAGTGTTATTTGGCTTCAAGATGCACAACACGTATGTCGCTGGTGTTTCAGTAAAAAACAGATACTTTCGCTGTCAAAAAGCACTAAACTATTTCACTTTGGTTCACACGAAGTTTTCTCTATTTTTGTCACAACCGTGGTATATATCAGCTTGATAACACTTGTACGTAATATTTGTACATATGCTTTGCCAAATAAACTAGTTTTACGAAGAAATATGTATTTATAAATTTTTGCCGATTTATTTTCTACGGAGCAGTTGTTTACCGTGCCGGTTTCTAACCTTTTCTTTTTGTTTATTATCATCAGTATAATGTCCTCGATAAGGGGGTAAGACGGTTGAAAAAGCACGGCGTAGATGTTCTTTGTAATAACGACATCTATAAAATCCTGATTTATGCTTCAAGCGAGTCAAAGTCAAGTTTCATGTTTGTTTAACTTTACTTATTTCACCTTACTGTTGTAATTACTTAAATTTTTCGAATTATATATACTACTAGCTGACCCGGCAAACGTTGTTTTGCCATATAAATAAAAGGGTTGATCGTAGAAGGGTGAAAATTGAGGATTGTATGTATTTTTGTATGTTGTATCATAAAAAAAGAGAAATTAAAAATTTTGTCTAAAAAATAAAAATAAAAATTTAGGGGTGGACTACCCCTAACATTTAGGGGGATGAAAAATAGATGTTGGCCGATTCTCATAGATACCGGATAAGCACAAAAAATTTCATCAAAATCGGTCAAGCCGTTTCGGAGGAGTATGGCAACGAAAACTGTGACACGAGAATTTTATATATTAGAAGAAGATTAACATTGAAATCAATTGTTATCGTGACTTATTGTTATTTTGTAAATTACCTATTGTATGCCTATAAAGGTAAGCTGTGAGAACCTTTTTTAATGTAAGACCTACTCTCATGTAAACCACAGTTTAAAACAATTAAGAGTTATGATTATAATTAATAAATATTTCACAACATCACATATATTGATCTGACTCCGAGATAGGTAGCTCAAGCACCTGTGTTACGGATATCAGAATCAACAGTGGGATTATAAATATATACATATAATACTTTTCTTTTGTAAATACATACTTATAATACGTATAAAACACCCAGACCAATACAAACAGACATGTTCATGCACACAAATGTTTGTACTGTGCGAGGATCGAACCCGCAACCCTTGGACCAAAGGCAGCGTTCACTACCACTGTTCCAAACTGATCGGATTATGAAAGTATTTATATGTATTTATATGACTGACCGGATGGCGCAATTGGTAGTGACCCTGCCTCTTATGCCAAAAGTCGTGGGTTCGAACCCCACCCTGGACAAACATTCGTGCGATGAACATTTGGGTTTGTTCAGTGTCTGGGTGTAATATATGTATTTAAGTATATATTTGTGTTGCTCTGTTGTCTGATATCTGTAACACAAGTGCTTAAGCTACTTAGTACGGAATCAGGTCAACGTATGAGATGTTGTGAGAAATATTATTATTATTAATTATATGCAAATAATGTAAATAAACTTGGCCGTGTGGTCCCCGGCAGAGTAGAATAGGCCACCCTCACTCTTACCGAGGTGTCGTAAAAGGCGACTATGGTAAAGCTGCTGGCATGATCATCAGCGCCCAGAGAAGGAAAACTCTGCATTTATATATAAACCCTCGCCAACCCGTCTGCCAAGCGTGGTGAGTATGGCAATTACCCCTCATGTGATTGAGGGAGGCCCGTGCCCCAGCAGTGGGGACTTAAATGGGCTGATGATGATGATGATGAATGTAAATAAATACTTTGACTTTGTGGTGTTTTACGGTTTGCAAAGGCTTGAACAGAAACAGTAGGCCGGGCCTCACTTGAGCGTGTGGTGCTTGGGCTGGCTGGCGGGCGGCGGCGGCGCGGCGCGCGGCGCCAGCGCGAAGTGCATGGCGGCGTGCGCCGGGTGCCGCAGCCGCGCCAGCTGCTTGCGGAACGCCTCCGCCTGCTCGCTGCTCACCTCCTCGTCCAGCGCCACCTACACGGCAACACGACAACACGACACAACCGCTAATGTAATGTCACATACAACATTTCCCGACATATCTATAGTCCATTCAGTATCTGAAGGTGAAAAGGACAATGGACAACATTTCATATTTTTGACATGTCCATACTTGTTTTTTTATATGAAAATAGACAGAAAATTACAGACCCATCATTTTTCTTTTCAAAATTGTAATTCTTTAATATTCTAATAGACTAAGCGCCAAATGACTTCATCGGACGGCTGAATACAGCGATATCCTTTGCTTATCATTGTTTTAAAATAAAAAAAGGTACTACTGTCAAAGGTAATTAATACTAGTGTCAACATTGTCAACGTCTTCTTCATTAAACGTTGACAGTTGTCTTTTTTTTTGACCGTTGCATTCATGGGTTTGGCATTTTCGTAAATTTTAATAACTATAATGTGCTACGCAAAGAATATTTTTACATTTCTCCGTCCGATGACGTCATCTTACGTTTTTTAGTTTTTTAATTTTTTCTCAGTAAATAAGCATATAAAAAATGACTAAAATATTATCCGAGCAGCGGAAAAGGAAATAAAGAAATGTGTATTTTTTTTTCAGAAGCTTAACAATTTTTTGAATGTTGTCCATTCGGAAGTCCCATAGCTCAGCATTGGTACTGGGAAAGGCTTAATGAAGCATGCATGGTAAAGTCAAAGTATGGGAGAAATGGCAAACATTTATTCAAGCTTGAAACATATGCCATAGATCACATGTGCAAGTGAGAAATATAAATCTTAAACAAAGAATCGTACATATACATTCTTAGTGCAGCCAAGCGGCACTGAAGGCATGGCAAGCGAAAGTGGACTCTAAGTAGGTGGTGGGAGCCATCAAAACCCTAAAACTGCTTAGGACGACACAACAGGAAGGCTCTTGTGTATACCGGTCACTGAGGGCTACACAGAAAACGAAAAGGCTGATGAGCTTAGCAAGAAAGGGCTCTAAAGCAAATACATTGGACGGAACCTTTTTGTTGGCACTATCGAGCTGCACCATCCCATATGACCTTCGCAATATGTATACGAAGAGCAAACTAAGGCATGAGAAAATACTGGAATGAGAAAACATTCAAAGGCCTTCATAGGAGACAATACAAAGATAGGGAACAAATTCTTCTCGGAGGCGATATGACAACAGAAACAGGAAGCTCATAGGAGCGTTACAGGGCATTATGCACGAACAAAATGCTGATGAAGATGACGATAACATCGAACAGCGCCTGCAGAGCATACCAAGAGGAGATACGGAAACCATAGAACATCTTCTATGTGAATGCGACTCACTAGCCGAGGCAGAATTGTCTTCTTAGTAACGCTTATATCCTAAACCAGCAGACTACAGGCCCTTCCTCAATCCGAAAGACATCGTGACGCTGATGAAACGGTCTTTCGTTGAGTAAGAGCGCAAAAGATAGGGGATGTACATAAAATCCTTAGGGTTCGACGTGCCCATGAAAAATTGCCCCTAACAGATAAGATATGAAGCATGCATGGTATATTTTTTGTCAAGTGACAGCTGTCATTCTTACGAATTTTTTTCGAAATAGGTGAGATTCTCATGCGCCTCGTCAGTTTACTGTGTGTTTGTGTAATGCGTAAGCATTTGTGTGTGTATACCTTGATGAGCTGGAAGGTGGCGGAACGCAGTTGCAGTCCCTCCTGCAGCGAGGTCTCGAGGTGCGGCAGGTAGTGGGTTCGCACCGCCTTCTCGCGCGTCAGCGAGCACAGCGGGAACGATCGGACTACTGTCTGCTCGCACGCTGTACACAAACGAAATGTTATTTATTTTTGTATAGAAAAAATGGTACTGAATAAATAAAAGGTCATTAGTTAATGGATGGAATAAAATGGATGTGTTAGGTGACGAGAACGAATAAAATAAGGAAAGAGTATTTAATTACAGCTAGTATGAAAGCGGATGAAAAACCAAGGATATGTGATAAGAAGAGATGAATAACATGTAACCGAAAGAGTGCACTCTTTCACACTTACCTACATCACTCGAGTGATGAGAATGAATGTTAGTAAGTGGAGGAACAGTGGACGTCCGAAAAAGAGATGGATGAATATTGTGAAGAATGATATGATTGAAAAGGAAATAGATGAATCGATGACGAATGACAGATACGTATGAAAGAAGGAAACATATTACGTCACCCCAGATAAACTGGTAATAAAGATAGATAATGATTATGTGAGTCATGGAAGGCTACCTGTCCACTGTTGCAGAGCGGTGAGCGAGGCAAAATCCACAAATAATATAGCATAGCACAAAACCCAAACCCGGATTACCTACGTCAGTGCGAAAGCCGTTACATCGAATTTTGTTTCTTCGAAAACCTTTCATCGACATTACGATACTGCGATGCTTTGGTACATCGATGTCTTGTTACTGCGATGTAACGTTACATCGAAAAACTTTACTTCGAATGATTTTACTACGATGCCTTGTTTAATCGACGTATTGTTACTGCGATACTACGTTACATCGAAAACTGTACAGCGAAGTTTTGTTCAATCGATTTTTTTGTTACTGCAATGTAATCTTAGTTATAAAAAATATTTGAAACGATCCTTCTGCGAAAATAAAGTACCACGGCGTCACGTGGAGCTACCCTTGTTGGTCCTTATGTTTGAGAAACAAATGCTATTTTTTCATTGGGGGAAATAGACCTGACGCCGACTGTACATCGATTTGGTTTAGCTACTAAACTAGATCTATTTCTAACAATTGCGGACCGTCGGAGACTTGGCAGACATGTTTTATTTACCTATTTAATAATTTTGTTTTGCTAAATAAATAGTAGGTATACATGTTTGCCGAGTCTCCCACGGTCTGCAGACATGCAGTAGATCTGGTTAAGTAGCTAAAAATTTTAAACCTCTGACCAGGCTCTCTGCTTAAAACTAAAAATAGTCGTTTCAGTGTTATGGAAAAAGTTCAATGATCGATAACAAAACAGAATATACTTGATTTTCACAGAAAGATCGTTTAAAATATTTTTTTATAACTAACAATACACTGCAGTAACAAAACGTCGATTGGAGAAGACTTCGCAGAACAGTTTTCGATGCAACGTAGCATCGCAGTAACAATACGTCGATTAAACAAGGCGTCGCAGTAAAATCATTCGAAGTAAAGTTTTTCGATGTAACGTTACATCGCAGTAACAAGACATCGATGTACCAAATTCGGTGTAACGGCTTTCGTACTGACGTAGGTAACCCCAAAAACCCCGCTCCTCAGTGACCAAAGTTCTTCTCTTGGTGGATTTTAGCTCACCGCCGCTTTCACTCACCGCTAATCAACCTCGCTCCATTCGGTGGAGAGGCAGTCTAATTTACATCACACGCTTAAGCCCTTATTAGCGAATCACGTAATTGATGCATTAGAGTCACTCACCAAGGGGTTGGTAGGCGTGCCCTTGAACAAGAGGCGGCAATTGGTGATGAACAGCGCGAGCGTTTCTCACTAGCAGCGCCCGTAGCCTTTCAAAACCTTGACCCCGGACCATGCTCGGCGCTACTGTACGCGGCTGTAAAGTGAGTCACTCACCGACGGGATCAGTAGGCGTGCCTTTGAACACGAGGCGGTAATTGGTGATGAACAGCGCGAGCGTTTCTCACTAGCAGCGCCCGTAGCACTGGCCCTTCAAAACCTTGACCCTGGACCATGCTCGGCGCTACTGTACGCGGCTGTAAAGTGAGTCACTCACCGACGGGATCAGTAGGCGTGCCTTTGAACACGAGGCGGTAATTGGAGATGAACAGCGCGAGCGTTTCTCACTAGCAGCGCCCGTAGCCTTTCAAAACCTTGACCCCGGACCATGCTCGGCGCTACTGTACGCGGCTGTAAAGTGAGTCACTCACCGAAGGGATCAGTAGGCGTGCCTTTGAACACGAGGCGGTAATTGAAGATGAACAGTGCGAGCGTTTCTCACTAGCAGCGCCCGTAGCCTTTCAAAACCTTGACCCCGGACCATGCTCGGCGCTCTGTACGCGGCTGTAAGGTGTGTCACTCACCGAAGGGATCGGTGGGCGTGCCCTTGAACACGAGGCGGTAATTGGAGATGAACAGCGCGAGCGTTTCTCACTAGCAGCGCCCGTAGCACTGGCCCTTCAAAACCTTGACCCCGGACCATGCTCGGCGCTACTGTACGCGGCTGTAAGGTGTGTCACTCACCGAAGGGATCGGTGGGCGTGCCCTTGAACACGAGGCGGTAGTTGGTGAGGAACAGCGCGCCCTCCGCCGGCAGGAGCGGAGCAGCGCGCCCGTCCGCCACCAGCAGCGCGCGCAGCGCCGGGCCCGCCAGGCCCTCGCCCGGCACCAGGCTCGGCGCCACTATGCGCGGCTGGAGCCACAAACAAACGCTCATACCATGCTACAGTGCGACCATGATCGGAGGCCTTCCCATGAGTTTGAGATACTGTCTTCACTATCCAAAACTATTGCTCTGTCTCTTTCACATGCACCATTTTTTTTATAGTGACACAGTATATTGGCTCTCCTCAGCCTGATGGTAAGCAGGAGAAGAGCCCTCGTTGCAATTACAACGGAAGCGATGTCAGGCATCACCTCCGTTGGGGCTGCCATACTGGCCCGCTAGATGCTTCTTCACGCTTCGTTTGAAGGAATCCATATGAAAGGGACAAAGCGATAGTTTTCGTTAGAGAGAACAGGTACTCTCGGGAACCTCAATTAATTAAGGATGGAAATGATTGCTATTTAAAAATCATAATAATTTAATCATGTGATCATTTTGTCACTGTGAAATCACCTGCTATTTTACATCATTAGGCCAAAACATTCAGAAAGGTGCACGCTTGGTGTCGTATTGTTTCGGAAATACTCGATACTTGAACCAAAACAAATACAAATTATAAATAGAATTAGGCAACAGGTGAAATATCAATTGATTCGAATCGAACGAACCATCGTATTTTACATACATTTAAACCCACCTCACCCAGCCGCTCACTGCGCTTCATTGTGTACACTTCGGTCACATTTGATGATTTGTCATATTGGTGTACGTACACGCGACGCGCGCAGTGACCGAGTGTGATTTGTCATCGACGGTCATGCCGCGCGTGGACGGTGACCGCGCTGCGAATTATATCGCGAGCGTAAAATCACACTCACTGTGACTACGATTCAGAATAGCAAGGATGACATATGAATGGACAACATTTCATATTTTTAACATGTCCATATTGTTTTTTTATATGAAAATAGACATCAAATGAACAGAACCATATTTTTTCTTTTTTCAAAATTTGTCCATTTTCATGCATAAAATAATTATTGAAATTCTTTATATTCTAAATAGACGTAAGCGCCAAATGACGTCATTGGACGGCTGAATACAGCGATATTCCTTTGCTTATCAGTGTTTTAATAAAAAAAGGTACTACTGTCAAAAGTAAATAATACTAGTGTCAACATTATCAACGTCATTCATTCATTCAAACTGTCAAAAAAAGACAAGTTGACAAGTTGTCTTTTTTTGACAGTTGCATGTCATGGGTTTGGCATTTCGTAAATTTAAAACTATAATGTGCTAAGCAAAGAAATATTTTATATTCTGCCGTCCGATGACGTCATCTTACGTTTTTTAGTTTTTAATTTTTTTCTCAGTAAATAAGCAATATAAAAAATGAATAAATATATATTCGAGCAGCGGAAAAGTAAATAAAGAATTGGTATTTTTTGTTTCAGAGCTTAGCAATTTTGAAATGTTGTCCATTGTCGTTGCTATCAATCTTTTGTGCCATGTTTGCAGTTAATCGAAATAAAATGGCGGCGCTAGTTAGGGTTGCCAGATGGAACGTTACCTTCTGCACGGGCGGCAGGCGGCGGCTCTCGCGCGCGACGGCGTCGAGCGTCTCCAGGTGCATGTGCACCACGCCCGGCACCATCTGGTGCAGGCAGCGCACGTGCTCCGCCGTCACGCCGCCCTCCGTGCACACCTGCACCAACACGTCACAGATATAGCAACTATGAGGGCTATCGCGAATGAAAACACCCTCAGGGCCGATTCGACCTATCTTAATAATAATATCCTCCAACCGATTACAGCTACGGCGACCAATCTCAACGTTCAACCACGTACGCAGGATATGTGGTTTATTCCCGCTGTCCACCCTCTGCTTGTCCACGCCGGGTGGACAGTGAAACAATTGTTAAAAAAATTCCCGCTGTCCACCCCCTCTTTCAACCAAGAAGGGGTGGACAGCGGGATTTTTTTTAACAATTGTTTCACTGTCCACCCGGGGTGGACAAGCAGAGGGTGGACAGCGGGAATAAACCGGATATATTATAGTGCTCAAGTGTGTGCGCAAACACAAGTGCACTCTCTATTCCCCTACACTCATATTCCGATGGGACACCAACGTGACACGACCGGAGAGGGATCGGGCGTAGGACCAACAGCTCAAAGTGCTTACCGAGGCACGGGGGTACAATACCGCTAACTTCCAGACTCCGGGCTGACACTAAGAATTACTTACCGAAAACTTAGTACACATTTTTGGCCGACCAATCTTATTCGGATACTAAATCTATGATATAGCGCCGTCATTTTATACACATCTGACATTGTACTATAGAATTATCCGTGAATAATGATTAGTCGAATCGGGCCTTAAGACACCGTTACCGTGTTCAATTTCAACGTCATTAGTGACATACGTTACTTAGCCTTATTCCAACTGTAGGTGAACAGAGACACAATACAATTCAATTTATTTAATTTTGCAAATATGAGTATTATACAAGATAATTACAATGCACTTCCAACATTTTACCTATCGGCATGCAAAATATTATGAAGATTAAAACAAAATTACAACAACAAGGTAAAATAGCGATGTTTTAAACAATTGTTGTATTACGAATCAAGGTAAAATAGAGATGTTTTAAACAATTGTTGTTGTATTAAGTTCCCAGTAACTTAATACAACAATGGACAACATTTCAAAATTGCTAAGCTCAGAAACAAAAAATACCAATTCTTTATTTACTGAGAATAAAATTAATAACTAAAAAACGTAAGATGACGTCATCGGACGGCAGAATGTAAAATATTTCTATACTAGTATTTTTTATACTAGTATTATTTACCTTTGACAGTAGTCTGTCAAAGGTAAATAATACTAGTGTCAACATTGTCAACGTCATTCATTCATTCAACGTTGACAAGTTGTCTTTTTTTTGACAGTTGCATGTCATGGGTTTGGCATTTCGTAAATTTAAAACTATAATGTGCTAAGCAAAGAAATATTTTACATTCTGCCGTCCGATGACGTCATCTTACGTTTTTTAGTTATTAATTTTTTTCTCAGTAAATAAGCAATATAAAAAATTAATAAATATATATTCGCGCAGCGGAAAAAGGTACTAACCTTTTTTTTATTAAAACAATGATAAGCAAAGGAATATCGCTGTATTCAGCCGTCCGATGACGTCATTTGGTGCTTACGTCTATTTAGAATATAAAGAATTTTAATAGTTATTTTATGCATGAAAATGGACAAATTTTGAAAAAAGAAAAAATATGGGTCTGTTCATTTTATGTCTATTTTCATATAAAAAAACAATATGGACATGTTAAAAATATGAAATGTTGTCCATTGTTTAAAACATCTCTATTTTACCTTGATTCGAAGGTCCACCCCTTCGACATACCGACAAATATTCTCACTATCACGTCGGAAAATAAGCAATTTCCTTGTAGATGGACCTCTCGCCATTTAACGAATTTATCATTCACGGTTCCTCATTAATGACTTAAAAAATCCAACGGATACCTTATCAACAAATCTTGAGACCATTTTGATGACGTTGTTCCCCGCCTCGCCCGGGTCGGCCTCCTCGAACCCGGACTCCGCGTCCGCACTGTCCGATTCGGCCACACTGTAAAAACATATACATTTACGTACAGAGTTACAAAACAGCTGACATTAAAATGGGGACTATCCCATTTGAAAGGAGGACTAAGGTCCATCTACAATGACCATCAATTGAAGACAGGAACTTTCAGAGCTATTGAAGTTGGACCTCAGTTCAACAGAACGCTATTTAGCGGATTTTTCACACGCGATAGCCTCGATTCATCTGGGACCTTAGCGCGAACCGGACTTTTCAACCGACTCGGAGTTTCCCTCCCTTTTACACGCGCTGTGTTTCTCTTTTGTTTGGTTGCGACAAGAATATTCTCGTTCGTTACGCGACATCTTCCCGCTAAGTCCCCTTGGTTGATATACACATAGATTAAGTAGGTACGGTCAGCGAACAAAGCGGTGTTCTAGTTAGTCGACAAAATCGCTTGCACTGCGCTATGCGTGCGCGCAGGGATTACCTTCGCCCACCGACTCTCGTGTGCAAGCGATTTTCGCCTAGCGCTGGTACACCATAAAATTTGTCGACTGTATATAAGTATTACGTACTATAAGAAAGAGGGTGAAGACCCGTTTGGAACAGTGGTAGTGAACGCTGCCTTTGGTCCAAGAGTTGCGGGTTCGATCCCCGCACAGTACAAACATTTGTGTGCGTGAACTTGTCTGTTTGTATTGGTCTGGGTGTTTTCTATGTATTAGAAGTATGTATTTACAAAAGAAAAAGTATTATATGTATATATTTGTAGTCCCACTGTTGATTCTGATATCCGTAACACAGGTGCTTGAGCTACCTATCTCGGAGTTACATCAATGTAAATGGGATCAGAAATGGCGGCGCATCTATTCACTTCTCGCTCGCACACCCACGAGTGCGAGTATAGACGCAAATAGTGTGCATTTCTGATCCCATTCTTTATCCGCACAGGTTGTATGTGATGTTGTGAAATATTGATTTATTTATGAGGTGTTACCTGTTGGTGATGCTGTTGCTGGCGCGGTCGGCGTCGTCGCCGCGCGCGTCGGCGCGCCGGCCCGCGCCCTCTAGCGGCAGCAGCAGGTACACCATCCGGTTGGCGTAGTGGATCGCCTGGCTGTACAGCGTCGACTCCTCGCTCGCTATCAGCTCTCTTTGCTTATCTGGAGACGCATTTTTAGTAGTGGTGTGGTGTTTTAATACCAAAGTATGTGCAGTCTCATATACTGCTTTATCTACTGTCATGTTTCAAATGTTAAGTTATCAAGAAAACAGTAAATTAGTGTAAAAAAAGTAGTTTAAAGTAGCATACCAACTATGTAACTACTGGCAAACAATGGCACGGACCTAGGTTCAATCATTAGTGATGATATCACTACTCACGGGGACCACAGCGCGGGCTGCGCGGGCGAGCGGGACGAAGACGGCAGGATACACACGCGCGCGCGCACCCGCGCCCCGACAGACCTCACCGATCACGGACCGCGCCGCACGTCTCACTTGTTGCTTAGCTCCACTATTTTGGTTTCATATACCTAGTTACAGTCCACGTCTTTTACTTCTCCACCTCAAGAAACGTAGGCTCCGAAGCACATGCAGAGGACTACGCAAATAGTTCCTTCGCGCGGATTAAAAAAAAACGAGGCAGTATTAAAGCAAGATTTAAAAAACGTATATAAGGGTCTCTTATTAAAGTAGGTGCACCGGTAAGCACAGCGGGCGTGGACCTTAGCTAGACCGCCACTACTCTCTGCCGCAGTAGCGCGTAAAAAAAAGTTACTAACTGCGCATAACCAGTAGTTATAGCGCAGTTTATAACTTTTTTTTGTGAATTATTTCTTTTTTTATGGAGTCAGCGGCGTTTAATAATCCTGGTGGCGAAGCCTCATACATTCTGCACGCTCCGCAGCCGACGGGGTTACAACGGCAGCTGCGCACTCCTAGCCTAGGTTTTGTTTTCAGAATATATACATTTATTTATATAAAAAAAGTATTTAATAAAAAAAACATCTTCAATTATACATTGACGGAATCCATTAAAGTAAAAGCAGTTTAAAAAACCCTCAAAAGAAGAAATCAATGGGAAACACTACACTTTTTGGCAGTATGATGAACGTAACCCAACCTGTCCTCGCGGCAATTACTTATACAACATAAACAAGTCACGTGACGAACTGTGTATGAAAATTTGTTTTTTTTTAATATGCAAATTTAAAAAAGTATAAGGGTCTCTTATTAAAGTAGGTGCACCGGTCAGCACAGGGCGTTGACCTTAGCCTAGACCCGCCACTGCTCTCTGCGCAGTAGCGCAGTAAAAAAAAGTTACTAACTGCGCATAACCAGTAGCTTATGCGCAGTTTATAACTTTTTTTTGTGAATTTATTTCTTTTTTTATGGAGTCAGCGGCGTTACATAATCCTGGTGGCGCAGCCTCCATACATTCTGCACGCTCCGCAGCCGCTCGGGTACAACGGCGGCTGCGCCACTCCTAGCCTAGTTTTGTTTTCATACTATATAAATTATATTTATATAAAAAAAGTATTTATATAAAAAAAAACATTCTTCAATTACTACATTGACGGAATCCTATTAAAGTAAAAGGGTCTATGGTGCGTTGCGCGCCTGCGTAACGCAGCGCAGGCCCACAGAACAAATGCTGTTCATAATGCTTGGTAGAAGATATGGTTAAAGGGATGTTTACCGATGGGGTACTTATAACCCCTAAGACATACCTGTAGATAACGAAGGCCACAGCCTCATCTGCTCCGCCGCGATCTCCAGCGCGCTGGGCTCCTGGGCTTTCAGCAGAGACAGGTACTCCTCGTCATCCCGGTACGACGAGCTGGACAGAATAATACACTAGATTATTGAGTTTGTAGTTTTTATCTATTTTAATATCTGTTGTATCAGACATAAAAATAATTGACTTGTGATATTTTTTTCTCAACTCAAGTTGCAGCTTTTTTTAATAACTTTGGAATTGATGTATTCATTGAAAAAGTGAATAGGCTGTTACTAGACAGACATGATCCACTCTCGGCAACATTATCACCTTCCATGTGAGATTTTGGACAAATATCTGGCTATTCGAAAAAAAATGTCCCGTTCCATTGGATACATTTCATTTCAGACAAAAGCATCAATTGATCAGGTTTTCTCTTAAACACAAAATAAGTAATAAATGGCGATCATCGTGTGCGGATAATCCGCTAGATGGCCTACAATAGGACTGAGGTCCTTCTACGAGGTAATTGGTTATTTTTGAACGTAATATGTCAAAAAGTCAATTTAACGAACTATATAATAAGTTCTGTTGAGGTTAGACCTCAACATTTAATATTGGCAAAGTTTATTCGTGTCTGGCGCCTTAGCACAAAGACATCTCGCAACGAACGAGAGTATACCTGTCCCATTCGGACAAAGGAGAAACACAGCTCGTGTGAGAGAGGGGAACTCCGATACGGGCGTAACGCCCGGTTCGCGCTAACACGTAGACCCCAAAGAAAAAAGAATTTAGATCTCAATCTAGTACGCCATCTAGCGATTTTTTCACACACGATATCCCGTTTGAGAGTTGAAATTGTCGCAGCCATTGGACGGGATGTGGTAGCGTACCTTGGACTGGGGACCCTGGGATGGTGCGTGGGGCTGGGTAAGTACAACGCTTTGATGTCCCTCTGCACATCCTGGTAGAACGCCGCCTCCCAGAATTGCTGACTCGTCCATACTGCGTGTTCCTGGTCAAATTTATTTCCACAATCAATTTCGAAAGGTAATCCTTACAATTATCGGATAAAAAACTACATTTAATTAATATTTCAACATGACGCTGACTGGAAGCTTTTTTAGTGCTTAGAACGAATCTAAGCACTGAATAAATCATATATATCTTGGAAGCTTATGTGCCCCGGACTATACGGACTGTCTTATATCGTGTTATGAAAAGACGTGAGTCCTGAGTCGAATCCCTCTTTGGTCGTGTCACTCTTTTGGGCACTACAAATAATAAAATGTCCTCCTGTCTTGGTTGATGGTAGAGATCTGTGAGTGACTCATCAATGCTACTGAAAAGTAAAGGCGTACTTATACTAGACTAAAAAATAAAACCATTATTATGATTTCACCATATTTCAAATTTTTTAATAAATAAATGTTTTCCTACCGATACTTCTATGGCGGCCAATCTCAACGATCAGACAAGTGCACAGGTCATTACAGTGCTCCAGTGTGTGCGAAAAGACAAGTGCACTCTCCATTCCTCTAAATTTGATAGGACACTAGTGTGACAAGACTGCAGAGGAATCAGGCGGTAGATCAAAGGCTTAACATGCTCACGAAGGCACCCGGGTACAAGACCGCCAACTTCCAATCGAACCGAAAACCCCCAAGCGCATCCGTCGGTGACCTACATACTATAGTTCTACTGAAAGTCAACCTTCCCATGGTTTCGGGGACGCGGGGGTGCAGAGTGCGCTCGACCAACCCAAAAAATATATTTTCTGTTCGGGCCAATCAATCAGTCCGATGTCGACCGTCGCCGTCACAAACCAATAATAATGACGCAGCAAGAACCTCAAAATCAAGGCTGCAAGAACCTCAAAATCAAATATTTTTTATAACTATTTATAAGTACATAAGTATAATTTACACGTAAATACATAAAATATACAAAAAAATAAATAAACAATTCTACCACCGGCTCGGAAAGTTGTCTCTGGTCGAGACTGACTCCGCCCCTCGCCGATTGGCCCAAAGAGTAAATAAAGTTTTCCTATTGGCCAAGCGCACTCCGCCCTCCCGCGTCCAGTGGACCATGGGAAGGTCGATTTTTCATATTGCCATACACACTCAACATGACCTAAGGCTGCGTCTGTTCATGGGGTTTTACATACCTGTATGCACATGTAGGCGTACTGGATGACGCCGGTGCAGAGCTTCCTGCAGTAGGCCGTGGCGAGAGGCAGCATGGCGGCCGCTATCGAGTGCTCGTCCAGAGCCGTCGCAGACTGTAACGCGCAGTTCATCAGTCTGAAACAAAATAGTAACGTCATCATGACTATGGGGTAGCGTTAAGAGCGATGGTAGCACAGTGGCACGTGGTTCTAATCGTATGATAACGTTTTATTTATTATCTATATGTATGTATTTATAGTATAAATTTAGGATTACACCACCCTCCCATCTTCTATCTAATGTCCTTTACTTGAATGTTGTCTGGTAGAGATCGCTCCCAGCGATAAGACCGCCTATATTATACATTGTATCTACTGTCATCGTCAGCCCAATTAAGTCCCCACTGCTGGGGTACGGACCTCCTTCAATCACAGAGGGGTAATTGCCATACTCACCACGCTTGGCAGACGGGTTGGCGAGGGTTTAGATATAAATGCAGAGTTTTCCTTCTCTGGCTGCTGATGATCATGCCAGCAGCATTACCTTAGTCGCCTTTTACGACACCTCGGTAAGAGTGAGGGTGGCCTATTCTACTCTGCCGGGGACCACACGGCTCTATCTCTGTATAACTAGCTTTTAAGTTTTGTATGTTGTGCAATAAAGAGTCTATCCGAGCATGTACCTCTGGATTTTTCAAATCTATGTGCGCATTTCCACCATTAGCTCGGCGGTGAGGGAAAACATCGTACCACGTAGGAACTTAACAATGTTTCACATTGTTTCTGAAACGTGTAACCATGATTCAGTTGGTCTGGTTACAAATACTCCCCAAATCCCCAAGCGTACCCCGCGCTCCAGAGAGACACCTTTGGACTCAACCGGGAATCACGCGCTGTGTTTCTACTTTGTTCGGTTGGGACAGGTTATTGCGTTACAGGAGGTCTTCGCGCTAACACCCGGTCAGTCAGATTATACATGTTCAAAGTACGAAAATAAAGTTAAACTATAAACATAACCTTTATGCTTACCTTAATCACGGAAGCAAATATAGCATGTAAACCATCACGCACATAAATACATCGATTCACTGCGTCCAACATTTCAAACATCACAATAACAAGCTGATAGAATCAAACGGCCCCTTGACATGAGAAAAAATGTATTTAATAGGCGAAACGCGAGTCGCAAGCCCATTCAATAGATTACCGGTGCAGTGATGTTAAAATTAATTATCCTCTGTTTTGTCGCTGCCGCTGTGCTGTTGACAGTGACCAGCCAAATGCTCGTAAGATAATTTAATATTATTAAAACCATTGTATATAAACAACTCTTCTAAAGCCTAAACAAACATCGAACATGCGTTAGAAAAAATATTAATTAATTAATAAACTTGCGATGTTTTTGTGATTTTGTGTAAATATTTGGACGTTACCATTTCATTTTTAGGGTTCCCTTATATCCCTTATATCCAAAAACGGAACCCTTATAGATTCGTCGTGTCTGTCTGTCCGTCTGTCCGTATGTCACCGCCACTTTTTTCCGGAACTATCAGAACTATACTATTGAGACTTGGTAAATAGATGTATTTTGTTAACCGCATTACGATTTTAACACAAAAATAGGAAAAAAATATTTATTTTGGGGGGTCCCCATATTTAGAACTGAACCCTATACGTGTGGGGTATCCATGGATAGGTAAAAATGATGTTGAGGTTTCTAATTTATTTTATTCCTAAACTTGATACTTTGCGCAAGAGACGCTCCCAAAGTGGTAAATTGTGCCCTCCCCCCCTCTCCCTCTTTAACTATAATAAAAGAATTATAGAACAAAAAAATATGATATGTATACATACCATGAAAACTAACAACGAATATTGGTTTGAACTAGATCGAGTAAGCAGTTTTTTTTAATACGTTATAAGCCGTAAACCGCAATTTAGTCAACTCAATTGTTTTACAATTCAGTAATATCTTTCTTGCTGCTGCGGAACCCTTCATAGGCGAGTCCGACCCGCACGGTTTTCATTGTAATTACCACACTCCCCAAATCCTGAATCATGGTCCAAATGTAACCTGGACTCCAAAGCGACAGTTTTGGACGCCACCGGGAATTACACTCTAAGATGAGGGAGTTTGGTCGCGGAACAATGAATTATAAGACTAAACTTCAAGGTTTCATAAATTAGATGGTATTTTTTTTATTACTATATTTTTACGTAACATGGCCCGTCTTTTTGTTCGTCAACCATGGACTTCCCGATATGTTAAAAAAAAAAGATTTGAGCCCCATAGAACAATGTATGCCATAAGAAGATGTATTTTAATTTTTTATTTATTTTTGTTATTCTGGACCAAACAAGCTCCCTTAAAAAGATGTTTTTATGCTAGATGCGACAAGCAAGCTAACGGGTCAACTGATGGTAAGCACAAACCGCTGCACATGAACATCTGCGAGATCAGAGAGGTCGCTGTTTGTGCCGGTCTTAAAGAACGGAGTACGCTCTTCTCTTGAAAGCCCTAAGTTAATAGGTATATTCATTCTCGCTAATGGACTACAGTACAATACCAACAACTGCCTCGTTGGCCCAGTGGGAAGTACGACGCACTTCTGGAACGGGCCAAAATTCGTACCTGAGTTTTTCTGTTAAGAAATTCTCAGTGTGAGCCCGGAGTATGGAAGTTAGCGGTATTGTACCGCCGTGCCCCGAAATCACGTTGGTCCTGCGCCCGATCCCTCTCCGATCGTGTCACACTAGAGTCCCATCGGATTATGAGGGCAAGTGAATAGAGAGTGCACTTGAGTCGAGCACTATAATATATTCTGCGTAAGTGGCTGTTCGTTGAGATTGGCCGCCTTAGCCGAAATCGGTTGGAGGATATATGACTGACCGGATGGCGCAATTGGTAGTGACCCTGCCTCTTACGCCAAAGGTCGTGGGTTCGATCCCCACCCTGGACAAACATTCGTGCGATGAACACTTGTGTTTGGTCAGTGTCTGGGTGTAATATATGTATTTAAGTATATATTTGTGTTCCTCTGTTGTCTGATATCTGTAACACAAGTGCTTAAGCTACTTAGTACGGGATCAGAACAACGTATGAGATGTTGTAAGAATTATTATTACAGCACAATGAGAGTATCGCGTGTGAAAAATCCGCTAGATGGCGTACTGTTGGACAGAGATCCAACATCAACCGCATTGGTTGTTTAGTTTGTCAAATTGACATTTTGACAGATCACGTTTAAAAATAACCAATCACATTGTATATGGACCTCACTCCTATAGTACCTACTCCATGTAGCGGATTTTTCACACGTGAATACCCTCATTTGTTGGCAACAGGGACCAGGCCGATGGTTCGTGATCAACATCGCCACGTGCCCCAACGACGACAAGTACGAGCACCGGTTCAACGTGACGCGCAAGAAGATGAACCGCACGCACGACGGCTTCTGCGCCAGCATGAACCTAGGGGCCGAGATCAACAGCGACTTCGGTGTAAGTACTATAGCTTGACCAATCGAAAAAGTTTATTATTATTATATTCATTTATTTCAATCAACATAGGATCATAGGTACATTAAAATTCAAATACATTCATAAAAAATAAAAAACACAAATTGCAAAGAAAAATAAATAAAAAATATACTAGAATGTCCAGAATTTAAATTGAGATTAATATAAATAAATAAACGTTCATTAAATATCAGTAAAATTTAAAAATAGATAACAATAATTAAAATAAATGTCAAAATCGAATATTGATGTCAAAACAAAATTTTGGCATTCGCTTGTACATGAACCATATTGCAATGGTTCAGGTACAAACTGTCAAATCTTTCTGCAAATGTGATTAGGATGCTGTTGTAACTACCCCGCACCCTGCGCACTAGGGATGTGCACCGCTTGCGAATGATCGCGTAGAAGCAATCCACACGTGCCTCGGCAAACATCCCCGACGCGCTACAGAAACGGGGGAGTCCCATCAGCACCCTAAACGCATTATTATACTGGACCCGTAAGGAATTGTACTGTTTAGGCAGGTATATTCTCTTTTAAGGTGACGGGTAGGGCACACTAGCGACGCCAGTCAATTTTAATTGTCAGCTACTAAACCGGGACTATTTTAAATAATTTCGGGGTTAAAACCTCTCGGCAAAAACTTTAAACTAGTTATTCCATAACCATAGCACAAATGCGGACCCAACATTTGTAACGCGAAAATGATTCACGCTAAAAGTGGCCGCTTTTGGCGGTATTAATTTTTTGGGCGGGGTTGGGGAAATAAAAACGGACCCAACATTTGTGCATGTTAATGATACATAAAAAAAAAAGGTATAAGTGTTTGCCGAGAGGTTGTAACCGAAATGTGTTTTAAATAGATCCATTTAGTAGCTACAAATTAAAACGAAATGGTGTCCGCGAGTTAGGGCTACCCGTCGACTTAAACGTTGCCACTCTTTTTTTTTATTATGATATAGGTGGCAACGAGCCGACGGATCACCTGATGGTGAGCGATTACCGCCGCCCATGGACACCTGCGTTCCGTGTGTTTACAAGTGCGCTGCTTACCTTTAACCCCCCTTCCCCTAGATTGGGCTCCGGTACCCTCACTCACGCAGCGCATACACTGCTTCACCCCGGTTTTATAAATAATAATAATAATAATAACTGTTTAGACAGCTAAAACGACTCAATGATCCGACTCAGACAAATGATACACTGTTCCGAATCTCTAATGTTCGCTCCGAATGTATCATTCAACTTAAATGCATCTCGTACTCATGTAGTAATCTCGTTCATTGATACGTATGAGCCGAATGATCCGAGTGAGCCGAATGATCCGAATGAGCGGAATGTTCCAATCTTTTGAAAGATACGTTTTTGCCAGGTCTATTCTCTTTGGGCCAATTGGATATTTTACTGTTATCACGGAATATAAGAAATGGTCTAAATATGGTTCCTTATAGGGCAAATAATATTGACGATAAACTGTCTCACATCATCAGCCAATTTTAGTCCCACTGCTGGGGCACGGGGCCTCCCTTCATCACATGAGGGGTAATTGCCATAACTCACCACGCTTGGCAGACGGGTTGGCGAGGTTTTTGATTAAATGTATAGTTTTTTCCTGCTCTGGGTGCTGATGATTATGCCAGCAGCTTTACCTAGTCGCCTTTTACGACACTTGGAAGATATTCGAATAGAGCTCGTAAAAGTAGACATACTGTGTATTGCATGAAAATAATTATAAATATTTGTATTTTTATAAAATAGATTTGAGTTTTATTATACGATGACACGAGAACTCAAAACTCAGTCGCTATGATTGAGCATACACTGTCCATGCATACTAACTTGTGCTATTTGTCGTACAGTGCCGTTACAGCCTTGTAAACTAAACACGCCATATTGCCAACGGTGGCCAATATATCTCTGTATAAAATACCAACAATCCCCGTATTGTTAGTTTAAATACTTTAAGTGTTTAACATTTTTGCAATTTATTATTGATACTGGATTCCATTGAAAGACTGTCGTTAAAATTCAAGACGAGCCTGATGTTAAGTGATTGCCGCCGCCCATTGACACCCGCGATACCAGTGGAGTCACAAGTGCGCTGCCAACCTTTAAACCCCCTTTCCCCCGGATTGGGCCTCAGGTACTCACTCACTCAGCGAAACACAGCACAGTGCTGCTTCACGCCGGTTTTCTGTGAGCTCCGGTCGAGCCGGTCCATTAATGCCGAAGCGTGGCTCTCCCACGTTAATAAGTGCGTTATTACTAGATGTTTTTGTTCTACTAAAATCCTAGATACGGCGTAGACATATGCAGCACGTGACGGTCGGCTGGCAGCCTGTACCAGGTTTGCTGTCCGACGACAGCTTCAAACCCGGATTTCTGGAGAAGTACGCCAAGTCCAACGTGGAGAAGGCTCTGACCATGGCCGGGGCTGAGCCCCCGGAATTTCCTTTGAGTGCGGTAAGAAACTAAATCTCTTACTACCTTTCCATCTATAAAAGGAGAATATCTATATACTTATATCTATAAAATTAGAAATTGACTAGGAATGGACGCACAGCACAAACGACTGAGCCTAGAAACTTGAAATTTTGGAACATCATCATCATTTCAGCCAATAGACGGTCCTACTGGACATCCACTGGACATAGGGCTCCCCCCAATGTTCTACACACAGATCGGTCCTGTGCCCCCCGCATCCAATGGATTCCCGCGATCTTGCGGGGGCCTGCCACGGCTGCGACTTCCTGTACGTGGCCTTCATTCAAGGACCTTTCCTTTCCGCCCCAACGGCCGTATGTTCTCCTCGCTATGTGCCCAGCCCATTGCCACCTGCGACATGCAATCCTTTGGGCTATGTCTGTGACCTTAGTTCTCTTCTTCATTATTTCTGATACGATCACACAGGGAGACTCCGAGCATAGCCCTCTCCATTGCTCTCTTGGTGACTTTGAGCCTCCTTTAATCGCCATTGAAGCGCCATTTTTTTTGGAACCGATTCCTCAATATGAAAATGATTTAAAAATTCAACCCTTAAGGGGGTAATAAGGGGGTGAGACGTGTATATTAAAGTCCGTCCCCTCTTAAATTTGTATTTAGACTCTTATCTTGAAATAAAAAGTAGTCCATTACGAAAAACGTACCCCGGGCTCCAGAGCGAAAGCTTTGACCGCAAACGGAAATTAGTTGATATTTTTTAAAGTAATATTTTGCAATTTATTCTTAAGTAAAGAACACACTTAAAATTTGTGTCACAGGGGGGGACCCCGCCTGAACAGATGATGAAATTTTTTAAGTGTGTATTACTTAAACGTGATTACGAATGAAAAACTAACAGATGTTGTTTATAAAGAATAAGACTGCGTGAGCAAAAGCAGCGGGAGCAGTCTAGTTTTTCATATAAATCAACGGATTACATACATACATTTGCAGTAAAACACATACAACTTACTTAACATTACCTACCAGTGTTCTTAAGACGATATATCAATACATAATTCAATCATCTCATCACCCATTTAAGTCTCCACTGCGGGCAACGGCTCCCTCATCACATGATGGGTAATTGCCATACTCACCACTCTTGGCATACGGGTTGGCGAGGGTTTTGATATAAATGTAGAGTTTTTTCCTTCTCTGGGTGCTGGTTTTTTTTATATTAGCCAGGCAGCTTTAACCTTAGTCGCTTTTTACGACACCTCGGTAAAAGTGAGACGATACGTGTAGTGCTGAAAATAAATTATAAATATTTTTATTTTTATAAAATAGATTTGAGTTTTATTATACGAGGACACGAGAACTCAAACGCAGTCGGCTATGATTGAGCATAACATCTGTCATGCATACTAAACTTGTGTATTTGTTCGTAGCGTGATTACCAAAGCCTTGTAAACAACGCCATATTGCCAACGGTGGCAATAATATCTCTGTATAAAATATCCAAAATCCGCGTATTGTTATTTTAAAATACATTTAAGTGTTTAACAATTTTTTGCAATTTATTATTGAGACTGGAATTCCCATTGAAAGACTGTCGTTAAAATTCAAGACGAGCCTTGATGTTAAGTGATTGCCGCCGCCCATTGATACCCGCGATACCGTGGAGTCACAAGTGCGCTGCAACATTTAAACCTCCCTTTCCCCCGGCTTGGGCTCAGGTACTCACTCACTCCAGCGAAACACAGCACAGTGCTTCTTGCACGCCGGTTTTTCTGTGAGCTCCGGTCGAGCCGGTCCATTAATGCCGAAGCGTGGCTCTCCCACGGTTAATAAGTGCGTTATTTACTAGAGTTGTTCTACTAAAATCCATAGATACGCGTAGACATATGCAAGCACGTGGACGGCGGCTGCAAGCTGTACCAGGTGCTGTCCGACGACAGCTTCACCGGATTTCTGGAGAAGTACGCCAAGTCCAACGTGGAGAAGGCTCTGACCATGGCCGGGGCTGAGCCCCCGGAATTTCCTTTGAGTGCGGTAAGAAACTAAATCTCTTACTACCTTCCATCTATAAAAGGAGAATATCTATATACTTATATCTATAAAATTAGAAATTGACTAGGAATGGACGCACAGCACAAACGACTGAGCCTAGAAACTTGAAATTTTGGAACATCATCATCATTTCAGCCAAATAGACGTCACTGACACCACTGGCATAGGCTCGCCCCCAATGTTTCTACACACATATCGTCCCTGTGCCCCCCGCATCCAATGGATTCCCGCGATCTTGCGGGGGCCTGCCACGGCTGCGACTTCCTGTACGTGGCCTTCATTCAAGGACCTTTCCGCCCCAACGGCCGTATGTTCTCCTCGCTATGTGCCCTCCCATTGCCAACGCTGCGACATGCAATCCTTTGGCTATGTCTGTTGACCTTAGGTTTCTCTTCTTTCATTATTTCTGATACGATCACACAGGGAACTCCGGCATAGCCCTCTCTCATTGCTTCTCTTGGTGACTTTTGATACCTCCTTAATCGGCCTTGTAAGCGGCCCTACAGTTTGTTTGGTAACACGATTCCTCAAAATAGTGAAAATGGATTTAAAATTCAACCTTAAGGGGGTAAGAATGGAGGTGGGCGTATATTGAAAGTCTGTTCCGTCCCCTCTTAAATTTGTATTTAGACTCTTATCTTGAAATAAAAAGTAGTCCATTACGAAAAATCAACCCATGGGGGGTAAACGTAATGCCCCGGCTCCAGAGCGAAAGCTTTGACCTGCAAACCGGAAATTAGTTGATTATGTTTTAAAGTATATTTTGGCAATTTATTCCTTTAAGTAAAGGAACACACTTAAAAATTTTCGTCCCGCCTGAACAGGAGATGAAATTTTTAAGTGTGTTATTTACTTAAACGGGAATTACGAGATGAAAAACTAAACAGAGTGTTGTTATAACAGAATAAGACTGCGTGAGCAAAGCAGCGGGAGTCAGTCTAGTTTTTTTTCAATATAAATCAACGGATTAAATACATACATTTGGCGTAAAACACATACCAACTTCATTAACATTACCTTACCAGTTATTAGACGTATATATCATACAATAATTCCATCATCAATCATCAGCCCATTTAAGTTCCCTCCCACTGCCGGGCAATGGGCTTCCCTAATCACAATGAGGTATTTCCATACTCCCACGCTTGGCAGAGCGGGTTTGGCGAGGGTTTTTTGATATAAATGGCAGAGTTTTTCCTTCTCTGGGTGCTGATGATCAGGCCAGCAAGCTTTAAACCTTAGTCTGACTTTTACGACACCTCGGTACAGAGTGAGGGTGCCTATTCTACTCTGTCCGTGGACCACAACACGCAACATAATTATAATATATATATAATAATTATATGCAATACATAATTATAAAGCTGTAACATGAAACTATCACATAACTGCTAAAATCATATCCCTTCTTTTTGGCTTACACCGTAATCGGTTGAAGATCAAACTCGAGGAAATCATAATATTAGTTGACAAAATTAATTCGTCATGAAAAATATATAAAGAAAAATGAAAATTTAAAAAAAAAACACAACTAAGCTCTTTCATTTGATATTTAATGAGGCAGTTGGAACAACAAATAAGTAATTCGTCATTTTCTGACGGCGGCCATCTTGATTTGATTTTGGGGGGAAACGATTAATATATTCCTGCGAATACTGCAAGCCCTCTTATATATACGAATTTACGATTGGAGAGCTGTATTTAACAATAAAATCCAAATCTTGTGACGGGCGTGCGCATCTTGGATTGATTTTTTATCCACAACATAGCTAAGAACACTCCCTCCTTATTCATCTTCAAACAAAAAAAACAAAATCAAGAACGGTTCATTTGTTTTCGAGAGCTACGAATGCCATAGACCAGACACACAGACACAGACACACACACACACACACACACACACACACACCACACACACACACAACACATACGACTCAAACGTGCTAACAACACCCGTCGTTTTTGCGTCGGGGGTTAAAAAATAATTAAAATATGTATGTCATAATGATGACTAACAAAGACAAAATATCTAAACTAATGAATTAATATTATACAGGGTGAATATAAGATCGACAACTACATGTTCGACTACTGCGAGCTGCCGTCCGACGGCGTATACGGGGTGTTCGGGGCGGAGGGCTACCTGCTCAAGGGCGACGAGGAGGTGGGGCTGCGTCAGCTTCACTGTCGAGTTCCGCGACGTCGACGCCAAGTGCGGCGAGGAGAATGAAGAATGAATAATAATAATGATGTAGAAAAATCTTTTTTGCCAATGTCAAGTGAGAAACTGATGTTACAATAGTCAATAAACTACCAAATGGACACTGAACCCATTTTTATTCCATTGGTTTTCAACCCTATCTCAACTGAACAAGTTCAAAATCTGGTGGTCTCATATGATACATTGCCTGGTTAAACGTTAAGATCATTCAAGCCAATCTGCGGCGGTCAAAACAGGCCACTGTGAAACTACTCCAAGAAGCAGAGAAGAGAGGCATAAAGATAGCACTCGTGCAGGAAGCCTACGTGGGATGCACAGGGACAGTCAAACAGTTCCCGGGCACAGGGGTCATTCAATGCTCCTTAATAAGGCAAAGACCAGTAAAAGCCGCCATAATAGTGTTCAGAGAAGAGTTGAGAGTTATACATGACCCTTAACTAGTCACCGAAACCGAATGTGCGGAATTACTGGAAGCCGGGTCTTTGAAACTTGGAGTAGTATCAGTCTACTACGAAGGCGATCAGCCCATTAAACCCTACCTAGTGCGTACCAAAGCAGTATGTCTTATTACGAATACGATATTTCTTTCCTCTACCCAAAGGTTGTGGAAGAAATCGCTACAAGCGATAAGACCGCCTTATTGTACTGTCTGTTGCTGTTGTATCATGCTTGTATTTTATTTTTGTGCAATAAAGAATATCTATCTATCTATCTATCTATGTCAAGCTCTCGGAACCTCCAATGTCATCGTGGGAGGGGACGTCAACGCATGGAGCCACTGGTGGGAAAGTTCGGCTGAAAACCAACGAGGGGAGGCCTATAGTTAATTCCTGAACGGAATGGACTACCACATCCTCAACGAAGGCGACACACCGACCTTCGAGGAATACCGGCAAGGCAAATTGTGCACATTGTGTCTCCTAGGGAAAATAAAAGAGTGGAAAGTGAATCGAGCGCTAACAACATCAGACCCGATTAGGAAGTAGCCTAAACATTTATTTATTTATTTATTTAATATAATTACACGGGTAGAACCCAATTACATAATTATATAATTACTTAATAGTTATTCTTTTTACAAGCAAATATCAATTTGATTTAACAGGAGCTTAACATTATCTTCAAATAAATCAAATTCTGGATATAGTGCCAAGGGCGCGTTAAGCGTATAATGCATGCGACACAGCGGCGACTGCGCACGCGCCTCCGTGCGACACGGCGGCGGCGCGAACAGTCGATGCCTGCGACCAGAACGTATGCGAAGATATTTATCAGGCACATACATGCGAGATAATTGCTCAACACATTCAGGCGAGTCCAGACTTCCACGCAGTATGGCCACAGCAGTCGAGATCTCTACCCGCGTTCTCCATGACTAGTAAGTAACTCAAGCACTTGCGCTATGGATATCTGCTTCCTGTCTACTATCGTGCACTTACCTGACGAGCAGCTCGAACTGGTGGTGGTGCAGCAGGTGCTTGTGGCTGGGCAGGCGCGCGGCCAGGTCCCTGCCTGCGTGTGCACGTACCTGACGAGCAGCTCGAACTGGTGGTGGTGCAGCAGGTGCTTGTGGCTGGGCAGGCGCGCGGCCAGGTCCCTGCCTGCGTGTGCACGTACCTGACGAGCAGCTCGAACTGGTGGTGGTGCAGCAGGTGCTTGTGGCTGGGCAGGCGCGCGGCCAGGTCCCTGCCTGCGTGTGCACGTACCTGACGAGCAGCTCGAACTGGTGGTGGTGCAGCAGGTGCTTGTGGCTGGGCAGGCGCGCGGCCAGGTCCCTGCCTGCGTGTGCACGTACCTGACGAGCAGCTCGAACTGGTGGTGGTGCAGCAGGTGCTTGTGGCTGGGCAGGCGCGCGGCCAGGTCCCTGCCTGCGTGTGCACGTACCTGACGAGCAGCTCGAACTGGTGGTGGTGCAGCAGGTGCTTGTGGCTGGGCAGGCGCGCGGCCAGGTCCCTGCCTGCGTGTGCACGTACCTGACGAGCAGCTCGAACTGGTGGTGGTGCAGCAGGTGCTTGTGGCTGGGCAGGCGCGCGGCCAGGTCCCTGCCTGCGTGTGCACGTACCTGACGAGCAGCTCGAACTGGTGGTGGTGCAGCAGGTGCTTGTGGCTGGGCAGGCGCGCGGCCAGGTCCCTGCCTGCGTGTGCACGTACCTGACGAGCAGCTCGAACTGGTGGTGGTGCAGCAGGTGCTTGTGGCTGGGCAGGCGCGCGGCCAGGTCCCTGCCTGCGTGTGCACGTACCTGACGAGCAGCTCGAACTGGTGGTGGTGCAGCAGGTGCTTGTGGCTGGGCAGGCGCGCGGCCAGGTCCCTGCCTGCGTGTGCACGTACCTGACGAGCAGCTCGAACTGGTGGTGGTGCAGCAGGTGCTTGTGGCTGGGCAGGCGCGCGGCCAGGTCCCGCGCGAGGGCGGCGCGCGCGGCGTGGGCGCGCAGGGCCCGCAGCACGGCGGGGAAGGACTTGCGCGCGTCCGCGTAGCGGCACTCGAAGATGGCCGACACGCAGCCGCGGACCACCTGACAAACAAAAAATATAAATTTAAAAAAGCCCCCAACGGCGGCCATCTTGGATTTAAAATTTGTCACAGAAAATATATTCTGCTACTCACTGATTTATTGCTATTTAAAATGAAATTGCTTAGTTGTAAGAAATACATGTGTGTGACGTAAAACAACGTACAATTAATCTAGGTCAAGTGAAAAATATAACAATATGATAAAATTAGGTAGATATGTGCGGTTGGCCCGTACAGTCCGCTTGTGACCACGGCTGCTGTAACGTAGCCGAAACGTCGATAAAAATATGTAAGTACAGTTGTACCATGTTTTTAAGTTACATCGACAAAATTCGTCTACGCAGAAAAGCAAGTTAAATCCGATTGATAACGATTGCGAAAGCAGTTGAAGTACAGACTTTATTGCGCTGCGTTAAGATTAAATACATTAATCCAGAAAGTACAATAAATCTCTCTCTTAACCACACTCGCACCGAAAATGGCGCTGACGCATCAACCAATAAGAAATTGTAATTTTTGGCGCGCGTAAATGGAGCGTTGTGATTGGTTAAGATTTTGCCGCAGTTTTCGAAAGTAAGACTACTCCACAGGTACATTGGTGTAACTTATAAAATTGGTAAAACTGTACATAATAGTGTCTCACATAATAAATTTTACGTTAAATCCCTCCTTAATTAATTATATTTTAACAAAAACAAGTTTAAAATACTACCGTAGACATTGTACTTAAAGCATTGAGTTCTGTAACCTTTTGCGCAATAACCCGTGGGAGAGCCACGCTTCGGCATGAATGGGCCGGCTCGACCGGAGTGATACCACGGCCTCACAGAAAACCGACTGTGCTGTGCTTCACTGCGTGAGTGAGGGTACTGGAGAGGCCAATCCGGAGGAAAGGGGGGTGCAGCGCACTTGTGACTCCACTGGTGTCGCGGGTGTCCATGTGCGGCGGCAATCGCTTACCATCATAAGACAAGATAAGATAAAAACATGTATTTGTTAAACACACACGACACACAACTCTATAAAAAAAAATAAACTTGTGAAATTAAAACAAAAGTAAAAACAACACATAATAGAAACAAAGAAAAAAAAAGAAGTACCTACAAGTTCAAATAATTCGGCCGGGCTACATTGTGTCCAGGTGAGTCGCGGTGCGTAACAAAAAGGAGCTCACTCAGCTAAAGCCACGACTTAAGGAAGGGGTAGGTGATCTATCTGTTCGTCTGCCACCTATCACATAAAAAAATGAAGGAATATCTATCTCACTTCTCAGTGTAATTCCATAGCTATCGCTTTCGAGCCCAGTAGCGTGCTAAGTGCACACTTAGACCATGATTCAGGATTTGGAGAGTCCGGTAATTACAATGAAGTGAATGAAGCGACTGTTTTGACCTTCATAACCCATCTATAACGGAACCGGATCATAGTTGCACGTTGCAGAAACTATCTGAAACGGGATAGTGGTAGATATGCGCAAATTTTAAAAATCTAGAGGCGCATGCTCGCTCAGATTCGAACTTATAGCTCAGAGGATAAGAGTATGGCTTCTATGTGGGAGGAAGCCGGAAGGATACTCTTATCCTCTGAGCTAATATCGCTCTAACGCAAGAATTTTAGAGATGAAAGTCTGATATCCAACTTCGACGCTGACCAATGGGTCTGCGTTTGTACGTTGACCAATGGCGTATTGAATCTAGACATAACCGAACACCTTCTAAGCGGATATCAATAGTACAGTACACTATACATCATAAGCCTTTTCATCTATAACAGATGTTATAAGGAGCATCGCGCGGTATGGTGACATTACAGCTGCGCTCATGGCTGTATAGTCCTATGTGGGAGTGAATTTTCCGTTCGCATTTGCGACACGTAAATTAAGCGCTCCTACGATTGGGGTAGCAGGCATGGCGCTTAGCACGTTTTGCCACAAGCTGATTTAACCAGGCCTTATAGTGTTCAACGAGATCCTCCAATACGATTCTCCTCCTAGTCAATCGTTCAACAGCGAGCTCCTCCCACTCTGCTACCGGGATCTGAAAAGCTCTCTCTCCTAAGAGAGTGCGCCTTGGCAAACGAGCGTGATACATACAGTGCACATGCCCCGGCCAAAAGTGCGGTAATGCACCATACACCAATGCTAAAATTACCTCCAATCTCCTCGCTGAATTCGTGACCACCATCTGCCCCAGCTCAGCCGCGCCGGTAGGGGGCGCCGCGGGCGGCACGATGCGCGGTTGCGGCGGCCGCAACGCCGACAACCTGACAACAATAACAATAATAATTACAAAAATATACTATTAATATCTATTTCCACTCGACTGCTAATCATGTTCCTAAAATGTTTTTAAGAAACATGTTTTTGTTGTTATTTCAAAAATTACTAGGTATTATTTATGTATTCAACGAGATACATGCCTATTCTAATAGAAGTAATGTCCAAATCGAGCAAAGGGTCAATTTGCGCGTTACGTTTGAAGGTTTCCTAAGAAGTATGTAGAAATCGCATCAAAAATATTAATTTATTAACATTTTACTCATGCGTACTCCTCAATCATCGTTCGTATCCGAGGCAGGTCCCCGATCGACCTGGTCAAGGTCATGGAAATCTCTTTGATTCGGGTGATACAAGACCAAGAGAGAAATTCTTGGGGGAAGCTATTCTCCAGCAGTGGGCGTCTATTGGCTAAAATGATGATGATGATGACCGAGCGATGATAGCTCAGTGGTTAAGAACGGGCCTTGCGTCGTAGGGGGTCCTGGTTCGAATCCTAGCATGCACCTCTGTTTTTCAAATCTATGTGCGCTCGGCGGTGAGGGAAAACATCGTGAGGAAACCTGCACGTTTCGGAAAGTTTCTGAAACGTGTTACCATGATTCACTTGGCAGTCGTTTTATTGTGATTACCAGACTCCCCAAATACTGAATAATAGGCTATTTGACAGTATGAAAAATAAAGATTTAATTATAGGCATCTGCGTCGTTTATAGCTTTAAAAAGGAATTAACAATAAAACACATAAAAAATATTGAATATTTTCACCAAAAAAAAACAAAAAAAATGTTTTGTGCTTGGAACCACGTGACCATAAACGGTTTTGATTGGCTTTCTTTACTGCGACGTCAGCCTTTTGTAAGCAAAACAAGTGACGGACTCGACGCCATTGTGTTCTATCTATGCGGGACGCTAATCATCTATCAAATTTATCGTGTTCTATCGAAATTCCTACTTGTTTACAAAAGGTTGACGTCATTTGAATGATTCGACGCCATATTGCTGAATGAAGCGTTTTTGACAGATTAAATAATATATTTTGTAATGATTTTCTAAACGCAATATTCATAATAAACGAAAATAAATATTATTTTTAGGGTTCCTATACACCAACAAATAATATGAGAAGGTTTTTCAAAACAAGTCAAATAGCCTATTGTCTAACCGTACTCCTGGCTCCAGAGCGACAGCTTTGGACGCAACCGGTAATCACACGATAAGATGAGGGGTATGATAATGATGATGAAGACTGACTTGGGGTTGTTGGCGTTGCGCGCGGTGACCTCGCGGATGACGTCGCGCACGCGCGCGGCGTCGAGCGCGGGCAGCGGCGGCTGGTGGATGCGCGCGGACGCGCCGTCGGGCGGCCGCAGGATGCGCTGCTGGTACGCCTGCAAGCCCACCCCACACGTCTCAGCGGTTCACGCGTCCCAACTACAATCTACTGGTGATTCATGCTTCAAAGGGCTTTTGATAATGCAATAATCAATGTCTTATTTTTAACTTATTAAAGATAATAAAGTCCTAAACTTTATTAATATATGTTTAATATCATGCTTGTATTTTATTTTTGTGCAATAAAGAATATCTATCTATCTATCTAAAGTTTAGATAGCTAACCTTTGTTAGCTAAAACGGTGTTATAGAGCAGTTATGATGATGTTTGAAACAAAAAAAATCGTTAATTTTTTTTTTTGAAAAATAGAATGAAAACACAACATCGTTTTATTTAACAAAGGTTTATCAAACATTTATGAACCCTTTAAAATTTGGCCTTAACACAACTTTTTTATGAAAGAAATGCATTTGATTTAACATGACACATGCCAGTAAATAACAATTGTCACGCATACTACACTTGAACTATTTGACGTCCAGTTACGTCATTACCTTGTAAAGATGGCCATATTGGTATGCAAACGTATTTGCATGCCATTCAAACATATTTGATAGTGAGTTTAGGGTTATCAACTCTACCAACACCACTTAACAATTGAAGATTTAGGTAAATGTATGAAGTGTTATTGTATAAAGTATCATGTTCACCTGTGGATTGGGATTCTCGTTAAGGTGCAGCTGCATCGCGAGGTCCTGGATGTGCTGCAGCTCCAGCTCAGGGTTCAGCGACTCCAATCGGAGCTGTTCTGGGAGATTCCTGAAAATACGCAAACATTTTGTTAATAAATTTAGAAAGGATGTACTTAGAGACGCCCGCGACTATAGACAGCTAGTATTTATAGCTGTGACCGATGTGAATTTTCCGGCGCCTTTATAACTTAATGAAAGTGAAGAGAATGGACAAGATAAGGAATGAGTATTAGTATGAAAGTAGCACTTGTCAATAAAGAACTGAAGGGAAATCTTCTTTTCTGGTATGGCTAGAGAAGCTGAGTACATACTCATCCTCTCTTACATACCATCATACTGGTTACATAACCAAAAGACTATTAGGTAATGTAAATAGACGGAGGAACGAAGACGAAGGAAGGAAGACAGCCGAAAAAGAGACGGATGAATTGTGTGAAGAAGAATACTTGAAAATGAGGTGGGTGATTCGATAACAAATCACAGGGACATATAGAAGAGGAAGGCATACAGCGTGCAACCAGATGAATGAATGAATGATCTGAATGATATTTATTGTTCTGAAACGGCTTACAAATTACCGAAGGCACTGATTCCCGCACTAGAATTCCCTGTGTTGAGGGATCAGTCTCGTACGTCCAATATACAAAATACAGATTATGAAAAATAACAATACTTACTACAAACAAATGCAAAAAGTGGAAAAAAGGATAGTAATAAATATAGAATATGAAACCGTGTGTAAGCTTGTATGTGTGTTTGTATGTGAGTATGCGTGTGTGCATGAATGTATTGTCAGGGTGTTGGTCGCACCATTGATAACCTGGGAACAGGGCAAGAGGATTATGGCTCACTAATAATTAATCAATTTACGTACTGCACCAGCTCGTCCCATATATCCGTAGGCCGCCAGGGCGGGCCGCGCTCCGCCACCAGCCCGTTGAAGAACATGGACTCCATGAGCCGCACCGCGAACGGGCACTGCGACAGCCCGCGGCTGCCCAGGAACCCCATCTTGTGGAACGTCAGCACGGGCGACGGGTGGATGCGGATTATTGTGAGACAGTGTCTAAAATGAGAAAAGATACATGTGGTATTGGTGATCGGTAGATGCATGGCAAGGAACGTGTACGAGATCGATGTTTGAATTAGAATGACGTGCGAGAGTGAGATAGACGACGTATGGCCGACGACGAATGGCGGCCGACGACGTACAGACGGTGTAAGACGACGCTAAAAGATTGTAAATATAAAAATACTTATTCAGAAAATCCCTGGCTTTATTCCAAACCCCATCCCACATACATTTTAGATACATTTTCATCATGACCATATGGGACTCTAACCCTAACCAAAATCCCAAGCTAGGGTATCCAGCCGGGTCAGCCGGGACAGCCGGGACTTTACGGACAATTGCTGGCCGCTATAACATGAATAAATTTCTCGCCGGGACCTTTCTAAGCGCTACACGACTTACCAGCGTCCACGGAGTCGTATTCTGACCAATGTGATAATTATCATTACCACTCCCCAGTCGTGGGTATGCTCACGTACTCTAAAGACTTAAGTCGCCGCTTACGCCAGGGCCGTACACCTTGTCCTTCCCTCTCCTGATTTAAAATCATGGCGATACTAAAATATCTTTGGTACCGCATTTGATAAAAAGCATGTACCCGACTAGTGAAAGTTATGGGATCCCACCCAGAGACGATCCGAATACAACTTCTTAAAATGAAAAAAGAACATCAAAACAGCACACCTATATCCTTGCAAAAGCTTCGCTAACGTCCTCATGAAGACAGCCCTGATCTCTTTGTCCAGCATGTGTGGGGGCGAGGCCGCAGGCGGCGGGGGGGCGAAGGCCGAGTCCGCGGAGCGCAGCTCGGGCTGCAGCACCAGCGCCAGGGCGTCCTGCAGCGACGAGAGCAGCTTCCCCTCCGGCCGGGGGATGTTCACTCCGGGGGGGATGTGCAGGGAGCCCACGTCCAGGTCTGCCACTATCACGTCGAGCTGGAATGACAAGGGAATATTGAATATATTTTGGAGCTCTAGGTTCATGATGCCATGATCCAGCCAGCTTTAAGTTAGTCCAGTAATTAGATTTAAGCGCTTGCCGTTTGACATCAGTAACTCTTGGAAACCACATCTAGCCAGACCAGATCAGCTCAGAATTACCAACTGCTGAATTTAGGCGCCCTTTCTTTTGCGTCAAAGTACACGGTCTTGAGCTGCTGGGAACCGTGTAGTCCCTCCAATTTTAGTAATATCATCACTCACTCTTAGTGTCCTAACTAACTATTGGGGGATGTTATAAATAAAAGCGGACTTTAAATTTAAAGGTGCTGTAATTCTGCCGGTCTAGCTACAAAGTGTATGGTAAGACGGAAAAGGCTAGTGTCTATGGTGGAGGTCCCGGGCCGAGTGATGCTTCGTGCCGCGGCCGCTCTGCAGTCTCGCCTCCCGCACCGCTCTTCCAGCGCGTAAGACGATGTTGTCTCAACACTCACTGTGACGTTGGAGAGCCAGGATTTAGTGCACCAATAGTTTCCTTCGCCTCGCCAAGCTGCAAGACCAAATCATGGTTATCCTTTTGCACTAACCAGTTCAGAGACCTCCTCCTTCAAGCTGGAGTGCACGCCGATGAGAAAGGGCGTGGGCGTGGCCAGCACCTCCGCGAGCCCGGCGGGCAGCAGGGGGATGTACACGTGCGCGTATCGAAAGGGGAACATCAGCGCTGCCAGCGCCCTGCACGCGGCCGCCAGGCGCGCCGCCGCCAGCGAGACCAGTAAGACCTTGTGCTCGCTCATGACGGCGCACCAGAGGGTCACGGAGTTGTGAATACCTGGAATTGAAGAAGGAGCCGAAGTTTTATTTATTCATTTGCTAGTCACATGTAACATTAAATATGTATTATTGTATTTTTTTAAATTAGTTACATGCCTGTTAAGGTAACTGTCGATACTATATATTTTATTTTTTTCTCACCATTTGTTTATGCAATGATTCTTATTCATGGTATTGCGTTGATGTTACATAAATAAAATAGGTACATTGATCACGTGATACCCTGTTAGGACACTACAATAAAAAAATATGGAAACAAGTTCCACTATTATTTGTCATTTCAACCCCATGACCTTCTTTTTTTCTTACCCATTAATAGGGTAAGAACATGGGACTGGGACATTCCTACGCCTGAGTGGGGAAAACTGATACAGGAGATCCTCGCAGTCTTTATGTCTCTCATTATCATATGACCTTCCTACGCCAACGTCGAGCAATCGTATCCTATTTCTGCCGTATCAGAAATAAATCTCGTTGCCGGCGTATGAGTTTCCTTCGTCCTACATTTGGATTCCTTCAAACGAAGCTTGAAGAATGCCATTTTGTCCATTGTAACGTCAATGTGAGCTCTCTTTTTGCTAACTAGGCCAAGGCGAGCCCGTATCACTTTAAATAAAAAGTCTTACCAAGTAGTCTCAGCAACATATGGACTGACGTGATAGTCGGCGGCATGGGCGGAGTGGCCGGCGGCTGCAGCGCCTGGCGGTCACCAGCGCCGATGCTGAAGCGCACCTGCGGTCCCCCCGCCGGCGGGACCAGCACGCAGCCCAGCAGGTTACCGACCAGCGTCTCCAGGGGCACCCCTAGGTTCTCCACCCATACTGTGTAGATGATGCCGAGGCAGTTCTAAAGTAAGATAAAAGACAAATCAAATTGGAATTTCACCATTCATTACACACTTTTGATCAGGCGCAGGTAGAGGCACGCATTTTTTTATGCTAGAGACGACAAACCGTAGAGCTTGACAGTACTAAACTATGCTCTGTAGAAGCAAAACAGTAAACACATAATTGTAAAACAAACAAAGGATGTGTGGTCCCCGGCAGAGTCGAATAGGCCACCCTCACTCTTACCGAGGTGTCGTAAAAGGCGACTAAGGTAAAGCTGCTGGCATGATCATCAGCACCCAGAGAAGGAAAACTCTGCATTTATATCAAAACCCTCGCCAACCCGTCTGCCAAGCGTGGTGAGTATGGCAATTACCCCTCATGTGATTGAGGGAGGCCGTGCCCCAGCAGTGGGGACTTAAATGGGCTGATGATGATGATGAAACAAAGTATGTCTTCTAGAAGCCTGTTTCTCAAGAAACTGTATCAAACCAACCACCATACGCCTCATCTCGAATATCGACATGACAATGTCTCAACGCTAATGCAACAGGTGTTTTGCGAGGGTAACATTTAGTTTCTTATAATCCTTCAACCGATTACGGCTACAGCGGCCAATCCCAGAGATCAGCTACATACGAAGGATATATTATAGTGCTCAAATGTATGCGCAAACACAAGTGCACTCTCTATTCCCTTTCCCACATATTCCCTCCCGCCCCGCCCGGAGAGGGATTGGGCGCAGGCTATCCGAGGCACGGGGGTACGATACCGCTAACTTCCAGAATCCAGGCTGACACTAAGAATTTCCTAATGGAATCTTAGGTACAAATTTTTCGCCCGACCCGGTAATCGAACACGAGACCTCTTTGCGACCCACTACGCCTACCACTATTACGCCACCGAGGTAGTTTCTCATACTGCGATATCGTATAGTAGTCTTTTTGGATACAAATTAAAATTATGATGCAAGTTATTCGCAAAAAAAAAATAACCGTCTGCTCGTCTGCTACCTATCACATAAAAAAAAACCGGCCAAGTGCGCGTCGGACTCGCGCACCGAGGGTTCCGTACAAACCTCGTATATTAACACATATCATTTCGATAAAAGAACGTCGAAATATAAAGAAGAAGGCTATTTCGTCTTCTTTAAATGTTGCCCTCCCCATACATAGTATAATAACTCGCGGTCATGCTGTAACTACAATTATGTTTACAATCACAATTTTTTTGGTGGTATAACTACTTAAAATTTTAAGCTTTTCGGAATTTTTCTGTTACCTGTGCTGTAAGCTATTGCTTCTTACCAAATTTCGAGATTCTATGTCAACGGGAAGTGGTCTTTAGGTTTTAATTCCCTTGCGTGTAGTTGCGAGTTTCAAAATATGCGGTATCATTGGTGTACTTTTGCGTTTTGCGTTTTTGCGTTGACTTAGAATTTTTTTTTTCACGGGTTAAAGGCAATTAGATCTAAGTATTTGATATGAATTTCAACTTGATAGCTCTACGCGTTCATGAGGAAAAAAGTAATAAGTTTATATTTATTAAAAAATATATATTTTGTAATATAACAAAAAATTAAAGGTTTTCGGATTTTTCCTTTATGTGTGCTATAAAACGTTGCTTCATGCCAAATTTCAAGATTCTAGGTCGACTGGAAGTACCCTTTAGGTTTTGATTCCCTTGCGAGTACTTGCGAGTTTCAAAATATGCAGCTTAAATTGCTGTTTCTTTTGATTGCGTTGACATAGAAGTTTGATTTTGTTACAGCTTAAAGGTATTATGGACCTGAGTATTTGGTATGAATTTCAATTTAATACCTCTACGCGTTTATGAGGAAATGGGTAGTAAGTTTAAAATTATTAAAAAAAATATATATTATGTGATGTAACTAAAAATTTATGGTTTTCGTAATTTTTCCTTTATCTATGCTATAAGACGTTGCTTCGTACCAAATTTCAAGATTCTGAGTTCACGGGAAGCACCCTGTAGGTTTTGATTCCCTTGCAAGTGTCGAAAATTTGCGGCATAAACGGCTGTATCTTTTGATTGCGTTGGCTTAGAAGTTTGATTTTTTTACAGCTTCAAGGGACAGTAGACTTGAGTAATTGATATAAATTTCAGCTTCATACCTCCACGCGTTCCTGAGAAAAAGGGTCTTGACAGACGGACGGACGGACAACAAAGTGATCCTATTAGGGTTCCGTTTTTTCCTTTTGAGGTACGGAACCCTAAAAATCAGACTACAATATTTTCGGCGTGAGAACCCGAACAACCATGACGTCATTTTTTTTTTCCTACAACAAGGACCGAGGGAGAGCCACGCTTCGGCATGAATGGGCCCGACCGGAGTGATACCTCAGTCTAGATATTTTCGCTAGCGTGTTAAATTAGGTAATTTATAAGTTATGTTATTAGAACAGCACATAATCGGTTATTTTAGAATGTTATTATTAGATAGGATATTATTATTAGGATAGGAATTGTTTAAATCATTTTATTATTTATGTAAGACCTTATTTTATTTTAGTTTTCCTGAGATACAGGATACTCCTATACTCTATTTGTTTAGGTACTTAACTAAATATAAACAAACCATAAAACGGGTTCTTTTTAGGGCCGTTTTTCATTGCGACACAAAACGCAACAAAAATTATATTATTCTGAATCGAAATCTAATTTTCTCTGTTATAAATTCTTTTAACCACTTTTTTAATAAAAAGGGCGAAAAGTAGTTTGAAGCTTGCAAACAATTGAGTAAATATTTATTTTTACTTATTTCTAAATGTATTACAGTGTGCCCACAAAAAAGTATCTAAAAACCAGTTATCCAAAACCATTCTTGTGAAAAAAGTGATAGAAAACCCTACTGAATCAAAAATTCATACTGCACGATAGTGCGGCAGCACATTTGACTGATATTTCACATGCACGGGTTTCCAGCATAGATGTCAATTGTGAACTTTACTTGAAGTGACAGATGACGATTCGAATAAAAGGTTGAAAATCCCTGAACTCCGCCATTTTTGTTGTTTACCTTTAGTTAATTACCTAAACAAACAGAGTATAGTTCAGGCACCCAACTAAAATAGCTACCTTAGTATAAATAGATTATAAGTCTTATTGTTACTAGATTTTTTCAATAATTTTTTTTTTTTTTATACCACGGCCTTACAGAAAACCGGCGCAAAGCAGCGTTTTCGCTGCGTGAGTGAGGGCGGTTAATAGCTTTAATATCCTTAGCAACACTAGTGACTCCACTAGTGTTGCTAAGCCGCCGCCGTTATCGCTTATCATCAGGTGATTCGTTTGTTCGTCTGCCACCTTAATAAAAATGTCTATTGCTAAAAAAATATAAGAGCGTACCTGGGACGGCCAAATGGTCGATGGCCAGCAGGCCGTCCAAGGTACCGCTGGAGAGTCGTGGTCGAAAAGGATTTGCGTGGTCTTCTGTAGGATGACTGTAGCGCAGGACCTACATAGATCGAGACTCTTATTATCGGAGGCCAAGGCTCACTTTGGGTCGCTGCGCCAACCTAGTTAGTTTATTGCTAAAAGTGCAGTGGCAAGGCAGTGTTTTGCTCTTGAAAGACGTATGTTTGTACTCACTCTGAAGGTGTCGATGTAGTCCTGGCGGGAGACGATGACGAGACATTTGGGCGCGTACATGATGCTGTGGTGGGTGATGTTGGCCACCGGCCTCGAAGACTCCAGGGACTCTTCGTCCTATAACAACAGGAAAACAGATAATTAGTTTCCATTCCAATAAATAGTTTTGTTATCTATTTTAGGCACCAGGCCCATCCCAAAGTTTATTCTAGAGTTTTATGTTTTTTTTGTTATATGTGATAGGTGGCAGACGAGCAGTCGGATCACCTCATGAACACCAGAGAGTCACAAGTGCGCTGCCTACCTTTCCCCCGGATTGGGGGACCGCAACGATCACTCACGCAACGATCAGCACAGCGCTGCTTCAATCCGTTTTTCTGTGAGGTAGTGATATCACTCCGATCGAGACTGCCCATTTTCGTCGGCGATCGATTTACTTTGACGATTATTTTAACGATAGCCTTGTATGTCATACTGTCACTGTGATCTTAATAAGTATTAAATTGTATTACTTGTTAAAGATATTAAAATTGTAATGCCCACGCGCCCTTCTGGATTTTTGCTAATAATATATTTGCAAAAAGTAACTAGTGAGTTTCATGCTGATTCTTCGCGGTAGAAATTTACATTCCGAATCAGTATCTGTATACCGTAGCCTTAGAATACATATTTGACATTCATAAGTGTTTCGTATGGACTGCAACTGACTAAAGAATTTTAATTTTTACATCTTTGCCTAATATGGCAAAATATGCTGATCAATGTATTATGTATTATAACACCATTTCTGTAACACCATATTTTAAAGGAATAAACGACTCTTTATCTTTATCTTTTATTCAAGCCGAAGTCAAACATGGTAACTTTGTTACGTAGCTGAATTGAAATTGAAAACTTTATTTATTATTATCAGTTACAAACACACACCATTGGTCACATTTCTCGTGGTAACCATATTATTCGTTCACGTAATCCTTCCTCGACATGCTTGTAGCACATTCAAGAAACTAAGGCTTAGGAAGTACTGCTTGGTGTACAGTCGCACCAAAATATAGAATCTGAACATGATGCACATCTGCATCACAGGCCGGCGCGGGGTCGAATGCATAGATTGATTGAGGGCAAGTGAGGAGTCTGGGGCACTTGGTCGATCGTCCATCACCCCCCTACCCCCGTCGCCTGTTGCGTCCGACACAGCAATGTAAACAACACGTGTGCAAGTCGTCATCCTCAAACATCCTCATTTTAGGTCCGAGTGCCGGCCAGAAAAAAAATTGCTGTGTTGTGTAGGACTTGGTTCCTCTGAGATTTATTGCTATGGCACCCAAGCTATAAGGTCAATATCCTTGGTTTTATATGAGTTCGAAAATTAACATTTTTACTCATTGATTAATAATTGTCGATTAAATCGAGCCAAGCGTTTCGTATTTTCGGATTAACAGCGCTGCCGCTGTTGTTATCTGCCGATTAGGCTAATGTCCGTTCAGAAGTATGTCAACGCCGTTCTCCCTCATAATCCATATTCAAATTGTAAATGGGAAAGTGTATGCTTGTTTGTCCGTCTTTCACGGCAAAACGGAGACGAATTGACATGATTTTTTAAATGGAGATACTTGTAGGGATGGAGAGAGACATAGGCTACTTTTGTCTGTTTCTAACGCGAGCAAAATCGCAGGCAAAAGCTTAAGGTGACGGGTAGGGCACACTAGCGACGCCAATCGATTTCAATTTTGAGCTACTAAACCGGATCTATTTTACAATTTCGGGGTTACAACCTCTCGGCAAACACTTATACTATTTATTAAATAATCATGCACAAATTTTGGGTCCAACGCGTACGCGAAAAATTCATGCACGCCAAAAGCGACCACTTTTGGCGTGAATCAATTGTTCGCTTACAAAAACGGACCCAACAAAATTGAAATAGATTGGCGTCGCTAGTGTGCCCTACCCGTCACCTTAATGTTATAGAACCTTGGACAAATTATGTAAATACAAATAATATATGTATTAAGACAAGAAGTTTCGTATAAATGGTCTTGTAAAAGGAATTTTGAGTGATTGCAGCTCAGTGGATAAGAACGAGCCTTCGACACGGAGGGTCGTGGTTGGAATCAGAGCATGCACCTTTGGATTTTTCAAGTCTACGTGAAAAAACAATGTGCGGAAATTTGCACGTTTTAGAAACATGCAATTCAGTTAAATATTCTGGTGGTCTGGTTCCCCTGTTAAAGGTTGCGGAGATCAGACAGCAGTCGCATCATTGTAATGACCTCCCCAAATCCTGAATCATGGTCCAAGCTTACCATTAGCTGACGACCCGTTTGGAACAGTGGTAGTGAACGCTGCCTCTGGTGCAAGGGTTGCGGGTTCGATCCCCGAACAGTGCAAACATTTGTGTGCATGAACATATCCGTTTGTATTGGTTTGGGTGTTATCTATGTATTATAAGTTTGTATTTACAAAAGAAAAGTATTATATGTATATATTTGTAATCCCACTGTTGATTCTGGTATCCGTAACACAGGTGCATGAGCTACCTAGCTCGGAGTCAGATCTATGTATGTGATGTTGTGAAATATTCATTTATTATTTATTATTATATTATTACCCCTGGCTCCAAAGCGACAGCTTTGGACGCAACCGGGAACTACACGCTAAGATGAGGAGGGGTCTTGCAAAGGGAAACCACAGCGTTCATCTTACTTTTTCGAGTCTTTGCAAGACAAGTTTACGTGCATTGTGTTTTAGTCGTAGAGTACACGTCACACATATAATCTTCGTATCCTCATCTCTTGTTCCCTAAAAGCTCGTTCTTTGTTTCAAACAGGACGCTCGGTCTGCTCTAAACCCATAATTGTCAAAAGCAAACTCTCCTGAGGGATGTTGCTGAAAAAATAGGGTCTCCTTTCTTGAGTCTTCTCAAGGACATTTTAGATTTATAAATACACGACCTGATGAACCCAAGGTAGCACTTGTGTTATAATAAGAATCAGAATCGACGGAGGAATACGTTATGAAATCTGTGGAGGAGCACTTCGATCATGTCATAAATCGTGATCTAAAGTTATTACCGAACTAAAGCTCATATGATCCCGTTCCAACGCGCAATGTTAAAAGGGGCTGGCACAAATTTTGTTCCGAGACTATCCTTAGTTCTCGATTTGTAAAAAGGGGCAGGTGGACCAAATATACTAACTAAAGGCAAAACGGGCCTAAGTTAGTAATCGTAAAATCTAAATGCCAATTTTGAAATGAAAAGCAATAAAAATGACGCAAAATGTGGTGTATTTCTCGGCAAACATAGGTATTATTTATTTACTAATCATTTAATAAATAAAATAAATAAAATAAATAAAATAAATAAAATAAATAAAATAAATAAAATAAATAAAATAAATAAAATAAATAAAATAAATAAAATAAATAAAATAAATAAAATAAATAAAATAAATAAAATAAATAAAATAAATAAAATAAATAAAATAAATAAAATAAATAAAATAAATAAAATAAATAAAATAAATAAAATAAATAAAATAAATAAAATAAATAAAATAAATAAAATAAATAAAATAAATAAAATAAATAAAATAAATAAAATAAATAAAATAAATAAAATAAATAAAATAAATAAAATAAATAAAATAAATAAAATAAATAAAATAAATAAAATAAATAAAATAAACTTTATTTCAGTAAATCATTAAAAATTAAATCGCCGGGGCCTCCCAGAAAGTAATCAGATGATACTTGTGTTGGGAAAGCCTCGCTCTTCCTCCTTAATATAAACAATTCAGATTTACTACGCTAGGTTTACAAACTTTATTGATTTACTTATATATTTTTAGTCTATTACGTTATTATATCTTTATATATATTCAATATTTTATATATGTATTCTACTTATACCCGAGTCGTGTTTGTGATGGCCGCTTTTGGCGGTAAATCAAATTTCGGGTGCAAAAGAAGACCAAAAAGTTAAAATAAATAATATAGGTGTTTGCCGAGAGGCTGGGGCTCCGAAATTATTAAAAATAGATAACTAGCTAATAATTTAAATCAAATTAGCGTCGTTAGTGCGCCTTACACGTCCTAAACTGAAGCTCTCCCCGTTTATTGTCACCCCAGCTCCTATGTATTGCGCCCGTCTCATTCCTCATTCCCTCCAGCACAATGAACACAAGGCCGCTTCGAGCACTCGCTGAAGTTTAATATCCTCCTTTGTAGGATCAGCCTTACGCAAGAGACGTTTTTAATTTAAACTTGGCTTCAAACCCTCTTCTACAGTACAAAGATAAATATATAATCGGTGAGAGAATTTTTCTCATAAAGATTTTACATTCAACCTCAATGGCCCTTGACAAACATTCGCGTATTGAAGTGTTTTTGGTTTTCTGGGTATAATTTATTATGTTAAAGCAGCAGTCCGCTCATGACCACGGCTGCTGTAACGCAGCCGAAACGTCGAGCCAAAGATGTGAGTACACAATGTTGTTTCACATAATAAATATCGTGTTAATCCCCGTATTGATACATTATAGTTATAATGCAACGCGAAAATCTAAAAAACTATATAATAAATATGTATTTAAGTATTATGTTTAGTGATTTCTTAGTGCGAAGTGGAGGAGTCGTAACAGGAAAGCAGACTCTGGGTCGAAGAAACAACTTGGGTCATTATTATCCAATGACATTACTTTGTGTGTCTAAACATAAAAATTGCAAGACATCAGTTTCTATCATGCTACTCAATACCTGAACTAGTGGCCCGCCCTCACTTCGTTTCTAGACATTAGTTCCACTTTATACCAATAGATGGCGTTGGGTGTCGATTGCACCGCGCAAGCGGTACGTGTTTTCGAAAAACAGCGTTACCGCTGTCTGTTGGATTTGCCTCTTTATAAATAGTACAGATGAATGCACTGTAATTCACTGTACTTTTCGCCTAACCCAAAGTTGTTTATCAGAGATAGTATTTACATATGATTATAGTATATTAAGTTTTGTTACCGCTATACGTGCAATAAATCTTTCATTAAACGAATGTTTCTTACGAGCAAGTCGTTTCCTCATCTGCCCCCTGTCACATAAATAAAAAAGATAAACCCTATCTTCGAGAGTGTCCCAATCCCAGTCAAAATAATAGTGTCACTGGTGCATCTATTCAACCGTACACAAATATTGGCAGCGCATTCGGGAGACGCCGTCGATAACACATCTATCAGGCATCGAAGTTCACACACAGAGGTCTAGTTCATTGCGCAACGCAGGGCGCTGGGGAGGGGGCGATGTAACACAAGTACCCTAGAAACCTAGGCTCTCTGTAAATCTAGCACGCAGGCGCTATGTTACCGGCGCGAACCTGTTGATCTGTGTATGGACACAGGCCGGATTGGCGCACCGCCAAAATGATTGCCCATGGAAATGGACTCTCATTTGGTTTAGAATCGGGAGATTTAGTCAATGGCTTGAAAAATTGGGAGTTCCTGCTTGATCTACTATTACTATAGAAAGCAAAAACAGTTTTTCACTGACACACAAAAATCCAATTTACTCATTATTAATGAGGTTGGAGCGGACCCCGATATCGTAACCGATAATGACACGCAGAAGCTGACGACAGAAAATACAGACCGCAACATGATCTAAACAGAAAAGCCTAACCTAAACCTAAGGGAAGTTTTCACATGTTTTATTTTTTAATATGAGAGGTGGCAGACGAGCAGACGGATCACCTGATGATGATGACATTTTTTCTACAAAAGAACGTATTTGTTTTATTAACAATCATTTGTGTTGATGGGGTAATCGATCTCGCGACTAATGCATCTCAACTGTCGCTCAAACCACTACGCAAAACGATAAATACTGATAAATTTAGTGTCTCCCAATTATGATCACTTTTAGAAATCAATTTCACTCCCCCGAATTCCCAAACGCTTTTTAAATCTGCTTAAAAACATCATGTTCTTCATTAACTAAGTGTTTTGTCCTGGCTGCATACCAAGCTGTCACTTCGCTTCGGGTGCGCTAAAACACCATTCTATCCCTGTTTAAGTAAACTTCGAGATAGGCCACGATTATTCCCACTGTCCACCCCCTGCTTGTCCGCTGCGGGTGGACAACGCCACAAATGGTTTAAAAAGGTTCTCGCTATCCACCCGTGGGAGGCATCAAGAATTAATTTTAAAATAATTCCGTTGGCCACCCGGGTGGACAGACTTTTTTTTACTTCATTGGCAAGATCTCTATATTTCGAAATTTTGTCGGATATTGTTGATTGCAAATTGTGGGAATTAGATATCGCAATGTCAATTAAGTGCTGGCTAGGCTTAATAAGCTATTTTCTGGGTTTTGTCAAATAGTGTAGTTTTGTGGTTTTTTTTTAATTTTTATTTTTTTTATAAGTTTTGTGTAAATTATTTACACCCAAATCCAGTAGGGGTGGTCATCAAAAATAGTCCAATTAGGTAACCTCGTGTCATTGTCCACCCGGGTGGCCAACGGAATAATTTTAAAATTAATTCTTGCTGTCCCCCAGGGGTGGACAGCGAGAACTTTTTAGAACATTTGAGGCGCTGTCCACCCGCAGTGGACAAGTAGGGGGTGGACAGCGGGAATAATCGAACACCAGCAATAGATTTAAGCAGCTTTATCAAGTTGTAATGCGTTTGTGTATCCGACCGAAAAAGTTTAGATACCTTAGGGCCTAATTTAAAGCAGACGGTATGACCGAATCGAAGTTTCCCTCCCTTACACACGCTGTGTATCTCCTTTGTTTGGATGCGGCAGCTATATTCTCGTTCGTTACGGAACGGCTTTAAATTAAGCCACTTGCATTGAAAGTTGCTCTTATCACTGCACAGTAGATCAACTGATCCTTTCACTAAACAAGCGAAATTCCAACAAGTTCACAGCAAGTCGCCGGGCCGAACATGTTTGTGATTTCACCTGGTCACGGCTATGAATATGCAAATGTGGCCATTTCTCGACCATTGTGCTGTGCAAGCGTGGCCGGTGGCGGGCACGCGTCATCTTCGCATTGTCGCCGAGAACGCGCATTGTTTTATTAGTTCCGTATATTAGTCTTGCTAATGAGTAAATGAACATATAAAGGGAGCGATAATAGCCCAGTCGATAAGAAAGCGCTTTCTATAGGGTCGTTTTTTTATAGGTTTGCTCTTGGCTTCATACGGAACTCTAGAGTTGAGAGGAAACCTACGATGGATGGAGATAAGGCTGTCACAGCCTTAACACCAGAAATAAGCACAGACTGGCCGTTTCAAATATCAGGCTCCATAAGGTTGGCAGTTCATTTAAAGGATTGAGCATAAAAATGTTTAATAAGTTACCTCAGATTATTATTGACTTGCCCACACATAAGTTTAAATTGTATATAAAAAAACTGTTTAATGAAGAAAGGCTATTATAAAATAGACGATTTTTTTAATGACAATAATTAGGGACATATTAGTAACACAAAAATTGTACTATATTCTTAAATTAATGGTGACATTTTGTAAAACATTTTTTTAAAGAGTTTCTTGCTGGTGTCTTCTTGGCAGAAAACTACATTCTGAACCAGTGGTAAACATGTTGACATTCATAAGTGTTCTGTATGGACCTAAATTGAATAAACAATTTTCATTTCTTTCCATTTTATTTCTAGCTTCGTGGTTCGAATCCGAGCGGTGCATGCAATCTGGATTTTTCAAATCAATGTGCACATTTCTACCATTAGCACGGCGGTGAGGGAGAAATACGCACCCCGGTGCGACAAAAAGGTGCACGATCTTATCCACTAAGCTACCAACGCTCACATGCTCGATTTTTTTTGCGATTGCCGCCACCCATCCATAGACACCCGCGACACCAGTGGAGTCACAAGTGCGCTGCCAACCTTTAAACCCCCCTCTCCCCCAGATTGGGCCTCCGGTACCCTCACTCACGCAGCGAAACACAGCAAAGTGCTACTTCACGCCGGTTTTCTGTGAGGCCGTGGTATCACTCCAGTCGAGCCGGCCCATTCATGCATTCAAAGCGTGGCTCTCCCACATATAAATAAATGTCGATTATATGTATACATCCCTAATCAACCATCTAAGTAAACATAGGTCGTGAGATATCACCTTTAGGGCACAGAATAATGCCAGGGTACAGACAGTGGTAGGTACAGACAAGTCCTTATGGTGTTTCTGTCGTCTGTGGGACCCAACTTAGGGGTATTCCCCCTAGATTTAGGGGGTAAATAAATAAGATGGGATTTTTTTAGGAGTCTGAAAAATTTTGGGGGTATTTTCAGGGATTTTTTGACTCTTTGTTATTTTTGAATTTATAATATCAATAGGTATTCATTATTCTTGCCTAGTGACTCATAGCGACATCTAGTACGGGCGGTGATACTGGCGCCACTGGCGTTTATTTACTGTCTGTGCTGTGCTTAAGTAAGGCGAAAAACGAATTCGGAACGTTTTTTTTTTCTGGCCCTGCACGGTTTGTGTATTGGCCACAATTCGGAACGTTGGCCTATACAAACATATTACAGTAATTTATTTCTAAATAATTGTGAATTTATATTTAATTCATGTTTACTTAAGGCGGGAAACAAAATAATTAAGGTCATTTTAGGGGTGTTTGTCACCGACTTTAGGGATAAATATTTTTGAGAGATGGTAACACTGGCAGGACCCGTTAGCTGCAGGTCGACGTCACTTCCGCCGGCGACGCGGAAACGACGCTAGACGATTACAAATGCACTCCACAAATTTACGTTCGAGAGAGGTGTCATTTGTTCTAATGATATGGCATATAATATTTATATTATCACGCTGGTAAGGGGATGCCAATAAATTTCCTGATATCAGCAAACTATAATTATTTTCCACTAGAAGGTCGGGGTCTCAGTGAATGCATTAGACAGTAAGACAATAAAACAAAACAATAATATATCATAAACAGTAAAAAAGTATGAAACATATACATACACCATATAAAAGAGTAAAACCCGTGTCTTTTTGGGTGTTGGGTTTTAGTTTTTAAACTTTATTTTTATTTAACATATTTTTAGTTATGTAAATTAAATATTTAAAATGTGCTAAAAAGGTCTTTCATTTGATATCCCATCATATACAGAGTAGATACGGTACCATCTTTTTTAGTTCCTTACTCTAAGTCCCCTAGAGGGCGCTGTTGTCAATACGTGACGTCATCTCGTCTATAACCAGAAGACAATCAAGACGCTTCTAACGACACCTCATTTGTTCAAATATGATAACTAGTTTAGAAGTTATGAGGGAACAGATGAACAACCATAGTTAGATACTCGTACATACATACACACAGGTCATAACCGTCCCTTTTGCTTCGCTGTAGTCGGGTTAAAGAGGCTGGTCCAGCCGTCGATTCACATCACATATTATCATCAGAACAAATGTGGCGAGGGAGCGATGGTAGCTCTATGGTTCAGAACGGGCCGTGAATAATAGAATAAGGGTCGTGGTCCGAATCTGAGCATGAACCTCTGGATTTTTTAAATCTATGTGCGTATTTCTTCCATTAGCTCGGCGATGAGGGAAGACGTCGTGAGGAGACCTGCACGGTTCGGATAGGTTTTTGATACGTGTCACCATGATTCAGTGGTGGTGGGTGGGTGGTTTATGGTCTAAACGTACCCCGGGCTAAAAATCGACAGTTTGGTTAGGTTACGCCAAGATCAAGAGGAGGATATGGCGTATTATATATGTCACCAGAAAATAAGAAGATTCGTAAGTTTATCAATTTACTAGGAAGTTTATAAACGTTCTTAGGATTCTAAACGGGAGATAACACTAAGAATTTCTTACCGAAAACTTAGGTACAAATTTTTGGCCCGACCTGGGGATCGAACCCGGGACCTCTTGCGCAGCCTTCGCTTTAAAGTGCGACCCACTAACCACTGCGCCACCAAAACAGTTATATGTCTTATACATAATCATTTAAACACACAGCAAGGCGACCACACACGCCGTGTTAACTCGCTAATGTGCTCCATAATAGTGAATGTTTGAACACATGCGCCGGCGCAAATATTTGGCAGCACCACGGTTGATTGCCGCCAGGTGTTTAGCATTGGCTAATTTCGGCCATTTTAGGGAATTATTTCTTAAACAGATAGAGTATTGACGTAGAAAACATACCAAGCAAGTAAATAGAAGCAGAGAAGAACGAATGTAAAATATTTTTATAAGATTTAGCAAACGTAAGCATATTCTTACGTCATCGGCTATCGCACTCAAGCAATTGGCACATCTTAAGGCCAAGTTCACATCACAATGCATCGGTGATCTAACACGGCGATAAAAAATGAACGTTTCGCCCAAATTTGGAAATGACTAGGCGAAAAGATATTTGACATTGAAAACTAAGATAACGTTGAATTCACAAGATGTTTGCTTTTATGCAAACATCTCGTGAATTCTGATACAATTTAGGGTTTATTTTTCATACAATAAGTTGTTTTTATCATGTGCCCTGGTGTCAGAGTTTCATATTACCTTAAGGGCCCACGAATCACTATACACGGTGGAAGAAAACATAGGGCCTTAAGGAGAAACTAAGTAGGTACCATAAATCCATAAGCACTTTTTACTTATTTTTATGTGATTGGTGGCAGATGAGGAGACGGATCACCTGATGGTAAGCGTTTGCCGCCGCCCATGGACACTCGCGACACCAGTGAAGTTACAAGTGCGCTGCTAACCTTTCCTCCGGATTGGGCCTCCGGTACCCTCACTCACGTAGCGAAACACAGCACAGTGCTGCCTCACAGAACATGTTCTGTGAGGCCATAGTATGGCATAAGTAAAAAATTAAGATTGAATGAATAGTCAATCTTATTTTTTTACTTAGAGATAAGAGAATAGAGATAATATAATTATTAGAGAGAGAAGAGATAATATAATCATTATCTCTCTCTCTCTTGGCATTAAGTTGGCCTATTGTATCGTTTTTGTGCAATAAAGTTTAAAAATATATAATTAAATATTCTACCAATGGACACAGTCATCAAAAAAATAGTGAAACCAAATTAGCAAGAGAAAACATAATGAACTCTCCCGGTGTCATTAATCTTTCAACGAAGTTCACGCTCATGTTACATCTTTACATATTGATCAGGAGGCACAAGCTCAACTATATTGCGTGCAATTAACGCATTGCTCCGCGGTTGCGTCAGATAATGCGTAAAGCAGACGGGTTGATGTGCGAGTGTTACTGTTTTGTATCAACCGGCTCAATCTCCTCAAGAATTGCGACGAGGTACAGTGCAGAATAAACTAGTAGCCACACATCACATTACTACAATCTCTCAAAATTCCTCAATATATTGAACCGAATGTGTTTAACATTAAGGCGAGAATCGAATGAAGAAATTTGTCAGTTTTGTATACTTTGACGTCTACTTTTGCTCTAATCGAAATCGTTAACTATCGTTTCCCTCTTAAAGGATTGAGAGAAGGTTAGATGGCAGACGCTTCATTGTGTAGCTCTTAATAGGGTTAGGGAGTTTAAGTACCTTGGCAATGTGGTTACAGAGGATTTAAAAGATGATGGAGACATCGAAAGGGAGAGGAGGGCGATGGCGGTCCGCTGTAATATGTTGGCTCGCAGATTCGCGCAGTGTAGTTTAGGGGTCAAAATTACCTTGTTTAAAGCATACTGCCAAACTCTCTACACCTGCAATCTGTGGATTAACTATACGCAGCGGGCCATCAACGCACTCCGAATCCAATATAATAATGTGTTCAGGGTACTGGTGGGGCTCCCGCGCTACTGTAGTGCATCAGCGATGTTTGCACACGCGCACACTGACGGCTTCCACACCGTGGTGCGGCGCCACATCGCGTCGCTGATGCACCGCACGCGCGGGAGCCCCAACACCATCCTGAGCGTGCTCAGCCAGAAGCCGAACAGCCCCGCGCTGCGGCACTGGGTCCAAGTGCATGTGCGCTTGCCCGGGGTCGCAGCGCGCGGCAGATACCTAAATTAATTGGTTGTGGTTCTACTAACATAATTTTTAAGTATTTTTGTATACTAATAATATTATGGGCGAAGCCTGAAATAAATGATTTTTTTTTTAATTTAATTGTAATTACAAGACTCCCCGACTCCTGTTGGTTTAAGCGTACGCCGGGCTCCAGAGCGACAGCTTTGAACACAGCCGGGAATTACACTCAATTCTCAATTTCAATTCTCAATTGAAACTCTGTAACATCATCAATATTTGAAAAGAGTAACTACTAAGTTTCTTGCTGGTGTCTTCTCAGTAGAAATCGACATTCCGAACCAGCGGTAGATATTACGTCCCTATTTTGACATTCATAAGTATTCTGTGTGGACCTAAATTGAATAAAGAATTTTTTATCTCATCTTATCTAGTTAGACCATCATCATCATCATTATTTCAGCCATTAGACGCTTACCGTTGGACATAGGCCTCCCCCAATGTTCTGCCTCCCCCAATCTTCTCTACACAGATCGGTTCCTACGGGCCTAATTTAAAGCAGAAGTTACGACCAAATTTGAGTTTCCCTCTCTTTGTGTAGCGTACGCGCGCGCCATGTGTCTCCTGTGTTTGGATGCGACAAATAGATAGATAGATACTTATTTGCACAAAATTTACAGATCATTTTTTTTTTATATTAGAGGTGGCAGACGAGCTGACGAATCACCTGATGGTAAGCAATTCCTCCGCCCATGGACACCCGCAACACCAGTGGAGTCACGAGTGCGCTGCCAACCTTTTCCCCTTCCTCCCCATTGGGCCTCCGGTAACCTCACTCACACGGCGAAACACAGCGCAGGCGCTGCTTCACGCCGGTCTTCTGTGAGGCAGTGGCATCACTCCGGACGAGCCGGCCCATTCATGTTAGGCATGAATGGGCCGGGCGTGGCTCTCCCACATTTAAAATATCGCTAATAGGGATCTCTTCCAGACAACCTCAGGGTAGAGGACAGGTATATTCTCGTTCGTTACGGGATAGCTTTAAATTAAGCCACCTGTACCGCCCGCATCCGATGGATTCCCGCAACCTTCACCAGATCGTAGGTCCTGCCTCCATTAGACTATAGAGTAAAGAAATAATACTCAGAATTAGACATAACTCACGGTTCATTATTTCTTTACTCGATTGAACGGTAATTGAGATAAACATTCAACGAATTCTTGCGTAGAGAAAGGAGGGAGAAATGTCACCGCCAAGCAAGATGTCGTGCATTCGAGGCTTGTTCGTGCTTCGAGGAAATTGAAAACGTTATGATGAATCGAGTTGACTATTCACTAGCAGAGGTCGATGACGTTGACATCATTTATCATCATTAACCTTTTGTTACCTACTGCTAAACCTAGTGAAAACCTAGTTGTAGAGTACAATGAAGCGCCTGCCGTCTGACCTTCGCAATCCTTTTACAGGGGAACCAGACCAACTGAATCATGGTTACACGTTTCAGAAACTATCCGAAACGTACAGGTTTCCTTACGATGTTTTCCCTCACCGCCGAGCTAATGGTAGAAACACGCACACACAATAATCCTGTATAAATACTGGTTCTTGTTTTAGGTCGTCTTGCTCGTAGTCTTCCTGGAAGACCTGAGCGCCGCCGTTGACCCATGTAAAGTTCTTCCGCCGACTGCTCTAATGAACCCTCTGACCTGAGAGCCCATCTCAGCCAAGGACCTCCGCCCCAAGTACGCCAAAGAAGTTTTATGGCTGGGTTTGATAACGGAGTTTTATCTCCGATCTGTTGGTCCACGGGAGGTATTTGATTTCCCTCCTACACTCCAACCACTGGTTGGCGAGCATCCCCCTATCCGCCACCTAAGGACGCGCTCTCTAGGGGGTCAGGCTCCCATTTTAGTTTCCCTCACTGAACCTCCTCATTGTGGAATCAACTTCCCGCTGCGGTATTTCCGGACCGGCTCGTATATTTATATATTAGGCTCGTTTCCTTAAGATCTCAATGTCGTACCATTGAGTCTTTAGGAAACTACCCTATACCTTCATAAAAGGCCGACAACATAACCACTCCCTCTGATGGTGGCGGCGTTGATCACTTACCATCTGGTGTCTCACTTGCTCGTATGCCTCCCTTTCTCATAATAAAAAAATAAAAATAACTGAATTTTCCGAACAAACAATACAAAAAACCGTCAATTTCTAATAAACACTCAACATGATTAAAACCCTTTCTGATTTTCATTCTCCCAATGACAATGTATTATTTGGAGAAGCGAGTTTGCTCACAGATCCATGGTACTACTGGTACTATCGGTGGGTACCATCGGTACCGATTACGCGTCAAAACCAATCCAATGTTGTTGAATCATACTCGTAAATCCATTATCGGTTCGCGTCGAACAGTTTACGACACAAAATTTGGGTTACGCAGTAAGATTTTCGATAGTGACTAAATGGATATCGACAAATTGATTTCTTTGAGACAAACCAATGTCTTTAGAAAATACTACACGTGAAATAGAAAAAAATCGAGAGACGAATAACAATAAAATCATTTTATTTGCCATAAAGATTACAATCAAAAATCTCGTAACTAGCGAACACTACACTAAGCTTGGCTTGTATCGCAGAGTCCAGACTACGATTACTAATATCGTCTAGACACAGATCGAGCAAATATGATGAGTAATACTGATCATTTCTGCTCGAGATAATTTGGATTTCAATACGAGAATTAATGAATTTTATAAATTAAGATATAACAAATTCTTTATGAACATACGTAAACAGGTAATTAGATAAAGCACAGATTCCAAGTTCCTGTATCCTGATTCTGGAAAGTATTAGAACGACATTATTTTACATACTCATTAATTCAGCACCATCAAACACAACACAAGTCGACACCATGATCCACTTTCTAATTCCTGTCTGAAGATTGCGAAAGTAAGACATAAATCGCTCCAGGCCCGATTCGACCAATCTTTATCCGTGGATAAATATATGTTATAACGTCAGATTTGTATAGAATGACATAGCTTAATATAGATTTAGTACCGAAATAAGATTGGTCGAATTGGCCCTCAATTTAATTATCTTGTCAAATCCTAAATTAATACCTAAGTAGGCTCATTCCATCCCGCGTGAAGCTGGCGCCAAATCCTATAAGGGACTTGAAAATACTTGATGATGTTTCTGATTCAGGTGCCACTAGTCACTATCTAGTCGTGGTATCGATATTTTCACAGTTCGCACGTTTTTGAAATAACTCAAGAATTGAAATATTCGAGTCGACACACGTTCATTATATTATGAAATACACATAAGAAACCCATGTTTAGACTGTAAAATACGAGAAATTAGCTCGTTTGCAACAAGAAAGCTGAAAAGCTGTACTAAGTGATGGGATTGACTCAAGTCCTCTTTATTATTCTGTGCTCAAGTCGATGTTAACATCCGTATTTGACTCATATTATAGAAAAAATACTCGAGTATTATATAGTCCCCTCGAACACTTACATACCGATAGGAGATTTACTATCTGTGCAGATAAAGAATGGGATCAGAAATGGCGGCGCATCTCGGCGGTGAATAGATGCGCCGCCATTTCTGATCCCATTCTTTTTCCGCACAGGTAGTATTTAATTATTTAAAGATTTGCCAAAGTGCCATTTAGAAGGCGAACGAAAAACGCAACGGAATTTCCGATCGAATCTTTAACCCGTTGGATCGGTGATGTTTCGTTAAAAAGTCGAGTAATTAAAGGATTCGAGTATTTCTTGAACTTTAGAGAACAATAAATGTCAAATGACTCGAGTGCAAAAATGTCACTCGAATCGCGAGCGAATAAGAGCGGCACTTCCTCCCATCAAAGAGCGAATGGTTTTGAAGTTATGAATGGACAAACAGACAGTTTTACGGCTGTACGTACTTAGTACCAGATGGAAATAAACTCTTATTAATCCATACACCAACGTCGAATCACAGAGCGTTGAAAAGATTTTTTAAAAATGCATATGTTTAAACATTGAGATGTTAAATAAAAAAGCTGTAGAAAAGCAATGCACTTAAAAGTAAATTAATAAAGAATAAATTGAAACTACGTTATATATCTAAGAATATAAAGATTTGCGCGGACTGTTGGTGGATGGCTGGCAGGAAGTGGCGAAAGACCGACCGAGATGGAGGCTCGAGGCGGAGACTTACTTTGGGTCGCTGCGCCAACCCAGTTACTTATATACCGTGTTAGTGAGGGTACCGGAGGCCCAATCTGGGGGACGGGGGTTTAAAGGTTGGCAGCGCACTTATGACTCCACTGTTGTCGCGGGTGTCAATGGGCGGCGGCAATCGCATACCATCAGGTGATCCATCTGCTCGTCTGCCTGTTATTTATTTATTTTATTTAGGTTATCACATAAAAAAAATAAAACTATACCTACACTGTCCTGATCCCAAACTAAGGTTTTACTTTTACTACGGAAACCAGAAACAACGAAGGTTTAATGAGTTGCTTGCTCTGCACGAGTGCATTCGCAGTGTTTGTGATTCGTCATATCAGAGATCAAGTGGCTGCTGTTGGCTATAGCCGTTACAACAAGGGTAAAAATTGACGTATTTCTTTACTTTATGTAGTGGCAGACGAGCAGGCGGATCACCTGATGGTAAGCATTTGTCGCCGCCAATGAACACCTGTAACACCAATGGAGTCACAAATGTGCTGCCAACCTTTAAACCCCCCTTTCCCCCGGATTAGCCGTTCAGTACCCTCACTCACACAGCGAAACACAGCACAGTACTGCTTCACGCCGATTTTCTGTGAGGCCGTGATGATATGACGTATAACGGCGAGTGCATAGCGCTGCACCGCTGCAGAAGCCGGCACCTGGGAGCACACATGATCTCGGCTGACGAGATCAGGAGCTCCCCCATCAGCTCCATTCTCGGGTTTATCCTGGAACTGGAGCTGCATGAGGTGCTGTAATAGATTACGGGGCTGCCACAATAGATCATCTACTGGTCGCAGTGGCTATGAGACGCAGGGCTCAGCCCATTTCTATCAAATAAAAAAAAAAATTATGGATGATAATGTTCTGACATTCGCATATATTTTTTTAACACTATATAGGACAAACGAGTTAACAACACACCTGATGATTTGAACACCGTCGCCTAATGGACACCTGCAACACCCGAAACATCATCAATGCGTTGCCAGTTCTTAAGTAAGGGATAAGGTGTTTTCTTGAAGGTCATCAAGTCGTATCTATAACCCTTGACCAGGCAACTAAACATCATTTATTTCAATGGTTTTCAACCTTATCGCATCTGTACAAAGTTCAAAATCAAAGTATTATAATATGATAAGTTAAATCTATTATTCCCTGACAACCCTACCTATTGAATGTCGCACACAAAAAGAGTGGGTGTAGCCTGTGTCGTGAATAATGTCCCGGATTTCCCTAATATTTGCGGATTATCCGCAATAAATACAGGCGAGTTTTGGCTTCGGCCGGCATAGAACTAAATACCGTTATATTACATAGGCGGTAAGCAGGGACGTAGCTAGGGGCTCAGTGGTACCCTTTGTAATATTCTTTAGGGGAAAAATTGATTTTAACCACTTTTGTCTCTGTGATATTTTAAAGTGTTTTTTTATTTTATTTTACGGACGTAATTATAGGTACTTTGTTACCTATGAATAATAATAGCTGATACACCCCCGCAGAGCTAATTACCCCTGGATAAGGATTCCACGGGCTAGTTAGGCAGTGCATGGTAACAGGGCCTTCAAGTAAAGGAAGTCTCAAACTCAGAAGACAGAAGACCCTTTTTTGTTAACTCTCCCTCATCGGCAGAGTGGGGTTGGGGAGTACTAGCTATCTCTTACGGTCTACATTTGAGGTTGCAAAATGCATAGCCAGTTTAAGACCCCAATCGTTCTCCGTTTATTTTTTTATGTCATTAAAAAAGAGAGTTCCTAAACTATCCCGTTTTACGTTTTTGCGAAAACCTTCAATGCGCCCTACATATAAAAAGATACCACCTAGCTACGCTACTGGCATTTCACTATCAAATCGTCTGTAGTGAGAAGATAAAAAGGCTCTGAAAGAGCGAAAAAGCCTTCCCTTTTATTGCATAAAGTAACATTTGGCCTAAAGCGGCTGAAAGGCTAAAAAAGATCAGTAGTATGTCTGCGCCAACTTATGTAAGTGGGAAACAAGAAAACGGGCTAGCATTTTTTTTTGTATTACCTACATACTTTTTTACTTTGCAATGGAATATTGTCTCGTTAACATAACAGCTTGATCTTGTTTCCATAAAAATACCCCAAGATACATTTGTAGGTATCCTCCTAAAAACTGTGAAAATTAAAAAATGATCCTTTCATTATCATGATTCGCCCGCCCACATTGTACACACAGCCACACATCAAGTTACTACAATCTGACCCACTCCTGCCACCAGAAAGAGCACCTACGGACAATGCACCATTCTTATACGTAACTAATTCTAATCCCCAATTGGTACGTAGTTGTTAAAATAGTCATATACATACAGAATCACAAAATCGACTTATAATTAGCCCATTGTCACCCATCGCTCAGTTAGTCTAGTGGTTTAAGAACCGGGCCGTGATTGATCTCGCGGTCCTCGCGGGTTCGATTCTCGGGCCGAGCAAAATGGATGTATAAATGTTTTCGAACATAGCTCGGGTTTGTGATTGATCATCAATCCGAATTAGGCAAACTCCATCATAGCGATGACATGATTTCCATGATGGAGGCCTTTGTCCTGCAGTGGGACAATCAATACCTATACAAACCACATAATAAGTATCGTGTATAAAGTCCATTTAGCATGTTAAAACGACAAAATAAGCGAAAAAAAAATTCAGATTCAAAACAAAATATCCACTCGATAATATTGTATAGAATAACAATTTTTTTTTCGCTTATTTTGTTGATCCAACATGCTGAATGGTCTTTACACGATATCTATTATGAGGTTTTCGGGATGTAAACGATGTAAAAATGACGGTTTATGGGCTTCATACACACGAATTAATAATTTTCGACCACCCATAGTTTAGATCTATTTCAAACCCGCGCGGACGCATCCGACCGGCCGATGCGTGCGCACCCATCATAAAACGAACGTTAAACGTCCATTACACACATTCATTATGTTAACAGAAAACGTAAACGAAAACGGCGAAATTAATTAACCAACATAGTTAGGAGAAACATCGAGCAAACACGGTAATTAGGGTATAACTATGCCGACTATGAAGTCTCAGCAAATTGTAATCTGATTTTAATTGGCTGTACAAGATACTTCTGTTAGGTGCTGTTATCATCATCATTACCATCTGAGCGTGTCTTTGCGGTTTCGACCAAGGGCCCTGGTCGCTTCGGAGTCATGCATGGTCCGTTTTCCTGGTACACTACCTCCACTTCGCAGGGTGTTGGCACGCATGTCATGTTTTAGGTCTGCCTCGTTGCCAAGGAGGCCAACGAGTCGTTGGCGCAGTGAGTAGTCGCGCCTTAAGGTGACGGGTAGGCCACACTAGACGACGCCAATCGATTTTAATTTTTAGCTACTAAGCCGGATCTATTTTAAACAATTACGGGGTTACAACCTCTAGCAAACACCTATACTATTTATTAAATAGCCATGCACAAGTGTTGGGTCCGTTTTTAAAAGTGACCGCATTTGGCGTACGCGTTGGACCCAATATTTGTGCATGGTTATTTAATATATAATATAAGTGTTTGCCTAGAGGTTGTAACCCCGAAATTCTTAAAAATAGATCGGGCTTAGTAGCTAAAAATTAAAATCGATTGGCGTCGCTAGTGTGCCCTACCCGTCACCTTAAAGCGACGGCTGCGCTTGGGTTCTCGGGTCGGGCCAAAATGTGTACCTCGGAAAGCACGTTAAGCCGTTGGTCCTGCGCCCGATCCCTCTCCGGTCGTGTCACACTAGTGTCCCATCGGATTATGAGGGCAAGGGAATAAAGAGTGCACTAGTGTTTGCACACACACTTGAATACTATAACATATCCTGCCTAATTGGCTGATCATAGGGATTGGTCACCTTAGCCGAAATCGGTTGGAGGATATCTACTGGAGATATCTTCTACCGGAACTCGTCGCCAGATAATTTTTGGCATATGGTACGTAGTCTTTCTTAGTCGTTCTTTTCCGTTGTGCACTGCCGCTAAGTACATGTGTGGCAGTGAACATATACCATCAGGTGACCCGTGAGCCGCATGCTCGTCTGCCACCAACATATCGTCAAAACATCTTTTATCTTAAAATGCTGATGAAGATGAACATAACATCGAACAGCGACTGCAGAGTATGCAAGGAGGAGACGGAAATCATAGAACATCTTTTATGTGAATGCGACTCACTAGCCAGAGGCAGAATGTGTCTTCTAGGTAACGCTTATCCTCAACCAGGAGACTACAGGCACTTCAATCCGAAAGACATCGTGAGTAGGAGCGCAAAAGATAGGGGAGGTACAAAAGATCCCTTAGGGTCGACGTGCCCCATTAAAATGACCCCTAACAGACTAGATAAGATACTTCTGGCTATCTTTATACTTATGTATATGTACAGTACTATTACATGTATTCGGTTATATGTAGGCAAATGGACCTACTCCGCAAAAAGATAAACGATATATCGTGACAATAATCGTGAGACGCAACTGTAAGTTACATATTTTTTGCTGTAATTTGTTACGTATCTTTCGATCAATGTAGATTACACCACAATGACATACACGTTTAGATGATATGTGATTGATAACATTTTTTTTAATGTAATTTATTGTATTTGACGATTGATTGTAAGTTGCGCAAGTCTAATTTCGATGAAGCTACAGTCATCTGACCATCGCTATCAGCCATCCATGGACACTCGCAACATCAATTGAGTCACAAGTGCGCTGCCAACCTTTAAACACTTTCCTCCAGATTGGCCCAAGGTACCTCACTCACTCGGCGAAACACAGCACGGAAGCTATTTGCCGATTTTTTGTGAAGCCGTGGTATTAGGAGTAGTAATGACTGGAGGGTCAAGCCAGCCCATTCACAGCGAAGCGTGTCTCTCTCACTGATTTAAATTAAATTCGATGTTATTTCCAATGCTTTAATTCCCGTCGGTAATAACCATAATTATAATAAAACGCGAAGAATTAAAGAACTTACTTACTCCACTGGCTCAGTGACCCGAAACGAGTCTTGGCCTCCGAAACAAGAGAACGCCACTTTGATCGATCCTGCACTACTTGTCGCCAGTCACCGGCCTAAAGTTCTCGCAGATAATTTTCGACGACGTCTTTCCAGCATACATAGAAAGAAGTACATAGATATATTGAAAGATGTCACATCTCGTTGCGATAACGCAGGCCTAGCGACAGATATAATTGGGTCGCGCGGTCTAGACCGCCATTGTTTACGATCATTATAGTGTGACGCGCCGTGACAAAACATACAATTGCAGCATTATCACGAAAAATGTCTGGCAAATTCTGCAATACTCACATATTTATAAGGAGTCCAAATAATTAAGTGAGAAGAATACCATGTGGTCTAGTTGCATTGTCTGAGTTGAAAAGTCTGGTAGTTACACAAGACTTAACCAATTCCTAGATTTCCTGGATCATGGTCCTAGCAATGCAAACACTAGTGTTGCGGCTGTCCATGGGCAGAGGCAATCACTTTCCATCAGGTAATCCGTCTGCTCGTCGGCCACCTAATTAATAAAAAACGTACCTTGCGGGGACGAACGATGCAACAGAATTACATACCGAGATGCACATAAAATAATAGAATAGGAAATCATGAAAGCATGAAAATGCGTCGATTAGCGCACTAGATCGATTTGTATTCTCACACAATGAACACACATTTAACCAGCACAATTTGCCAAATACAATGTAAATACCTAAATCAAACATTCAATTTCCTCATAAATTAATCCCCTTAAGATTCACATTAATTAAAGACAACCGTCCCATTTCATACGAACAATGGACCACCCCTTCTTGAGGAGACTCCCTTCTCCCTCCCATTAAAAGATATTTACCACCGATACCATTATCCTCTCCGTGAACGAAATATCACACCCATCATTTAAGTGGGCCTCCGTCATAATACCAATAAAACTGATATCAGTAAGGAAACAATCTATTATTGTATGAGTAGACATAGCATAGTGAGAATGACACTAAATCTGAGGTATTCAGTATTCTGAGAGTACACAAAGATTATTAAAATATTTATATAGTTTTTTGGATAGTAAATCAAAATAACCAGATACTGTAAACATACACCCATAATTATGTATTTTAAGAACTCAAAATAAAGCAAATTGATAAAAAAATATCCATATTATTATTTATGTAAACGCTAAATTTTTAACAAAATTTCCCTGTAATTTGTTAGTCGCCTCAAAAATAATAAGCCTACTAGCAACATTGACGAATACCTTATTAAGGTGACGGGTAGGACACACTAGCGACGCCAATCGATTTTAATTTTTAGCTACTAAACCAGATCTATTTTTTAAACAATTTCGGGGTTACAACCTCTTGGCAAAGACTTATACTATTTATTAATTAACCATGCAAAATGGTTGGGTCCAACGCGTGCGCGAAAAATTGATAAAAAGCGCCCACTTTTGGCGTGAATCAATTTTTCGCGTACAAAAATGGACCCAACATTTGTGCATGGGTATTTAATAAATAGTATTTGTGTTTGCCGAGAGGTTGTAACCCCGATATTGTTTAAAATAGATCCGATTTAGTAGCTAAAAATTAAAATCGCATGAGTTACACCTATTTAGCTGAGTTTGAATCCATTGCGATATGTTTCTAAATGAACATTTTTGCACTGCAAAAATATCTCATTGTTATAAGATATTATTAATCTATCAGCCTTAGCACTACGTGATAATGCCGAGACATCTTAAACCAAGGGGTCATAAGATTTTGGCGGGAAATTTCCTCACTGCCACCTATTCCACTACGTATGATATCACGCCCGTCATATCGAGAGCGTCTGAGCACTCCTCAATTAAACATAGCTAACACGAACAGCATTTACGACCAATGGCCGGTGGATGCGGCGCATTAAAAAGTTGCCCGAATGTTGTATTAACACGATCTGCGTACATTGTTTTTACTCAGAACTTGTCCAGATGACGTGTTTAACAAGCGAATTGTGTTACACTACCAATATTTAACCATGCGGTTATGACCGGCTTCAATCGGGAGTATCTTTCGTCACCTATTCCACAAAGTATGGATATCACGGCAGTCATATCGACACTATCAATTAAACATAGCAAACTTAACAACAATAATTTTTACAACCGATGTGCAATATAGAAATATAATAATAATAAATATAAATATTTCACAACATCACATACATTGATCTGACTCCGAGATAGGTAGCTCAAGCACCTGTGTTACGGATATGAGAATCAACAGTGGGATTACAAATATAAATAAATAAATAAATAAATAAATGTATATGGCATACGTAAATAAAAGCTACTCTTAATATAATCGATGATAATTTTTGCTATTATTAAACAATGCGCATTGTTATAAAGATGAATAATGAAAAACGATGTCCTATCAGAGAAAATCGTATTATTGGCATTTTTTTCTGCTAAATGCCTAAATACAAAGATTTTTAATCTCTACATATATGAGCAATTTAAAGGAAATGCACTAACGTCGGACATAATCTCTGTTACGAGTTCACTTACTACCACTTTTGTCCATGTATCTTACTGTATCTAGAAAAAAAAACGGCAATTTCATAGGTAATCCGAAAACACAAAACACTGGGGCGATGTAATCGACTCCTAGCGCCATCTATTGGTTTCAAATAGAACTAATATCCCGAAACGAAGTGAGGGCCGGCCACTAGTATCCCATAAAATTATACCGCATCCGACTCATAAACAGCTTTCCAACATCAGACCGCAAGCATTTCGCTACCAATTCCTTGTTATGGGCAAGGTCGTCGACCCCTACTTCTGGGCTTTGGGCGACGCCGGCTATTGGAGACGGTTTCATCGCTATCACCCACACAATGTTCATTGTCTTCTACGACATCTGCCAATTTGGTATCAATGAATTTCATACTAAAATTACGAACATGTTGTCCCTTGATTTCGTTTTATATTCATTTTCATATTCTTTATTGTTCCATGTAGGTAAAGCTTACAAGCTGTTAGGTCTTGGTATCACTCTGGTAGAGCCGACCCATTCAAGAATATGCGTGGCTCTCCCATGGTGTAAACTCCTGCTCCTTGATATAAATAAATAAATACATTGATCTGACTCCGAGATAGGTAGCTCAAACACCTGTGTTACGGTTATCAGAACCCACAGTGGAATTACAAATAATATATATTTGATACTTTTCTATTGTAAATACAGATTTATAATACATAGAAAACACCCAGACCAATACAAGCATACATGTTCATGCACAAAAAAATGTCTGTACTGTGCGGGGATCGAACCCGCAACCTTTGCACCAGAGGCAGAGTTCACCACCACTGATCCAACGGGTCGTCAAATGTTCAGCGATACCGACATCGAAGAATCCACCAACCAACCACACCTATTAAGCATGAGTACGAAACCAAAACCTGGACGCAACCCGCAAGGAAGCATTTCACGATCAGGCCATCGACTCTACTCTCGTCTAAAATTTGATACTGACGAAGATGGAAAGATAAACCATTTATCGGCACCATAAATAGATCAGTTCACTAAAATTTATTCTCCTTCTTTGTCCAAGCTATTTCCCATTATTTTCGGTTGGCTCCTCTCTTTTTGCGGCGCCAAGACAGTCTATCCTGGGTTGTCGAAATGGTTGCCTTGGCCAGCTTTTTAAGTCCTTGGCCACAGGGGACCACCAGGTGGCTAGTGGGCGTCGTCTTTTTTTTTTATTTGGCAGCGCTAGGGCCTGTCTCACGACATGGTCTTCAGGGCGTCTCACGACATGACCGAACCATCGTAAGCGGCTTTTTACACAATAGGTGCGATCTTAAAACGATTCTTTCTTATTATTTTCCAGAGATATAAACACAGTTCTTTACTGCATCTCCATACACTAGTCGTACGTACATTTGGGTTTATCGTGGCTATCTCCTGCGCAGTGTTTATTGCCAGATTTCACTCTGGGAGCCGGATGTTTTAGTGTTTAAATCGATCGGGAGTTTAACGGTGTGCTATTCATGATATCGATACAGTCTTATTTATAACAGATGCTATGAAAGTAAATCTACACTATGTATTTATAAAGAGGTAAATCCTACAGACGCGGCAACGCTTATAGGTAATCCGAAAACACGAAACGCTTGCGCGAAGTAATCGACACCTGGCGCCATCTATTGGTATAAAGTGGAACTAATGTCCCGTAACGACGCCATTAGTATGAGCATAAATGCATGCACCAGACACTTCACACTGATCATCTAGTAAACGATGACGATAGCTGGGAGCATCTCCCAGCACACCCAGGCCCGAGAAAATGAAGGAAAATCTATATTTTTTAACTCTTAACACCATAAGCCACTACACCCACCATCGAGGTTTATAAAAATGCACCAGTCTAAAATTTTTGCGAGTCACACCCTGTTGGTCTTGTGGTTTAAGAATCGGACTATGATCTTGGGGTCCTGAGTCCGATTCTCTGGTCGAGCAAAAACTATGTTTCGAATTTTTCGAACATTGTTCGGGTTTGTGATCACCAATCCGCATTAGGCAAGCGTGGTGATTAAGCATAATCCCATCATAGCAGCGATGACTTGATTTCTATGATGGAGCCCTTTGCCCTGCAGTGGGCCAGTTTATAGGCTGATACTTTACTTTACTTTTAAAGCAAAAATCTATCGTCTCTCAGACATCGGCAACACGAAAAGTAGGTCCAAGCAAGATCAGACGATTATTACCCGAATGGTCAAGATTATTTTATAATGTATTATTTTGTTATGTAGGTAATATAATATTTATTTATAATGAACATTTGAAGTATCATCTAAAGCCCGAATAGGCGAGTAGCCCTAACGCGTGTTGACGTACCGAGTTGCTTTGACATAGGTTTCCAAAATAGCAGGGCAGAGTTGCAATATTAGGCCTTAGTTTGCCGTTTACAAAGCGACTTTAATCGAAAAGTCCTGTCTTATGAATCTGCATGTTCCGAGTCTATTATGTGACATAAGCCATAGCACCGAACCTCGATGTAAATAGGTCCCCTAATGGTTACACAGCAGGCTTAGTACCGCCACAGTACCGCAATGTGGTTTGCCGCCGCATGCGTGCCGCTCGCCATTACGATGCGATCTCGTCTGGCGAGGGTGCGCTTATGGTTGCTACACCGGGTCTTCCTATTGTCGGGAGAAATATTTTTTCGGGGTTCGTCGTTAGAAATTATAATATTTCACAATACATTGATCTGACTCTGAGATAAGTAGCTCAAGCACCTGTGTTACGAATATCAAACAATGTGGTATTACAAATATATACATTTAATATTTTTCTTTTGTAGATACACAGTTATAATAATTACTTACTTATTTATAATACATAGAAAACACCAATAAAACAACCAATAAAAATATAATAAATGTAAAAGTGTGTGTCTGCTTGTCCGCCATTCAATGCAATACGGAGCGCCGAATTGAAGTGGATGTTTTTATTGGAGATCGTTGAAGGGATGGAAAGTAACAACGCGAGCGAAGCCGCGTGTAAAAGCCAGTTTTCCAATAAATACAGGGTGTATCTGTGGACATTTACCTCCCTTTAACCGCGTGTTCTACCAACCATTCTGAATAACATTTATTCAACGACTTTTCGAAATTCATCTAAAATTTTTTCGACTCCACATATTATAGAATGACCAAGGTCACGTGACCGACTTTGTATGAAAAGTTGAAATTTTTTCATGCGAATTTCCAAAAGTGATAGCACACATTTTTTTCATAATGGTTAATAGAACACGTGATTAAAGGGATCTAATTGTTCACAGATACACCCTGTATATATGCGAAATAAATGATTTATGATTTATACATAGTGAGACATGTGGCGAGGTGATCATCATAAGAGACAAAAATGTTCCGCGAAAGGCAATTGTGTTTATACTCTAATCATTTAAACAGCAATATAGAGAAAAGTTTACTTAAATTGAATTTTTCGGATATTTATCCATTGTCCGGAGGACTTTACAAAAAAGCGGAAGCAGAATTCCGAAAAAATCCCGATCATCTGGCAACCCTAGCTGAGTGGGCCATGTTATCCCTTCGTTCTCCGTAGTTGGTTCGATCGGAGCATAATTTACATGGATTGGTAAAAAATTTAAAGTATTGTTCTGAAAATCTATAAATCAGATTTGAAGTGTTTATTGTCGCGAATACTAGATATTTTCTCTAGTAGATTAATTTTCAAAATTCCGCATAAATATCCAAGAAGCTCAGTTAAACTTTTGTTTCCCCTGTTCCGTAAAACCGCTCTAGGCGTGAACTCTGCAGTGCCAAGAATGTGTAGATTGTACAATGAAGTCCACAGTAATCTATATCTGTTCAGCGCATCACTTGGTAGGTTCAAACACCAGGTGAGCAGCATCCAGTTTGGCGATGACTGAGGTAGTGCAGTCAACAGCAAAAGTTGATGCACACTGTTCGCTCTTACTCTCCACGGAATAAGAACTATAAAACTGCGAAATATGTACAGCTACTTCTGCTGTTGACTGTACTCATTCATCGCGAAAGGCTATAACAATAATTTGGCTTGAACTAAAAGCTATGTTAAGTTTTAGAATTTAAGAAATTGTTATATTTACTAGCATGGTGTGTTTACCTACTGAAATTTACATTTACAAAGTAACTTGAAATTAATTTTGTGGCTCTGCTGATTATGGAAGGCCAACTCCTCAACGGTAAGGAGTTAAAGGTAACTCTTTCAATAACAATATTGAAAGAGTTAACTAATTGTGAGTACAGCTCACAATTAGTTTTTATTTGGCAAGGATGGAAGAGGGAGGGAGGGGAGGCTGCCAAAAAAAAAGACACTAAAAGGCTTAAAAAAATTCTGCGAAAAAAAAACGCCTTCAATAACTACGAACTAAAAAGTGTAAAATAATATTTTTGACACTTTATACACCTCATATAAGATTTTATAACAATACACTTGAGAAAAGGTTTACCGAAGTCGGCGCCTAATCCCTGTTGAATAATTGAATGTTGTATTAAATTTCAAGATTGGGCGCCCACTTCGGTAAAACCTTTTCTATAGTGTATTGTTATAAAATTTTATTTGAGGTGTGTAAAGGTGTTAAAAATATTATTTTACTTTGTTTGAATGTGTCATAATCTCCATAGTAAATTAAAATCGATTGAAGACGGGCGCTAATTTCGACGAGGTATCACTAAATAAAATAACGTAGATATGTCGCAGCCTTCTAGTTAAATTAGCCATCTAATTGAACGCCTAGAGAAGTGGCAATATAAGTACGTCATCCGTCGTAAGTTTTTACAAAATGTTCGAGTCGAGTTATTTTAGTTCAAACAAATATCGGCCTAGGCATGCAATTGGATAATGGTGGCAACGAATGTTCAGTCATCTGATTAAACGTTGCGGTCATCGACATGGCTATGTGTTCTTCAGCTATTTGATTGAATGTCGGCGATAGACTAACGACCTAGGCGTGCGATTGGATGGCTAATTTAATCAGATGGCTGCGACAGATACATTTAACACAGTAAGTAGTTTTATCGCTATCCGCTGTTTATGATGCAGTCATACAGAAAGGGAATTCCGATATATCACAGGAACACGGAAAGGTTGACGGCTTCTGTATGTGGAATATGTGTCATATAATAATCAATCGGGACTAAAAATACTGTTTAAATAAATAAATATTTCACAACATCACATACATTGATCCGACTCCGAGATAGGTAGCTCAAGCACCTGTGTTACGGATATCAGAATCAACAGTGGGATTACAAATATATACATATAATGCTTTTCTTTTGTAAATACATACTTATAATACATAGCAAACGCCCAGACCAATACACACAAACATGGTCATGCACACAAATGTTTGTACTGTGCGGGGATCGAACCCGCAACCCTTGTATCAGAGGCAGCGTTCACTACCACTGTTCCAATTGGGTCGTCAATTGGGTCGTTTGAATAAATGATGCTGTATACAGATTAAAAGTACGAGTTTGTTGAAAAAGCGAGATACGTAACGCCCCGTCGCGTTGTTCTAGTGATTTAAGTACAGGGCAGTGATTTCGAGGTCCTGAATTCGATTTAGGGTGGAGCAAAAGTATGTTTCGATTTTTTTCGAATAAAGCACAGGTTTGTGATCACTAATCCGCGTTGTGTCCATATATTTTGCAAAGGCATTAAAAATTCGTGAGCGATAATAATTGAGAAAACATTTTTAATTGTAGTTGTAACTATATTCTTTTAATATTGATCGACCGATCGTCAAATCGCATGTCTTGAGTTCAGTATCAAAGTAAAGTGCAGGCAGTAAAAGCCTGCTAAAAAAACCGGCCAAGTGCGAGTCTGACTCGCGCACCGAGAGGGTTCCGCTGTACAAACGTAGCGGTTTACAATTTATGACATATTAAATCAAATTACTTACTATTTATTAAAGGGACAGTAGACCTAGGTATTTGGTATAAATTTCAATTTGATACCTTTATTCGTTCGTGAGAAATAAGGTAGTAAGTTTCATTTTATTAAAATATTTTTGTTATATTATATAACTAAAAAAATATGATTTTCGCAATTTTTCCTATATTTGCATTATATGACAATGCTTCATGCTAAATTTCAAAATTCTGAGTTTACGGGAAGTACCTTGTAGGTTTTGATTCCTTTGCGAGTGTCGAAAATTTGTTGAAAATATCGACATAATCGGCTGTATCTTTTGATTAGCTCGGCTTAGAAGTTTGATATTTTCACAGCTTAAAGGGACAATAAACCTGAGTATTTCATGTGAATTTTAGCTTGATACGTTCACGCGTTCTTGAGATAAAGGGTCTTGACAGACAGACAGACAGACAGACGGACAACAAAGTGATCCTATAAGGGTTCCGTTTTTTCCTTTTGAGGTACGGAACCCTAAAAACGAGCAATCTCTTAATTAGATCTTTTACGAGTAGGCCGTGGTCTATGATAATTTGCGCTGGGGGAGTCCTTTTGGTATAACAGGCCCGTTGGTTATAATAATAATCACTAAGGTACGGTAAACATTTTCACGTTAACCTTATTTTGAACAAAATTATAATTTGTAGCTTTGAAAGATTTAGTTGAGATTTGGCAGCAGTGGTAGCTTAGTACAACCTGTTCGACTACGACTGCACCCCACGAGTGCGAGTATAGACGCAAATAGTGTGCGAGCAAGAAGTGAATAGATGCGCCGACATTTCTGATCCCATTCTTTATCCGCTCAGGTTGTAGATAAGAATGGGAGTTTGTGGGTTCGAATACGCTCTGTGGATATTTTTTCTTATGTGATAGGTGGCAGACGAGCAAATGGATTATCTGATGGTAAACGATTGTCGCCGCCCATGGACACCAGCGACACCAGTTAGAGACACAAGTGCGCTGCCAACCTTACAAATCTAATTGCGAATTCCTACCTCCAACTCGGATGTGAATAAAGGCGTCATGAGGAAACCAATTCCAAACGTTTCGGATAGTTTAGCAAATCAAGAGCATAAGCTACTAACAACGAATCAGGTCAATGTTTGATATGTTGTATTAATTTTTTATGTTCATTTAGTTTCGCACACCAACCGTCTAAGTCAACTTAAAGTTGACTTAACTCAAACTTAACTTGTGACTCGGGACTCCACTGGTATCCAGGGTGTCCATGGGCGGTGATAATCGCTTACTATCAAGTGACCCGTCTGCTCGTCTGTCCCCCTATTTCATAAAAAAAAGACGGCCACCCAGAATTATCGAGATAATGATTCTAAATTAATTATCGTAATCCGATTAGTCTGGTTTCCCTAAGTCTCTCTAAATGTCAAATAACATACATTTTAGACATCATAAATGAGAATTTAAAAAAGTTGGGAACCCATCTCTCTCTCTAGTTGGTCCCACATTACTGAGAATCGTGGTCACTGGAACTCATCAACCAAACAAACTTTCCCCATTGATTCCGATTAGACGACGTAGAACTTTGGTAGGTGTACAGGACTGTGGTGTGCTGGTTAGAAATTTAGGGATAAGGGATGAAAACACAGGATGAAACGGAAAACTATGTATCAAGCAAAGTATAGAAAAATAGACTATTAAGACAGCAAAACAAAAGACGTATCAAAATATATATCATAGACAAACTTCATCATTTCAGCCAATAGACGTCCACTGCTGGACATAGGCCTCCCCCAATGTTCTCCACACAGATCGGTCCTGTGCCGCCCGCATCCAATGGATTCCCGCGATCTTCACCAGATCGTCGGTCCACCTTGTGGGGGGCCTGCCACGGCTGCGACTTCCTGTGCGTGGCCTCCACTCCAGGACCTTTCTGCCCCAACGGCCGTCTGTTCTCCTCGCTATGTGCCCTGCCCATTGCCACTTGAGGCATGCAATCCTTTGGGCTATGTCTGTAACCTTAGTTCTCCTGCGGATCTCATCATTTCTGATACGATCACGCAGGGAGACTCCGAGCATAGCTCTCTCCATTGCTCTCTGGGTGACTTTGAGCCTCCTTAATCGGCACATTGTAAGCGGCCAAGTTTCGGTTCCGTATGTCATCACTGGCAACACACACGCATTGAAGACTTTTGTCTTGAGACACTGCGGTAGGTGGGCCGTAAATATGTTGCGTAGCTTCCCGAACGCTGCCCAGCCGAGTTGGATTCGTCGATCGACCTCTTTCTGGAAGTTGGACTTACCAAGCTGACATAAACTAAAATAAGGTGCATCGTGCACAGTAGGGATGTAGCTCCTTTTATTTGGTCAGACCATCGTGTTGGTGATCGGCCTCGCGATCTTTTGCCTTCAGTGTTTCCAACAATGGGAACCCATAAACGTTTTTAAATATCACCAAATCATTTTGAGATTATTTTATGTGATATGTGGCAGACGAGCAGATGAATCACCTGAGGGTAATCGACTGCAGTCGCTCATAGGACTCCCTGCAACACCAGTGGAGTCACAAGTTAATTTAAGTTGGAGTTAAAGTTGATATCATTATTACAATTCAACGTTTAATCCCGCTATTATTCGTTCATTTAGATAAGATCTGTATTTGAATGACCTGATGTGAACTCAAATTAGTACAACTGTGATTCATGTTCCTGCGAACTCGTTAATAAAAAGTACCTATACTGAATAGCTTAATAACTAAAGGAGGAAAATTAATATAAAGCAAAAAATAATTGGACAGTCACTAAGCACATCTAAGCACAGTTAAAATTTAATCAAATCAAATCTTGAACGTTCATTCAGTTTTATGTAAGGGTGTCCTTATGTACACGTACGAACAAATGTAAATACAAATCTGGCAAATATCTTCAATCGATTCTCACATCAAAGTCAAACATATTTGATTCAATATCAACTAAGCCATTTTGTTAGATTGTAGAGCCCTGACGTGTGGCTGTATACAATATGTATGTAGGTATTTATTCATAAACGTTCAATGAACATTTGTTAGCTAAAACGGTGTATAGAGCAGTTTTGACGTTTGAAACAAAAACAAATCATATTTTATAACACTGTTTTAGCTAGCAAAGGTTTAACAAACATTTACGAATAAGACCCGTATGATATAGGATATTTTTAGATTTTTATAGTTTTCATTTTCTAAGACCTAGGCCACAAATATCTGAAATCTGGTTGAATTAACTCAGCAAATGATTGCATTAAAAAAGATCTCTAGAAACTGCGACTTTCTCGTGATTACCAGCAGTCATTTCGTACTCTCGCTGAATTACAAGCTGGATGACGTCACGGCGGCATCACTCGCAGAAACAATGCGTACGACCGGCGATACGCAACGGTTGCCGTGAGTCATTAACTCGCTCGTCGAATACGAATACGTTGTGCTTGTGTTTTGATAGATGCATTTTGTGGGTTAACTAAGTCCGCGAAGGGAGGCGTTCTTATTCTTCTTCGTGCGGGCTATTCCGCAATCAGGCAGCAGTTGTGCCCATTTCGCGTGTCGAGGGTGAAGTCGGCCGGTGTCACTCCAACCAGCCGAGTCTTCAAAGAAACCTATCAGCGCCTTGGTGTTGCTGTAGATTTCCTGGAGGGTTTCCCAGCTAATGTGCCCGGTTGTTGGCCACCCCTATGTACTCTAATAGTACATGAGCGGCTGTTTCTTCCTTCTCCATGCATGCTCGACATAGAGGGCTGTCTGTAACACCTAGATTGAACAGATGTTTGTTACAACTGTCATGCCCCTGTTAGAGCACTGGTCGCTAAACTGGATGTTTGGCTTATTAAGTTGTAAGAATCGCCTGGAGAGACGGGGATCGTTTCAAACACTTGTGTAACATTTACGCCAGTGTAAGAGTAAGTAAAACCGCGACTAAATTCTGGAAAACCTCTAAGACGCCTCTTAATTCAGTATGATTACATATTTATTGCCATTGCCATCCTGCCTCGATGGCGCACTGGTTAGTTGGTCGCACTTTAAAGCGACGGCTGGGCAAGAAGCCCCGGGTTCGATCCCCGGTCGGGCCAAAAATTTGTAGCTAAGTTTTCATTAAGAAATTCTTAGTGGTAGCCCGGAGTCTGGAAGTCAGCTGTCATGTACCCCCGTGGCACGGAAAGGACGCTAAGCCGTTGGTCCTGCGCCCAATCCCTCTCCGGTCGTGACACGCTGATGTCCCATCGGAATATGAGAGAATGGAGATTACACTTGTGTTTGCGCACACACTTGAGCACTATAATATATTCTGCGTACGTGGCTGATCGTTGAGATTGGCCGCCGTAGCCGTAATCGGTTGGACGATATTAGTATTGCCAGCTAAGCGCCATTAGTGTGCATACGCGACGATTGGCAATTTTCAGGTAACTAACACAAAAACTATCGATCTTGAAAAAAATATCCAATGACCTATTGGATAGGATATTGTCTAAAAAAAGAAAACCCAAAGAGAGCTCGTGTAAAAGCCAAAACGAATGTATTAGCACTAAAATAATTTGATTTGATGACCTAGTAATATTGTATACGAGAAACATTCGATAGAAATGTGGCGAAAATTCCTTTCTATCGGAGTATTCGTTCGATCAATCACAACATTTTTTCCGACTGCACAGACATCGGCACGCGATGCGAGAGATCTGATTAAAACTCACCCAGTCGAAGCATTTTCCATTTCGTTTCAACCGCAAAAAGGACATTTACATACATACTTTTCATACAAATTAAAATTTAAAATTTACTTTAATTTTTCACCATAGGAGAGCTACGCTTCGGCAAAAATGGGCCAGGTCGAACGGAGGAATACCACGGCCTCCCAGAAAACTGGCGTGAAGCAGCACTGTGCTGTGTTTCGCTGCTTGAGTGAGGGTACCGGTGGTCCAATCCGGGGAAAGGGGGGTTTAAAGATTGGTAGCGCATTTGTCACTCCACTGGTGTCGCGGGTGTCCAATCTCCATGCGCAGCGGCTATCGCTTACCATCAGGTGCTCATTTGCCACCTATCACATAAAAAAACAATACACAGTCACTCTCTCAGAACTCTTGTCTGATTAGAGCAAGCGTTCAATTCTTTAGTCAAAGTTAACAACGACATCGACTTGTTTAACACCGCAGCAAGCACGCTCAAGCGCTTGCCCAGTGACAATTTTATTTGCTATCAACAAATGAGCTTTTAGGCTAAACATTTCAGGCTAAATTCTTTTTTCTTTATTGTATTTATCTATAGGATTATTACGTCTTCTCCTTTTAATTTGCAGTCAGTAACATGTAGAAATGTATCTGCATGTTTGAAAGTTTAAGTAATAATTAATATACCTAGCTGTAAAGTTTCCTGAACCTGAAGAAGTCCTGAGAAAAGTATGTGCAACTAGTAAACAAGTTATCGTGTGCGGTGACTTTAATATTAACATCCTGGAGAATTCGCAGAACTCAGTTAGGTTTCTGAATCTTTTTAAGTGTTTCAATCTGGTGCACCTCTTCAACGAACCTACCAGAATCACCCCCACTTCAGCTACATGCTTGGACAACATATTCTGTGATTGTATTGTAGGGGAGAAATCTATAATAAATTTCATAAACTCTGACCACAGTGGTCAGCTGGCTGTTATCGACTGTCATCGAAATGATCGGTCTACAAGTTTTACATGTAGGCCTATTACTAAAAGACGTATAGATAAATTCAAAGATAATATTTATAATAAGGTATCCTTAATGCCTGGTAATAAAAATAGTGTCGACCAGTTGTATGAAAGCCTTTTCGAAATTGTTGAAAAGGAATTTAATGATATTTTTACAAAAAAGACCATTAAAGTAAACAGTTCTAAAAATAAATTTAGTGACTGGGCCACTCCAGGGATTCACATAAGCAGGAGAAAATTGTTTGAATTATATGATATTAAAGCTAATTCACGTGATCCTGCGATAGTTGAATATGTTAGAAATTATTCTAAGTGCTTTAAGAAAGTATGTGCAGTTGCTAAATCTACTTACATTAAAAACAAAATAAGTAAAGCAACTAACAAAAGTAAAATCACGTGGAACATCATCAACAAAGAGACTTGTAAAAATAAAACACAACAACACAAGTTCTCTCTAAAAATAAATGGCAAATGTCTTGACTCTGATACTGAAGTGGCAAATGCATTTGAGTCGTTCTTCACTAATATACCAGTGGCAACAACAAGTACATTAAATTCAAGTTCGTATCTTGCTATCTCGTTACTTAAAGAAAATGTTGACGAGTGTCAAACGCCTTTCAAATTTTACCATGTAACCTCCGAGATAATAGTTAAAACTTTCAAAGATCTGAATATGAAAAAAACTGAAGATCTTTGGGGAATATCAGTGGATATTCTAAAAAATATAATACTAGCTATTGCACCCCATTTGGCAACGATATTCAACAGATGTATTGATGAGGGTCAGTTTCCTAGCTTAATGAAGTACAGCAAAATCATACCGTTATTTAAATCAGGTAAAAAAAGTGACCCTTCTAACTTTAGGCCTATTTCTATATTACCAGCACTGAGTAAAATTTTTGAAAAAGTCATATTCGTTCAGTTGCTGTCTCATTTTAAAGTTAACGATTTACTTCATAATAAACAATTTGGGTTTACCAAGGGTAAGTCAACCACTGACGCAGGAGTTGCACTTATAAAGTATATTTTTGATGCATGGGAAAACAAACAGGATGCAATTGGTGTTTTCTGTGACCTCTCGAAGGCGTTTGATTGCGTTGAGCATCAAACATTGTTGTTGAAGTTAGCTCACTATGGTGTTCTAAATAATGCATTAAGTTTGATAAATTCTTACTTATCAGATAGACTTCAGAAAGTCAGTGTCAATGGAACTGACTCTTCAGGCGCCCCTTTATTAATGGGAGTGCCCCAAGGATCAATATTGGGACCTCTGCTCTTCCTGATATACATAAATGACCTCCCTTACTTTGCACAAGATCTTTGTGAAGTAGTGTTATTTGCTGATGATACCTCGTTGATTTTTAACGTTGACCGTCGAAAAGATACGTTTGACGACGTAAATGACACCCTCTCACAAGTGCTACATTGGTTTACAACTAACAACTTGCTTTTAAATGCCAAGAAAACCAAATGTGTTAAATTCACTATGCCCAATGTAAAGCAGGTCAACACTAACGTCGTTATGAATAATGAACATATTGAAGTTATTAATTCGACAATTTTCTTAGGTATTACACTGGATTCCAAACTGCAATGGAAGCCACACTTGGCAGCCTTGGCGGGAAGACTTAGTTCCGCCGCATATGCGGTTAAGAAGATCAGACATCTGACTGATATTGAAACCGCGAGACTGGTTTATTTTAGTTATTTTCATAGTATAATGTCATATGGTCTTTTGTTGTGGGGGTCGGCGGCTGAGATACAGACTATTTTTGTATTGCAGAAGAGGGCCATCCGCTCCATATACAACCTTAGGCCTCGCGATTCGCTGAAAGAACTGTTTAAGAATATCGACATTTTAACTGTAGCTTCCCAATACATTTTGGACTGTATTTTGTACGTGCGAAAGAACATTGATATTTTTTCTAAAAAATCTGATTGTCATGGTTTTAACACTAGAAATAAACACAAGCTCGCGATTCCAAATCTGAAGCTCCAAAAGATTAATAGTTCATTTGTTGGTCAAAGTATTAAAATGTACAATAAGTTGCCACAAAATGTTATTGAGTTACCAACGCATAAATTTAAATCCCACGTGAAAACCTGTTTAATGAGTAAAGGATACTATACAATTGTAGATTACTTAAATGATAAGGATTCATGGACATGATGACCTCCGTGCCTGCACACATGTAGTAATTGTATAAATATTTACTGGAATCATTATTATTATATAATTAATCATTTTTAATAAATTAGGCTTAGCAGCATTTATTAATGTATACAAATTGATAAGTATTGATTAATCAAACAATTGACAAGATGCTAACCACCTACTATTGTACACCTCGTCCTGCAGTTTATTAGTATTGGATTAAGTACTCTGTGACCTATGAGGGGAACCTAAGTAGTCATGCTCACTCAAATGTCTCTGAGGTGGTGGCGTTATGTGGCGGGTCATTACATTCCCTCTAATATGGTTGAGTGAAATGATGGCTGACACATACGTCATACTTGTGAACAGGTGCCACCTTTGGGGACTGGTCCGCTTCGGTTTACCTCATATTTAGCTTTTAATTTGCTTCATTCTATTTTGTGTTGCATTAGACTGTATGACTTGGTATGAGGATAATAAACCATTGTAAAAAAGTTGGCGATTAAAAAGAGTAACTGGCGAGTTTCTTGCCGGATCTTCTCGACCAGAAACAACTTTCCGAGCCGGTGGTAGAATCGCATTATGTTTATTTATTTCTTTAGTATATTTTATGTATCAACATATATATGTATTAACATGTAAATTATACATAAGTACTTATAAATAGTTTTAAGTCATTCAAATGTATGACGATTTGTAAGTGCTGTGTACAAGCCTATGCAAATAAAGAATTATTTGAATTGAATTGAATTGAATTGAACTGTAGAAAATAAATAAAAATAATAAATAAGTATAAATAACACTACTAGATTTTTATATAGGTACAAATTCAAAACTTTTCTATTCAATATAAATCCATACAGAACATTTATGAATGTCGAATATAATGTAATCTACCGCTAATTTGGAATGTCGGTAAACCGAAACGGCAAAACACTTGCGCGGTGTAATCGACACCCAACGCCACCTATTGCTCCAGTTTTAGATTAAGTCTTAGATTAGAGTGTTGGATAACATCAAAAATAACTGAAACTCGTCCCATGCTGATCTGTACTTAATGGCATGGTAATAGAGTCCATCTTGTTGACTTGTTAATAAGGTTCATTATACGAATTTTTCGAGGTTGAATCCTGAGGGATGACTCTGTCAGTTCAGTTGTAGTATCCATACTCGTATGTAAACTGCACTCTGTAAATATTCTTACTCTCCGATAAATGATTAATAAACATATCGTTTAGTAACAATAAATAAGTGTATTATTGACTCCCATAAACCCAATATAAAGAACATTGGGTCAAAGGGTTGGTCCGCATTTTTTCGATGCAGTCAAACAATTACCAAAACCATCATCAAGATCTCTAATAGTTGTTAGATTTACAACCCCTATGAATAAACAGGGCTGCACGCCGATGCCGGTCACGAAACGTGTTTTATGCGGGGTGGGCCGATCGCTGTCTGTCTACAGAAACAGCACGAATGTTTGTCGTAACTCAGCCCGCTTGTGTTAAACTAGCCGCCAAGTTGTAGTGAGAACAAGCTAAGCAGCGAATAAGAAAAATCTTGTTAAGCCTGTAACTTAAAGTCGAAGTAAGTTGCCACGTCTCTAATGTAGATTGGTTGGCCACTGCGTCTTCCTTTTGCAAATCTTTAAGAAAAGAGGGTACTCCCTTATTAAAAGGCCTGCAGCGCACCTGTGACTCTTTTGACGTGACAGGTGTCCATGGGCGGCGGTAATCGCTTAACATCAGGTGATACGTCTGCTCGTCTGCCCCTGGAATAGGTTGGGAAAAAATTTGGACTGCCATGGCTCATCTATGTCCATAAATTACATGTAATGTATTTTGCTTTTACAGTACGGTCACAGAAAAAAATATATGGTACGGTTCAGCTTAAGGTGGAATAACGGTACAGGTAAACACTTGTAACACGAAATTCACAAATTTCTAGTAACTGAACTAATTTCCAAATTATGCATGTACACGACGTACTTTCATATAAAACACCTTTGAAGCAACTACTTTTCGTTCCTCATCAATAAGATGTTTATTGTACAAAAGATCCACATGTTTGTTTTTATTTTTTAGTGACCTCAGTGTAATGCTACCCGTCCGAGATGGGCCAACATCTTTATACCAAAGATTTTTTTAAAATATGAATTATTATCTTTCCTACTTTTGAACCCGAAAACAGTAGATATTATATTCTAACAGCCATTGAAAAAGAAGGACTTTTCTTTCTCTACTCCATTTTTGATACTAATTGCTGTTTTTAATTTTAATTTAATTATTTACTCTTTCCTAAAACACAGGGCCCGTGGGGTTCCGACACTCTCCTTTTACTTCTGTGACTATATTATTTTATTTTGACATCAACATTTTTATAATAATGGAATCTGATATTAATTTATTATCTATTCAAATTACTTTTTTTGAGTCCTCCATTGGCAATAAACGAACGAACGAACTTAGCTATTAAGCGCCTAGTCGAAGTCACGGGAGCTACCTCGCCAAACAAATTATATCCATAGCGATCCAGCGGGGTAATGCTGCCGCATTTTGGGGACAATGCCGCAGGGTTCTACTATTTATTTTAACTTTCCTTTTTACTTACTTTTAGCTTAGCTTTAGATCTCCGTTATTGTCTTAATGAACAACATTTCAAAATTGCTAAGCTCTGAAACAAAAAATACCATTTCTTTATTTACTTTTCCGCTGCGCGAATATATATTTATTAATTTTTTATATTGCTTATTTACTGAGAAAAAAATTGAAAACTAAAAAACGTAAGATGACGTCATCGGACGGCAGAATGTAAAATATTTCTTTGCCTAGCACATTATAGTTTTAAACTTACGAAATGCCAAACCCATGACATGCAACTGTCAAAAAAAAGACAACTTGTCAACGTTGAATGAATGAATGACGTTGACAATGTTGACACTAGTATTATTTACCTTTGACAGTAGTACCTTTTTTTTATTAAAACAATGATAAGCAAAGGAATATCGCTGTATTCAGCCGTCCGATGACGTCATTTGGCGCTTACGTCTATTTAGAATATAAAAGAGTTTTAATAATTATTTTATGCATGAAAATGGACAAATTTTGAAAAAAGAAAAAATATGGGTCCGTTCATTTTATGTCTATTTTCATATAAAAAAACAATATGGACATGTTAAAAATATGAAATGTTGTTCATTTTCTTAAGTTTTTTTCCTTTAATAAATTAATTTATACTTTTAAATATTTGGTTAGGTGATTTGGTTGACGTGCTACCTGAATACTTGTTATTAGCTTTATTCCGTGTATCCTCATTTACTTTCTACACGGTCTTCTTTGAATTTTAGATTGTATTGTGCGTTTATTTATATTGTCCGTATCCGGCGCTTGTGTTACGTTTTATGCATTATTCTATAGTTTTAAAAGGTGGATAACTTTAAAAGATTTTCTATACTGTAAATGGCCTGGTTTATGGTTCTGGATCGGGTAAAATTTAAGAAATAATTACATACGTTCCTAAAATCCTGGTCCTAAACTCATCATCATCATCATAGGCCTTTAGATGTTTTAAGCAGCATCCCAGGGTGGTAACAGTACAGCTGCTCATGGCTGAATAGTGTTCAAGTGTACATACTGCCCACTGCAGGGCAAAGGCCTCCATCATAGAAATCAAGTCATCGCTACTATGATAGGAATAGGTTTAAACACTTGCCAAATGCGGATTGGTGATCACAAACCCGAGCTATGTTCGAAAAATTAGAAACATGCCTTTGCTCGACCAAGGCATCAAACCCAGGACCCCGAGATCATGGCCCGGTACTTAAACCATTTGACCAACCGGCGTTATAGTGTTATGCGGAAAATAATTTCCCGTCCGCATTTCCAGCAGTGAACCGATTTTTCGTGCTTCAAGGCCATTTGACACGGTTCTCCTCCAGGGAAAATAGTCAAAAACGAGCTCCTCCAACAAGGGAGTAAAAATAAATAAATAAATATTTCACAACAACACATACATTGATCTGACTCCGAGATAGGTAGCTCAAGCACCTGTGTTACAGATATCAGAATCATCAGTGGGATTACAAATCGCACCCCACGAGTGCGAGTATAGACGCAAATAGTGTGCGAGCGAGAAGTGAATAGATGCGCCGCCATTTCTGATCCCATTCATTATCCGCACAGGTTGTACATATAATACTTTTCTTTCAAATAATCTTTTTCAATAAATAAAATATATTTTTTTTAATAAATCTTTGTAAATCATGCAATCATATCACGCTTTTCTCAACCCTTATCTAATATTTTACTTTTTACTATGGAAATCATTGTCTAAGGAAATCACCGACATCAAAAGTATCACAAACACCCAAACTGAACACAAACTTTTGTTTCATCAATGACCCACTTCGCGACATCAACCAAACATACTGTAAACAAAATGTGTATATAACTCGGTTATGTAATGATGACAAAGGTTTTAATTACTGGATGCAATCATCGCGGTTTGCGGGCCACCACGCGGTTACGCTACCGTGCCTATAGTAAGTTTATTTACATACGAATAATGTAGATTGTGATTGCGGCCGTGTGGTCCCGGCAGAGTAGAATAGGCTACCCTCTCTCTTACCGAGGTGTCGTAAAAGGCGACTAAGGTAAAGCTGCTGGCATGATCATCAGCACCGAGAGAAGGAAAACTCTGCATTTATATCAAAACCCTCGCCAACCCGTCTTCCAAGCGTGGTGAGTATGGCAATTACCCCTCATGTGATTGAGGGAGGCCCGTGCCCCAGCAGTGGGGACTTCAATGGGCTGATGATGATGTATGTAGATTGTACCACAATATTAAATAATGACTGCCTCGATAGCGCAGTGGTCGCACTTTAATAGCGACGACTGCGCAAGAGGTATCGGTTTCGGTAGGACCAAATTTTATCTGGAAGGCGCCTGTACCTATACCTCGTCCCTCGAAGTTAAGTTGTTGATCCTGCATGTGTCCCGATCCCGCTCCGGTCGTTTCACACGGGTGTCCCGTTGAAATATCGTCACAATACCATCTTAAAAGTATTATTATTATTTGAAAGAAAGTACAACTGCGTCTATACTCGCACTCGAGGGGTGTGAGTATAGACGCAAATAGTGTGCGAGCGAGAAGTGAATAGATACGCCGCCATTTCTGATCCCATTCTTTATCCGCACAGGTTGTATTATTATTATTTGAAAGAAATGGGGTGAGCCTTGCGTCTCATAGCCACTGCAGTAGATGATCTATTGTGGCGTAGATGATCGTAAAGGTATAGAGAGTCTACTTGTGTCTGAGCTCACACTTGCGCACTATAATAAGTATGTTCTGCGTTCTACGCTGATCGTTGAGATTGTCCGCCATTATAGCCGCCATAATTCAGGCGAAATATCGACAGCAGTACATCATTAAACAGGTTATGGCTCACCATACCATTACGTACTCGTAAAGTTTAACACGGAGGTACAGATTGGGGCGGGTTATTCCAAGCTATTTGCGCGTTCTAAATCCAAATTCAATCGTCAATAATTTCAACATGGAAGAGCTACGCTTCGACATGAACGGACCGGGCGTGAAGCAGCACTGTGCTGTGTTTCGCTGAGTGAGGGTACCGGAGGCCCAATCCGGAGGAAAGGGGGATTTAAAGGTCGGCAGCGCATTTGACTCCACTGGTGTCGAGGGTGACCATGGGCGGCGGCAATAACTTACAATCAGGTGATCCGTCTGCTTATCTGCTACCTGTCACACAAAAAAATCAGTTTAATCAAGAATTACGAATACATCGTTGAATTTCCTATTTCGTTTAAGGCGAGCTACCTAACTCACATTCTGTATAAAAATAGTTTGACTGAGCACTTTTTTTCCGTCCACCCTAATTAATTCCCCGTCATGCGTTACGCCGTACGCGCATAGACAAATACATCACACACATACAAAACATTACCAGTAGATGATCGTAATTATGAATGTGGATCTTATTCCGTCCCATATAATAACATCCAAAACTGTATCGAGACTTTTGTTGGAATTTCACACACACACAATCAATAAAGATCTATAAAATTCCCATATGAAAATAACATTTTCATATGCGAATGGGGCGATTATAAATTTTATTATATCGGTCAACAACACATAATTTAGTTTTTTAGATTTTCGCGTTGCATTATAACTATAATGTATCAATACGGGGATTAACACGATCTTTATTATGTGAAACAACATTGTGTACTCACATATTTGGCCCGACGTTTCGGCTACGTTACAGCAGCCGTGGTCACGAGCGTGGTCCGCTCGCCCTATTGATACATTATAACACATAATTTATTTTTTCTTAGAGGAAACCATCAAGGCCGCCTTTCTATGTGAAGGGAACAAGGTATGGTGTGGGACTCTAACCCTAATCAAAACCCCTGGGGTGTCCATCTCTGCGCAATTGCGGTCGGAAACCCCACAGCCGGGACTAGACCGCATCGCTGGCTGGTCGCGCTCGGCGCTTTACCCCTACCTGGTGCAATGCAGCCCTTCATTGCTGTACGACCTACCAGGACGTAACGTCACCCGGTAACGTCATCCCACTGCGGAGTCGTATGCTGAGCTAGCCACTCCCTAACAGTGGGTACTCTCACGAACTCCGATGAGTTCGTGAGAGTACCCACTGTTGGGCCCGTTTAGTCGCCTCTTACGACAGGCCGAGACACCTTGTAGCCATAGGGCACAACAAAACATACATTGACCTAGCCCCTAAGTATCTTTAGCACTCATGCATGAGTATCATCAGAATTCCCACACGAATGTTAGTCCTGAGTGAGAGATTCAAGACCTTCGGCATATAAGACAGTGTTACTACTAAATGCGACACCGGGCCAGTAAGATTTAAATGTTATTGTATGACGCCAAAGTTATTATACCAGAGTAAACACAAACTCCCATTACTTCCCTATTCGCCCAACCTGACGTCCCTAGTCACGGTTCATGCACATGCACTCACACAGATGCAAGCCAGTCGTATGTGCATCGCAGGGCTCGCAAATGCATAGGAAGGGCGGAAGGGAGCAATCTAACTCGACAGGTGCACTGATCGAGACGGCAGGAAGCGCTCTGGCGTTAGACAGACGGTTATGTCTTAAGGATCTTAGGCTAGCGCATTACAGTTCACTAAGTGAAAGGAGTGAAAAACACAGATGCAATCCACTCGTTTTTGTATCGGCGCAGGGTTCGCAACTGCATAAACAGACGGGACGGTTACGTCTTCAGGATCTTTGGCTTGCGCATAACAGTTCACTAAGTGAAAAGAGTGGCAAAGAATGTTTATCGTGCAGGGCTCGTAATTGCATAGGAAGGGCGGAAGGGAGCATTCTAACCCGACAGGTGCACTGATCGAGACGGCAGGAAGCGCTCTGGCGTTAGACAGACGGTTATGTCTTCAGGATCTTAGGCCCGCGCATAACAGTTCACTAAGTGACTGTCCGTGACAACGTGACTGAAGTTCCGATTTCGGCGTCATTTAGATGACAAAGCGAAACTCGCTAGCAAGATGGGTGTCCTGAATAGAGCGAGGCGGTTCTTTCTATAAAAAACCCAAGGTCGAATCTAATCCTATATCCTACTACATTGATCCGACGGCAAGAAGCGCTCTGGCGTTAAACAAACGGTTATGTCACGTTATGTTCTAACGTCCTGTAGAAGTGAACATTCACTATAGCTGAAACAAGTGATTGTATATACCCATGTAGGATTATTCCCGTCGGATAACCCGGAACTGAGACTGGACGATCAAACTAAACACACGAGAAAAAATATATTCAGTGAACTATACTCCCTGGTTAAATGAACTAGTTCAACAAAAATACTCACTCCAATACCTCACAAGTATACATACAGGATGTGAGGGTGAGCAGACCACCGAGAAGAGAGCCGTATTTTTGACTTTAACATATTCGATATTAATCTTTGAATACAAATTGAAGCTAAAAATGTTCAAACACTGTTTTAACGGCGGTGAATTAACTATGGCGGATGCTATAAATTCTTGGCACAATTCGTTTGAACTTCTTTGACAAACTAATATCATGTCACCCGTATCCGGAGTATACTCTTGAAAATGCCATACAACAAACTTTTTTTTTATGCTAGAGGCGGACAAACGAGCAAGCGAGTTACCTGATGGAAAGTAATCATCGCCGCCCATGAACATCTACGAAATCAGAGAGATCGCTAATGTATTGCCGGCCTTTTTTTAAAAAAAGAGTACGCTCTACTACGATGAATTCAATACACTTTTAGAGAAAAACTCACGTATTGAACACTTGGTTCTAGGTTCATTTTGACATATGTATTTAAGCGATAAAATAGCGAACGGGTCACCTTACATTTTATCTGTCAACTAGATTCGCGGGTGTTACTATTGTTAATCAATTCCGAGTGAACTATTGCAAAATGCTTTTCATAATATACAGTGTATTAATAATATACAGGGTATTTTAAAACTACTATAACCTACTAGTCACTAATTGTAAAGCTCGAATATAACTGTTTTTTTTAAATCTTGTAATCTGAAAAAAAAACACTTGCCAATATGAAACAACAAACCAGCTGTTTGTATAGAAATTTGAAATATTTTGCTTTTAGGCGGGGCATGAAGGGCCGTAGTAAAGTAAAAGAGCGTAAGTACTCCTTTTTAAAAGGCCGGCAGCGCACTTGTGAGAGTAACGCAATTTTTCACTGTATTTACCATTTGTAGGGCAGTACGAGTAAGTCCGTTCTAATTAACCATACAGTCCTAGCATCTAGGTTAGTGTTACCACCCACACAGCGCTATCTTGCTTCCGCCGCAACAATGTTGCCAGGCCGTCACAACACAAGGCTCTATGGTCAATGTCACCGCGTATCGCTGACAATGGCGACGCCCGTCACTCACACAATAACTGTTCGACTTGTGCGACATGACGGAACGACAAAGAAATGTAGGCACTGCGGAGAAATAAACAACGAAGTCACAATTTAATAGAAACAGAAAAGGGCCATCCGCGCTATATACAGCCTTAGATCACGTGACTCACTTAGAGAAATATTTAAAGAAATTAATATTTTAACCGTGGCTTCCCAATTTATCCTCGACTGCATTATGTATGTACGTAAGAACTTGCACACTTTTCCAAAAAAGTCCGATAGTCATAGTCTTAACACTAGAAATAAACATAGGCTTGCCGTCCCGGTTCTCAGACTTCATAAAATTCATTTGTTGGCTTAAGTATTAAGATATTTAATAAGATACCACAAAATGTCATTAACCTATCACTGGATAAGTTTAAGTCTCATATCAAAACCTGCCTAATGAAGAAAGGTTACTATAGTGTACAAGACTATTTAAATGATAAGGATTCTTGGTCATGTTAATTGATTAATCTTTTGAGTTGTTATTCATAGTAGTCTATTAACTTTCATAATTGAATTTTTTCTCTTCTCAATTGAAACTCTGTAACATCTTCAATATTTGAAAAGAGTAACTACTGAGTTTCTTGCTGGTGTCTTCTCAGTAGAAATCGACATTCCGAACCAGCGGTAGATATTATGTACCTATTTTGACATTCATAAGTGTTCTGTGTGGACCTAAATTGAATAAATAATTTTTTATCTTTATCTTTAATAGAATTACGATATGAACCGAATACGCTATAATAATTGTCCTCCAACCGATTACAGCTACGGCGGTCAATCTCAACGAACAGCCACTTACACAGGATAAATATATCCCTCCCTATAGTTAAGTATAACAATAGAAGACGTTTTGCACGTTGTCTTAGAATGTCCATTTGGCGCCTTAAGATTCAACTTTGAAAATAATTAATTATAATAATTCTCACAACATCTCATACCTGATTCCGTACTAAGTAGCTTAAGCACTTGTGATACAGATATCAGACAACAGAGGAACACGAATATATACTTAAATACATATATTACACTCAGACACCGAACAAACACAAGTGTTCATCCCACGAATGTTTGTCCAGGGTGGGGATCGAACCCACGACCTTTGGCGTACGAGGCAGGGTCACTACCAATTGCGCCATCCGGTCAGAAAATCAAACTAAAATAAAATTAACTAAATCCAGCATAAAGGAAATAATTAATAGTAAAAAGAATAAGTCAAATTTTTAAAAGATTTTTTTGAAAAAGTAAATAAAATATGTGTGAAACATAACAAAACATAATTACTGGAATAAAGCTGAACAAAGTACAGAATAAAATTAAACAACAGCCTATAAACTGTCCCACTGCAGGGCAAAGGCCTCCATCATAGAAATCAAGTCATCGCTACTATGATGGGATAAGGCTTAATCACCACGCTTGCCAAATGCGGATTGGTGATCACAAACCTGGGGTGATAGAGGGCGCTACGTGCCTAGTAAACATTGGCTCCGCAAATAATTTAAAGATAAAATATCAAAACTCTTACAATTGTGCGATTTAAGTGGTGAATCTTCCTTGCAAATCTACAATAACTAATTGTAAATGTTATCTGCGACCAATTCAGTGTATTCCTAGAGAATTATGTGAAATTGTACGACAGACCGGCAAATGTGTATTGCATCTATAACACTAAAGAAAAGTTAAAGTGATCAAGTAGAACCGAAAGGATATAATTTCGTGGAGACCGGAGTGAGAAATTTAATGATTGATTCCCAAGGTACGCAAATTTATCTAAATTTATAACCTAAAAAATTCAAAGTTATGAGTCATAAACTGTACACTAGTTAAAGTAAGCCTCTTCTACTCCCCGCAAGAGGGCGCTACCGCCTAGAAAAGATACAATCCCTGATCTAAGATATTAACCAAGTAACTTTGCTACTGTCCGTAAGATGTCGAAAGTATGCGCAGGCTGTCGACAAGAGCTGCCAGAAAAAACATTTTTAACTTGTTGTGTATGTCAAGAAAGTTACGATCTTGGATGCGCTAATAGAACTGAAGCGTTTTTCTATAATGTTATGACTTTAGAAACAAAAAAAGCGTGGAAATGCCTGGTATGTCGGTCTAAGGAACCTAAAATTGACAATAGCAATACCCCTATTAGACCTCAGTATGAAGATCAACAGTCTATGTTACATGAAACTGTAGATTATGATCCGATAATGGCTCGAAATGAATCTATAACTGATCCAAACGTTACATTTCGGAGAAAAAAGCCGCTATTCTCAAATGAGAGTAGGATACCTAGCGACGATGACTCACTCACCTCTCCTCAAGGGCATACACTTATTGTATCACCTAGTACTAGTGCCAGAAATACAGAAGATACCCCAGAACCAGATTACATCTCCCTACAACAATTCACTTACTTATTGCAAGAAAATAACAAACTTATAATATCGTCAATTCAGTCTTCATTTCGCAATGAAATAGAAAATGCCCTTTCGAAAATAAAGATAGACTTCGAACAAACCATTCAAGGGATAAGCAATGATCAAAATCAACTAAAACAAAATGTAGCTGCTTTAAATATTAAAATAGCAACACTTGAGCGAAACTGCCGAACTCTCCAGTCAGAAAACGAAAAATTACAAAAAGAGATTAATAATCTGCAAATAAACAAGTCACACCAATCTTCGTATCAGATAATTACAGATTTTACCGGAAAAACTGTAGTTCTACATGGACTGACAGAAAATTACTGGGAAACAAAGGAAGACGTCATAAATAGAATTGTCGATTTATTCTACAACCTAGTCAACATAAATATACAGGGATATATAGAAGATATAGAATTCATAGGAAAAAAGAAACAAGTAAGGCCTTTGAAAATAGAATTAATCAGTAAAAGAATAAGAAATTACCTATTGAACAACACATCATATATAAAAGAAGCTGGTTTCAGTCTCACCGAGTACCTCAGCCCTTCCGCTTTGCAAGAAAAAAGAAAATTAATACAAGCCTTACTGGCGGCGCGAAAAGACGGACATCATGCAGTAATAAAAGATAGTAAGCTGATTATAAATGGAAGAGTGACAAATCCACTTCCATCTCAGGGAATATCAAGTATCGCCGTAAAGCAAACAGATAAAAAAGAAGAGGATAACCAAAGATTAACAAGAAAATCACTTACCCCTCCCGCTTCTCCCCCCGTGCCTTTCTCATTAGCTTCTAACACGAATCAACAATCACAAAATATAATAAATTCTAAAGGAAACAAGAAAATAAATAGTTCCTTTCGCTGATAATTTAAACATATTATTTCAAAACATGCAAAGTATTTATAACAAAAAACACCTCCTAGAAGCATTCGTTCAGGAAAAATCCAGCCAACACATCATCTGCATATTAGAATCGTGGCTTAACAAAGAAAAAATTAAGTTGCTAAAACTAGACGGCTATTGTGTAGCTTCATCTTTTTGTCGGGAGAAACATGAAGGGGGAGGCGTATGTATACTGATAAGAGAAACGTTAGAATATCGAGAACGTGTAGATATCAACTCAATGTCCATAGAAATGATCTTTGAAGTTAGTGCAATTGAGCTACCTAAAGAAAATCTGTTAATAATAAATTTATACTGGCCAAATAGCAAGAGAGAAATAGATTTATTTTATTCCTGTCTTAATAAACTCCTCACATATATATCGATTAAAGATTCGACCAAAAACGTTGTGATAGGAGGAGATTTTAATGTAGATTTTTTAACAAAAAATAATGAAAAAAATAGATTATCTAACTTGATGTTATCACATAATTTTCATCAGAAAGTAAAAGAGCCGACTAGAGTCACACCAACCAGCATTTCTTGCATTGACTTGATTTTCACAAATTTTAATTTTAAATCTGCTAAAATACTAGTAACAGAATATGGGTTTTCTGATCATAAAGGCCTGTTGTTATCTTTGCCTTTCCTTAAGAAACATATAAAACGATTTTCAAAATTAAAACGTGTTTTTAACAAATTTAACATAAATAAATTTAAGAACGAGCTTTCGGCTATAAAATGGGAAGACGTCATAAAGCCTGACAAAAGTATGAATGATAATTATAACAATTTTAATGACATCCTACAAAAAACGCTTAGTAATTGTATACCAGTAAAGTTAATTAAATTCAAAACTAAAATAAAATATTTTACATTGGGATTAAAAACTTCATGCCGTTTTAAAAGATTCTTAAGAGTTCTTGTATCTAAATCTAATGACAAAAATATAAAACTCTTCTATAAAAACTACTGTAAGACACTCAGAAAATCTATTGCTCTATCAAAAAAACTTAGTAATAAGCGTTTATTTGATAACTCTCTAAACAAAACCAAATCCATGTGGCAAATAATACATTCCGAGACAAATAAAACTACGCAAAAATATAAAAACATAGAACTCAACATAATAGGCAAAGATGTTACCGACCCTAAGCATGTATCAAACGAATTTAATACTTTTTTTGCTTCTATCGGTAATAAACAAAACCTGTCTGCAACAAATAAAGAAGCCCCTACAAATGAAATATTACAAAATTCTTTCTTTTTAAGTCCGGTTGAACCCAAAGAAATAAAAAGTATAATAAAAAACCTTAAAAATAAGACATCTTTTGGCATAGACGAAATTCCTCCATCGCTAGTAAAAACTTGTATAGACCAGTTAACTATCCCATATGTTAAGCTTATAAATCAATCTTTCTCAGATGGTATTTTTCCAGACGCGCTTAAAATCTCTATAATTAAACCTATCTACAAAAAAGGAAAAATTACGGATATTAATAATTACAGGCCAATTGCATTATTACCGACCTCGTCAAAAATATTTGAAACTGCTATGATAAGTCGCTTGTATTCCTTTTTCGAAAAATATAACATCCTGCATGTAAACCAAAACGGATTCAGAAAAAATCATTCGACTATTTTGGCAATTTATAAATATACGAAACAAATTTAAAAAAATAGCGGTAGGCCTTCTACTCGATATGAGTAAGGCCTACGATAGAGTCCGCTATGAAATTTTACTAAACAAGTTGCATCAATCGGGTATCCGAGGTTTAGCTCATCAATGGTTCCAATCGTACCTTCACAACCGTACGCAATATGTAGATATCGAAAATACCAACTTTGTGACCGGTAGGATATCAAATGTAAGGTCTGATAAACTTTCAGTTACAGGTTCTATCCCACAAGGAAGCGTTTTGGGGTGTTTATTATTCCTTGTCTATATTAATAATCTCCCAAACATCCTGGAAGAACACAATATACTTTTTGCCGACGACATTTCCATATTATTAACTTGCACTTGTGGCAATGAATTAGAAAATAAATTGAATGTAACGTTAAGTAAGATACTTAGCTGGCTTCAAATTCATAACTTAGAACTAAATCTTAACAAAACAAAAATTATCCAATTCAAACCCTACCAAAGAACGTCTCTAGAAATAAAATATAAGTATAAAAATCAAAAAATAGAAACAGTTGATTCCACTTCTCTTTTAGGACTAGAATTAGACGCGCATTTAAATTGGAAAAACCATGTACAAAAGCTTTTAAACAAGATGTCCTCCTTCATATATGCATTACAACATCTTAAAAGAGTAACAGATTTCAAAACTGCTCTTACAGCATATTATGCTTACGCTTATTCAAGACTTTGCTACGGTGTTATTTTTTGGGGGAATTCCTGTGACCTGGACAGGGTATTTATTCTCCAAAAAAAATGCATAAGGATATTAACCAACATTGATCAAATGGAATCATGTAGACCACTCTTCATCAAACACAAGATATTAACATTAACATCCATCTACATTCTTGAATCCTGCAAATTTGTTAAAAAACATCCTAGTTTATATTCACCAGAAAAGAAAATAAGACGAAACAACAGATATCAAAATAAGCTTAAAATACCCTTTTCTTATTTGAAATTTGTGACATCTAGTCCCCATTATATGACAATTAAAATATACAACCATGTTCCTAATTCAATTAAAGACTCAGATAATTTAAACCTTTTTAACAAAAGGCTTAAAAATTTTCTAATAAATAAGTGTTATTATAGCTTGCAAGAATTTTTTGATGATAAAATGTTTGAAATGTGATGCATCAATATAATAATAATATAGTTATAAATATGTATTAATAATTTAAGTAATTAATAATATAATGTTAAAGTGAGGAAAACTTGATGAAAATGTAATAATTTTAGTAGTTATGTATAATTTTATTAGTAGTAAGCCCTCTTTCATGACTTGCTGTGCCCTCCCAGGGCGTCACATGTATACCTTATAAGCTTATGTACATCTTAGGTACATAGGGATCGAACCGTCTCTTGCCACCGCTCATGGACACCCCATGACGAATGGAGTTACAAGACTCACAAGAGCCAACCTTTAGACATCTATTTCCCTGGATATTGGGCTTCCGGTACTCTCAATTAATCGACGAAACACAGCGCAGGCGTCGCTTCCCATCGCTTATCTATGGGTGCAGGTCCGATCGAGCCGGCCCACACATGCAGAAACGTGGCTCTCTTATCGGAAAACTGTGTTAATTCTAGCTATCTTATTACTATGATTACTCCATATTTTACTAGTAAATATAGGTAGGTACTACAACAGGTACGCTTTCAAATAAATATAACCGTATAGACACTAAATCAGCAAGAGAGGCTCAAATGGAAGTCTAATACCGCCTAAGTAACATGGCGTCACGTCGAGTTACCCTTGTTGGACTACCTTTATATTTATTTATTTATTTAGAATGAGTTACATAGGACAAATACAAGGTAAATAATTCAATGACGGTACAACAAAAACCATCGTCGGTTTTACCGTGCACCGCAGATTCGACAATCGGTACTTGGACTACAACAAATATAAACATCGCCCGCACGCGAGCAGGACCCGCTCGGGCCGATCATAGAAAACATGAAATTTTGTGGGTACGAGTATTAAAATGTGTAGGTCACACGGGGTGATTTTACTGTCATTTATTAATTAGATTGTATCAGTGATAAGTAATATTGTTTAAGTTTGATTTTTATGTTTATATCAGTAATTTCACGTATAACTGAAAATGGTAGTTCGTTAATTAGTTTGGGGATCTGGTATTGTAACAATTGTTTTCCGTATGTATTATTGTAACCCGGTACAAGAAGAGTGGTGTTAGGTGCGCTTCGTGTTCTGTTTACTACGAAAGACATATTTTTTATATCTTTCGGTAAAATAATGTTGACCTAAGAGCATATATTTTATTTGTTCGTGAACAGGTATTACATTGCAATAATAAAAGAGCTCGTGCGGATTGAGACACAAGTGCTATTTTTGCACTGCGGGGGCTAACCCGACCAGACGCCGTCTGTACACTTCTATAACTCCCAGTGGTCCTCACCAGACCAAAAATGGCTGGGTGATATACAGATCACCTACAACGAAACGGAGTTAACGACCGAATCTTCATCCCCGCCCTTGTCACACACGCTGTGCCGTGCGTCTCTTTTGTTTAGATGCGATGCGACAGGTATATTCTTATTCGTTACGGGACGGTATGGTTGTAGGCCCCCATGGATGCTCGTTAATTCCCTTCACGGCTTGTTTATTGCGGAAAAGGACGATGAACTGCCACAAAAGGAGAGACGTTCACCCGTCCCGTTTTAGATTTATTTCAGGAAAATACTGAAAAGTTTATTTACGGGAAAAAACGTTACAGCACAGGTTCAGTAACCTGGTATTCGTTCTGGGAAAAAATATTTATCCTTCAGTTTTTCTACAGTATAAAAACGGATATTTTTATATCCATGTCGACAACAGGTTACGACATTAGTCGTAATAAATTAAATCTGATCATTTTATTGAACCGTATTTTTAATATCGTAGATCATTGACCGTATAGATTTCTGATCAACTAGCGGTCGCCCGCAGCTTCTCTCACGTGGAATTCGGTTAGCCACATAGGAGTATGTCACTCTCCAACGCTTCAACAAAAAACCGGCCAAGTGCGAGTCGGACTTGCCCATGAAGGGTTCCGTAGCAGCAAGTAAGATATATGTAAGGTAAATTGGAGTTTACGGTAAACCGTAAACCGTACGTTATAAATAACGTATTAAAAAAAACTACTCACCATGTATAGTTCAAACCAATTTTCGTTGTTAGTTTTCATGATTATGTACATCATATATTTTTTTAGTTTTATATTTCATTTATTATACACGTTAGAGGGGGGGGGGGGGGGGGAGGGGAGGAATACACAATTTACCACTTTCGGAGCGTCTCTTGCGCAAAGTATTGTGTAACGGACGGACGGGCAGACGGACAGACGAAAAGACGGACAGACGGACAGACATGATGAATCTATAAGGTTCCGTTTTTTGCCATTTGGCTACGGAACCCTAAAAAACAATTACACTTTCCAATTTATAATATTGTATGGATGATCAAATGAAACCTCACGCTACCGGAAAATCCGAAACAGCTTTATTTAGGTATAACCTGTGACTGAAAGTGGCTCTTCAGTCTACGCTTGTATACCACTGTCCCAAAAAATGAGTGAATATAAGTAAGTTTCATCCCCAGAGGCCGGCCAAACAAAGCCAGGAGTAAAATGTTGACTGTTCGTTGACTGACAGCGTTTATCCTTGTGGAGCAATGAATTTTACGTCTTTTATCGACTCATCTGTTTATTTATGCTATCGCCTCGAGTCAAGTCAAGATATACGAGTTGACCACCAACCTATATATAAGCGACCAGTGGGAGCCCCGTCGGATTATGTGAGAGGAAAGCGGCGAACGCGATTAGCGGTACGGTCTAACCCGGCCGTGGGGTATCCTACCAATATTGCGCTGAAATGGATACCCTAGCAGTAGAGTCCCACACACTACCTTGTTCCTCAAATATGACACGATGATGGCCGTGATAGTTTCTCCTGGGGAAAAAAGGCTATTCTTCGGGGAAGAAGATGAGGCATACCTATCAAACCTCCAGCGGCGCTCTCTCATCGCCCGAGTCGGGCAAAGAGAACGACAAGGAAACCGGTTGAAAAATTCTTCAGGTAAATAACTTAAACCCTAGTTGAGGGTCGTCACACTTCGTATGGACCGCGAGAACACAGCAACTTGCACTTCAGATTTGCACCACCACTTGCACCAACTTTACTCCAAACTTCAGACAGATTTCTTACATTCTAGGGCCTAGGGTATAAGGAAGGAGTGTACTAACCTCGTCTGCGGGCTTTGTGGGCGTGATGGCGACGGTCTCGTTGAAGCAGAGACACGCGCAGTAGTGGCGGTTCGCGTCCACGTCCGTCAGAACGGACACGTAGAACCGCGGCTCGGACCGCTCCGTCGACAGCGCCCATCCTTGCGGTTGGCAGAACTGGAACAGAGAACGTGGTCAATAGGCCATCTTATCTATGGTCAAGATACTAAAACAGGAGTAATTGCAATCGAAACCACATTATAAAAAGGCACAGAAGGTCAGCTCTACTACCTGATATTGCTATCGAGTTCGTTGACCTATGCGCAAGGCTGTATAATATCATATCGTGTTTCTTGCACACACGATCCGTATAGTGTATCTCTGTCTCACGCCGAACCAAACCGAGATATGTACACTCAGCGACAAAAAAATCGCACCTCTAAGAAAATCACGTTCAAATGTCTTTAACTCTTGATATGCACATGCAGTCGTATTAATTATAATTTTATTTAAAAGGTTACTTAATTAACTGAAAAAAACATTATTTACCATTATCAAATAAACCCTAATGCAACACATGAAGTGTCACAAAATTTTGCTGTTCGGGAGAGTCGCTATTAAACTGTTGAAGAGGACACATGCAATGATTTTACTGAAGAAAGAACATCTGGAAAATGGATACTACAGCTGGTGAGGCCGCTCAAGTGTTTGCACTACTGCAAGCAGGGGTGCGGCAGTGTGATGTCACTCGGCAATTCTGGAATCTCAGACGACCGGTTCGTTCGTCAGGGGGTAACACTCGATTTTTAGATAATTTTAAGACACTTTTTGTATTTTTTTTTGTAAATTATCGATTGTTAATTAGGACTTAATTAAGATTTTTTTTGTTTTTCAAATTTTAATGTTTTTTGTATAATTTTATTTTAAAAAACCCCCGACTCAACTAAAGCTCTTTTATTTGATACCTATATTGAGGCAGTTGGAACAACAAATAGGTTATTCGCCATTTTCTGACGGCGGCCATCTTGGATTTGAAATTTTTCACAATTAATATATTCTGCTACTCAAGCCCTTTTGTATGATACCCATATTGTGGGAGTTGTGTTAAAACATAAAATCCAAATCTTTGTGACGGCGGCTATCTTGGATCGATTTTTATCCAACATTGCTAAGAACACTCCCTCCTTATTCATCTTTCAAACAAAAAAAAACAAAATCAAAATCGGTTCATTTGTTTGGGAGCTACGATGCCATACACAGACACACACACACACACACAGACACGTCAAACATAACACCCCGTCGTTTTTGCATCGGGGGTTAAAAAAGAGTGTGTATGTGTGCGTGCACCTGTTAAGCACGCGATGAAAAGACAAAGACGCGTCTTACGTTCCAGTTTACGATGCCGCTTTATAAAAAAAACTGGAAAATCGTGTTTGACAATGACAATTTTATAGCTATCAGTTGGACATAAGAAATGCGCCTATCGTCATTTGCAGATTGCATGCATTCTACAAAAGACACGTCCGTGAACAGTGCCTCCCTCAATATTAGTAACGTGTCGCTTTACAAATGACCACAATCAAGCCATCCTACCAGCTGTGTCCTACATTCCAAAGTTCATCAGATTCGTCCTTGCCTGTGAAAAGGATGCGTGACAAAGGGCCCACTTAGGCGCCTACGTACAATTTGTACACGATTTATTACTTCGAATGGAAGTAAAGAAAGTATCACAATTCTTAGTCTACTTACGCATGCATGACACACACACGCTATAATAAAAATGACTGCTTTGGTGGCGCAGTGTTTAGTGGGTCGCACTTTAAAGAGACGGCTGTCCCAAGGGATAAAAACCACAAAAAAAAATTATGTATGTTTTCGGTAACAAATTCTTAGTATCAGCCCGGAGTCTGGAAGTTGGCGGTTCTTGTAAAAGCCCGTGCCTCGGAGAGCACGCCACAGATCACCTGTGGAGCACGCTAAGCCGTTGGTCCTGCGCCCGATCCCTCTCCGGTCGTGTCACACTAGTGTCCGATCGGAATATAAGGGTAAGGGTAAGGAATAGAGAGTGCACTTGTGTTTGCGTACACACTTGTTTTGTTGCACTAAAAATGTCTTGCGTCGATGACTGATCGCTGAGATTGCAACACAGGTGCTTGAGCTACCTATCTCGGAGTCAGATCAATGTATGTGATGTTATGAAAATATTATTATTATTATTGGCCACCTTAAGCGAAATATGCGTTTGGAGGACATTATTATAATAAATAGGACGCAGACGAACTGCGAGGTAACGTTCTTTTTTGATGAGTATTCCTCGCTTACGTACAAGGCACTTTTCCACCCCCTTCATGATGCGCATTCACACTGCCAAGGAGTTGAAAGACCTTGTGTCTAGTTTCCCCAATGAACACTGCCTCATTTTTTAAAATGAGTGATTAGGCTGCTCTTGGGGAACGTCGCTCTATCGTAGGGTTCTTCTTAACTCTAGGATTCAGTGTGTAGCCAAGAGAAGAAAGCACATAATCATTTTTTTTCAGACGAGCGGACGGATCACCTGATGGTAAGCAATTGCTGCCGTCCATGGACACTCGCGACACCAGTAGAGTCACAAGTGCGCTTTCAACCTTAAAACCCCCCTTCCATCGAATTTGGCCTCCATTACGCTCACTCACGCAGCGAAACACAGTGCTGCTTCACGAAGGTTTTCTGTGAGGCCGTGGTATCACTCCGGCCGAGCCGGGCCATGTCGAGTACAGACTCCTTGGGTCTAATTTAGTTTTTTATATTGTTTTTACTTATATTGACAGAAGTTGTCATTGCTGTTTTTGTTTCGTTCCTGGTTGTAAAAATCTTGTTTGGAAATTTGGTTTGTATTTTTTATTTATTTATTTTAATAATATTCTTTCACTATTTTTAAGCGCGTTTTCTTTTGTCTGCTGCACATTTTGGAAGTGTGGCTCTCCCAGGGTAGATCTAGAGAATTTTAGAGAATTTGAACCCACGATCCAGTTAAGGAGGCGCACGTTTTTATCCTTAGCTTCCATGGTTCGAATTCAGAGTTGACATGACCTATCTAACATTAAACCTACCTATATAAGAGACCTGACACCTGCACGCAAGATAAGCGCATCGACGCTTTTAATTCAACAATAAAGTGCACATAGAACAATGGGTGAATCATTATTCGATACATTTATTAATTCATTTCATTCATTACACGAAAAGATAGTCGAAATACGCATTGGAATGTGAAGGGCTTGATTGATAGAACTAGTTTAAACAGCCCCTTACGACTATAATTATGTAGTTGTATCTATTATCTATATGTGATGCCACGTGCTCATAGAACCGGCGTGAAGCAGCGCCTGCGCTGTGTTTCACCGAGTGAGCGAGGGTACCGGAGGCCCTATCAAAGGAAGAGGGGGTAAAAAGGTTCGTAGCTCGTTTGTGACTTGACTGATGTTGCGGGTGTCTATCTATGTCAAAAAATCAAAAATATCTTTATTCAATTCAAGTCCATGCAGAACATTTGTGAATGTCAAATATTATGTTATCTACCTCTGATACGGAATTTCAATTTCTACCGAGAAGCATCAGCAAGAAACTCAATGAATAACACACTTAAAAATTTCATCTCGAGTCCCGCCTGAACACGAGATGAAATTTTTAAGTGTGTTATTTACTTAAGAATAAATTGCAAAAGATTTCTATAAAAAAATATCAACTAAAAAACTCAGTAGTTACTCTTTTCAAATAATATAGTAATTACAATTTACATTCTTATACAAATTATGATTGCAGTGACTGCTTATAATCAGTATAGTTTATAGTAAGCGGTAATCGCATACCCTCAGGTGAAAAATCTGCTCGCCTAACCTCTATCTCATAAAAAAATATGGCTTATTTTATAAAATATTGCCCACCCATTCTATGCCGTCGTGGAAAGGTGTATCGTCCCAGTTGGTCTCCGGGAACCGCTGCAAAATCACACCGTTGCTCAGACCGCCCCCTGCAACAATACAAACATAGCATGAATTACTTCCATTTCCATCTCGTATCAGCGTGTCACTCCCGGTTGCGTCCAAAGCCGTAACTTCGAAGCCCAAGGTACGCTTGGAGCGTTGTTTAGGATTTGGTAAGTCTATCAATTATAATAAAAAAGAAATATTTACTGCCAATATATCAATACACAGAATACATGAAACGGACCCCCACACTAGGCAATGCCCGGCCTGCGGAGGTTGATTTTACGATTTCCAGAAAGAAAATGTGTTCGGCTAACAAATCTAACAAAGTTGGAATAAAACTTAAAACCTCTTATTACAAAAATCTACTCTGATACCGGCTTTAATTCTAAACTAGCAAGTTCATGATTATAACGGAATAACGTTAGTTCTTAATTTTTATTACAAACTAACCATAGAACACTTAGTACCGGATAGTGTCAAAATTGATCGAATGATTCAATCATTCGTTCAGTGACGTTTCATTTTACATTTAACCTTCTTTGGTTGTCTGAAGTAAAAATATTTTTGAAATGTTTTCAGGCAACAATAAATTATAATATTTATAGTTATTAAGTACGGTGTCTAAGGAAGTTTTATGATTAGGAATTGCTTCTATTAAAAAAAATAAGTCTAGACTACTTTCTCAGATACATTGATGAATTGTCGGGTCATCAGGCAATTCGACCCACATAGGATTCGACCCACGGGTCGAATCGGGCATGTCTGTTTTTGGATTGGGTGATTCGACCCGCGGGTCGAATCGCCCGATACATTTTTTGACCTGGGTGATTTGGAACCACAGTGAGTAACAAAGCAGCTTTATAATAGAATCGGGTTATTCTCTAGTTCGACACGAAAAACTGAACACGACATTTCCAATTTGTACAACTTATTATTTTGCCATCGAAAGATTATTAATTTTAATGTTCATTTATGATCGTAACCGATAAGGTTTGTATCTGATTTGTATTCATTCAATTTGTTTGGTTGCTTAGTGGTATTATTCGTATTTTAAAGTACCAGGGAAGCAGACATTAAGTGGAAGTAGGTGCTTTCTCTACTAAGCTGAAGTAATAAAAGCAAATTGCAATTTAAAATGGTTCATTTTAATGTATGTACTCGCACATACCCGTAGAGCAAAAAAATAACATAAAAGTGGGTGCTGAAACGAAAAAAAAAACTAAAAATTATGCCATTATTAATATAACATTTGAATTTGAAAAAAAATTAACCCAAATGTTTTTATAATATGTTTTGTCCCGTGGGTCGAATCGACCTATTCTAAAATAGCATCTGGTGATTCGACCCGCTGTAAATACAGCGGGTCGAATCCCATGTGGGTCGAAACGCCCGATGAACCGAATTGGGGGTTTGGGGTGAATTGTCATTGTCACTGAATCGACATTTGGAGGTTATTATTTTAGTACTCATTTTAAACTAAGGGTGTCCGGGTGGATTAACATTAGTGTTATAGTTGATATACTAACTTCAGTTAAACTTAGTTTTGTAACAATGTTTATTCTAGTTCCGCAATTATTTCTAGTATTGATCCCACTACTTATTTAAAAACCACGTTTTGGAATAAGAGGGATAATAAATAAAATTTAAAATCATAGAAACTTTGTAGGTACCCGAGTATAGAAAATTTAACAGGGGCGCTTTTAGGGGCCATCTATTGGTTTCCGAAAGAAATCTCTCTAGCCCTTGTAGGGTTGTCGCATTGAATACTTGGAAACAGATAATGATGTCGATGATGATACGCGGTCGATTGCCTAGATTATTCTCTTCTCTGTAGATTTCTTTTGTCGAAAGGTCTTACTAGCAGTGTGACCAAGTTAGGCGATTTTTAGCCTTTTAGGCTACTCCAAAGGGTGTCGCCCCCGTCGGGGCGACCAAAAATTGCGTTCGGCGACTGGTCGCCAATTTTAGGCTACTTCGAAAAAAAAAGATAATTGACGATTTTTAAGGCTCTTTTATACGTAATCAAAATAAAAATTCGTGTAATGTAACGCACATTTTGGTATTCGGAACTTTCAAAAACATACTTTAATTGAATGATATAAAGACGACAATAAATTGACTTTGTACGGACAGTCACACATCGAACTTCTTCAATCGACTCTCACCTTAATGTCAAGCACGTTTGGCTCATTATCAATTGAGGAAATTGGACAGCTTGTAGTAACCTGATTGTGATGTTTGTTACTGGGTTCTTTATTATAAATATAATTAATATAAGACTTTTAGACTTGACGTGACTTGTATTTGTTCAAGACCAGCACATAGGAAACAGACAGAGAGAGATCTTTGATTTGACAGATAAGGCGAACATGCATGGGGCTATAAAGCCAGATCATAATATACATGTGAATACTAACGATACGTTCATATGGACGGAAACCACACTGATGTGTGCCTGTCTGTATATTAGGTCACAAATTAAAAAATAGTTCCTTTCATCGGGTCTAAGATTAAAAACAACTCCTTTCATCCCGAATTGAAATACCAACCTAAAGTAGGAGATTGCCCCAAAATCTATCTATTACTATTGAGAAAAAAAGGATTAAAGGCTAAATTGCGCAAATTATTAGGCGATTTTGTCAGAGCATCAATAAGCATGCTCATATTTGGCATGCTTTTTAAGCATGCTACATATGAGCATGTGTAAAAGTAGCTGTAAAGTTTCGGTTTTTCGGTTCCGGATGCCGGATATAACAAAATCTGCGTGAGAACATCCACGTTTTGTGAACTAGAGCCAAACGTGCTTGACATTAACTAGATTAGATAAGACACAATTGCAAACAAATGAATGAGAACACTCATGTTGACGTAGCCAGCCATCACTTTCAAACTGAGCAGAGACTTCAAAAAAGTAAAATGGAAGCTCTCTCCCTTTCCCTATTTTGATAACTACTTACCTTTTTTTGCGGATGCTACAGTATACACTACTACTGCGTCAAAATGAGAGGAGTTAGTAAAAAGTATGTATTTCTTTTGAATGGATCACTTTTTCTTTGTTATCCGCTAAATGAGGAGGCGTATGCGTTGATGAAAACTAACTGAGATCTATGGAAGAAGCAAAGTTATTGCTCTAACCCTAAAAAAGTTAATAGAAATGGATGATGACAAATTACTTTAAGGTGACGGGTAGGGCACCCTAGCGACGCCAATCAATTTTAATTTTTAGATTCTAAACCGGATCTATTTTAAACAATTTCGGGGCTACAACCTCTCGGCAAATACTTATACTATTTATTAAATAACCATGCATAAATGTTGGGTCCGTTTTCATACGCGAAAAATTGATTGGGTACGCCAAAAGTGGCCGCTTTTGGCGTGAATCAATTTGACAAACCCAACATTTGTGCTTGGTTATTTAATAAATAGTATAAGTGTTTGCCGAGAGGCTGTAACCCCGAAATTGTTTAAAATAGATCCGGTTTAGAAGCTAAAAATTAAAATCGATTCGCGTCGCTAGTGTGCCCTACCCGTCACCTTAAATGGATCACTTTTTCTTTATTATCCGCTAAAAGAGGAGGCGCATACGTTGATGACGACTAACTGAGATCTATGCAAGAAGCAAAGATATTGCTCTTACCAAGACCCTAAAATTAATAGGATTGCATGATGATAAATTACTTTAAGACTAAGCTACAGCTCTAAGTACCTAGTATAACACAAAGTGGCTTTCGCTGTCCGTCCTTATGTACAATATGGTAAGGTCTTTAGAACTACGTAACGGATTTTAGATGCGGTTTTTTTAATAACAGGAGTAATTGAAAAGGAGGGTTTATAAATAAAAAAATATACCTACATGCTTCATTCAGAAAAGTCCGTAACAATTAGTTAACGGGGCTTCCCAGTAAGTAATCAAAGTACTTGTGATGGGAATGCCTCGCTCTTCATCCATAGGCTTATTATTTGGGATTTTAATTATATAGCTTAAAGCTTAAAGTTTATAATGTATGTTACAACAATATATGCAAAATGTATGCAAATTCGCCGTGTGGTCCCGGCAGAGTAGAATAGGCCACCCTCACTCTTACCGAGGAGTCGTAAAAGGCGACTAAGGTAAAGCTGCTGGCATGATCATCAGCACCCAGAGAAGGAAAACTCTGCATTTATATCAAAACCCTCGCCAACCCGTCTGCCAAGCGTGGTGAGTATGGCAATTACCCCTCATGTGATTGAGGGAGGCCCGTGCCCCAGCAGTGGGGACTTTAGTGGGCTGATGATGATGATGTATGCAAAATATTGCACCCGTGCGAAGCCGGGGCAGGTCGCTAATTAAAAAAGGTTTTTTCAGTGTTACAAGTTGCAAGAATGATGCTGTAATGATGTCTGTTATCGTTGGCTAAGTTGCGGTTAGATAAATTGATTTGCCAACCTAAAGTTAAACCATTTTCGTTGTTATAAGAAAAGGTTTGTATCGTATGGCAACTTTGCTTGCATGCAGTAATATGCCTTAGTTCGTATTTTCAGAAAATATCGAGATTCAGCAAACATTCATCAACATCATATGACTGACCCAATTGGTAGTGACCCTGCCTCTTACGCCAAAGGTCGTGGGTTCGATCCCCACCCTGGACAAACATTCGTGCGATGAACACTTGTGTTTGTTCGGTGTCTGGGTGTAATATATGTATTTAAGTATATATTTGTGTTCCTCTGTTGTCTGATATCTGTAACACAAGTGCTTAAGCTACTTCAAAATCAAAAATCAAAAATGTCTTTATTCAATTTAAGTCCATACAGAACATTTATGTATGTCAAATATTATGTGATCTACCGCTGATTCGGAATGTCAATTTCTACCGAGAAGAATCAGCAACAAACTCAGTAGTTACTCTTTTCAAATAATATGGTAATTACAATATTCATTCTTATTCAAATTATGATTACAGTGATAGTATGATATACAATGCTTATAATCAATATCGTTTAGATAAATCGTCAAAGGAGTACGGAGTACTTAGTACGGAATCAGGTCAACGTATGAGATGTTGAGAGAATTATTATTATTATTATATCACATTCATTATATCCTTAACCCACTCACAAATTCTAATACCTACAACATGTGATTAAGCCTGTTACTTTGGGAATAAGTCAATGTACGGTCAGCGAACATAGTGGTGTTCCAGTAAGCCGGCAAAATCACTTCCACCGGCGCTATCCGTGTGTAAGCGATTAACGCCTACCGTTGGTATACCGGACAATATTCCGACTGTACATAAAATGTACTTACTTACTACATAATATGAAGTAGGTAATGTTTTTTACCTACATTTTGAGTTTTCCTCATCGATTCTCTATACATACATATATTTTCTCATGTTTTTATTATATACAACGCCGTGTTGGTCTAGTGGTTTAAGTACCGGGCTACGATTTCGGGGTCCTGGGTTCGATTCCCGGGTCGAGCTAGGGTCGAAGTTCAAAAGTATGTTGTGAATTTTTCGAACATAGCTCGGGTTTGTGATCACCAATCCGCATTTGACAAGCGTGGTGATTAAGCCTAATCCCATCATAGTAGTGATCACTTGAATTCTATGATGGAGGCCTTTGCCCTGCAGTGGGACAGTTTATAGGCTGATATTTTACTTTTATGTAAAATTATCAATATTTCTCTTTCGTCAAATAAATAAAGGTGTTATCTACAATGCTTACTTTAAAGTCGATAGTAACATTTCATAGTCATTGTTTTTTTGGCAATATTTCTCTGAATCACTGCCAACGCTGTGAAAATCAATATCTAACAACTTTGCTATCTAAAATAAAGTAATCGGAAACCTTACTGCAATACTCATATTTACAATACAAGTTTTCATAAACAAAGAAAGGCCTAGTAAAATCTTCCTGAAACTTGCGATTACATGTTTCCTTAAGCGTGTACCTACATAATTGCACAATCACGAATACATACAATAAACAGCTGAATCAACATTAAGTAACCGCGGCGTCAGTAGACATTTGTATTCAAACAACTCTACCAACACGTTACATAGCAAATGCCATGACTATTTATTCATGTAATGCAAATTCCCATTGCACTGAATTAAAGTATTTTAAACCAAAATTCCAAGGCCACAGAGTCGATAGCGGCATAACGATTTCATACCATTCTCCATTACAACTTCGTATAGAGATGCGAAACGAGTTCACTTATTTTGGAATGACTCGAGTCGAGTAGTCATTTTTTTATCGACTGCAAAATTAAATTTAAATTTACCTTTATGCGGGCTAGAACATGGCTTTCGGAGAGCAGCACTCTTCTATCCGAATCTTGGATTTTTCGAGAATATCTAGCGGAAACCGAACCCAGAAAAAAAACTCTTGACTTTATCTAGTACATAACTAGTATTAATAGTAACTATAATATCTTTGAGATATCATTTATTTTTATGGTTAAGCACTTCTTCATCTCAGCATGTTATACCCGTATGCGTCTGAAGTTCCCAAGCCTTCGGAGCCTGGGGTATGCTTAGACTATGAATCACGGATGGCTAAGCACTTGTATGTGAATATCAGAATCAACGAAGGGACTGGTCCCTGAACAAACACATATTTACAAAGTACCAATGTTTATCAAGAAAGAGAATCAAACCTTAAATCTTTGCTCTTTAGTGTAAGAGGCATGGTCACTATCACATGCGAGAAAGAAATTGCTGATTTGCATTTAGGACATAAACTGGGTGTATTTATTTATTTCTTGCACCATATATATATACAATATAAAAGTTACATAAATATCATACATAACTATCGTAATGTAAGGGTATGGCAAGAGTTAAGTACTAGTTACAATACATTTTATGACAGATTACTACTACTACTTACTATCTATTATTAATACAATATTATATTTATCCTAATACCTACAAGTGCTAATTTTACATCGAATAATTAAATTCAGACATGTTTTGTATTTATATAATGCTAATCTTTTTCACTGGAATAAACGAAACGAGTCAGCTTGAATTCCTTGATAACCACTCAAATGGTGTTCGAGTGAAATGACTCGAATTGGAAGGTTCCATCACTATTAAATATCAGAGGTATTATGTTACTGTAATCGCATACTTGGGAACAGCTAAGCAAACCGTTTCAATATGTGCGTAAAATCTTAGATCGCGATAAAAGGAACGTGTTTAGAATATTTGAAATGCCTATTTTATACCATTTCTAGACTCTTTCCTAACCATTTTAAGTAACTAAGTAAATCACAATGCGGACGTTAAGTGTCGACTATCGGGCGAAAGTAATAAGGCATACACAAAGCCTAGCATAGGTCCCGACAGAAAGCCTTGGGACAGACAAAGAGGGACTTTATATGCCTATGTACTCGTGGCATTCCTCCATATTTGGAGTCGATTAAAAATAATACAAGAATGATCGCTACTAAACTTCTATTTACATGAAATGAACTGTGGTACCTATAATTTTTATGTACAAACATTATTTTGTTTTATCATTCTGACATGGCATGATGACACGCACGGCAAAAATAACACTTTATATAATAATTGCTATGGTCATATTAATTACTAGGAACATGACCAGCATAGCCTACTGCGCCATGCTGGTCATGTTCCTAAGATAATTTGACAATGATTTTGATTGCCTGTCATTCTTTCTAATATTGTTTTAAGTTAAATAAATTTAAAAAAAGTTAGAAGACTTCACACAAGTTTTATAATTCCTTCTTCTCCATCTTGTGCAGGTATTCTAACGATATTTTCCTTCACTTGTAATATGGCATAATAAAAGTTACGAATACGACATACCAGTCCATAAAAAATACGTCATTTAGTTCGTTTACCAAATACCAACACGTAAAAAGGAACACCCTTAGGACACACACCCTCTTATTCCAAAACGTGGTTTAAAATAAGTAGTGGGATTAATACTGGCAATAACTGAAGAACTAGAGTAAACATTATTACAAAATAAAGTTTAACGTTATTTAGTAGGTATGTCAACTATAATACTTAAGTTAAACCACCCGGACCCCTAGTTTAAAATAAGTACTAAAATAATAACCTCAAAATATCGATTTAGTAACTATGACAACTTATCCCTGTGACAGTTCATTCCGTTTTACACCAAAGTTATTTGTGAGAAAGTAGTTAATTTAATTTTTGGATTAAATCCCAAAAATATAAGTAATTCCTATGCATATTACTTGGAAACCTTATTAAGGTATTTTTTTTAATTTATTGTTGCTTAAAAACAATTCTAAAATATTTTTACTTCAGCCAACAAAATAAGGTTATGTAAAATGAAATGTCACTGAACGAATGATTGAATGATTCGACCAATTTTGACAGTATCCTGCGGTACTAAGTGGTGTATGGTTAGTCGAGGATTTGTAATAAAAATTTAAGAATTAACATTATTCCGTAATAATGATGAACTTGCTAGTTTAGGATTAAAACCGGTATCAAAGCAGTTTTTTGTGATAAGAGGGACAGAGGCGAATGACAGTCGTCAACATAACGCCACGGTCACTTTTGTATTGTTTTTAGTAACGTAAGTCACAACAAGTCTTTGATATACTCAGCAGGCCAATGCCGTTGCTTCGGAGTCCGGCACGCTTTGACGATGATCCATGATTTTTAAATAAGAAATAAATAATTTATTTATTTTACTGGGTACTTTAAATAATTAAATAAAATAAAAATCACATTACATCACATTAGATTACATTACATTAAAATTTTACCAAATTAAAATAATGTTACATCAAATGTAACTCGTTAGATCATTAGTGTGTTTGTATACAATGTGTAGTTTGCATCAATGTCTTTTAAACCCTTCTAAAAATTTTCCACAATCGCAGTTAGCATACTGTTCGGGCTCCTACTGGGCTAAAATCGCCTTAATTAATGCAAGTATTGTAAAATCCAAAGATTTTAACTCCTTCCCGACACGGAAATACAGTCGCGCGTGTTAAAGGATTCTAGGCGAGCAATGGCGTAAGACGGCGAAATCATAAAATTCCGGTTTGGGCAGGACGCGGACGCCCGTCTAATTACAGCACAAAATTTCACCATAGGGAAATTATAGCCGTGTTGAAAAATAATGCTAATAATAACACAAACTTTTTAAGGGGTTGTTTAGGTTAGGCATTTGAATACGTTCGTAAAGAATTTTAATGTTTAAAAGTTTAAATACGTATACGTACGTACGTACGAGTTTAGGCGACTGAGATTAGAGATAGATATATCCAGTACATTCGACAGTAGCTTTCGGTGTTGAAACACTGGACCCGTGGGATTCCGCGACGCACTCTATTTCTTCCGTGACTTAGCTAAGCGTTTAGTCTAAGTCACGGCAGAGCCAAAATCTGGCAGCTACCTCGCCCACCACCAGCGAATTTCCATGACGATCCAGCGGGGTAATGCTGCCAGCATTTTGGGGACACTACCACAGACCTACTTTGTTTTAATTCTACATAATTTGATCCCCCCAGCCCATTCCATCATCGGACGACAAGGTGCGGCGAGTGCTTTCATCCTTATGTGGTAGAAATACCCCTTATCCGCACGAAGCGATTTGCTTCCACATTTATAATGCGGACGGCTAAGGAATGGAACTCTCTGCCGAGATCTGTTTTTCCTGACCACTATAATCTGGGCATCTTTAAGGCAAGAGTGAACAGGCATCTTTTAGGCAAACGCGTATCATCCTAGACCCATCGTCGCTTTCCATCAGGTGCGATTGTGGTCAAGCGTTGGCTTATTGACAAAAAAAAAAATTTTCATTTTATTTACTCAATTTATGCTTAGCTTTATTTATTTATTTAGTACAGCCACATGATACATATTATTACAATCACAAGCCACATATTAATAAGGCCACAGTTCTGATATGCATCAAAATAACGGCGTACATAGCACTTAAGAGAAAAACAATTGTTTAGATTCCTTATGTTTCTTAATTAAATTAAATTAGTAATAAAACTTAGTGCTAGGCGTGACAGTAGTGACAGAGCTAAGAGAATCCATCAGGCTAGTGGCCTGATAGATACTCTGTCACCAACGATTTGAATTTAGAAAACACATTGTCGAATATGTCTAAATCAGGAACAGTTTTACTTATGCTATTATATCTGGAACAAACACGTGCTAAAGGGGACTGACTACTTAGATTGGTTCTGGCAAAAGGAATTTATTTATTTATTTATTGTTATAAGGACACATTACAGATAACAGTTAAATAAAAACAAAACATTAGAACAAGTAGCTTAAAACTGAACTATTACCTAAAAGCATGCATCCCTGGCATGGGTAGGTAAGTTATTAACTTACAATAAATTAAAATAAAAAGTAAAAATCGCGTTACACATTAGTGCCCTAGGGCTTAGGGCTAAACTTATCTAAAACTTATCACTAACAGTCATTGTGGGCCCTAAGAGCCCTCTTGAAAGCAAATTTATTGGGGTTAAAAATATCAATATCATGACTTTGAGATATATCGTTGTATTGGCGACACATCCGAACTATGGGATTATAAAACGACGTATTATTTCGGTATACCTGAAATGGCGAATAACTTGGCAATGCGCTGTCTAGGATACTTGTGCTTTAGGTCTCAGTTATTGTTTTTTAATTTTCTTATGTGTTTCTTCTTTTGTTCAATAAATAAGTACACCAGTTACCTGCCTAACGAACTAAAAATAATGTTGAAATAAAAAAAAAGATAGAGAATCAGAGAGATTATACTATATTACAAGATAAATACAAGTAGGTACTATGAATTACAGAATAATTAGTATAGCTACTTACTATACGTAGTAGTATAATTTTATCGCTGAAAGCACCGGATAAGAAGCTTATTAGAGCAAAATCTCGTGACGCGGCCAGACTTTGAATTCAAACCCCTTTCCGAAAATCCTTTTCTAGTGAAAGGATTTTACAATTAACGTCTTAAAATCTACGTTATCTTTTTTAACATACATTTCATTTTACTTCACGAGAGCATCTCAGTATAACAAGAAAACCGGTTTGAGCCACGCTGATAATTACATAAGTAAGACCATTCTTACTTATCAACTAAATCGATAATAATTGTATAGTCCTAAAATCTACGTGTAGGTATGTTTACTTTGTCACAGGCCAACCCCAATGTGTCATCATTTATCTATCTATACTCTACCGAAACTTCAATGCAAAAAGAAAATAACCTCATATCTTCTTAACCTAACATACAATGAGACAGAAGAGCTACTTTCATTCTTTAATTAGAACAAATATTATTTTAACCCTCACGCACATCAGAAACACTCACATTTTCACAATCACACACACACAACCAGCTACGTACACACCACACACACACACGCGCGCAAACTAGTAAGAGTGCCTTTAGTAAGTAGATAGATAGATAGATACTCTTTATTGCACAACATACAAAACTTAAAAGCTAGGTATACAGAGATACAATGTACAATTTAGGCGGTCTCTTTAGTTTAGGTAATTCAAATTGTATCCTTATGCACGTACACATTTCTTTTAGTCATGATCTCAATTCTAAATTTAATTCAAATTGTGATTCTGTTAGTAGTAATAATTAAAATTTTTACTCAAAATTTTCATCATCATCATCAACAGCCTATCACAGTCCACTGCTGGACGTGGGCCTCTCCAACTGTTCGCCACCGTGATCTATCCATGGCTTCTCGCATCCAGCTCAAAATTTTATTATAATTTAATTAAATTATTTATTTATTTTATTTTATTAAAATTTAATTATAAATGAAATGTTAGCTTACAAATATTAATTAATTTTAGTTTAAGTAATACCTATAAAAGTGAAAACTTTTAGCTAATATTAAGATTATTTTTTTGTTGAAATAAATCAGTGAGATGATGGGGGCCTGGTAATCTGTAACAATGTTCTTTTTTGTTTGTCTTGTAATGTTTATATTTGTAATGTTTTGTTTGCCGTTTTAGTTTATATTTGTTTCTTTTTCTCTTTATTTAAATATTACATAATTATACTTGTTGCGTCCTTTCTTATCTGTAAAATGTGGTGTGTCGTCTTTTCAGTGAATAAATGTTTCTATCTATCTATCTACCTAACACAGGTTCGCCTAGTACGGATACCAGTCTCTCACAATGTATTTATGTAAAAGTACATGTTTTTTTCTCATAATTTTGTCATTTGTAATAATTTAGCTATATTCTGAAAGATAAATAAAATCTTTATATTATTATAATTTCCCTATATGACACAACCGTCGAAGGCCTTTAGAACATGAAAACCTTATCAAACAGTTAATTCCTTATCTTATCTAGCAAAGATCGCAGTAATACCAATTATCGATAAATGTAAATCAATATTGAAATACAATTTGCGATCGATAACGTTATCATCGCTATAAGTATTGTTTTTCTTATCTTGTCAGAACTTATCAGTTCGTTACGTAGCAACGTTGATAATCTCGACCACCATAAATATGTCATCATCTTATAGTGCTTATTTTGGTGACGCGTTTTATTCGATTTGTAGTTCATTGCTCTTTAGTTACAAGCTCTGTAAATAATGCCCAGAACGCTTCCAGCAATGAACTACAAATCGCAGTGCAAAACGTGCAAATGAAACGAGTCATCTGGACAAGTTCTTAGGCTATCTAAAAAGCTGGAAATGACAGTGAAATCAACAAGATGCGTTGCGGCTACCCAAGAGGCTGTGATAATCTTACATCAGGCGACATTGCTTGTTTCCCTCCCGTGTAGAAAATTAGAAAATACCTCACCATTTTCAACGATTCATAAAAGCCAATAAAATGCAAAGCACAAATAAAAAGTATCAAATTCGTATTCAGAAGCTCTCACACCATCTCTCAACGTTGTCCGCGCACTTGTGACTACACTGATGTCGCGGGTGTCCATGGGCGGCGGCAATCGCTTACCATCAGGTGATCCGTCTGCTCATCTGACACCTAACACATAAAAAAATCGCCTGTCTGTCTAAACTGTCTACGATGCAGTGACGGTATCATTCAAGGGGGAAGAAGTAAAACCTTTCATAGTAGTGGGTCAATGAGGAGCTTTTAGATTTTCCCCCTCGATATTATCGTCACATCCACAGATCAAATATCTGTGATCAGTTTGGTCATAATTAATATGTATCCGAGGATTTTTCGTAGACAAATTCAAGATTTGGAATTCTTTTGCCAGTGCAAGAAATAGATTCCAAAATAGAGATAAAAGTTTGCTAGGAGTTAAATGTCTAGTAAATAGAGCTAGATTTAGCACCGAAAAGTCTTAGTTAGAAAGAGCTTTTTTAGCACATTTCAAATATTTAACAGCACTGTTAAATATTTGAAATGTGCCAAAAAAGCTCTTTCATTTGATACCCCACACGGTACCGTCAAACAAGCACAGGTTTTTAGTTGTTTACTTTAAGTCCCCTAGAGGGCGCTGTAGTCAATTTAACGTGACGTCATGCCACCTATATATATAACCAGAAGACAATCAAGACGCTTCTAACGACACTTCATTTGCTCTAATATGATAAGTTATGAGGGAACAGATGAACAACCATAACCAATACATACAGGTCAAAATCATAACCCCCCTTTTTGCTTCGCCGTAGTCGGGTAAAAACTAGAAGTTTTGCAACATGCGTGCATGTTGCAAAACCGGTAGGAATCAACATGTCATTTCACGCGCCAAGGGATCAAATAGAAAGCCCTGTGTGGCCAACCACGCCATTACTGCGGCCCTAATTACACCGGCTTCTGGATTCCTTGACCTTAATAATCTTTGCCCGAGGGAAATCAACTTGAATTTCTAATTAGGATACTGGAAAGGCACAGATAGTGCTTCCGTTCAGTTTAAGCAAATATTTATTTCTGGAAAATTTACGCCGCGTCTGTTTTTTTAGATAAAAAACCGGCCAAGTGCGAGTCGGGCTCGCGCACAAAGGGTTCCGTAGCAGCAAAGTCCAAAATTACAGTTAAATCAACCTATCTCAAAAACTATAAGAGATACTTTGATCAAACCAAAAATCGTTGAAAGAGTTAATTAGCATGCATCACCTCTATTTTTTTTAGAATTTTATACCCCGTAGTTATAAAAATAGAGGGGGGGGGACATACTTTTTACGACTTTGAGAGCTGATATCTCAAAAACCGTTCACTTTAAGAAAAATGTTTTTTAGAAAACTTTATATCATTTTAAAAGACCTTTCCATTGATACCCCACACGGGTATGTACATCGAAAAAAAAAATTTCATCCCTCAGTTACATGTATGGGGGGCCCCACCCCCAATTCTTTTTTTTACTATTTAGTGTCATATTTTTGTAGCGGTTCATACAACACATATTCCCATCAAATTTCATCACTGTAGTACTTATAGTTTCCGAGTAAATCGGCTGTGACAGACGGACAGACGGACAGACGGACAGACGGACATGACGAAACTATAAGGGTTCCGTTTTTGCCATTTTGGCTACGGAACCCTAAAAAACGAACAAGCGGGTTATTTATGGTGACGGGTAGGGCACACTAGCGATGTCAATCGATTTTAATTTTTAGCTACTAAACCGGATCTATTTTAAACAATTTCGGGGTTACAATCTCTCGGCAAACACTTATACTATTTATTAAATAACCATGCACAAATGTTCCATTCCAAAGGGTCCATTTTTGTACGCGAAAAATTGATTACCGCCAAAAGCGGCCACTTGAATCAATTTTTCGCGTACAAATATTGAGTCCGCATTTGTGCATGGTTATTTAATAAACAGTATAAGTGTTTGCCGAGAGGTTGTAACCCCGAAATTGTTTAAAACAGATCCGGTTTAGTAGATAACAATTAAAAACGAATGGTATCGCTAGTTAGGGCTACCTGTCGCCTTAAGCGGGCATCTCGTAGTAAGGGGCGTCCACAAATATCTACATACACAATTATAATCCCATCCCCATTCCCTTACGTTAAGTATTTCTATGTTACTTAATGTTTTTCATTTCGGCATTGAAAACTCGGTTCCATTAATTTTAGCGTACATTTTGTAATATAAGTCGAAAGAAGGTGAATGACCATTTGTGCAATCCACCTGAACGAACAGTGATAACAAAATAAACACAATACCCCAAGCTACGTCACAAACGGTGCACCTTACAGGCAGCAAGTTGTCGGCAAACAAAGCGGGCTGGATCTAGTTTCTGGTTGCATAACAAGGCTAACCAGCGATCAAGTTGGAGGACGCTGCGCCGGCGCAGATCTGAGGGGCAATTCTCGTACATTCGCCATGAGACTACATTTGCATTGCAAATGATCATTGCGCTGTTTATTTTCGACGTATTTCCATTGGGAAAATAAACAGTCATTTTAGTCATTAATCGATCAATGATCATTCACGGGACGGTTTTGTTGAAGGCTCTTCCGCCGCGTAAAAAATGAGAATATACCTGTCACATCCAAACAAAAGAGACGCACTGCGCGTGTGAAAGGGAAGGGGATAAAGGTTCGGTCGTGAATTCCGATTTCCCTGTAGGCTCTCTATTCTTATATTGCTGTAATAGACTAATGTATGATACGCAAAACCTTTGATATACATACATCAACATTTTTATGTCAGAACTTAGCTGTGAGAATTTAAGACCATGATTAGGTATAGGATTGAATGTAGACAATTTCGAATTCGACTTTATGAGGAAAGAAACAAGATTCACCCCCCTGCGCTGGCGCATGTAACAGTACACCCGACCGCAATCGTGGAACGGAACGGGCTCTTGCACCTCGCCATTTCATTCTTAAACTACTTCCAGCTTCGTAGGTACTTAGAAGTTCTCAGGGACACTCACTTTATTATTTCACAAGTGGAAGGCTTTTTTGGCCAAAAAAGCATTGCATTGTAAGCATTTTAAGTCAAGTTCATATGTCAAGAACAGAGTCACGAAACTGACACTACGAAAGAAGCCAACATTAGTTTTATTATTATAGGATAGTTATTTACGAGATTTCTACCATGTACCTGATTTTTGAGTTAACATATTTTTCATAGAAAGGCCAATCAGGATGCTCTCACTTCGCCTGATGGTAAGCGGCCGTAAAATCCAAATATGAGATTGACAGGCACAAAAGAACTAACAAAGTACCCATTAAATCTCCCATCCTCACCCTGATGTCCTGCTGAGATGCCGCTTCACGCCCCGCCTAAAAGACCCCGAATTGTATGAAGGAGGAAACACATGAGCTGGGAGGGCATCCCATGTCTTGATGGCTCGGGGCAGGAACGAGGAGCCAAACCTCTTGGTGCGCGCCGCCATTGACTGGATGGTATGCGGATGGCAACGCTGTCCATCACGTGTTGTTCGGAAGTGTGGAGGATGGTAGGATTTAGTTGTATTGGTCTACCATCAGCCAAAACGGATTTTATTATGTGACAGGTGTCAGTCGAGTAGACGGACCACTTGATAGAAAGCTATTGCCGCCGCCCATGGACACCCGTAACACCAGTACAGTCACAAGTTTGCTGCTAACCTTTAGATTCTCCTTCCCCCGGATCAGACTTCCGGTACCCTCACTTTCTAGACGAAAGACGAAACACACAAAGAGGCCGCGGTATCACTCCAGCCAAGCCGGTCCATTCAGACCGATGCGTGGCTCTTCCAGAGAACCTTGACTTGTTTTATTCCTGCCTATTCTTATCCACAGTAATAGCCATTTGCCACTAATTTGCTTACACCTCAGTGTGAAAAAAGCTTCCATGCAGAATGGTATTCACCACGCCAAGCCTACGTGACTTGGGTAGGAGTTCGTCCGCCGAATCTGGACGCCTTAATGAATACGTAATGTGACCGGCTGGATGTTGAAAGGTGCCCGGACTAAAGTTTATGGGATGATACTTTTTGCCCACGGGAATTTTACGAGGAATATTTGACGCCTAGAATACATACAAGTAGACGCATAGGATGTGTGATGAGATGAGACTTCGTGGTATGTAGAAAGTCATACCACCAGCATTATCAAATTTATATTTTTATTTTATTATCCTTACTAATATTATAAATCCGAAAGTAACTCTGTCTGTCTGTCTGTCTGTCTGTCTGCTACTCTTTCACGCCAAAACTACTCAACGGATTTAAATGAAATTTGGTATACAGATAATCTAGACCCTGAGAAAGAACATAGGCTACTTTTTATTGCGAAAAGGGGGTTGTAAGGGGTTGAAAGGGGGGTTAAAAGTTACTTTTCCACGCGGACGAAGTCGCGGGCGGCCGCTAGTTCACTATAATCGGGACATCTTAAAGGCAAGATTGAACAGGCATCTTTTAGGCAAACGCGTATCATCCTAGACCTCATCGTCGCTTTCGATCAGGTGCGTATTTTAGATAATAATTCTAAACGTGTAACCGTGATCCAGTTGGTCTGGTTCATCATCATCATCATCATTAGCCTATCGCAGTCCACTGCTGGACGTAGGCCTCTCCAGTTGGTCTGGTTCCTCTGTCTAAATGTTCCGAAGGTCAGACGGCAGTCGCTTCATTGTTGTGTGTCCGCCACTGTACAGAGGGAAAGTATGAATGACAGATGATTAAGTTACGGAAGAAGTGGACTGTGCTGTGTTTCGCTGCGTGTGTGAGGGCACCGGAAGCCCGATCCGGGGGAAAGGGGGGTTTAAAGGTAGGCAGCGCACTTGTGACTCCATTGGTGTCGCGGGTGTATATAGGCGGCGGCAATCGTTTACCATCAGGCGTCTGCCACCTACGGCATAAAAAAAGAAGTTTGGGGGGAAACACTAAAGGTAACTTGTGTAGGAAGCCGAAAGTCAATAAGAGTATCCCATGAACAAATTGTATGCTGCTTTGATCGAACAGAAGACAAAAGAGAGAGTTGGCTATAATCCCTTAAAGTAGGTAGGTACCAAACCAACCTGTCTTGACAACAAAATCACAATAGGCCCATATACGGCATTTACAAGTGATAAGTCGCTCACTCACTATCTATAATGTATGCGCGAGAGTTTAAAACCACTTTCGCCCATTTAAAGTATAATTCGTATGTTTTATCATTGTGCAATGTGAGACACGTTTATGTATGGTCGCCATCACAATTACTTTTTAGCTCAAAATAAGAAAGTTTTTTAAGCAATAATCTTTGATTAAAGTAAAGATGCACCCTTGAAAGGTCACATACAAAAATGTGGCATCTATAATAATCTAATCCATGTGGCTGTACTAAATAAATAAACTCTTACCGAGGTGTCGTAATAGGCGACTAAGGTAAAGCTGCTGGCATGATCATCAGCACCCAGAGAAGGAAAACTCTGCATTTATATCAAAACCCTCGCCAACCCGTCTGCCAAGCGTGGTGAGTATGGCAATTACCCCTCATGTGATTGAGGGAGGCCCGTGCCCCAGCAGTGGGGACTTAAATGGGCTGACGATGATGATTACTCAAATATAATTAGTTTAAGTATCAAATGTTTAATTACACAATAGTAAGTCATGTAATACAATGAAAATTAATGAATTAGTACCTTTATTTAGTCTGCTCGTCTGCCACCTAACTCATAAAAAAGAATAAATACAAATTTCTGTGCATTGAAAGGTAGCAGGTGGTTGCGTTTCACTTCATAAATAAGCCCAGCTTCAGAAAAAAGTATTTCGCTATACACACTGCACCTGATCGTTCGCGCGATGCTACGCAAACGGCTAAGTTTCGCCGGATATTCGGCAGCCGAATATCCGGCTATCCGGCCACTTAGTCGGCCGAATATCCGGTATCCGGCCAAACTGCTATCCGTTTCATCTCTAGTTATAACTCGATTTAAATGTTTTTTTTAATCACATCGGTAGATTAAATATTAGACATTCATAATTGTTCTGTATGGACATAAACTGAATTAAGAAGATCTATTTCTATGGAACAATTTAGAGGTATCACAGACATATTTACGAGTAAAATCCGTTTAGCCTTTCCGAAATAAGAAGTAAATCAAGTAGAAAATTTGACAAGATTTAACAGATGATGCCAAATTTACAAATTTTGATGCAACCTGTACATAAGTCACTAACAATTAAAGCGACGGATAGGGCACACTAGCGACGCCAATCGTTTCTAATATTTAATAACTAAACCAAATCTATTTTAAACAAAGTCGGGGTTACAACCTCTCGGCAAACACTTATACTATTGATTAAATAACCATGCACAAATGTTGGGGCCGGTTGTGTTTCACCTTAAGAAATATAAATGTTTAAAGTAGAATCAGTTGTGGAAGTGTGTACACGCATGCACGTGTCTTCAAAACTAAAATACATTTGTATTTAAACATTGATTCGTCACTGGGTTTACTCATGCAGTCAATGGGTGGGCAGTGCATGGGTGACGTCATATGTACGAGTACTTTGGTTTTTAAGAAAAACACAAACGTAATGATGAGTAAACGCGTGGCCGAGTCACATGCATAGCCGACATTGCTATTGAAGATTTCGTTGACCTACTCGCTAGGCAGTATATATCGTATTTCTATCTCGTATATGTATCGTATCTCTCCCGTACACGTTTTGTATAGTATGTCTCTGTCTCACGGCGAATTCACTGTACGACCGCATCTGTGTTCGTAGCCTGATTAACACGCGATGTAAGCAGCCGACCTTTTGTGTGTAAATGAATTTTATGCTACTAGACACTGATTCTTGCATAGGGGCAATAATGAAATAAAAAACGCTTTTGTTACAAACTCTAACAGCTGATTTGTTATTTCATATTATGGGTTATTTGTTACCACTATATTACTTAGCCTCTTTTTCTTTTTTATATGATCGGTGGCAGACGAGCAGACGGATCACCTGATGGTAAGCAATTGCCATCGCCCATGGACACCCGCGACACCAGTGGTTACTCAAGTGCGCTGCTAACCTTTACACCCCCTTTCCCCCGGATTGGGCCTCCGGTACCCTCACTCACGCAGCGAAACACAGCACAGTGCTCCTTCACACCGGTTTTCTGTGAGGCCGTGGTAACACTGGTCGAGCCGGCCCATTCATGCCGAAGCGTGGCTCTCCCACGGTCAAAAGTAGCCTTAGTGTTAAGTATCTATGAGGTTGCGGTTTTCCTGACAATCGAGGCACAACGTCCCAAAATAGGCACTAAGCTACAAGTGTATGACGTAAACTGACCTATTTGCCGGTCTCTGGGCGCCCAATTAGGCGACAAGCGCTCCCCCCTGGTTTTTACATTAGTCTCCTATATTTTAAGATAACATTTTATGGACATCCGGCTATTATTGGTTTCGTCATTGTTGAATCGTATATCAATGAAGGTACGGTCAGCACCAAAAGTAGCTTAACACTTTAGTACCATGACAAAGTAACTGTTCCAACTACTATAGCCAGTTTCTAAGAGGTACGTTAAAAATGTTACTTCGACGTGGTACTAAAGTGTTAAGCTACTTTTGATGCTGACCGTACAGTCAAAGAACGAAAAGGTTCGTCAGTTTTCAAATTGATTCGTTTGATATGCTATGAGCACTTATCACCTTTCGTAAATTTGTCATAGTAATACCTGTTGCACAGAAAAATATGCTTAACATTCAGGTAGAACAGAAAGTTCAGATTAGCTTGTAGTAAGATTAATTCCTTTTGATGTAAAGAACGTTTAAAGAAGGTTGGCAGATCTTTAAAACGGTACTTTGGTATAACTGATTCTTGCCGTGCAAGCGAAAGTTTACCTTAAGGTGACGAAGCTTTTATTCACGGTACCGTACATATTCGTATAATATATTCACTAGGTTTCGTCTGCATAGATTTCGCGCAATTACAAGGATACGAGTACAAAATCTTAATTCTAAACCTACTAAACGAAATTAAACAGGTAAGACTATTCTTTTTTGGAGTGCTGGAGTCCACCAGGAAGACAATCAGAGTTACTTTCAAATCGTCTTCGAAACTCTGAAGTTGTGGGTTCAAAAATTAGGGAGACAAAGCTTTTTCCTCAAGTGGCCCCAGTTTGAATTAGGACATTACACAGGCTTGTATCACCTGATCACCCGAAAGAAATATGATTCATTGCAGCCCCGAGGCCGTCAATCCAGACTGCTTTCCTAGAAGTAGGATGATGACAGACTTTTTGTCGGACCCATTATCGGATCTACAAAAAGTCAGCCGATTTTTCATACAATTTCTCAGCGACCTTTTGTAGTCGTGTGCGGTGCGCTATTAGTATCAGTACCTCGCTATTAGTATCAGTACCTATGTTCTATTCTGCTCCTACAAAAATCGGTCATGTAGGATCACCCTAAAGCTATTGGAAATTCTGTCACCAGGGCTATCTACTCACACAATACGAAAGGGTGGGAGAAGATTTAATAAGTTCAAATGTCGACTACGAAATGCTTAAAAACATCATAATGTACATACAGTATACACAATCAAATCACACCTGGAGCCCAATTATCGTGCTCGTGACATTTATTTTCATACGACATATATCACTAAAACATAGTTTTTTTGTATGGTTTTCAGGTGATATCCGCCATGTTTTCAAAATATCACGAGCACGAGAATTGGGCTCCTGATTGTAAACAATAAGGCTATTATGCTTTTGCCTACTGGAAGATGCCTGTTCACTATTTGTTTGTTTACACCGTTACGCTCCAACACACGATCAAATTATTCTCTCTTTTCTGCCTACTTCAACAATTCTATGAAAATGAAGCTACGTCGTTTCGCAAGCATTATTACTTAGCCAATAAAATCGATCGGCTGCAAAATTATTAATGTAAACTGGAAGCACTGGAGTGGCCACTTAAGGCAATGTAGAATAAATAAATCTATTCAGCCAGCCAGGGTTCGTAAAGTAAAAATAGTCGAGACATCTACATCACCAACTCAGCGTGTCATTCCTTCCCGGTTGCACGGTTCGGGGCACGGGGTACCGTACGATGAATGACGATACAAATAATCATAATCTAGAATTGATAGGTCTTGACTTGACTCTCTTTAGTCGACTTGATCTTCTAGCACTGCGGCGGGATATACCTTCCCTCAGCATTCTATACCGCATCTATCACGGGGAGTGATCTGAGGAACTGTTTGATCTACTCCCTGCGGCTGAATTAACCACACTATACTAAAAGTTGGAAACACAGATATCAAACTCTCAAAAACGCAAGGATAGGTACTTGTTTAATGTTTCGGGTAGTAAAATCTAGATGCCAATGTCGGCCAGGACGACACTGTAGTAGTGGAAGCTATATTGGCAGGAGAGGAGGCCTGGAAGGCCTTCGCCACCTTCTGTGAGGAAGTGGTGGGCGAGAAAGGAAGCGGCCGAGCACCCGGGAGGAGGATCCCTCCGCCAACGCACTCCGAAGAGCGAGGAGGGGTAGGAGACGCCGAAATTATGCGCGTGTCCTTCCTCTCCTTGGAGGTGGCCAGTCGGCGCACGGTACGGGGGTACCAACGCTTGCATTGCACCGGTCGCCTCTGTATCTTTCACGGCAAAGGAAGTTGAAGGAATGGAAAGTGGCATAGGCTTGTTTTCGCCTCTTTCTAACGCGAACGAAGCCGTTGGCAAAAGCTAGTTTACGAATTACAACAGACCAAAAGAATTCCATTGTATTTTCTGTTAAGTACCTACCTACTTAGTTGCCTCTTTTGTTATTAGGTGTCTGAAGTAGGTAAATTGTACCTAGTACATTTGACTTCAAATAAATAAATTAATAAGTAATGCTATCCAGAATGATTTAAAACACAGCTGTGAGTAATAACTGGTTCTGGTTTAAGTGCTCTACAAACAGTCTTAAGGCATGTCTTTTTATGGTAAAATGAGGCAACAAGCAAGCATGTCACATCATGACACTTCACAACACTTGGACATCTACTATACCATAAGCAATGGAAGAAATACATAGAATTGTTCCCTAAATGAATCTTGGCATAAAAATGGTACGGTATCATCTGCTAGCAGTAGACAATGAAGCATAAAATGTAGCCGTGCGTGTAAATGTATTTGTCGTATTTAAGTACAAATTAAGTTAATCTACAAATATTTCCTAAAATTAAGGATGATGGACACACAGACTTCGCACATGGGTAATTAGGTAAGGTTTTTCATTTCAATAAATTAATTAATTTTTCCACAAGCAGAATAAATACCACAAAAAAAATAAACACTCGTTGGTAGGTATTTGATGAATAAACACTCTTGATTTAAGCAAGTATTTTAAGTGTCAACATTTCTTTTAGTTAAATACATAGGTACTACGATGTTATGTTTTCTATCTCGTTATTATGTCTGGGCAAATAAATGGCAGATAAGGGTAAAGAAAGGCTATTTATTAAGTACGAAAACATAACAACACTGTTTTATTTTTTTCTTACTTAATGTTTACCCAAGTAGGTTATATGATGAAAGGGTTAAATAGGTTTCTCAGTTCTACAGGCTTTTCTACCTCCAGCACCTAAAGAATTAATATTCTTACTATAATCAAAGATGCAAGGAATTCGAGACAGCAAGTACACTGGCTGACTACTAAGCGGGGCAAAGATAACGCGACCCTGCGCTGTGACTGTGTCAACGACCATATGAATCATTCATCTGATGTTCAATACTGACGTTTTTATATCGTAATTTGCTTATAGGGGCTTAAGTTGTTGATAATGATTTGAGCACACCAACAATGCTGGTGCATCAGTTACAATGGCCTTAGCATAAGGATGAATTAATGTTAAATCATCTCATTCTTGCTAGAAAGGAGCATCTTGTCATGCAGGCAATACTTAATGCATTATGCATGCCAATACATCAAGGCGAAATCATGTTAGCTCCTATTTTAACATAATGTTAACTGCATTTACTGTAAACTAGAACTTATTGAACTTGGAAAAAAAATCTGATCACACAAAACATCATAAAATTCCAAGACTGTCGAAAAAATTATAAGTGTATTATTTACTTAAGAATAAATTGCAAAAGATTGCTATAACCAAAAAATTTACATCATAAAATTACCAAAACCACTGACCGAGTAAAACTAAACTCAAGAGACAAGCCAATTAAATATTAAATAACATTGATCAAGGTCTTCATAACCTTAATTGTAGCATAGGGGCTTACTTAAGAACAGTTGATGGACAATACCTAACTTCTTAAATATTTGGTTAGATACTTTATTAGGACATTTGGAAGTTCTTTTTTATCAGGGTAAGTACCTGTGGGAGGAATAATTTCCGTTAACAAATTTTAGATTTGAGGCCAGGAACATATTGCTAATAAATGTCAACTTTTTTTGATTTGAAATAAATTAATATTATTATTTACAAAGGCTAGTATTTTTAAAAGAATAAGTATCAATGCATTATCATCATCCTCCAGCCCTGTTCTCAGGTTATCAGAGGTCAGCACAGTTTAATTTAATTTCTATAGTTCAGATATATAAGGAATACCTAACAAAAGTAATAAATGTCTCAAGTCTTTGTTATTAAATGAAACATTACCCTATTTATAAACCTTTTTAAAATGTGAATGAATTGTCTTCATTTAATTTTATTTTATTAGGAAACTTACTGCTTACAATGTTATGTTTCCACATGCATTTGAAAGAAAACTAAATAATATACCTAAACACAATTCATTCATAATGGAATCAACTATATAGATTGGTACCTTGAATTAGAATAAAATGGATGGTACCTTGAATTAGAATAAAATGCATACTTCCTGAAACAGAATAATTAATATACAAGAAAAGAGTCGTATCCCAATGAATGTAAGACTTAAAATTGAGAAATCTAAGGAATGTTGTTTGATTACTTTCTTATCTAAAATTTGATAAGACTGACATTGTGCACAAATCACTATAAAATTATAATGAAATGAGTTTCATGATTTAGTTTATTTTCTTAAACTAGTGTTTTGAGTCAAGTTTTCTGGGATAACAATAATTATTTAACACTAGAGGGAAGTAATTTTTCTTATTATAGTTTTAGAAATGAAATGTTTGGATAAACATACTTCGGTATGTGTGACTTTTAAAAGTGATAAAACAGAATAAAATAAAAATATAGCCGTGACTTCAAATAAAAATATAGCCGTGACTTCAAATAAATCCTTGCAAGTGTGCAAGCAACCTGTTCAAAATAAGTAGGTTCCTCCTCTATTGTGTGATACTTACTTTCTTTCTCGTGGTCAAATCCCACTATCACAAAATAATCGACGAGTCTGGACATGGCAATCCTACCGCAACATCCGAGCACAAACACCACAGATGCACTTATTAATTAAATTACACTCATTCATACACATTTTACACAAAAACCGAACCAGTAACACTTGCACATATTTGAACTTATACACTGATTCCGTTAGTTTTTCGACATAGGAGCGATTCGACCAAATCCTGTACGCCGAGCACTAGACATAAAGTAAACAACACTTTCATTCATCGCGAGCCCGTGAATTCTAACTCCAATTACAAGAAAGACTAATAAATTGTCCAAATCTTTAGGTTATACTACTAATTACCGTAAAAATTCTCAGCAAAATACTGAACTAACACTTCAAATTGCGCGGACTATATATTTTATTGTTATTTTTAGTAACTATTACACCACTTTCAGGAACAATTTTGTTTAAATTCAATCATAAACAATCGTCAAGGCTCTCGGCCACATCCCGACATTTCCGAAACGAAATAACTACTATAAAATTCTACCATCTACCATTTAATTTCTACTAGTAGTGTTGCCTAAGTAATATTATTGTTACTACTATATCGAAAACTACTAATGAAAAAAAAACTGAAATACTGTTCTAGACGTATGTAACTCTTTACTGAATCGGCTCAGTGGTCCGACTGAGCCAAATGATACACTGTTCTGAATCTCTAATGTTCGCTCCGAATGTATCATTCGACTCAAATGGATCTCGAGTTCGAGTGAACAGAATGATCCGATTGAGCCGAATGACCCGATGAGCCGAATGATTCGAATGAGCGGAATGATCCGATGAGCCGAATGAACTGAATGATCCGAGTGAGCTGAATGATCCGAATGAATTACGGATATATATGAGAGTCGATGTTCCAAATGAAGCGTTTCAGTATTCCGCATCTCTACACTGATCCAGATGCAAATGTTCTAATCTTTTGAAAGATACGTTTTTGCCAGGACTAGACCAGGAAAGAACATTATAGACTGTTAAGAAGTCCGCAGAAAAAATTGAAACTAACTTTTAGATGACTCATTCATAGACATAAATCTCAAATTAGAATGGTTGGTGGCGAACTGGCGACTGCAGCGCGCTATTTTTAGTGGATTTCTTTGGCGTAACAATTAATGAAAATACTACTACGATATCACATTTTTGTTGCAAAAACACTAAAAAACGAAATGTCATAATGTAGTCTTACTCATTCTTACTTTAAGCAAACCCGTGAGACAGACAGACAGATAAAATTAAATACCTAACCCAAACCACCTTACCGAATAAAGCGTCCAAGCTTCTATCCATGAAATAGATAGATAGATACATAGATATACTATGTTCCACACAAAATATACACGTAACCTTAAATAACTAGGCATTAAATAAACTTAAATGTAGGTACGTTTCGCCATTCGGCATTCGTGTATGTTTCGGCGGTCTTATCGCTGGAAGCGGTTACTACCAGGCAACCTTCAGGCAAAGGGCATCAGTAGAGGAGGGGTAGGTGGTGCAATATTGGTATAAGCCATTGTCGGAAAAAAAGTCACTGAATGTGAAAGCGATCCAACCAGCCCAGACGCAGCTTTAATGTATCTCTTTACAGGTGCGATACAGAAAGAACGTCGCCCAGCACGTTACTGTTAGTACCTTAGACAATAGTACCATGGTTAGTACTGACTAACGGATTTCTTCCTATGAAAGGGCTCAGTCAGTCTGCTCTGGCGAAATCCTGTTTCTAGAGTCCGCGCTTAGGCATGTGAAATTGTCTAACCACCTTATTATAAATAAAGATCTAACTTTATTACCGTACTAAATGTCATGTTAAAATGGCTAGCACGGATTTTGTTCTGGGACTATCCTTAGTTCACGATTTGTAAATAAGGGAGTAAGAGTCCGTGTCAGCAAAGAAGTTCCGTGAAAAGCGCGCTCGAATCGCCCATCAACATTCAAATGTGAGCTCTATGAACATAGAAACAGGGAATCTCAAATTTGAGATCCGTTTTTCCGCGGGACTTCATTCGTAGCGGAGTCTAGAATCTGGATGAAGGTATAATAGGTATGCAGAGCGATGGTAGCTTAGTGGATAACACAGAGTAAGAAGAGACTATTAAGTCTGGTGGATAACTACGCGCCTTACCTGGATTAGAAAAAAGGTATGCAGAGCGAAGTGGATAAAAACGGTTCGAATCCGAACATGAATGTCTGGAGCCCAATTCTCGTGTTTGTGATATTTTGAGAACATGGCGGATGTCACTCGAAAGACTCGAAAAAACTATAGTTTAGTGATATATGTCGTATGAAAATAAATGTCACGAGCACGAGAATTGGGCTCCTGGATTTTTCAAATCTAAGTATGTGCGTATTTCTACGAATAACTCGGCGGTGAGAGAAAAAAACATCGTGATGATCGTGAGGAAACCTGCACATTTTGGATAGTTTCATTTAATTTATTTATTGCATCACATATGTACATAAGTAATTAAGGTCTTAAAGATATGATAAGTCAAGTCAACATATGGGCCCTGGTTCTTGATTGGCCTGGATCTCTATTGAGTTGGTATGGGAACCAGACGCATTATAATATCTGTGTCCAGATTAATATTAACATTTAGTTTTTTTGTATGGAGCCCAATTCAATGTCGGGCTCGTGACATTTATCATCATACGACATGTATCACTAAAACATAGTTTTTTTGTATGGTTTTCAGGTGATATCCGCCATGTTGTCAAATCTCACGAGCCCCAGAATTGGGCTCATGGAGCCCCATTCTCGTGCTCGTGATATTCATTTTCATACGATATATATCACCAAAACACAGTTTTTTTGTATGGTTTTCAGTTGATATCCGCAATGTTTTCAAAATGTCACGAGCACGAGAATTGGAGCCCAATGGACAACATTTCAAAATTGCTAAGCTCTGAAACAAAAAAATACCAAATCTTTATTTACTTTTCCGCTGCTCGAATATATATTTATTCATTTTTTATATTGCTTATTTACTGAGAAAAAAATTAAAAACTAAAAAACGTAAGATGACGTCATCGGACGGCAGAATGTAAAATATTTCTTTGCTTAGCACATTATAGTTTTAAATTTACGAAATGCCAAACCCATGACATGCAACTGTCAAAAAAAAGACAACTTGTCAACGTTGAATGAATGAATAACGTTGACAATGTTGACACTAGTATTATTTACCTTTGACAGTAGTACCTTTCTTTCATTAAAACAATGATAAGCAAAGGAATATCGCTGTATTCAGCCGTCCGATGACGTCATTTGGCGCTTACGTCTATTTAGAATATAAAGAATTTCAATAATTATTTTATGCATGAAAATGGACAAATTTTGAAAAAAGAAAAAATATGGGTCTGTTCATTTTATGACTATTTTCATATAAAAAAACAATATGGACATGTTAAAAATATGAAATGTTGTCCATTCTCGGGGTCGTGATATTTATTTTCATACGACAAATATCACTAAAACATAGTTTTTTTGTATGGTTTTCGGGTGATATCCGCTATGTTTTAAAAATATCATAAGCACGAGAATTGGGCTCTTGGGCTAATGGTTTTCTGGTGATATCCGCCATGTTTTCAAAATATCACGAGCACGAGAATTGGGCTCTAGGTCAATCAAGTATTTGTAGATAATCCCGATTGATCCCATTATCTATAATCGTCCACTGTATCTCTCTATACAACTAACTATATAACACCGTATAAACGTCCTTATTTTCGCCGTCTCTCATAACGACTCCGTGGCGCAACGGTAGCGCGTCTGACTCCAGATCAGAAGGTTGCGTGTTCAAATCACGTCGGGGTCAAAAGAACATTTTTGTAAATATGAAATTATTGTTTTTTCTGTATAAATAATTTCCAACAATGAAATATCCTATTCGCAAATGGCTTAACTATTGATCTTTGCTTTTCTAGATCTTACCATTTAACGATAAATGGTTCTAGAGTGGTCCGTCCGAAACCGTCCCGTAGCGTATGAAAATATCCAATTTGGATGCGACAGGTATACGTACTTTGTTTTGGCAAACGAGACGCACATCGCATGTGAAAGGGACAGGGATAAAATATTCGGCCGTGAATTCAGTTTCATTGTAGACCTTCACTGACGCAGCAAAACATAGCGTTTCTGTGAAGTCGTGGCTTCACTCCGATTAGCCGGCTCATTCATGCCGAAGTGTGTCTTTCCTACGGTCTTAGCTGTAAGATACCTCCTATAAACCTGTTTTCCTGGTATCTTTGATTATTTTACAAGAAAAATAGCTTGCGGGGACTTCATCGCAGGTGATTTAGGTATTCCTGAAAACCAATTTATTTAGTCTTCTAAATTCACCTAGATCTTTTTTAAGTAATTTGGTCAACAAATCACCCAAGGTGATTTGCTCGGGTGATTTAAGGTGACGGGTAGGGCACACTAGCGACGCCAATCGAAGAATCGATTTTAATTTTTAGCTACTAAACCGGATCTATTTTATATAATTTCGGGATTACAACCTCTCAACACTTATTCTATTTATTAAATAACCATTCATAAATATTGGGTCAGTTTTTGTACGCGAAATATTGATTTACGCCAAAAGTGGCCGCTTTTGGCGTGAATCAATTCTTTGCGTACGCGTTGGACCCAACATTTTTGCATGGTTAGTTTTTAAACCCCGACGCTTAAACGACGGGGCGTTTTTGTTTTTTTGAAACAAAAAAACCTTTAAAAATTACGATCTAATCGTTACTTTAAGATTGAAACACTGCAGTTGTGAAAATCAATGTTTATTATAATTACATTTAGATTCATGGTAATCATAATCTACTAAACACAAAGGAAAAAATAACACACGATAAGAAGAAAAGGACAAAAAATAAAATGTTACTTATAGATTGCACGAAACACAATTAGGTATAGGAAAACAGGTAAGCTCTTTATATTCTATAGGCACACACAGGGAAAAATGTTACATTTTTGGAGACAGCAGATTACCAAATTCCCCATGGAGATATGGAGAAAAGAATTCCCTAAGGTTTGGTTTAAAATATCAAGGGCCACTGAGATTACGCTTTGAAATGAAATCTCAAGAGTTATTAAAAAGCCGAAATCAAGAGATTATACATCAATTTACATTTATAACTTCACCAAAGGTAAAACTGATAAACGAACCGCCAAATACAGTTTAGAATCCATCTTTTCTCTGTGCGTGCCCTGATACAACCGAATGACATGGCGATATCAAACAGGTTGCTTCTACATCGATTTACCTAGCCTTATTTATATATCGCATTATGAGTAGTAATAACATCATTGTTTAGCATTGCACATGTGCCCTTGTCATAAATAAATTTACGATTTGGAATCTGTAGCTGAGATATGTTTATTTATTATATTGTGTCATGTTATGTCATTCTGCTGAATTTTTTCGTAACCCGTTGTTAGTCCGATAGCAAATACCGCATCTCGATAACTCGAGTATTATTAAACTGATATTGAAATATTCTTACTATATTGATGAAAAGCGCACATGTATGTTGAAAACAATGTATAACACAGCCATTCCCCTCGGACACCCATGCTACGTTTTAAGGGCCAATCGGTTGACATATTTCCTCTTCGCTCCTTAAATTATTTACATACGAAACACGACCGATGAAAAATATCTTTTCGTATTATTCTCATAAGAAATTATACAACTTATAGAATTTGGCTCTCAATCTTTATGAGACACTCTTAAATAAAATTTATTTTAGATGAAAAATAGACGTTAAATTAGAAATACTATGCAGAGGAAACTTGTCAACATCTACATATTACACAATATTTTAATTCATTTTTTTCTTCATACACACGAGAAATTTTCATACGATTAACAAAAAATATAATATAATTCTAGTAAATAATCACTCTATTACTTTATTTGTTAGACTAAAAGTAAATAAACACATCTGGGGTGTTTCTTAAACTAATTAACTAAATAGGTACTCGAGACACTAAATATCATTAAGTAATGATAAACAAAATTTATTTATTTTTGTATTTAAATAAATAAGAAATCAAATCTCTTATCTTTTCATTAACATTACGTCACATTTAGATTTAGACTTTATACCAAAAATTAGCTGTTGTTGTAAGGTTATAGTTGAATTTTCACATCATTGTGTACCTCAAATTTATAGCAAATCAATGTTTGTATCAATATACCATTGAAATATACTGACTATACTCAAGTAACTAGGATATCCAATGAAGTAAAAAACCTACTAAAACCTATTGGCCTAACATGTAAGTCTTGGCCATTCCAACCTCAACCTTATGTTGGTTTTCTCGTATTAGTAATGATCACCAGTCCTATTAAATATTTGTTATAATCCGAGATATAAGAAATCTGGTTAAATTAAATGAGAGATAAGCTGCTTGATAACTTACTATGTAACTTGTGCATTTGTCAGAGCTTTAAAAATCCTAGCTACAACTTGTGCGGATAAAGAATGGGATCAGAAATGGCGGCGCATCTATTAACTTCTCGCTCGCACACTATTTGCTTATATACTCGCACTAACGTCTATACTCGCACCCCACGAGTGCGAGTATAGACGCAAATAGTGTGCGAGCGAGAAGTGAATAGATGCGCCGCCATTTCTGATTCTATTCTTTATCCGCACAGGTTGTAATGATACTACTCGCTAATTTGTCAGATGAACGACTATACAATTTAAAATAATTTAACTTGGCGATGCACAATTCAAAAATTGATATCATAGTAAAGGAACTAAGCTATCCACTTTATTTACCACTACAAAGTCGACCTTCCCGTGGTGCGCGCGCCGCGTGGGCGGAGTGCGCTTGACCAGTGGCAAAAGTTTATTTTCTCTCTGGGCCAATCAGCGTGCTGGGAAAAAATCTCTTGGAGCTCGCGCAATCGTACGGATATAGCTTTCGATTGGTCAAGCGCACTCCGCGTACCATGGGAAGGTCAACTTTGTAGCGGAAAAGTTATAATAGCAGTTTGATGTTTTAGTCTTCGACTATGGAAATGACAGTCCCTGCAGCTTATGTTACACGTCAACTAGTCAGTGATTCATGTCATGCGGGTTTTGCCCCGCGCGTGGCGGTCCTATGTAGCCATTTCTTACGGAGCCTGACTGACGAAAATGGTACGACCAATGGAAGTATTGTTTAAATTCATTTAAAGAGTGTTATTCATTGTGTGACAAACAAATATATACGCTACTTGCCTATCAATAGCATTGCTACAAATCGCCACTAGAGGCGCGCACATCAAATATAAGTAAACAATACACCAACCATTGCTTTGAAAGTAGATACTATTTAGATACATAATTAACTTCGTACAACCTCGCTTTAATATTATTCTTGAATCACCTACACACTTGAATTTAAAACAACTAATTGATTACTATCTATTGAAAAATATTAATTTTAACATCGGATATATCGATCTGTACCATGGACATGACATGAATACCTCTACGTAATAAACGTCGACTTATGGGCATAACATTCAATATTGAACAATCGAACATTATAGAATCTTCCGTACGTATTATAAATAGTTACATCCATTCTAAGGAAGTCTTAAAAATCGATACTGGTCAAATCATAAAAAAAAACAAAGTTTAAGAAAAATACGCAAGAATTATAGGATGTAACAATTTATCATATTAAAATATTGGCCACAACCTTTACATATGCAGCCAGTATCTAATAATAAGACATCACTCGATCCAGTCATTACATCTAATACATCGTAATGTATAAGTATGTACACAAGCGATAAACAATATACTAATACATATAAATATGCATTCTTTTATTCAACAACTCATAATCTTTTTCTCAGTCAAATCCAAAATCTGGTAGTATAGGGGTACCTACACACCGGGTGTAGGTACTCAACTGTTCCCATTGCCATAATAACTATACCTCATTAATTTGACATTTACCGTCAAACTAACAACTCCAATTAAGGCGAAATTGGTGTTCAAATCTTTACCGATTCAATTTTCATATCCTCAGGCTATTTTTGAGCTAAGTACAGCTGTTGCGTTTTACTTCATTATTACTTTAATTTAAGCAATAACTAGACCCATGTGTACTCACGAATTACGAAGGTTGATAACACAAAAGTTTAGACATGTTACTAATACATATCGCAATCGCAAATTCTATTATATAAGAGACCAAAATATAACTCGTCTAAGCCAGCTTAGAGAACGAGTTATCTTTAACAATGAAAAAATGACAACCCGATGTTGGATTCTTGATTCTAAATATAATTTCTACTGATGTAGTTGTTATAATGGATTCCTCCATTTTAATAAGGGAAGTGTCATAATTCCAAGAATTTTAAATTCACTGAAATTTAATCATGTGTCACACACGCATAAATACATTTCGTCAAAATCAGATAATATAAAATCACGCGCATAAACAAATGTATACACTTACTATACTATAAATTAACATTTTTGTAGACCAAGTGAATACATTAGTTTGTACGAGTTTGTACATTAACTGCTGAAGTAGCTGCATACACACGTATTACAGTTCGTTGGTCTTATTCCGAAGAGCAAAACGTAACTGAGAAATTGTGCATTAACTCTTGATGTCGACTGTACTGCGGTGATGGTACCCGTCAGAATGCCATAAATTGTATTCAAATGCTCAAACTCTTTTAACCTATCGCTTTCATAAGTATCCTTTATAAAAGAGACAACATATTTAAGCAGTTCGCAACGTTTATGTATTCGAGCATGCAGTCAACTTATCTGACCTTAAAAAATTGCTAGACGGATTTTGGCAATTTTTATAAATCTCAGTTTATTTTTTCCGTGTGACCACCTGAAGAGCAAAGATAGCTTGCAGTCTTTTTGTTTGATATGACGTCATCTTTGTGTCGTGCTTGCAAAGGACTTTCGTTTTTAAAGTGGTTATCAACAGATTCCCCGACCGTACCTACGCAGCGGCAATACCTACAATTCAAGGCGCTCACATATTCTGCCGGGCGTGCTGATAAAGCCGCTGTTCTGAACAAATAACAACCGAGATAAAGTCGTACAATTCAAGGCGGTCACATTTTCTGCCAGGGCGCGCTAATGAAGCTGCAGCTTCAAAGTCACTGTTCTAAACGAATGGCAACCCTATGCCGCTACATAGAATGTCTTCTATGTACCGGCATAGGGTTGCAATAGGGTTGCCAAACAGGGAAAAAGTCGTACAATCCAATGTTTTTCACATGTTCTGAAAGAGCGCGATATGAAGCCGCAGCTTCAAAATCACTGTCCTAAACGAATGGCAAAAGAGTAGACATTTAACATAGAAAGTGTGTAGTTGAAGGCGATCACATGTTCCACCAGCGCGTGCTTATGAAGCTGCAGCTTCACAACAACTGTTTCAAACGAATGGCAGCCCTATGCCGCTACAGAAAGTACACAAAACCGAGAAAAATCATACAATTTAAGGCGATCGGTCGCGGTTATTGAGCCGCAGCTTCAACACCTCTGTTCTAAACCCTGAAGGACACTTAACATACGCGGCGGTGTGTGGCTGAGGGCGATCACATGTTCTGCCAGGGCGCGGTGACGAGCATGTTGGCGTCGAGCGCGCGCGCGATGCGCTCGTGCACGCCGTGGCCGAGCCACACGAGGCGCAGGCGCTCGTAGCGCTCGGGGCACAGGTGCAGCGGGTTGCCGCGCCGGAGGCCCTGCAACCCAAAGACAATATAATCACTTTTACATTTAAGAGTCGCCACTTCCATACGACCCCCTGTCTGTCAGTGCTGTCAAAAATATCGAGTTATACTTTCTAACCAACCTTCTTAATGCTTAAAATCAATTCAATACCAACAATAAGATCAGCAGAATAAAATAAACATTTGAGTTGTTCATGTTCATCTTCACTAGATGGCGCTGTAACTGAATTCTATTCACCCAAAAAACTAAATAAATTTTGAAAAATACTACAAGCCCCATTCGAACCATCATATGGATGCTCTTATGGAAAGTAGGCCAAATTTGTAGTTATATGTCATGTTTTGATAAAGGGAACGTTCAAGTATTACGTAACGAAAATTTTGAAGATTTTTTGGCACATGAAGTATGTGTAGAAGTGTCAGAAGACTGACCTGGTCGGTCTCGCCGTAGGAGTCGAGGTAGGGCGCGGGCAGCATGGCGCCGCGCGCGGGCGCGGGCGCGGCCAGCAGCATGAGCTCGCAGTCGCGCACGCGCAGGAACACGCCCGCGCCGGCGCCGCACGCGCGCGCATGCGCCACGCCCGCGCCCACGTGCTCCGTGCCGCCGCCGCGGCTCTGCGCAAACATACATACCAATATTTCACAACATCACACACATCAACTGACTCCGAGATAGGTAGGGAAGCACCTGTGTTACGGATACCAGAATCAACAGTGGGATTACAAATATTTATTTATTTCATAATGGAAAAGAAACAGCATTTAAAGTACAATAATGATTTAGGTACTTTAGAACAAATATGCCTTAAACAGTTTTCACGAATAACAATCAGCGAAAAAATAAATAAATATTTCACAACATCACATACATTAATCTAACTCCGAGATAGGTAGCTCAAGCACCTGTGTTACGGATATCAGAATCAACAGTGGGATTACAAATATATACATATAATACTTTTCTTTTGTAAATACATACTTATAATACATAGGAAACACCCAGACCAATACAAACAAACATGTTAATGCACACAAATGTTTGTACTGTGCGGAGATCGTACCCGCAACCCTTGGACCAAAGGCAGCGTTCACTACCACTGTTCCAAACGGGTCGTCATAAAATGCTGTTACATGCACACAGAAGGGTACAAACGAAGAGTATAATATAGTTACATACACATTTGATAATACACATAAGAAGGGTAATTACATATAAGAAGAGTACAATATATAATATAGATTCCACACCAATATCACAAATATGTGCCCACACAATATAACCTATTAAAAAAATGTGTGTTAATGATGTTTTTAAAATAGTTAGGTCTCGCCGTAAACAGGTCAGTATCTTCGGAATAATTGCGTTTGAAATTTTTTAGGGTCCAATTGAAAAACGAATTATGTCCTTATTTAGTAGAACGTGCGTATATGCATATAATACTTTTCTTTTATAAATACATATTTATAATCTGTGATCGGAATAGGTAGTGCAATTTAGGGTCAACGACCTCAAACATTTCATTAGTATTGATACGCCCGCGGGATTGCGTGATTCGGAAATGTTCTATACGTGTAAAATACATTTTCCCTAATCAGAAATTAAAAAATAAAACAAGTACTTAAGTAAGTTAAACGAAACATTAAGTTAACGCAACTTTTATCGAAATTTTTATACTAAGCGCCGTTGACGTGTCCATGTTAAGATTTCGTCAAAAATTGCACACCTAAATCCGATCACTGCTTTTCTATGTATTATATACATAGAAAACACCCACATTGCATTACATATAATTTTGACAGTGGGAGATAGACGCTTCGGCATGAATGGGCCGGCTCGACCGGAGTCATACCAAGGCCTCACAGAAAACCCGCGTGAAGCAGGGGAAAGAGGGGTTTAAAGGTCGGCAGCAATGTCGGCAGAAAATAAAATTATTCATTCTCATCGTTTAGAACAGTGATAATGAACGCTGCCTGTGGTCCAACCAAGGGTTGCGGGTGTGATCTTCGCACAGTACAAACATTGGTGTGCATGAACGTAAGATTTAGTATCTAAGTAAAACATTTATTGACCATAAACATGAATACAATGGGCGCTATCAAATCGCAAGATGCCGTACTATAGGCCTGAGGTCCAACTACAACGTGATTAGGTATTTTTAGACGTGATATGTCAAATTGACAATTTACGAACAAATAAGCCAATGAAGTTGGACCTAGGTTCACTGGCTCGCCATCTAGCGGATATTTCACACACGATAGCCCCTATTACATCAAGATGTTAACAATAAGACAGAAAGAAAAAAATAATAAGTAAATCGCCCATTGCATGAACGATTACCAACAGAATCAAGTGGTTAACAAGGTCCAAACTCAACTGCAGCTATTTGAAACCGTATATATGTTTGTATTGGTCTGAGCGTTTTGTGTATTAATTATGTATGTATTAATCATTAAATTAAACGTATATATTTGTAATTCCGCTATTGGTTCTGATATCCGTAACACAGATACTTGAGCTACATCAATGTATGTGATGTTGTGAAATATTATTTATTTATTTATTCATTTTTAGTAATGGAACGAATTTGGTCGAATCCTGAATAAGGCTCTATACGACCAATCTTATTTTGATATTAAATTTATGGTATAGCGCTGTCTACACAAATCTGAAGTTATGCCATAAATTTATCCATGGATAGAAATTGGTCGAATCAGGCCCCAGTCTATCAGATTTTTGGCAACCTTTCAGTGATATCTTGAAAACCCCATTTGTCCAAGGTTAGAATCAAATATGAAAACTTGCTATAAGGTGCTCAATCAAAATCAAACTTATTTTTCGCTGAACGAGAAAAATAAGTTATAGATGAACCTGTCAAAATCTCACCTTCCGTATTTCCGTTTGACAGCAGTAGCTCTGCGAGCAGAGTATCTTCCCGCACACCAGGCACATCGTGGGGTACTTGCTGTCCTCCCGCTCCGAGTTGGGACACGAGAACTCCGACACCACGTTCATCAGCTCCGAAAAGTCTTCGGGCAGCGGCATCAACTTCGGCGGGTCCCTCGGTTCTAGAACTATCTGAGGCGCCGGCCACTCAACCGTTAACAGGCCCCACTCAATAGCCTTCTTCCTCGATAACGGCGTATCTAGCAACTCTTTAAACGTCGGCGGGATATCCAGGTACGCGCACATCGTCTCCCACGTGTCCCCGCCGACAACCGTCAACTCCGCAGGCGGGATGATGTCGCTCAGGAAGTGGTAGAAGAGGCAGCAGCACCTCAGGAAGCCGAGGCACTGCCTCTTGACGACATCCCAGACCTCGGACGCGTTGAGACCGTCCTCCAGATGGCCGCGGCGGAGCTCCCTCACGAGGGGGAGGAGGTTTTCGAAGTCCTCCGTTCTCCGGAAGTCCTCCTGTCCCTCCATGGGTTGGCTTCGACACTTCTTGAAGTTCATGACTAGGAGGCATCTGGTCAGGAGCGCGCGGAGGGCCTGGATGGTGATCTGCCGCGCGAGGTGGTTGGGCCTCGCGGGGCCGGCCGTCTTGCAGAACAGGGCGGGGACGGTGAGGACGAGGGCCACGAGGGTGCCGAAGGGCTCGTGCGAGAGCGGCGAGGAGTTCTCCAGCGTGTTGAGGGAGCACAGGGCGTGGTGGGCCAGGTGGCGCGGCGTGGGCCACAGCGCGGGCACGGCGGCGGCCAGGCGCACCAGCGCCTGCAGCGCGTCGCGGTGGCGCGCGGGCAGCTCGCCCAGCAGCGGCCGCGCCTCGGCCTGCAGCACGGCCTTGGTGGCGAGGATGGTGTAGGCGGTGGCGCGATACAGGGCGGCGACCGCCGCCATGCCGCCCGAGTCTGTTAGGCCGCATATTTGCGGCATTATCTGGAGGTAAACAATATATTATCAGAGCTTTGGGAGACTGTAAACTGTTCTGCACTGAAATTATTTCAATAAAGAACAATATATTAATATAACGCCCTGTTGGTCTAGTGGTTTAAGTACCGGGCCGTGATATCGGGGTTCTGGGTTCGATTCCCGGGTCGAGCGAAAAGTATGTTTCGAATTTTTCGAACATAGCTCGGGTTTGTGATCACCAATCCGCATTAGGCAAGCGTGGTGATTAAGCCTAATCCCATCACAGTAGCGATGACTTGATTTCTATGATGGAGGCCTTTGCCCTGCAGTGGGACAGTATATAGGCTGATACTACTAAACAATATATTATCAGAGCTTTGGGAGACTGTAAACTGTTCTGCACTGAAATTATTTCAATAAAGAAAGTTTTAGAGATACGGGGTCCCTAGCTTTCGGACTAGGAGCAAACGAAACGAAACAAACAGCGTACCCCGGGCTTCGAAGCCATAGCTTTGAACGCAACTGGGAATTACACGCTAAGATGAGGATGGATGTAATAGGGTCGTTCTTCTTTTTTTACGACAATAAGCCTGTCCTCAGTGACTTATCAAGTAATTAATTATATAAAAAAATATACGTTACACCATCAAGATATTCTTAATTTAACATGAAATAATGACATTGTTTTATCACCTCGTAGGTACTTTAGCATGATTTAACAATTGTAAAAAAATATATAAAGCGTGACAGAGGTGTAAATGGCACTAATTTCGGGGGACGTGACGGAGGTGTCCATTTTAATCAAAAAGTATTCTTTATCAATTAAATTTTAGATCATGTAATAGTCCATCTGTAAAATAGTACATTAACGAATATTTAGGATATATTATTTATCAATTGTAGTCTGTTATATAAAAGTTAAATGTTGATGTGTAAGTTTGGCTCATTGTCGATAAAAAAGAAGAACGACCCAATAACAATGTCCTCCAAACTCAAAATCGATACTTCGGTAATGGTGACCAATCTCAGCGATCAGCCATCAAAACAGGACATATTATAGTGCACGAGTGTTTGCGCAGACACAAGTGCACTCTTTTATCCCCTAATCCTCAAATTTCGATGGGACACTACTATGAAAAGACCAGAGAGGGATTGGGCGCAGGACCAACGGCTTAACGCGGTTTCCGAGGCACGGGGTTACAAGACCGCCAACTTCCAGACTCCGGGCTGCCACCAAGAATTTCTTACCGAAAACTTAGGTACCTCTTGCGCAGCCGTCACTTTAAAGTGCGACCCACTAACCACTGCACCACCGAGGCCGTCGTAAAGGGGAGGTACAAAGATCCCTAAGGGTCGACGTGCCCCTAACAGATAAGATAAGATGTAACTCACGCTGGCGACGCTCTCGACGAGCGCCTTGGTCTGGTCGTGGTAGGCGGGCGCTTGCTCGGCGAAGTGGTGCAGGAAGGGCGCGGCGAGCAGGTTCTCGGCGTGCGTGGACACGTACACCTCGCTCTCGTCCTGCGGCTCCTCCTCCATGTCCGACGACTGCGCGCCCACGCTGCGCGCGCGCGCCTGCCGCAAACGAATCATTTTATAATTTACTAGCTTTTGCCCGCGACTTCGTCTGCGTGTAATTCGAATAAAAGCAAGGTCTTATAGATATCTTTATAAATTATAGCCTATGTGTTATTCTGATCTATAAGCTACATTACTGTAAAGTTTCATTAAAATCCGTTTAGTAGTTTTTGCGTGAAAGAGGAACAAACATCCATCCATACATCCATCCAAACAAACTTTCGCCTTTATAATATTAGTAAGGATTTATGTAACACCTATTTTTCTTTTAGTTAGTCTGAGATAGCGGTTACTCCTAGCTTAGGCAACCAACTAAAATAGATAAGATAAAATAAGATAAGAAATCATTTATTCGACACTTACAGACGAAATATTGTTGTGTCATTCTGTATTATTGTATATTGTTTGTGGCCAATAAATGTATTTTCTTTCTTTCAAAATATCTTAAAAACTAAGTGCCGAAACGGTCCCTACTCAGCATTTAGCTATGGCCTAAACCATATTTGCGTCTATACTCGCACCCCATGAGTGCGAGTATAGACGCAAATATGTGTGCGAGTGAGAAGTGAATAGATGCGCCGCCATTTCTGATCCCATTCTTTATCCGCACGGATTGTAAGTAGATTGTCACTGTTCACTTGATTTTTTCAATCAATTTTATTATAATTTTTATTTATAAACAAATTACATTCTACAAATTGACATATACTAGATAAGTTCAGTTTTGACCGTGGGAGAGCCACGCTTTGGCATGAATGGGCCGGCTCGACCTGAATGATACCACAGCCTCACACCCTCAATCAAACTAACACGTGATTTTGCCAGAATTAATCTTGCACTTGATATTGGTCTCATCTCATTTTGCTGTGAGTCATTTTGCTTATAGGTCATTAATCTCACAGACGTTTTTCACGAAAACGTAGCGACTGGTGTTAAAAAACTTGCTGTCTCAACCTTGTAGTCTTGGTAAAGTGACTTTCTTCTTGGCTTTGGAGATAAAGATACTATTTCCTACCGTCAAGGATACAGCTGGCACAGAATCGATTACTTTGGAAATCTTTTATTTTTTTTATTGCTTATAGTAGGTAGACGAGCTTGCGGCCCATCTGATGGTAAACGGTAACCGCCGCTCATAGACATCAACAATGCCGGAGCAGAGTCATGCCGCTGCCTACCGTGAGAGAAGAACTCTTTTCAAACCTCGTTTAAAAAAGGACATGTCATAGCGATCAGGGAACACCGCGGTTGGAAGGTCATTCCAGAGTTTGCACGAGCGCGGAAAAAAGGAGCGCTGGAAACGAAGAGTTCTGGAATGGATTGGATCCAGGTAGTATTGGTGAAGTTTGCCGCGGCGTCTAGTCGTGCGATTGTAGAATGGTGACCCTGGTATGATATTAAACAGCTCCAAAGAGCACTCTCCATGGAAGAGCCTATAGAAGAGGCAAAGAGAGCCAAAATCTCTTCGCGACTCCAACGACTCCAATTTGTCCGTGAGATCGGGATCCCCGACAATCCGGACAGCTCGTCTCTGCAAGGCGTCAAATGGTTCAAGCTGATATTTAGGGGCGCCTGCCCAAAGATGGGAGCAGTACTCCATGTGGTCCATCTTTGGTAGAGACCGTGTCCAGCGGTGGGTATCTCTAAGCTGAAATGATAACATAAGCTACCCACCTAACAGTGCATCTCCTCGCAAGTCTCGGTGCACACATGCAGATGCTCGGCCTGCACCTGGTGGCGCAGCTGCAGCACCAGCGCCACGGCGTCGTGGTAGGCCTGCTCGCTCAGCGGCGGCGGCGCGCCGGAAAGATACTATTTCCTACCGTCAAGGATACAGCTGGCACAGAATCGATCACTTTGGAAATCTTTGGTGGAGACCGTGTCCAGCGGTAGGTATCTCTAGGCTGAAATGATAACATAAGCTACCCACCTGACAGTGCATCTCCTCGCAAGTCTCGGTGCACACATGCAGATGCTCGGCCTGCACCTGGTGGCGCAGCTGCAGCACCAGCGCCACGGCGTCGTGGTAGGCCTGCTCGCTCAGCGGCGGCGGCGCGCCGGAAAGATACTATTTCCTACCGTCAAGGATACAGCTGGCACAGAATCGATCACTTTGGAAATCTTTGGTGGAGACCGTGTCCAGCGGTAGGTATCTCTAGGCTGAAATGATAACATAAGCTACCCACCTGACAGTGCATCTCCTCGCAAGTCTCGGTGCACACATGCAGATGCTCGGCCTGCACCTGGTGGCGCAGCTGCAGCACCAGCGCCACGGCGTCGTGGTAGGCCTGCTCGCTCAGCGGCGGCGGCGCGCCGGAAAGATACTATTTCCTACCGTCAAGGATACAGCTGGCACAGAATCGATCACTTTGAAACCTTTGGTGGAGACCGTGTCCAGCGGTAGGTATCTCTAGGCTGAAATGATAACATAAGCTACCCACCTGACAATGCATCTCCTCGCAAGTCTCGGTGCACACATGCAGATGCTCGGCCTGCACCTGGTGGCGCAGCTGCAGCACCAGCGCCACGGCGTCGTGGTAGGCCTGCTCGCTCAGCGGCGGCGGCGCGCCGGGCGGGTGCGCGGGCGCGGGCAGGAGGGGCAGCGCGGTGTTGCAGAGCCTCTCGCACAGCGGGCACAGGTACTCCTTCTTCTCTACGTCGAACGCGGCGGGCTGGCGGAGGCGGTATGGCCTGCAAATAGAAATAGGTATAGGTATAATTTGTAATTTAATTTAATTTATAATTTGGTATAATTTGTAATTTAATTTAATTTATAATTTGGTATAATTTGTAATTTAATTTAATTTATAATTTAGTTTAATTTATAATTTAATACTTCATTTGTTAATTGTTGTGTTAATTATCTCTTGAGCTTGTAGGCATACATCATTTTGGACTACAATCTCGTTATGTACATTTTCATTCTACTAAAATAAGTCTCATTGATTGTAATCTGTTTTGTGTGCTATGATAATAAATAAAAAAAAAGAAATACGTTTAGAACAAGAGGCATATAAAATCAACAGCAATAGTCGACTTTTCCATGGTAGCGAGACGAGGGGCACAGAACGCGACCTCGACCAACCCAAAATTTTGAGCAAAAGCATAAGATAAGAACAAAAGTGTTTGAGCTACCTATCTCGGAGTCAGATCAATGTATCTGATGTTATGAAATATTTATTTATATTTTGTTGGGGGCAATCAATCAATCGGATGTCTATTCAAAGGTCACAGACCAATAACTCATTGGCTGCGAACGTCATTCTTATTGGCAATAAGAATTTTACCGTGGGAGAGCCAAGCTTCGGCATGAATGGGCCGGCTCGACCGGAGTGATACCACGGCCTCACAGAAAACCGGCGTGAAGCAGCACTGTGCTGTATTTCGCTGCGTGAGTGAGGGTACCGGAGGCCCAATCCGGGGGATAGGGGGGGTTTAAAGGTTGGTAGCGCACCTGTGACTCCACTGGTGTCGCGGGTGTTCATGGGCGGCGGCAATTGCTTACCATCAGGTGATCCGTCTGTTCGTCTGCCTACCTATTACATAAAAAAAAAATAGAATAACGTTCGCAGCTAGAACCGTGCGACTAATCGCTATGATGATACAACTGTATTCACACATATTGTTGTATGGTGATACAACTAATTTTCTGTTTTTATGTCCAGCACGTTGTCCAGGTACTTCATCCAGCAGCGCGCATGTAAGGCATACCCATTACCCACAGCTTTACACGTGGGGTTGGGCTCCAACACCAGATGGTAAATATGATCATGGAACTAACCTCATGTTCTCTTTATCCAGTACGTTATCCAGGCACTTCCTTTAGCAGCAAGCAAGTTACGCATGCCCACAGCTGAGCTGGACACATGGGGCTGGACTTCTACCCTAGCTGGTAGATATGATGATGAAACTAACTCCTTGTCTTGCACGCAAGTTTGCCGCCTCCAGTATAAAAAAACATCTTTTCACCTTGCTGCTGAAAATCTTTGTAGCTAGTGACCAACCTCCTGTTCTTTTTATCCAGCAAGGAGCCGTTGCACACGCGGTTCAGTACGGACGAATGTTTACAAGGTCACTTAAGCGAAACTTGTCCAAACATTATCTTGCTGCTGAAAATCTCTGTAGCTAGCCACTGACCTGAGACTAACGCCCTGTTGGTCTAGTGGTTTAAGTACCGGGCCGTGATCTCGGGGTCCGGGGTTCGATTCCCGGGTCGAGCGAAAAGTATGTTTCGAATTTTTCGAACATAGCTCGGGTTTGAGATCACCAATCCGCATTTGGCAAGCGTGGTGATTAAGCCTAATCGCATCATAGTAGCGATGACTTGATTTCTATGATGGAGGCCTTTGCCCTGCAGTGGGACAGTTTATAGGCTGATACTTTAGTCACTGACCTCCTGTTCTCCTTATCCAGCACGTTGTCCAGGTACTTCCTCCAGCAGCGCGCGTGCAGCGCGTGGCCACAGCTGGACACGTGCGGCTGGGCGCCCACGCCGGCAGGCAGGTGGGCGGCGCGCCAACCAGCTGGGCCGCGCCCGTCCGAGCCGTTGCGCACGCGGTTCAGTACGGACGAGTGTTGAACGAACGCGACTAGCACTAGAGGCGCTTCTTTGGCTTCTACGCGGGCCTGTAATACCATAAAACAATAAGAAACGAACGCCCTGTTGGTCTAGTAACGCCCTGTTGGTTTTTTTATGTGATAGGTAGCAGACGTGCAGACGAATGACCTGATGATAAGCGATTGCCCCCGCCCATGGTCACCCGCGACACCAGTGGAGTCAAAAGTGTAGTTTCAACCCCCCTTTTCCCCGGATTTCCCGTGTGTCGGAAATGTCCATGGGTAGCGGTAATTCATTTATCATCAGGTGAGCCGCCGGCTCGTTTGTCTGCCATAATGTAAAAAAAAAAATTGCCTTCCGGTACCCTCACTCGCGCAGCGAAACACAGCAAAGTGATATCACTCCGGTCGAGACGGCCCATTCGTGTCGAAGCGTGGCTCTCCCACGGGCCTTGTTGGCCGGCCTAGTGGTTTTAGTACCGGGCCGGTGATCTCGGGGTCCCGGGTCAAGCAAAAAGTATGTTCGAATTTTTCGAACTTTGCTCGGGTTTGTGATCACCAATCCGCATTAGGCAAACGTGGTGATTAAGCCTAATTCCGTCATAGTAGCGATGACTTGATTTCTTTGATGGAGAGTTTTTCCTTGTAGTGGTACAATATGAAGGCTCTGATACAATTTTTTCTCAAATGAATATCAAACGTCTAAAAAATAGTTAGATTTTAGTAATGTAATGTCGTGTCCGTGTGGTCCCCGGCAGAGTAGAATAGGCCACCCTCACTCTTACCGAGGTGTCGTAAAAGGCGACTAAGGTAAAGCTGCTGGCATGATCATTAGCACCCACAGAAGGAAAACTCTGCATTTATATCAAAACCCTCGCCAACCCGTCTGCCAAGCGTGGTGAGTATGGCAATTGCCCCTCATGTGATTGAGGGAGGCCCGTGCCCCAGCAGTGGGGTCTTAAATGGGCTGATGATGATGATGATGATGAATGTAATGTCGGGAATGTAAAGGAGATGGTCTGTCGGCTGACCTCCTCCTGGCACATGATGCAGACGCGCGGCGGGTCGGGCACGCCGCCGCCCCACACGCCCAGCGCGGCGCCGCAGTACAGCGCCTTCAGCTCCTGCGCCTGCGCCTGGCTCTCGGGCGGCACCTGGCGGACAAACACCACCACATTTTTGCGACCTTACAACTTATTCAATTTTTATGTCTAGATCCTACCTGCCACACTCAGAGTCGTTGATTAACTTAGTTGGCTACTTAAGGTGACGAGTAGGGCACACTAGCGACGCCAATCGATTTTAATTTATAGCTACTAAACCGGATCTATTTTAAACAATACGGTATATGACTATTTTTTTTTATTTTTGCAATCAAAAGACCTCTCAATTATAGAAACATCGTTGAAAGAATCACTTGATTCTCATTTAAACTACCTGAGATATCACAACTTTAAAATCACATTATTTTGGGCAAACCCAAAACGCTCCATACAAATGGCTACTAAGATGTGACGTCACACGACAGTATTTTGTATGCATTTCATTTGAATTTTGTATGGTAGCTATATCTTTTATAATAGTTGGTGCAAATTGTATGGATTATTCAATGGTATAATTATTTTTTAATAATTTCATACTTTTAAAATGGACTTGCCCATGAATATTTGAATGACCATAAAACCGGCTAGACGTTATATTTTTAATTGAGAATTTTTGCCATTGGCACATATTGACCCATATTTTGATAAAATATTTATATTTTGTAAAATCTTGAGCTTAGTCATATACCCTATTTCGGGGTTACAACCTCTAGGCAAACACTTATATTATTTATTAAAGAACCATGCACAAATATTGTGTCCGTTTTTGTACGCGAGAAATTGATTCACGCCAAAAGTGGCCGCTTTTGAAAGAAATCGCTACAAGCAATAAGACCGGCTTATTGTACTGTCTGTTGCTGGTCTATCATGCTTGTATTTTCTTTTTGTGCAATAAAGAATATCTATCTAAAACCCGACTACCGAAAAACACGCTCTAAAAAGTACGAAACAAGAAAATCGTCTCCGCTGAAATTATTATGCCGTATCGCCGTGCGTCGTATGCCACCTACTGTATGCCAAAACAGTTTCATTATAACAATCAAATAAAATCAATGTGGCATACGACCACTGCGATTCAGCTTAATAATTTTAGCACAGAGAATTTTCTTGTTTCGTGTTTTTTTGGTAGTAGGGTTTTTATCTTGATGATCTTTGCCGCATTTGGTAGCGACCCTACTTCGTACGCTACAAGCCGTGGATTCGATCCCCACTCTGGACAAACATTCGTGTAATAAACACTTGTGTTTTTTTTAGTGTCTGTATGTAACAAGTATTTAAGTAAGTATATGTTTGTTATTCCTCTGTTGTCCGATATCCGTAGCACAAGTGATTCAGCTATTTAGTTCGGAATCATGTCGATGTATGAGATGTTATAAGATATTATAATACGTCTGGTCCCCATACAAACTGAATAATGGTTACACGTGACTGCCTCGGTGGCGCAGTGGTTAATAGGTCGCAGTTTGAAGCGACGGCTGCGCAAGAGGTCCCGGGTTCGATCTCGGGTCGGACCAAAAATTTGTTGTACCTAAGTTTTCAGTAAGAAATTCTTAGTGGCAGCTCGGAGTCTGGAAGTTGGTGGTCGTGTCACAGTAAGGAATATGAGGGTAAGAGAACAGAGAGTGCACTTGTGTTTGCGCACACACTTGAGCACTGTAATATATCCTGCGTAAGTGGCTGATCGTTGAGATTGGCCGCCGTAGCCGTAATCGGTTGGAGTAGGATATTATTGTTATTTATTTACTGTTTAAACTTTAAAAGATGTAGCATATCAAATCAAAAGCAATTTTACTATCAAAATTTTAAGAACTGTTTTTAAGAATAATTCTCACAACATCTCATACGTTGACCTGATTCCGTACTTAGTAGCTTAAGCATAAGAATATCTTCAACATTTTATTTTTATTTATACCAATTTATTTCTAAAGTTACGTCCCATGCCTGTGAATAACGACTGATCATATTAAAATTATAACATTTGATGCCCCACGCTTGAGACGTTATTTTGAACTTAACAAATAACAGCCATTACCAAGAACCAAACAAAAAGCCTGTGGTGTTAATATAGTTTCAGAATACATCGTTTTAATTTTTCATGGTCACAGAGTTATTTACAAGATTTTTACCACTTATTTTTGAGTTTCGAATATTTCGGCGAAATCTCATAAATAACTATTATAGAGTTTCAGAATGTAAAAAATGTCGCTCCTTCATAATTTATATGATGTTAACTTTGATAACTCGAGACCGCGCCACCAAAGAAGTCCCTTGAAAAAGCGCTTGAGTCACCATCAACATTCAAAGTTGACCTTTATGCTCATAGACACAAGGAATCTCAAATTTCAGTTCCGTGTTTTTCCACGAGACTTCTTTCGTGGCGCTGACCCTATTTGATTGATTATACCTAAAGCATAATGAAACAAACCTCTGTGACGGTCTCCTCGAACAAGGTCGCGTTGTTCGAGATGAAGTTGTTCATCTGCGCCTTCATCTGAGCCATCAGTTTCGCTCGCCTCTCCGCTGCCAACTTCGCGCGACGAGTCTTCTCAGCGTCTAAGGAATCGAGTACAGTTTCTTATAACTACTGAGTTTCTTGCTGACTCTTCTCGGTAGAAAATGAAAATTCCGAATCAGTGGTAGATTATAATATTTGACATTCATAAATGTTCTGTATGGGTTTAAATTGAATAAAGAGATTTTTGATTTTGATTTTTTGATTTTGAGTGAAATGTGTATAAAGTGCCGTGTGGTCCCCGGCAGAGTAGAATAGGCCACCCTCACTCTTACCGAGGTGTCGTAAAAGGCGACTAAGGTAAAGCTGCTGGCATGATCATCAGCACCCAGAGAAGGAAAACTCTGCATTTATATCAAAACCCTCGCCAACCCGTCTGCCAAGCGTGGTGAGTATGGCAATTACCCCTCATGTGATTGAGGGAGGCCCGTGCCCCAGCAGTGGGGACTTAAATGGGCTGATGATGATGATGATGTGTATATAGTTCGCTCACGGTCTGGCATAATGGCGAAAGTATACCAAAGGTGCGAGAAACAGGGGGGTAACACTAGGGGTGTAGGTGGTAATGCGAACAGCCAAGGAGTGGAACTCATTGCCCGCCGATGTATTTCCTGAACAATATAACCTGGGCCTCTTTAAGACAAGAGTGAAATAGGCTTTTAACGGGCAAGCATAGCTTGAAACTCATCTTCACTTAACATCAGGTGAGATTGAGGTCAAATCTATTCTTGTCTATCGTCAGAAAAAAAAACCATACAAAAACGTCAATCGAGAATATAACAAAAGAGACGCAGAGTGTGAAACCAGGAGTAGTGCCCGCTTTTGGGGAGCTTTGAAGATTTGGATTTGGAAGTGGTCACTTCTTTTTTACGCCTTTATAAGTTTTATTTTACCGCAGCGGTATTTCCGAACCGGTACGACATTGAGATCTTCAAGAAACGAGCTTATACCTTCCTAAAAGGACGGCAACGGCATCTCCACTGCCTCTGGTGTGGCTGATGTCCATGGGCGGCGGTGATTACTTACCATCAGGTGACTCGCTTGCTCGTTTGCCTCCCTTAAGTCATTTCTAAGCTAATAATAGCTATGGCTAAGGAATACTCTCTGCCGGAAGATGTGTTCCCTGAAAGCTATGATCTGAACATATTCAAGAAAATAGTGAATAGGCTGTTACTAGACAGACATGGGCCGTGTGGTCCCGGCAGAGTAGAATAGGCCACCCTCACTCTTACCGAGGTGTCGTAAAAGGCGACTAAGGTAAAGCTGCTGGCATGATCATCAGCACCCGAGAAGGAAAACTCTGCATTTATATCAAAACCCTCGCCAACCCGTCTGCCAAGCGTGGTGAGTATGGCAATTACCCCTCATGTGATTGAGGGAGGCCCGTGCCCCAGCAGTGGGGACTTAAATGGGCTGACGATGACGAGACAGACATGATCCATCCAAGGCCTTATCATCACATCAGGTGTGATTATGGCCAAATGTCTGGCTATTCTAATAAAAAAAAATCCAGTATGTCCCCCTACAGACCAAGAAAATCCTAATTTTTAACTCATATGGTTATTAAATCCAAATGAATTGGATTACAATACCTGCAGTTTCTTCTGTAGCTGGTTTCTCTTCCTGGTCAGCTTCCATGTTCTCACCGTCTCCGATATGCTCATCACTTTGGCCGAGTAATGATCTGTCAAAAGGAAAGAATATTTAGGTTAGACTTAAATTTAATATTTCACGTCAAAAGTTGAGTTAGAGCTCAGTGGATAACAAAATAACGTACGCCTCAGGGAGGTCGTAGGTTCGAATCTGAGCATGCAGTTCGGATTTTTTCAATTCTTTGTTCGTATTTCTACCAGGCACAGGTTGCTTCAACTCATCATGATGGATAAAATAGAGAGGAGGCGACGCGATGGAAAAAGGAAAATGTCGTGGCTACGTAATATAAGGGAGTGAACTAGCATCGCATCTGTGGAACGGCTTTTTCGTCTATTACACAATGTTTTGAAGAAAATTAAAATATAATCAAGTTTCATTTATCATTTTTTGGTATTCGCAAATGCACACAATTTTCTGCTAATTGCAAACAGCCATCTTGCTGTTTCTACCTGTACGGAAGGGTCGCGGTGGCACGACAGAGATAGCGAGATGTCCGAGGAACGGCGGAGCTTGCTGTATGGTGCGCTTAGTAGACCGCTACACCATACATGAAGTTGTTTGTAGTTAGTTGTGTCCTGGCAAGTAGTTGACGGTGGCAGGTACAGGCAGTTAGATCAGCTGATGATTATAGACGGAGGAAGGAGTTTGTTACTTTCCCAGATTTATTGAAGTTAAGTTATAAGGTTAAGTTTATAAGACGTCTTTCATCGATTGCAGTTAATAATGATCTCTATGAGTAAAGTAATTAATAAGTAAACAAAACAAACTTAAGTAAAAATGCTGACCCGTGACCCCAATAATGGCGCCACGGCCAAATGTGCGGTAGTAAACCGTACACTTGCCTCGAATTGAATTTGAACTGACCTCCGCAGGATTCTAAGTGCCATGAAGGCCATTGGTGACTCACCGCATCTTGTTGAGCGTCCATTTGGCAACACTTCGCCAAATGGTCGCTCAACAAGATGCGGGTACACTGGCCACGAGCTGGTGCAGCAGAGCCGGGTGTGACGTAACTCACCGCATCTTGTGCAGCGTCCACCTGGCGAGGTGCTTGTGCGCGTCCACGCGGGGGCTGGCCACGAGCTGGTGGAGCAGAGCTGGGTGTGACGTCACTCACCGCATCTTGTGCAGCGTCCACCTGGCGAGGTGCTTGTGCGCGTCCACGCGTGGGCTGGCCACGAGCTGGTGCAGCAGAGCTGGGTGTGACGTCACTCACCGCATCTTGTGCAGCGTCCACCTGGCGAGGTGCTTGTGCGCGTCCACGCGTGGGCTGGCCACGAGCTGGTGCAGCAGAGCTGGGTGTGACGTCACTCACCGCATCTTGTGCAGCGTCCACCTGGCGAGGTGCTTGTGCGCGTCCACGCGTGGGCTGGCCACGAGCTGGTGCAGCAGAGCTGGGTGTGACGTCACTCACCGCATCTTGTGCAGCGTCCACCTGGCGAGGTGCTTGTGCGCGTCCACGCGTGGGCTGGCCACGAGCTGGTGCAGCAGAGCTGGGTGTGACGTCACTCACCGCATCTTGTGTGCAGCGTCCACCTGGCGAGGTGCTTGTGCGCGTCCACGCGTGGGCTGGCCACGAGCTGGTGCAGCAGAGCTGGGTGTGACGTCACTCACCGCATCTTGTGCAGCGTCCACCTGGCGAGGTGCTTGTGCGCGTCCACGCGTGGGCTGGCCACGAGCTGGTGCAGCAGAGCTGGGTGTGACGTCACTCACCGCATCTTGTGCAGCGTCCACCTGGCGAGGTGCTTGTGCGCGTCCACGCGTGGGCTGGCCACGAGCTGGTGCAGCAGAGCTGGGTGTGACGTCACTCACCGCATCTTGTGCAGCGTCCACCTGGCGAGGTCCCCTGGCGAGGTGCTGTGCGCGTCCACGCGTGGGCTGGCCACGAGCTGGTGCAGCAGAGCTGGGTGTGACGTCACTCACCGCATCTTGTGCAGCGTCCACCTGGCGAGGTGCTTGTGCGCGTCCACGCGTGGGCTGGCCACGAGCTGGTGCAGCAGAGCTGGGTGTGACGTCACTCACCGCATCTTGTGCAGCGTCCACCTGGCGAGGTGCTTGTGCGCGTCCACGCGTGGGCTGGCCACGAGCTGGTGCAGCAGAGCTGGGTGTGACGTCACTCACCGCATCTTGTGCAGCGTCCACCTGGCGAGGTGCTTGTGCGCGTCCACGCGTGGGCTGGCCACGAGCTGGTGCAGCAGAGCTGGGTGTGACGTCACTCACCGCATCTTGTGCAGCGTCCACCTGGCGAGGTGCTTGTGCGCGTCCACGCGTGGGCTGGCCACGAGCTGGTGCAGCAGAGCTGGGTGTGACGTCACTCACCGCATCTTGTGCAGCGTCCACCTGGCGAGGTGCTTGTGCGCGTCCACGCGTGGGCTGGCCACGAGCTGGTGCAGCAGAGCTGGGTGTGACGTCACTCACCGCATCTTGTGCAGCGTCCACCTGGCGAGGTGCTTGTGCGCGTCCACGCGTGGGCTGGCCACGAGCTGGTGCAGCAGAGCTGGGTGTGACGTCACTCACCGCATCTTGTGCAGCGTCCACCTGGCGAGGTGCTTGTGCGCGTCCACGCGTGGGCTGGCCACGAGCTGGTGCAGCAGAGCTGGGTGTGACGTCACTCACCGCATCTTGTGCAGCGTCCACCTGGCGAGGTGCTTGTGCGCGTCCACGCGTGGGCTGGCCACGAGCTGGTGCAGCAGAGCTGGGTGTGACGTCACTCACCGCATCTTGTGCAGCGTCCACCTGGCGAGGTGCTTTGTGCGCGTCCACGCGTGGGCTGGCCACGAGCTGGTGCAGCAGAGCTGGGTGTGACGTCACTCACCGCATCTTGTGCAGCGTCCACCTGGCGAGGTGCTTGTGCGCGTCCACGCGTGGGCTGGCCACGAGCTTCTGCAGCAGCGCCACGAGCCCGCTCCGCGCCGCGCTCTCCGCGAACGCCACGAACTCGTAGTGCCCGCTCTCCTCGTCGCGGAGCGCGTAGCCGATCAGGTGCAGAGCCTACGACGAATAAAAACACATCTTTATACAAAAAGTCGTCTTAGTTACACTGATTATAAGGCAACAACCGTGTGGTCCCCGGCAGAGTAGAATAGGCCACCCTCACACTTACCGAGGTGTCGTAAAAGGCGACTAAGGTAAAACTGCTGGCATGATCATCAGCACCCAGAGAAGGAAAACTCTGTATTTATATCAAAACCCTCGCCAACCCGTCTGCCAAGCGTGGTGAGTATGGCAATTACCCCTCATGTGATTGAGGGAGGCCCGTGCCCCAGCAGTGGGGATTTAAATGGGCTGATGATCATGATGAAGGCAACAACGGCAAAATGTGAGGTTCCTGTTGGATAAAAAAACGAATACTACGCAAGCAATTTCACAACCGGAAACTAGTTTTAAAAGAAATATAAGACATCACAAACCACAATCAGACCTGAAAATACCTTATAAATGAAGTTTAAGCCCTATAATACGCCAGGAAAGTCGTGACTACGGATGTTTGAAGAACTAACGTAGTTCCTGTATTCTATTATTATTTGATAGAAATGGGGTGAACCCTGCGTCTCATAGCCACTGCGACCAGTAGATGATCTAATGTGGCAGCCCCGTAACCTATTACAGCACCTCATGTGAGCTACATGTTAGTCTACAGTTCCAGGATAAACCCGAGAATGGAGCTGATGGGGGAGCTCTTGATCTCGTCAGCTGAGATCATGTGTGCTCCCAGGTGCCGGCTTCTGCAGCGGTGCAGCGCTATGCACTCGCCGAGGACGTGGATAATCGTTTCCTCGTCCTCGCGACAGAACCTGCAGATTTTGGTATCTGAAAGGCCTGTATTCTAACACCAAAGGGGTTACCAGACCACAACGCCGTTAGCGATAGTGGCGCCATCATTTATTTTCACAACTTTATTGACAAATTATAATGATATGGGTATGGACAGACGGCCGTTTCGGGTTGAAAAGTCCTCGAAAAGAACGAACTGTTACGCGGCACCCGGCGAATGTCTTTTTAAAAAATAAAACACCAAAGTTCCTAACACCGAATTTATTCCCGAACCGAATTCACTACATGAAATTTAGGGGAACCTCACTTTTCTTTTTAGGGATTCACGGACACGGATGATTTGCAACTGATTGCGGATGGTAGGCAACTGGCAACGGATTACTGGCAACTGTCTTGACCGCATGGCGGCAATTGGTTTTATTAAAAGACAAAATGTTTAGCTAAGCAATTCTTATTAACTAATATCGGATATAACAGAACGTCACAGAAACCGTGGCAAGTATGATGGTCATGACTTGGATATAAATAAATAAATAAATATTTCACAACATCACATAGATTGATCTAACTCCGAGATAGGTAGCTCAAGCACCTGTGTTACGGATATCAGAATCAACAGTGGGATTACAAATATATACATATAATTCTTTTCTTTTGTAAACACATACTTATTATACAAACACCCAGACCAATACAAACAAACATGTTCATGCACACAAATGTTTGTACTGTGCGGGGATCGAACCCGCAACCCTTGTATCAGAGGCAGCGTTCACTACCACTGTTCCAATCGGGTCGTCATTATCAAAGTCGGATATTATCAAAGTGTTCATATACGTAACGTAAACATGCACATAAATAAGAAAGGAAAAGAGACTACGGAGCCCTATGCAGTACGAACGTACCTTGTGCACTTGCGTTTCGGAGAAGGACCGCGCGCGCAGGTCCAGCGCCCGCTCCAGTACGGTGCGCAGTACGTGCAGAGCCGCGTCGCACTGCAGCAAGCTAGCGAGCAGCCGGAACTCGGACGTCAGTTTGGGCAGGGCAGGGGGCGGGCAGCACTCTTGCAGACCTGGGGCAACGGGAGCGCGCACTCATAAGTTCACGACAAATGAGGTAATAACTTATTTTTCTTGTATATCATAGGTGTCGTTATAAAATTACAACTACTGGAGACCTATTTTTGATTTACTCGTATGACTTAGCATTCGTATATATTAGTGTATGATAACGTGTTTATTTATTATCTAGATATATGTATTTATACTATAAATTTACTTAATCAATGTTCAAAATCAAAAGGATTGCACCACCCTCCCCTCTTTTATCTAATGTCCTTTACTTCAGGTAAATCATCATTCATCTTTCAAACAAAAAAACAAAATCAAAATCGGTCGATTTGTACGGGAGCTACGATGCCATAGACAGACACACAGACACACACACACAGACACGTCAAACTTATAACACCCCGTCGTTTTTGCGTCGGGGGTTAAAAGTATATCTTCTCTAACCTTATAACGTATCTATAAGTAGTATATTTTATAAAAATTGTGTAAGTTATATTGTATTTTAGTTAGGTAACATTCGTAGTAAATGAAAACGTTTTTATTTACTATCTAGATATATGTATCTTTCATATATATTTACTTAATCAATGTTTAAAATCAAAAGGATTGCACCACCCTCTCCTCTTCTATGTCCTTTACCTGAAGGTTGTCTGGTAGAGATCGCTCCCAGCGATAAGACCGCCTAAATTGTACATTGTATCTCTGTTTACCTAGCTTTTAAGTTTTGTATGTTGTGCAATAAAGAGTATCTATCTATCTATCTATCGTGACGACCGCACGATTTCTACTGATTTTCCTTCGTCATACGAAATTCCGCATTTTTGAGTCATTCGTGTGCAACGAGTGACCCCACCCACTCGTTGGTCGAGTGACTTAAAGCGAGCGGTAGAAGCAACGTCAAAATAGTTGTCAATAGCAACAAGCATAAACAAAATATAATAAATTTCAAAACTTTGATTTGAGTTTTTTTGTGACAATAAAGCAAATGTTTGCATATTCAGCCAGTAATCTATGGTTCTTGCGTTCAATTTGCAATGCAAAAGTTGCCGGTTTTTATAAAATTCTGCATGGAAGGGTTAGAATGTCAATTTACCGTATTATATTGGAAACATCGAAATCGAATGATTCAAAAATAGGGAAAATCGGTTTCATGCGACTTAAAAGGCGAATGTGACTTACGTCGCATGCGACGACGCTGTCATACGAGTGAATCAAAAATAGAGCTCCTGATCACTTACCATCCGGCAACTCGACTCACTGGCAACCTTCCAGCGGTTCCTTAACTCCTCCTCGGAGCAGGACAGCTCCTCACGCGTGTAGTGGTAGAAGAAGCCGTATGGTCCAGCACCGACGTTGCATGACCAACCGCAATTGGGCTAAGATGAACACCCCAGGGGTGTAGCTCACTCACCGGCAGCCTACCTTCGATTCCTCTGCTCTTCCTCAGACCTGGACAGCTCCTCGCACGTGTAGTGGTAGAAGACGCCGCATAGTCCAGTACCGACTTTGGATAACCAACCACGATTGGGCTAAGATGAACACCCCAGGGGTGTAGCTCACTCACCGGCAGCCTTCCTCCGATTCCTCTGCTCCTCCTCAGACCTTAACAGCTCCTCGCACGTGTAGTGGTAGAAGACGCCGCATAGTCCAGTACCGACTTTGGATAACCAACCACGATTGGGCTAAGATGAACACCCCAGGGGTGTAGCTCACTCACCGGCAGCCTTCCTCCGATTCCTCTGCTCCTCCTCAGACCTGGACAGCTCCTCGCACGTGTAGTGGTAGAAGAAGCCGCATGGTCCAGTACCGACATTGGATAACCAACCACGATTAGGCTAAGATGAACACCCCAGGGCTGTAGATCACTCACCGGCAGCCTTCCTCCGATTCCTCTGCTCCTCCTCAGACCTGGACAGCTCCTCGCGCGTGTAGTGGTAGAAGAACGTGTCGTACTCGTCGTACAGGTGCGGCTTGAGCTTGTACACGCCGCGGTTGTTGCCGCCCGTCGGCTTGATGAAGTCCGCCACCTCGTGGATCACTGACTCCAGGCCTGTCTCGTGGAGCTGGTCTTCTGGGAGTGATCTGTATAGAGCAAATTACAAAATAGAGTTTTTATGAAGCCGTGTGTGAAATTGTTATATCCTGGGAAGCAAGAACAACTAAACCATATATAACCTGTACGCCGTGTGGTCCCGGCAGAGTAGAATAGGCCACCCTCACTCTTACCGAGGTGTCGTAAAAGGCGACTAAGGTAAAGCTGCTGACATGATCATCAGCACCCAGAGAAGGAAAACTCTGCATTTATATCAAAACCCTCGCCAACCCGTCTGCCAAGCGTGGTGAGTATGGCAATTACCCCTCATGTGATTGAGGGAGGCCCGTGCCCCAGCAGTGGGGACTTAAATGGGCTGACGATGATGATGAACCTGTGCGGATAAAGAATGAGATCAAAAAAATATTTGCGTCTATACTCGCACCCCACGAGAGCGAGTATAATAGTGTGCGAGCGAGAAGTGAATAGATGCGCCGTCATTTCTGATCCCATTCTTTATCCGCACAGGTTGTATATGATTTTTACCATAAGTTTTTTGATGTAGTATAGAAGTTAAACCTTTATTTTGTTGTAAATTACCTAAGACCTCAACTTCACTTAACATCAGATGGGATTAAGGTCAAATGCTTGTCTGTCGTAATATAACTGACGACCCGTTTAGCGCAGTGATTTGTGCGCCGGTTGAGACGCAAGGGTCGCGGGATCGATTCCCGCACCAACACCAATGTTTTTTGTTGAAACATTTATTTTTGTTGGGTTTGGGTGTTTTTGGTAACTTTGTTGTTCCTGATTTCCATAGTACAAAGGAAAACCTTAGTTTGGGACTAGGACAATGTATGTGTTTTGTCTCAATTTATAAAAATAAAAACTGAAACCCCCAGCTAGTGTGCTAGGGTATCTAGAGTGATATGCAGTCGCTTGTACCCCAGGAGTAGTGACATTAACTTATTAAGCAAAAAATATGGAAGATATTTAAATGATAAATAAATCAATCATTAATTAGCCATAAAATTAACAATCCGAAAATGTATAACTACCGCCTGCAATAAGCTAGGCTTGTATCGCAGAGTTCACACTACGATTGCACAGTACAGTGTAGTTTAAACACAGCACTAACTATACTTCATTAAGCTGGTGCGTTGCAGTCCTTTTAGGAAGGAGTATGTTCCATCTCAAGACGGTCCCCTAAGTCATAACCGTCAGAAAATAGGCTATTTGACTTGTTTTGAAAAACCTTCTCATATTATTTGTTGGTGTATAGGAAACCTAAAAATACTATTTATTTTCATTTATTATAAAATACTTCGTTTAGAAAATCATTAAAAAATATAAGGATTATTCAATCTGTCAAAAACGCTTCATTCAGCAATATGGCGTCGAATCATTCTAGTGACGTCAACCCTTTGTAAACAAGTAGGAAATTCGATAGCACACGATAAATTTGATAGATGAGTAGCGTCCCGCATAGAACACAATGGCGTCGAGTCTGTCACTTGTTTTGCTTACAAAAGGCTGACGTCACAGTAAAGAAAGTCAATCAAAACAGTTTATGGTTACGTGGTTCAAGCGCAAAACAAATTAATTTTATTTTGGTTTTCCTGGTGAAAATATTCAATATTTTTTTATGAGATTCATTATTAATTCCTTTTTTAAGCTATAAACTATGCGGATGGCTATAAATAAAACTCTTTTGTTGCTGTTTGAATCGTAATCAACCGAACCGGAACAGGTGTTTACCTGTTGAGCTCGGAGTGCGGCATGGGCTTGACGCACAGCATCTGGATGATCTCCTTCTTGGTGCGCTCCGCCGCCGTCACCGCGCCCACGCCCGGCACCCAGCGGGACCCCACCACTGCGGGCGAGGGCAGTGGGAAAAAGAGGTTTAAAGGTTGGCAGCGCACTTGTGACTCCAATGGCTGGCTATTTTGACTCCTCCACTTTGCACGGACTTATGCATCCCTTGTGGTTAGTTTGGAGATATGGAGGTTGCCATGCAAGCGAGAATTTCTCGTGCGGTTACTAATCCAGTAAAATCAAACGTAAGCCTTTACACGATAATAAATCACCCTTAGTAAAATACCGACCTAACTCAAAATTGTTGATATTTTTATAGCAATTTTTTGCAATTTATTCTTGAGTAGTCTTGAGTAAATAACGCACTTCAAATTTCATCTCGTGTTCATATGTGAGTGTACCTATTTACTTAATTCAAAATTGTTGTTAGATGACCTTTCATCCCTGGATTTTAGCCGATACTATTTTCACTTAGCATCTATATTAAAATTTTGAGTTAGGTCGGTATTTTACTAAGGGTGCGTTAATCTAAAAAAATATTTGAGTATCTGATACTGATAAATAACCACTATACTCGAGCTAAAGATTTGTGGCAAACAGCCTAAGTTCGACAAAAGCACTTTAGAGCGACGGTTGCGTCTGGGGTCCCGGGGTCGATCCCCGGGTCGGGCCAAAATTTGTACCTGAGTTTGTCTGTTAAGAAATTCTCATTGTCAGCCCGGAGTCAGGAGGTTGGCGGTCTTGTACCCCCGTGCCTCGGAAAGCACGTTAAGCCGTTGGTCCTGCGCCTAATCCCTCTTCGGTCGTGTCACACTAATGTCCCATCGAAATAACGAAACATTAAAACTGACCAGTGATGAGCAGCCCCAGGAACTCCTCGACCATGCTGATGGTGTAGCGCAGCTGGTCGTCCTCCACGCCCCGCTCCTCGAAGTCGGCCGCGGCCCACTCCAGCAGGTTGTACTTGTTCAGCACGTGGATTATGAACTCGTTGCTCTCGATCAGGGATGCACCAATCTGAAATGTATAATCCACACTAATATTATAAATGGCTAAGTATTTGTTTGTCCGTCTTTCACGGTGAAACGGAGCGAAGAATTGACGTGATTTTTAAAGTGGAGATGGTTGAAGGAAGTAGAGCGCTCGTAGCTCAGTGGTTCAGAACGCGCCTTACATACGGAAGGTCGTGGTATTAATCCGAGCATGCACCTCTGGATTCTTCATTTCTACCATTAGCTCGGCGATAAGGGAAACCATCGTAAAGGCATCGATAAGGGCATCGTGAGGAAACCTGCACGTTTCGGGTAGTTTCTGAAATATGTCCACTTGGTCTGGTTATTAATGTCAAACGGCAGTCACTTTATAGTACAACCTGTGCGGATAAAGAATGGGATCAGAAATGGCGACGCATCTATTCACTTCTCGCTCGCACACCCACGAGTGCGAGTATAGACGCAAACAGTGTGCGAGCGAGAAGTGAATAGATGCGCCGCCATTTCTGATCCCATTCTTTATCCGCACAGGTAGTAAATAGTAAGTACCAGACTACCTAAATAAAAACCGGCCAAGTGCGAATCGGAATCGCCCATGAAATGAAGGGTTCCTTAGCAGCAAGTAAGATGGTATGGAAGGTAAATTGCGGAATAACGTATTAAAAAAACTACTTACTAGATCTAGTTCAAACCATTTAGTTTTCATGGTAATGATTATCATATATATTTTTTGGTTTTATAATTCTTTTATTATAGAAATTAGAGGGGGGGGGGGGGGCACACACATTTTACCACTTTGTAAGTTTAGAAAAAAAATATATTAGAAACCTCAACATAATTTTTATAAACCTATGCCTATGAAAATTAATTATTACAATTTATCTATAGGCATAGAACTGAAGTTCTAAGCATGGGGACGCCCCAAAATCTTTTTTCCTATTTTTGTGTAAAAGTCCTAATGCGATTAACTAAATACATCTATTTACCAAGTCTCAATAGTATAGTTCTTATAGTTTCGGAAAAAAGTGGCTGTGCCATACGAACGGACGGACGAACCGACGGACAGATGAACAGACGGACACACGGGCAGACAGACAGACATGACGAATCTATAAGGGATCTGTTTATTGCCATTTGGGTACGGACGGAACCCTAAAAATGGTCTAAGCGTACCTTGGGCTTCAAAGCGCAAACTTTGAATGAGGAACGGAACGGATGAACCAGGTATTTACACGTATTAAGAGGAAATGTTTCATGGAGATTTCTTTTCTATTCTCATTAGACATTTCTAGAGTGAAAGTCGCGTCGTATACCTGCAGCATGAGCACGTCGCGGTCGAGCATCTCGGCGCGGCACTTGACGTTGTGGTAGAAGAACAGCTGGTTGAGCAGCGCGAACCCGTTGCGCCGCCACATGCCGGCGTGCACCTGCGCTATCATCGCCATCGTCTGCAGCACCGGCTCTGGAAACCGAACAGTGCCATTTACTCACACTGGCCACCAACGAATCTAATACACACATCAATAGAATCTAGGAATGTCCTTTTAAAAATGATGATTTTTTAAAAATATATTTGTTTTTTTTCATCTGTGGATACGATAACCAAACCACAGTAGACATATACGCTAAAGCAAGTATGGACACTACGAACAAACGATCGAATGACGCACGCACACAGAACGCACGCGCACACTTTACACCGATTCTTAGGTCCCATCGTAGTACAATCGCAGGAAGAAATTCAAGAGTTGTCGGTTTTAGTCAAGTGCCGCTTACTTTATTTTGGTAGAGAAAATAACTAGATACATTATGTATGTTATCAAAAAAAGTTTTTGTGTTTGGGAGGATTTTGTTATTGGGGATTATTTTTTTAACTGCATGCTAATATAGAAAGGTAAGAATGATATTTTACAAACATATGAGGACAACCCTATACAGTAGTCTGTCAAAAAATGGCGGAGTGTCGATACTGCTTTAGCGTATTTATCTACTGTGACCGACCATCGTGTGACGTTACATTTCAATAATTATGTTAGTATTTCCATATAGTTTCTGTTTTGTTTATTAGTTATTAATTCAATAATTAAGATGTCACATTCGCAAGTGTCATGTGACCAGCCGAAAAAATTCTAATTGCCAATGTTCCTTAATAACAGTCCAGTCCAGTTTATTAAAAAAAGAAAGTTCAAGGATTTTGTCATAAAATTCGTTAAACCACCAAACTTCGCTAGTGGTATATGATATTATTGCTTGTTTTGTTTTAGTTTAAGAAAACATAATCATCATCCTGTTGCAATCCACTGGTGCACATAGGCCTCTTTAAAGCCGATGTCCATCTATCTATGTTGGCATTGCAGTGTTAATTCCACTGGTGTTGTGAGAGTCCATTTGCTGCGGCAATAGCTTACCATCAGGTGACCCGTCTGCTCGTCTGCTAATAATAAGCTCCTCGGGCTTGGGGTTGGGCTTGTCGGGGCGGTCGAACTCGCGCGCGTGGTAGGCCAGACCGTTAGTGACTCGCTACACCCAGTCCCGAGAGAGCACTCTCCGTCCAGTGACCCCCTTGTCTCACCGATGAGCTCCTCGGGCTTGGGCTTCGGCTTGTCGGGGCGGTCGAACTCGCGCGCGTGGTAGGCCAGGCCGTTAGTGACTCGCTACACCCAGTCCCGACAGAGCACTCTCCGTCCAGTGACCCCCATGTCTCACCGATGAGCTCCTCGGGCTTGGGCTTGGGCTTGTCGGGGCGGTCGAACTCGCGCGCGTGGAAGTCAGGCCGTTAGTGACTCGCTACACCCAGTCCCGAGAGAGCACTCTCCGTCCAGTGACCCCCATGTCTCACCGATGAGCTCCTCGGGCTTGGGCTTCGGCTTGTCGGGGCGGTCGAACTCGCGCGCGTGGTAGGCCAGGCCGTTAGTGACTCGCTACACCCAGTCCCGAGAGAGCACTCTCCGTCCAGTGACCCCTATGTCTCACCGATGAGCTCCTCGGGCTTGGGCTTGGGCTTGTCGGGGCGGTCGAACTCGCGCGCGTGGTAGGCCAGGCCGTTAGTGACTCGCTACACCCAGTCCCGAGAGAGCACTCTCCGTCCAGTGACCCCTATGTCTCACCGATGAGCTCCTCGGGCTTGGGCTTGGGCTTGTCGGGGCGGTCGAACTCGCGCGCGTGGTAGGCCAGGCCGTTAGTGACTCGCTACACCCAGTCCCGAGAGAGCACTCTCCGTCCAGTGACCCCTATGTCTCACCGATGAGCTCCTCGGGCTTGGGCTTGGGCTTGTCGGGGCGGTCGAACTCGCGCGCGTGGTAGGCCAGGCCGTTAGTGACTCGCTACACCCAGTCCCGAGAGAGCACTCTCCGTCCAGTGACCCCTATGTCTCACCGATGAGCTCCTCGGGCTTGGGCTTGGGCTTGTCGGGGCGGTCGAACTCGCGCGCGTGGTAGGCCAGGCCGTTAGTGACTCGCTACACCCAGTCCCGAGAGAGCACTCTCCGTCCAGTGACCCCTGTCTCACCGATGAGCTCCTCGGGCTTGGGCTTGGGCTTGTCGGGGCGGTCGAACTCGCGCGCGTGGTAGGCCAGGCCGTTAGTGACTCGCTACACCCAGTCCCGAGAGAGCACTCTCCGTCCAGTGACCCCTATGTCTCACCGATGAGCTCCTCGGGCTTGGGCTTGGGCTTGTCGGGGCGGTCGAACTCGCGCGCGTGGTAGGCCAGGCCGTTAGTGACTCGCTACAACACCCAGTCCCGAGAGAGCACTCTCCGTCCAGTGACCCCTATGTCTCACCGATGAGCTCCTCGGGCTTGGGCTTGGGCTTGTCGGGGCGGTCGAACTCGCGCGCGTGGTAGGCCAGGCCGTTAGTGACTCGCTACACCCAGTCCCGAGAGAGCACTCTCCGTCCAGTGACCCCTATGTCTCACCGATGAGCTCCTCGGGCTTGGGCTTGGGCTTGTCGGGGCGGTCGAACTCGCGCGCGTGGTAGGCCAGGCCGTTAGTGACTCGCTACACCCAGTCCCGAGAGAGCACTCTCCGTCCAGTGACCCCTATGTCTCACCGATGAGCTCCTCGGGCTTGGGCTTGGGCTTGTCGGGGCGGTCGAACTCGCGCGCGTGGTAGGCCAGGCCGTTAGTGACTCGCTACACCCAGTCCCGAGAGAGCACTCTCCGTCCAGTGACCCCTATGTCTCACCGATGAGCTCCTCGGGCTTGGGCTTGGGCTTGTCGGGGCGGTCGAACTCGCGCGCGTGGTAGGCCAGGCCGTGGCGGTGCAGCTGCAGGTGCAGGCCGGCGATGAAGCGCGACAGCGGCCGGTGGATGGACACCGGCTCCACCGACACGTCGTACGGGATCACCGACGCGCTCTGGTTGCCCAGCTCTGGAACACACAACAAAAAAAAATGTTTATGTGACTTGGGATAGTGATATTGAGGATCTATGGATTACTGTTTCGATTCATAATGGTGCAAAAATAAATATTTGTTTGTGTTACTTGCCACCGGATCTGCCAACTACTTTAATCGATTCCTTTTATGAAAACTTCAACAAAATTGTTTTAAATTCTAGCTCTACTGCAGAGTTTATTTGTATTGGTGACTTTAACATTCCTGGGTTGCATTGGCAAAGGGAACCCGACTCTATGGCCCTAAACATTAACTCGCCCAAGGATCACAAATCACGTTCTCTATGTGAAACTATGTCACTTTGTCATCTTAGACAGTTCAACAGCATAATAAACGCTAACGGTCGCCTCCTGGATCTCGTACTCTCTACGACTGACATTCAAGTTTATGGTGTGGACCCTCTTAGCCGCTTAGATAAGCATCACCCTGCCTTAGCTATTGATATAGCTTGGAACCCTGGGCCTAACACGAAGTTTATGAGGATTAATCCTTGTAAGCATTATAACTTCAATAAATGCAACTTTTTTGAAGTCCGATCAGAGCTATCACGGGTTGATTGGCAATCTGTGTTGTCGTCTCCCGAAGTTGATGTTGACCTTAATAATTTCTATACTTTGACTAATAATATTATACACAAACACACACCACTGACAAAGAAAAATAATGATAAATATCCAATATGGTTTAGCCCTGCACTTAGGTCTAGCATAGAAATGAAAAACAAGTACCATAAGCGCTTCAAAAAGTTTGGAAACCCGCGTGACTACGACGAATTTTCTCACTACAGAGCAAAAAGCAAAAACTTAATTTATAATTGCTATAAACACTTTGTAGCATCAGTAGAGGGCTCACTGCGTGATGACACTAAGGCATTTTGGAGATTTGTAAATAGTAAAAAGAAAGTGAACTCTATCCCTATAACTATGGACCTTGAGGGCGTTTCGTCCTCTAATCCCTCTGAAATATGTGAGCTTTTCTCTAAATATTTCAGCTCCGTTTTTGAAAGTGCCACTTCTCTTTCAATTAATGATAAGTCAGCAGAGCGCACAACAAACATCTTAAGCGACTTGAATATTACGAAAGACATGATTTTACGTAAAATGGAAAAGCTCGATACCAATAAGGGTTGTGGTCCAGATAAAATACCCGCCTTATTTGTCAAGAACTGTGCAAAAGAACTATGTGTGCCTCTCGAAATACTCTACAATAAGTCTATTGCGGCCGGAACTTTTCCTACGCTCTGGAAAGTAGCACATGTCATTCCCATATACAAGTCAGGAGACAAGTCAAATTGTAAAAACTACAGGCCCATAAGTATCTTGTCTTGTCTAGCTAAGCTCTTCGAAAGTGTGGTATATGACGTTCTATATAATCACGTAAGGCCTATCTTAAATCCCCAACAACATGGATTTGTGGCCAACAAATCAACTACCTCTAACCTACTAGAGTACAAGAACTATCTGTGCTCTGCCTTTGCTAAAAGACTACAGGTGGACGTTGTTTACACAGATTTCGCTAAGGCGTTTGATAAGGTTAATCACGCAGTACTCTGCCAAAGACTGGCTAATTTTGGTGTACATGGCTCACTTCTCCGCTGGTTCCAATCTTACTTGAGTCGCAGGAGTCAACTCGTCTCTTTGAGGGGTCATTTCTCTGAACCAGTTTTCGTCACGTCTGGGGTGCCTCAAGGCAGTCATTTGGGACCTCTGCTGTTCGTTATTTTTATAGATAACTTGATCGATGCCTTATCTTGCCCATGTCTCCTCTACGCAGATGACCTAAAGATATTTACTACCGTAAGGGACCAAACAGATGCCTCCAAGTTACAATCTGATCTAGATGCTCTGTCGCTCTGGTGTGATCAAAACCTAATGCAACTTAATATAGGTAAGTGCTTTGCAATATCTTTCACCACAAAGACACAAAAACATTTAATTGACTACACCATTCAGGGTAAAGTTCTCGCCCGAAATAACATTGCCAGAGATTTAGGTGTCATTTTCGATGATAAACTGTCCTTCAGAGATCACTATAATGACATTGTCAGTCGTAGTTATAGATTACTTGGTTTTATCACCAGGACTACCAAGCAGTTTCGACAGAATAAGAGCTTCATTTATCTTTATTATTCTCTCATACGTAGTATTCTTGAATACAACTCAGTTATTTGGTCGCCATTCTATAAAGTACACAGCAATCGAATAGAAGGAATTCAAAGGCGTTGCCTGAAAATCCTTAGTTTCCGGTGTGGCATGAGTCGAAAACTCACGTCCTACTGTGAACGTCTGAGCTATTTTCGGGTGACTCCTCTATATAAACGACGACAGCATATTGATCTTATTATGCTCCACAAAATAATACACTACAAAATTGACTCCCCTTATCTTCTCTCTTTGCTTAATTTTAATACCAGATTTAGATCTCGTAACCGCAACTATAATATGTTTTATCTACAAGTATACACTAATAACACCTCGTATTACAACCCAATAGTCAGGATGTGTCGCCAATACAATGAAATTTTAAAATTTGACAGAGATATGGATATATTCTACCTAACACTGCAACAGTTCCGGCGACAATTGTATAATAATAAGTCATTGTTATCTAATACCTAATTTGTAATTAAATTGTTAATTTGACTTGTAATTATATTTTAATTTTGACTTGTAATTATTTTAATTTATGATTTGACATTGAACGTATAATTTGACATTTAATTTATGATTTGACATTTAATTTATAATTTGGTATAATTTATGATTTAATTTAATTTATAATTTGGTATAATTTATAATTTAATTTAATTTATAATTTGGTATAATTTGTAATTTAATTTATAATTTAATTTAATGTATAATTTAGTTTAATTTATAATTTAATACTTCATTTGTTAATTGTTGTGTTAATTATCTCTTGAGCTTTTAGGCATACATCATTTTGGACTACAATCTCGTTATGTACATTTTCATTCTACTAAAATAAGTCTCATTGATTGTAATCTGTTTTGTGTGCTATGATAATAAATAAATAAATAAATAAATATATCATAATAAGGGTTATTCAAACTCGAGTGAGATTTAAAAAAAAGAAAGAAGAAAATAGACATCGCAACACAGGACATACGGAAATTGGAAACTCAATTTGGCACAAACAGAAAACAATTAAAAATAATAGTGATGCGCCGAGTTTTTCTTTTGCCCGAGTTACAGAGTACCGAGTTTACTCGGTACAAAGTTCCTCAAACCGAGTACTCGGCCGAGTTACTCGGTTCAGTTTTGGAACACAAAACCTTCTTCTGTTTTCAGTATAAGTATTATTTACGGGCCTGCTACCATATTGTTACCTTATTTTTGAGTTTCCGATATTTTAGCTCTGCTGAATGGTAACACCGTGACCATTGCACTTGTTACTGTGCCGAACAGAAACATGGTGGCAATTCGCTAAAAAACTATTCTAACGTTAGTGATCATGGAAATTTAAAACTTCCAAAATTACAACAACGATTATTTTGTCTAATATTTGTGTTTCAAATTAATGAATGCTTTATAAATAACATATTATGTAAACCGACGAGCGATGGTACCTCATTGGACAATAACCGCCTTACATACAGGGGGTCATGGTCCGAATCCAAGCATTTTTCAAATCTATCAGGCTGGGCACTACTATTGTTTACTATAAGGCTAAGGGAGTCAATATACAGTGTCACTACAAAAAAAAAACACCGACTTACTCGGCATTAGTGCCGGGTGAATTGGCCGAGTACCGAGTATCAATTTAACTGCCGAGTACCGAGTAATAACCGAGTACTCGGCCCATCTCTAAAAAATACAAATAAATAAATAAAAAAAAACAAAAGCATATTCAAAGGTACAAGGAGTGCCAAATGAATAGTGTGATATGACGTTTAGTATAAATGGCCCTCACTCAGCTTCAGACACGGCCCACGACAAAAACGTGGTTTTCAGTAAGACCAGTTGAGTGAGTGCCACGGACCCTCTAGCAAAAAACGAATCTTGGTCAATGACTGGCAAGAAGTAGTGCAGGATCAACCAGAGTGGCGCTCTCCTGTTTCTGAGACCAAGACTCGGATCGGGGCGTTGAGCCAAGCTGAGTAAGTAAATAAATATTCTTAGCAAGTTTTTTTGGCATTCGCGTGTTTTAATACCAAGTTAGGAGCAATCTCTAAGAGTGCATTTCCACCAAAGATGTGTTATGCAGGTATGCTTCGTAAATGTTAATGCTAATAAACATGATTGGTTCATTAGCACGGTTAGTATGGTTCACATCGAATACACCCATAGCCTATCGTAGATCGTAGCCTACGATACGTAGCACAACCTTTCCACTACAAATATGCTACGCTTTCTAGCATTTCTTTGGTGGAAAGGGACCTTTACACTACATTACCGAGTGGTTATTTCTTTCTTTGAAGATTAAAACATGTTGCCACAATAGATCAACTACTGGTCGCAGTGGCAAAGAGACGCAAGGCTCACCCCATTTCTTTCAAATAATAATAAGATTAAAACATACTCATGTTTTGATGAAAATGAAATCTAAAGGAACCACTACCTTTGGAAGTATTATGATTGTAACTTGTCTTCGAGGCAACGTTTAAAAAAAAGCTTTGGAAATATAGTGGTATCTACACCTATATATATGATAGGTGGTTTAAGTAGTGATACTACGGGTACTTAAACCGTGGAGACTGCGCTCATGACTGTACAGACAGCCCGATGTGGGAGTAAATTGTTCGTCCGCATGTACTGCACATAAACCGAGCACCGTTGCCACTGGGGTTGGCAGCATAACGTTTGGCACATTTGATAGCTAGCTTATCCAGCCAAGCCTCATCGTGCTTGCCAACTTCTTCCAATACAGTGCGTGTCTGACGCAAACGGTCGGCAGCGAGCTGTTCCCAGCCAGTAGATAAAATGAGAAAGGCATGCATGTTACGCTTTACGTAATCCTTCCAGTGTATAATAAGCTTTGGTCTTTTAGCATATGCAATCTCTCCCATAACAGTTTAAAAATTACTGTAACATTATAATTACTCTTTATGCAACAGACAGTCATGATAATAATAATGACAATTATTTATAGCAGAGGAGAGTCCAGCAGCGCCAGCGTGATGCCGTGGGCCCGCTAGTCCCGCACTCACCCCTCACGACGCGCGGCGGCGGCGTGTACGTGTCGGAGTGCCTCCGCAGCGCCATCCGGTACGCGGAGGTGGCCAGCGCCTTCTCCGCGGAGCACCACTCCAGCGCCAGCGTGATGCTGTGGGCCAGCTTCACGTGGAGGTTGAAGGCTGACTCCCATTCGGGTTCGTACTCCATGTGTTGGCCGACCTTGCAAAAAATAAGATTCACAGTTAAATAAAAACTCACAACTCACAGAAAACTGGCGTTTTCGCTGCGTGAGTGAGGGTACCGGAGGCCCAATCAGGGGGAAGGGAGGGTCTAAAGGTTGGCAGCGCACTTGTAACTCCACTGGTGTCGCGGGTGTCCATAGGCGGCGGCAATCGCTTACCGTCAGGAGATCCGTCTGATCGTCTTCCACCTATGACATAAAAAAAAGCCGGCAAAGCATCTCCACTCCTTCTGGTGTGGCTGATGTCCATGGGCGGTTGTGATCATTTACCATCAGGTGTCTCACCTGCTCGTTTGCCTCCCTTTCTCATAAATAATATATACCTATCAAACAGAAATCCTGTACTTTTTGCCTCTATGGAAGAGGGAATACTACCACTGAAGAGCCATCTTTGGTTGTTATAAAATATCCTATATAGACGTGCGAACTTTGCTCTTACGATGTAAAATGGGGACTATCGCGTGTGAAATATCCGCTAGATGGCGTGCCTGTGATCTGCGGTCCAACTTCAACATCATTGGCTGATTTTATCGTTAATTGACAATTTGACATATCATGTCTAAAAATACCCCATCACCTTGTAGATGGACCTTAGGCCTATAGTACGCCATCTTGGGGAATTTCCGCACGCGATAGTCCCCATTGTATGAGAATTTCAAGTACGGAACAGTCAGATTAGAGCTTTTGCTACTGGTAAGATGATGCTAGTGGCGAAGTTCTTTTATCGGATGGTAGATGATGTCGCCACACCCCCTTATCCGCACGAAGCGATTCGCATCGTTATTATTATGCTCACAGCTAAGGAATAGAACTCCTCCCCAGAGTCTGTTCTTTCTGATCATAAATAATGATCTGGAAAATCTATAAAACGACACCGGCAACACCAGTAGAGTCAAAAGTGCGCTGCCAACCTTTAAGCCCCGCTTTGCCCCGGATTAGGCCTCCGGTACCCTCACCAACGCAGCGAAACACCGAAAAGTGCCGCTTCACGCCCGTTTTCTGTAAGACCGTGGTATCATTCCTGTCGAGTCGGCCCATTCATGCCGAAGCGTGGCTCACCCACATGCATCTTCTAGCTGGACGAACGTGTAATCTTAACGTTGCTTTCAAGCGTTAGCCTATCAAAAGTATTTGTATTTGTATCTTCCTCAATTTGATGGCTGTTGAGACAACTATAGATATGAAGAAATAGATTTGTTACAGCCCTGACCTATCGATATGACTTCACAAAGACAATACCATAATATCTGCTAACCTGCCTGACGACGGAGTCCATGCCCTGCATCATGACGAGCAGGTTCAGCATCAGCGACAGGCCGTGCAGGAAGCCCTTGCGCAGGTCGTCATCGAAGCTCGTGGGCACGGAGCTGAGCAGGTACTTGACGTCGTATAGAATGAACTGGGCTCGCTTGAATCCCATTGAGATGTGGTTGCGGTCGAACTCGAGGCGACCCTGGAGATAAAAATAAATGCAAATAAATATGTAGCAGACATTTTTACAATGACCACATAGTCTTAAACTACGACATTCTCTGTATAGTCGATTGCAAAAAGATTCATCGTCAGCCCATTTAAGTCCCCACTGGTGGGGCACGGGCCTCCCTCAATCACTCAATCCCTCAATCACATGAGGGGTAATTGGCATACTCACCACGCTTGGCAGACGGGTTGGCGAGAGTTTTGATATAAATGCAGAGTTTTCCTTATCTGGGTGCTGATGATCATGCCAGCAGCTTTACCTTAGTCGCCTTTTACGACACCTCGGTAAGAGTGAGAGTAGCCTATTCTACTCTGCCGGGACCACACGGCGGCACAACATCACATACATTGATCTGACTCCATCTCGGAGTCAGATCAATGTATGTGATGGTATTAAATTCTAGTATTAGCAAATTATTTTTGAGTAAAACTAGTTCAATCCGGTTTCATCTGGCTGAAAGTAGTTTAAATGAAACTCTTTTGAATGGCTAATACTAGGTCTAGCTGACATCATAACCGGCTACAAATAATGAAATTTAACGCAATTCGCACATTGATTGGTTGAACGTCGTTTAGTCCTTAACTCTAAGCCACACATTAGTTTAACATAATATAAAAATTTTTTTGAACTAAACGTGTTTGACATTAAGGTGACGGGTAGGGCACAGTAGCGACGCCAATCGGTTTTAATTTTTAGCTACTAAACCGGATCTATTTTAAACAATTTCGGGGTTACAACCTCTCCAAACCGGCAAAAATTTCTACTATTTATTAAATAACCATGCACAAATGTTGGATCCGTTTTTGTACGCAAAGTTTTTGTAATCAATTTTTCGCGTACGCGTTGGACCCAACATTTTTGCATGGTTATTTAATAAATAGTATAAGTGTTTGCCGAGAGGTTGTAACCCCGAAATTGTTAAACAATTTATATAGATCCGGTTTAGTAGCTAAAAATTAAAATCGATTGGCGTCGCTGTCGCTAGTGTGTCCTACCCGTCACCTTAAGTTGAGAATCAACTGAATCAATTCGACATATTTGTATATATAGTAACTATATCCACAAATGCTAAACTTACTTGCTATTTATTGCAAGAAAAGTTTGTATCTTCAGATACTTACTCCGCTGGCTCAGCGACCCGAACAGTCTTGAAGGCCTCCGAAATAAGAGAGCGCCACATTGGTCCATCCTGCACTACTTCTCGCCAGTCATTATCCTGAAGTTCTCGCATCTTCAGATCTACAGATACGCGTATTATGTATTGTATGGCTGTCGTCCAAACCTTGTTGTTGCACCGGCGGTTGCACTCGCTCACGAACGTGTTGACGACGACGAACCACGCGTCGTGCTTCGCGATAAGGTGGTGCGCGAGCGTCGGCGTCGTGTACAGCTGCACCGACAGCGACGAGATCGAGAACGAGTGATCGTGGTCGTCGCGGATGAAGTCCTTCAGGATCGACGCTGTGGAACACATAAGCATATTAGACACAGGCTACTAACAGGGAACACTTTCACCCATCAAAAGGCGGATTTGAAGATTTGCCGCCCCTGGGTTATCGACAATTTGCTCCCTACAGTGATGTAGCGTAGGTGTCGGCCCAGGATGAAGGCGAGATTTTGAGGCAGCCCATTCAGCCCATTTGTAAATTCAGGCCTGACATCTGGTTATTTGCCAAAATTTATTTTATATCCTACCAATCGATGTCTCAAGTAAATACTGGCTATACACAAGGCCGATGAATGATATTTGCGTTACTTACAGGTTGAAAAAATCGAAAAAAAAGTACTCGAAACTTTAAACGACGAATCGTTTGCAATATCATAAGGTTAGTGGCTATCAGAAGACAACGCCAGGCGGTGTTCCCCATCTTCTACAAGATCTCGAGCTATCAATAAACTCACCGTAGTTCCTCATGAAGAGTATAGCCATGGCACGTTTGGTCGAGTAGTCCATCAGCGTGTTGGCAATCAGCTGGCGATGCCAGGCGGTCCTGGCGGCCTTCTACATGCGGAAGTCGTTCTGCATGACCAGCAAACTGACACAAACTCACCATAGTTCCTCGTGAAGAGTATCGCCATGGCACGTTTGGTCGAGTAGTCCATCAGCGTGTTGGCAATCAGCTGGCGATGCCAGGCGGTCCTGGCGGCCTTCTACATGCGGAAGTCGTTCTGCATGACCAGCAAACTGACACAAACTCACCATAGTTCCTCGTGAAGAGTATCGCCATGGCACGTTTGGTCGAGTAGTCCATCAGCGTGTTGGCAATCAGCTGGCGATGCCAGGCGGTCCTGGCGGCCTTCCACATGCGGAAGTCGTTCTGCATGACCAGCAAACTGACACAAACTCACCATAGTTCCTCGTGAAGAGTATCGCCATGGCACGTTTGGTCGAGTAGTCCATCAGCGTGGTGGCTATCAGCAGGCGATGCCAGGCGGTCCTGGCGGCCTTCCACATGCGGAAGTCGTTCTGCATGACCAGCAAACTGACACAAACTCACCATAGTTCCTCGTGAAGAGTATCGCCATGGCACGTTTGGTCGAGTAGTCCATCAGCGTGGTGGCTATCAGCAGGCGATGCCAGGCGGTCCTGGCGGCCTTCCACATGCGGAAGTCGTTCTGCATGACCAGCAAACTGACACAAACTCACCATAGTTCCTCGTGAAGAGTATCGCCATGGCACGTTTGGTCGAGTAGTCCATCAGCGTGGTGGCTATCAGCAGGCGATGCCAGGCGGTCCTGGCGGCCTTCCACATGCGGAAGTCGTTCTGCATGACCAGCAAACTGACACAAACTCACCATAGTTCCTCGTGAAGAGTATCGCCATGGCACGTTTGGTCGAGTAGTCCATCAGCGTGGTGGCTATCAGCAGGCGATGCCAGGCGGTCCTGGCGGCCTTCCACATGCGGAAGTCGTTCTGCATGACAGCGCCGGCGACGCCGCCGCCGCCGCACACGGCCGCGGCGGTGGAGCCCGCGCCCCACGACTCCTGCCCCAGCGCCACCTGGCTCACGGCCAGGCGCAGCGTCGGCTCTTGGCTCACGAAGTTCTGCAGCCTATCATGGACTGGGTTAGCATCGCGCGTAGTTTTAAAAGTTAACACATTCAGAAATGAAGGATATTTGATTCATCATGATCATCATCTTAGCGTTTTTTCCCGATTGCGTCCCAAGCTGTCGCTTCGGAGCCCGGGGTCCGCTTTCCTACTTCTACTCCTCCACTTCGCCCGGTCTTGTGCATCCATAGTGGTCAGTTTAAGCACGCATCTCATCCATTACGATGTCAAGCCACACCTTTTTAGGTCTACCCCTTCTGCCGGGACCCGGCGGTGGTACCATGGCCAGACATTTGTTTCCCACGTAGCTGTACGGTTTTCGCAGGACATGACCGTACCAACGTGGGCGACTCTCCAGTAGTTTGTCTGCTATGTCACGGATATGAAAGCTCCCACGTATGCGTGAGTTTTCACGCGGTCTTTTCGCGTAACTCCACACATCCACCTCAGCATGTTTATCTCCGTGACATGCAACCCTTGCTTGTGTCCCTCAAGTACAGGCCAAGTCTCGCTGCCATACAAAAGTACCGGTCTAATGATGGACTTATAGACCTTTAACGAAACCGGCATTTTGGGGTCAAATAAAACCGTCGGCATGACAGGCGTCAGCCTGTCACCTCATGCCATTTGGTCCACGCGGCAGCAATACGGGCCTTGACGTCGTAATCGAAGTCTCCGGAGTAATGGAGTACCGTTCCCAGGTACTTAAAATGGTCCGTGGAAATGAAGGATATTTGAATACTATATGGTAATTCCGGGGGAGATGGCCGTACAGAGGAGATGACCAATCGAAAAAAGTTCAGCAAATAATTCCAAAGTGACACTACCTTCAATTTAGTTCGGTTCAGGGGACCGTGGCCAACAAGTGTCGGTAAATTTTTGTTCGAAAAAATAATAAAAAGTTGAGTAATTTGACTTTATTTTTTAATTGCTCACAAAAAGGTTTTGAAAGTTATGTCTGATTTCGTGGTTTCCTGTTGAAATACAAATATTCTCAATGTTCTATCCTCAAAATTACCTTTGAATTTTAGGAGTTTAGTTTAGTATTTACGTAAGCTAGCTACCTCATCCGGACAATCGGGAGAAATGAAGACCATAGTATTGATTGGAGAGATAGCTATACAATTTTATGTCTAAATTTGGATTTACGTTTCGTCTACTTAGTTTTCTACTGATGCCTAACCAATACGAACGGAAACCGTCGTCAACCACCGTTACCAAAAACAAAAATAAGACTGAGACCAACTAAGGGAAGATTAGATACAATGTTATATTTGGATGTTCTGGGTGCATGAAAATTGTACCGAGTTTGAACACATGGGTCATAAGAAAAAAGAGGAGTCCATAGATCTCAAGGGCAAACGAAAGGCAAAAAGAGTACCGGTCATCTCCCCCCAGCCTCTATGGCCGTCACTCCCGGACACAGGGAGAGATGGCCAATCCTAGATTTATTTTTAAGTTTAATATTACGTGTTTTTTCAATATTTAAACAGATTTATTGTTGATTTTCAATAATTATTATAAGTTAAATTTAATTTCCTTTATTAATTATTGTTTTACTCATCATAATTATTTCACACTAGAGTCTTCAAGTTACAAGGGCCATCTCCCCCGGAATTACCCTATCGGCAATAACGACGATGACCCTTTACCATCAGGCTGTTCGTTTGCCGTGTAACATTATACTCGTAATAAATACTAAACATAATCCTAATTTTCAAAACTCTAACATCTAAAATGACAGACTTTCATACTAACTTTAACCCCCCATTTCTCCCCTTCAAGGGTTGAATTTATAAAAACCCCTTCTTAGTATGCGCATGAATAATGAAAACTCCCAATGTTCCAATTTTCATGATTTTCGGTAAAGTAGTTTTGGCTGTGCGTTGATAGATCATTCAGTCAGTCAGTCACCCGCCGAGGAGTTTACCTATTCTTAGTGCGCGCATACTAAATTCTCTTCTCATAAGACTCTTTATTAATATCATAGTTTTAAATATGTTTGTTTATAGAACCGAAGCTGTCGTTAAATGTAAAAGTTTGCTAATGTTCACTCAACTCAACTAATGCGATACAGGCCTGTGAGCCTAGTGCAATAGTTGATGATACTACCAAATGTAACATTTAATGTCATTAAAGATTTATTTATTATTTTTTTATAGTTAATATAGGTATTTTTTTAATGTTTTAAATAATAGGAACAACTTACCAGTTGAGCAACTTCATAGCGAACGTCTGGTGCGCGATGACGTGCGCGTGCATCACCAGCACCTTGAGGCTGGGCCCGTGCCGCGACGTGAACCTTTCGAACATCGCCGTGCAGCTGAGTAACGTCACAACGCCACGTCACACACCCCACGCCACGCAAAGCGACACCCGCACACAGCGATAGATACGCACACGACAACAGCTGAGACACAACGAGAGGGGAACTCTTCCGAGACAAATTGATAAACGAACAGTAACTCGAAATCAATCAAACTTGTCTTGGACTTTATTACAGCAACTCGATCAGGCTCTCAATCAAATTGGTACAGACGGCCACAGCCATCATGTTTACTACCATCTGCAAGTTTCCTCAATTGATATTGAATCAGACATGTTTAAAATAAAGGTGACATTTCTACTTAAAAGAGCTACTATTTTAACGAAACATTCTAAATTTAATATTTATTATAAATCATTCATGAATTTTAAAAAGTCAAAATATGTATAGTAAAAAACTGTATAGGCCAACAGTGGGCCAGCAATTGGCTGAAATGATGGTATAATAGTTTACAAAGTCCTTTTTCAGAAACTTAGATCAACAACTATGCTGAAAAATTCATCTGATCCATAAATTAAGGAAATCACAATCCCTTCCTATATTCAAGTCCCGTGTCAAAACTCACTTCCTATCTCTATAAGTAGGTACACTGTTTTTTCCTTGTCTCTTCTTCCTTTTTTATGTGGTCTACTCTCTGGTCATTTATACCTATCTATAAGAAATATTTTTATTGAATTTTTGTTATAAATTATCTATGTATATTATTGGGTATATATTGTTTATATAAAATAATGTATATTTCTGCCATTCTCAATTTCATTTGTTAAACTACTTTGCACTGCCTTCCCTTATTACGAATACGATATTTCTTTCCTCTACCCAAAGGTTGTCTGGAAGAAATCGCTACAAGCGATAAGACCGCCTTATTGTACTGTCTGTTGCTGTTGTATCATGCTTGTATTTTATTTTTGTGCAATAAAGAATATCTATCTATCTATTAATGCCGAGAATATGTTCCGTTTTATATGAACCGAAATTATATAGAACAACGTCGTGAACAGAATATGTTTGTTCATAACATTTAAAATAGGTTTCCCAAATGCAAATTCCCAATAAAACATTTTTATACAGCCTTTAAACTATTCCATTGCAGGGCAAATTCCTCCATCATAGAAATCAAGTTATCGCTACTATGATGGAATTAGGCTTAATCACCACGCTTGCCTAACCAACTTAAAATATTTTATCGGTACTGGTAACTTTATTGCGACATTGTCGCCCACCTGTCAATGTCACTAAAGTGCCTTCTGATCTTGGTCGGAATGTATTTGTGTCTGTTAAATTCAATAATTACTAAAATTATCGAAGCCACTACATATACAAGTATTTTTTTTTTTTAACTTTAACGTTGTGTTTCAGCTTGTAGATAAAAACGTTTTTTGGAAATGTATACTGCCAGAAAACGCTTTAGACTTAGCAAAATAGATAGATATGCATAAATAACATGCATTGTTAGTCTTGCAATAGTTCATAAAAATTAGAATATGAAAGAATAGAAAATTAATAGTACATACTATGAAAGAAATGTTAGTAACAAAATTATTTACTTTTGGCAAAGCAGCATCTATTTTAGCATAACTAAACTAAAATGCAAACACTGCACACTGGTTGAAACTTTCAATAATTAAAATGGTCAGTTTAAGAGTGAACTTTATACTTTAAGCAGAATAAAACAGGTTTTAAATATAACCCCGTTAAGTATCTCGAAAGACAAATGAAGAAATGCTTATTATGGTTTTTTTTTTTATATGAGAGGTGGCAGACGAGCAGACGGATCACCTGATGGTACACCTGATAGTTGTAAGATTAGATGATCTATTAAAAAATATTTATTCCATGGTATCTTCGCCGTGTGGTCCCTGGCAGAGTAGAATAGGCCACCCTCACTCTTACCGAGGTGTCGTAAAAGGCGACTAAGGTAAAGCTGCTGGCATGATCATCAGCACCCAGAGAAGGAAAACTCTGCATTTATATCAAAACCCTCGCCAACCCGTCTGCCAAGCGTGGTGAGTATGGCAGCTACCCCTCATGTGATTGAGGGAGGCCCGTGCCCCAGCAGTGGGGACTTAAATGGGCTGATGATGATGATCTTCACCAGACCCTTATTTAAAACATTGAAAGTATCAACCTGAGGGTAGTTATCAAACTTGTGTCCACTTTAAAGAATTTATATGGTTCTTGTAAGTGGACACGTGTCACACAAATTTTAGTCCAATTTTACATATTACTTAGGACCGATTCGGCCAATCTTAATCCGATACTAAGTCATCGGTATAGCGCTGTCAATCTTTACAAAGCTGACGTTATATCATAGATTTATCCACGGATAGATTAGAAAGATAGAAAGATTAGTCGAATCGGCACTAAGTCAATTAAATAACTTGTCATCTTCAATTGTTTAATAGGATAAGATAATATTCATTTATGTAAATTTTTACGAAAATTTTAATCGTGTTTTTTAGTCTAATAAACTTGTCGAGAGCAGTATCACTGCAGAAAAAGAAAACAACAAAGAACACATGGAAAATCTAAAACGACCATGTTAGATTAAACAAGCATGGCGCTAGTATTCCATACACCGCTATGGTCTCTCAATTGAAGTTTTCTATTTAAAAACTGATTATTTTACCATTACTACTTATAATTTAGGGGAGTCGGACCCCAATATGATCTACCTCATTAGATAAAATATTGAAAAGGTGAAGATGACATATTCACCGAAAAAAATATAAATATTTAAATAGGCTTGTGTACCAAGGCATTTGGCAGAGTTTTTGGAAGAAATAGAGTAATTACGGTAAAAAAGAACTGTACATAATTTCAGCTTAATAACTTATGTATTTTGTTGAGACTTTAAAAGTTAAAGTGGCAAGTCGATTTGGAAAATGTTAAGTTCACTAAATAATTATAAATATACCATTCGATAACTTTTGCAATTTATAGCAACATTTGTTATGGAGCCATTTACATAAACGCAATATTTAATAAATATTATAAAGAGGAAATATTTGTATTTTTGTATGTTTGTAATGAATAAACTCAAAAACTACTGGACCGATTGCAATAATTTTTACACCATTAGAAAGCTACATTATTCAGAAGTAACATAGGCTATATTTTATCCCGGTACGGGAAGTAGTTCCCACGGGACGCGGGTGAAACCGCGTGAAACAGCTAGTATTTAATATAGCTATCGAACAAAGATGCGTGCGATATGACACGACGTGACGTCACATTGTGGTCGCTGTTGTAGAGCGTTTTGGGTATGTCTTTTTTATGTGATTCTTGAATTGTGATATCTCGGAGAGTTTTCAAGCTAGCAGTGTCAATCATTCACCGACTTTTCTACTTTCGACAGGTCCTTTGATTACCAATCCGAACAAAAAATGGTACACAAGCCTATTCTTCATCGTATTTTTCAATAGTTGAATGTAATGTTACAGACTTACATCTCAATATCACCCTTGAGCTTGTCGCAGACCTGGAAGGAGTTGCACTTGACGAGCGCGCGGCCCTCGCGGTCGATCAGCGTCACCAGCTCCACCGAGTCGCGGTGGTTGCACTTCATCACCCGGTTCAACGTCGTTATCACCTGTGAGGGATATGATTTTTTTTTTATATTGACTCGCCAGAGCCTGTTGGTAAGCGAAACGGGAATCCGTTGTAACCTGCAACGTTGCGTGCGATGGCATGCCATCACTTCAGTGCCATATTGAGTGGCCGGATAGCGCATTTGGAAGAGACCCTGCCTCATACGCCAAAGGACGTGAGTTCAATCCTCACCCTGGACAAACATCCGTGTAATGAACACTTGTGTTTATTCAGTATCACAAACTATCCTAATCGTGTAGTTTCCTCATGACGTTTTCCCTAACAGCCGAGCCAATGGTAGAAATACGCACATAAATTTGAAAACTCGAGAGGTGATGCTCGGATATGGACCACGACCAACGACAATACGGGGATATTGTAGTACAACGGCCTCCTGTTAATTTCACTTTTCTGCCAAATAAGCGTTGTCGTACTATAACGTTGTTAATTTAAGGAAACGAGGAACTACTCAAATATGAATACGGGGCAGTTCCAGAAAAACATGGTATGACGATTTTTACAAGTATGTCCAAGATTAGAAATTAATGACATTAGATAGGGATCAATATTGGACCTTGGGGGAGGCCTTGGCCAGCAGTGGGACGCTTTTTTTTTTATTATTTGATAGAAATGGGGTGAGCCCTGCGTCTCATAGCCACTGCGACCAGTAGATGATCTATTGTGGCAGCCCCGTAACCTATACAGTACCTCATGTAGCTCGCTGTAGTGGGACGCTTAGGCTAACTTAAAAAAGGGGTATACTAACCTGTTCGAAAGTGTGTGTCTCGTCATTGTAAAGTACAGTACAATATCGGTCAGGTAGGTCCAATATTTGTAGGAGATCCCGTTCTGCGTCCTTCAATCTGAAAATAGTAATATTAAAATAGGCTATTTGACAAAATTCTGAAAACTATCTTAGGGTATTAATTTGTTTATAAAGAGCCCTAAAAATACTTTTCTGTTTTTATTTTAGATATTTTAATAAAAAAACGAAAAAGATAATGCAATATTCAAATATGCCGCAAAAACGCGTCTTTTAGCAATAAGGCGGCCAGTGTCCATAAATAAACATTGAGCTTGTTGGTGTTTCAGTGTTTCAACCATAGATTTTTTTTTTGTTTATTTCTTCCTATGAAGGAAAGGCAATCAACCATAGGCAGTAGACTTACGCGTAATCTACGTCACGGGCCGTTTTTAGTCACGTGACCCCTGTTTATGAAATAATAGGTGCCACTCCGTGTTTGAGCATATGTGTGTATGTGAGTGTGTGCTTATGCGTATGAATGTGTTACCTATATCATAATAAGTTTTGCATTTTTTTTATGCTAGAGGCGACAAACGAGCAAGCGAGTCACCTGATGGAAAATAATCTTCGCCGCCCATAAACATCTACGAAATCAGTTTGATCCATTGTTTAAGAGACATCCTGATAGGTTTTAGTTTCAGTAAATAAAGTGTAGCAGCGAATGCTGATGATGTAAGTTGACGGGCAACTGGAATCAGCGCCACGAAAGAAGTCCCACGCTAAAACACGGAACTAAAATAAATAAATAAATATTTCACAACATCACATACATTGATCTGACTCCGAGTTAGGTAGCTCAAGCACCTGTGTTACGGATATCAGAACCAACAGTGGGAATACAAATATATACACATAATACTTTTCTTTTGTAAATACATACTTATAATACATAGCAAACACCCAGACCAATACAAACAAACATGTTCATGCACACAAATGTTTGTACTGTGCGGGGATCGAACCCGCAACCCTTGTATCAGAGGCAGCGTGCACAACCACTGTTCCAATCGGGTCGTCATTTGACATTCCTTGTGTCTACGAGCATAAAGCTCAAAGGACATTCTCTTTTTTGGTCCAAGTGGTGGCCAGAAACATGTTTGCTGTATTCTGTAGGACTTGTCCCCCGAGTAGCTGTAGGGTCATTATCCTTGGTTTTATTTGAGGAAAAAAAATAACATCTTCATACATTTTCGGTGAATTAACTAACATTGTTTTTTGTTTTGCCAAATCTTAACAATACGGTATATGACTATTTTTTTTTTATTTTTGCAATCAAAAGACCTCTCAATGATAGAAACATCGTTGAAAGAATCACTTGATTCTCATTTAAACTACCTGAGATATCACAAATTTAAAATCACATTATTTTGGGCAAACCCAAAACGCTCCATACAAATGGCTACTTAGATGTGACGTCACAACTAAGTATTTTGTATGCATTTCATTTGAATTTTGTATGGTAGCTATATCAAATGTTTCGTGTATGTCAATGGTTCTATTATAATCATTGGTGCAAATTGTATTCAATTCAATGGTATAATTATATTTTAATAATTTAATACTTTTAAAATGGACTTGCCCATGAATCTTTGTATGACCATAAAACCGGTTAGACGTTATATTTTTAACTGAGAATTTTTGCCATTGGCACATATTGACCTATATTTTGATAAAATATTTATATTTTGTAAAATCTTGAGCTTATTCATATACCCTATTGAACATCAGGGGGGCAAGTTCTAACAGAATACAGCAAAACTTTTTTGATCGGCACTTTCATATTTGGACCAAAAATATATGAAAGTGCGAGGATGTCCTTTGATTGTTGATGGCGACTCAAGTTCTTTCGTGGCTCTAATGTGATAGGTGGCAGACGAGCAGATGGATCACCTTATGGTAAGCGATTGCCGCCGCCCATTGACACGCGCCACACCAGTGGAGTCACAAGTACTCTGCCATCCTTAAAAACCCTCCCTTTCCCCGGATTTGGCTTACGCAGCGAAACACAGCCCAGTGCTGCTTCACGCCGGTTTTCTGTGAGGCCGTGGTATCACTCCGGTCGAGCCGGCCCATTCATGCCGAAGCGTAGCTCTCCCACGGATCTTCGAGTATACAACCCGTGCGATTATCCGCACTCGTGGGGTGCGAGTATAGACGCAAATAGTGTGCGAGCGAGAAGTGAATAGATGCGCCGCCATTTCTGATCCCATTCTTTATCCGCACAGGTTGTAGATAATAAAGATTCTGATTGTAACCTCAGGTCGTTGGGCAGCGAGGGCGCGTGGTCGTGCGTCAGCAGGCGCAGGCTGTACGACTGGCACACGGACGCCACGATCTTCATCCGCTCCACCACGTCCGGGCTGACGGCCATCTGGGCCTGGTCCTCTTCTGTGGGGGCCTGGGGACAAACCAATCGTTCGTCATTCGGAATCCTTTAAACGAAGCGTCAAGAAGCATCTCTGGTCAGTAATATACCGATTATGGTTACAGCGGCCGACCGATTGGCCACATATGCAGGGAATAGTGCTCAAGTGTGTACGTAAACATAAGTGCACTCTCTATTCCCTTAACCTCATAATCTGATGGGACACCAGTGTGACACGACCAGAGAGGCCTATGCCTCTCTGGTCGTGTCACACTGGAGTCAGGATGATGAGGGACCTATGTCCCTCATCCTATCATCCTGACTCCGGGTTCCGAAAATTAGGTACTCTGGCCAGTATACCAGCACCAACGGATGGTCGAGGTCTCTACTTTTGCTTACCATCAGGCTCAGCTCAGCCCCAATACAAATAAAAATAATAATAAAGAAGAAACGTTATTGACCAGCAATACTATGCAAAAAAAAAAAAGCCCCCCCCCCCCCCCTTCCTATAAGTGGCTAAGTTGAAAATTTTGACGCCCCTACTGACCTCTCGGATTCGACAGTACAGGCACCCCTTTTGTCCAGTGGCTAGTGGACGGCCGCGCTTGGGGTCCCGGGCTCGATTTCCGGGTCGTGCCAATATCTGTACCCGAGTTTTTTGGCAAAAAGTACACAGCCTGAAATCTGGAAAATATTGGTCCATTTATCCTATACCCGTGCCTCTGAAAAAGCACGCTTAGTCATTGGTCCTACGACGGATCCCTCTGTGTCCCACTGGTATCAACTTAGGACGCGTTTTTGTCGTCACCCCTGGAAGATTCATTTGTTCCTCTTACCGCATGCAGCTCGCAGAAGGGGTCTCGCTTCCAGGCCTCCGTGTCACCGCAGTCGCAGCAGCCGCCGCCGCCCGACTGGCCCATCTTGTACTTGTGGTGTCTGTGCGCGGATACTTTGAAGCACTCCACGCATAGGACGCATGTGTTGTCCATCCCTAGAAGGTTACGGATAAAACATTAGCACACACATTACACATTAGCGATCTCTCTGATTTCGCGATTTTCATGGACGGCGTTAATGGGAACTATCGGTTAGTTGGCGTGCCTGTGAACCGAGGTCCAACTTCAACAATTTGACATATCACGTCTAAAAATACCCATTCACACCTTGTGATGTGTGATGGACTTCAGGCCTATAGTACGCCATCTTTTTCGCACGCGATAGCCCCCATTACTTTTCATCAGGTGACCCGCTTGCTTGTTTGTCTCCTTTTTACATAAAAAAGACATATCATATTCCCTGCAGCTGTAAGCCGGCTCGCCCTGCTTGAACTCACGGCCGCAGAGCGTGGAGCGCCGCGGCGGGGGCTGCGAACCCTCCGCGGAGTCCCACACGAAGTGTTCTAGCGGCATGTTAAGCAGCTACATTCAGGTCCTCGTCAGTACAAGTGTACATACCGCACTCCCTGCAGCTGTAAGCCGGCTCGCCCTGCTTGAACACGCGGCCGCATAGCGTGGAGCGCCGCGGCGGGGGCTGCGAACCCTCCGTGGAGCCCCACACAAACTGCTCCAGCGGCTTGATGAGCAGGTTTGAAGCCAGCTCCTCGTCGAAGGACCAATCTGTTGAATTGAAAACGTAGCACATCTATACTAAAAGAGGTACCTCCTCTTTATAAAGAGGTAAAGCTACAGAGGTCCTACAGACAGCGGTAACATGTTTTCGGATTACCAATAAGATAATTAAAAACACGGAACGCTTCCACGATGTAATCGACACCTAGCGCCATCTATTGGTATAAATTGGAACTAATGTCTCGAAACGAAGTGAGGGTGGGCCACTAGCCTACATATAAAGAGGAAAATTCCATAGAAGATGGCAAGACTTACAGATAAACCGAAAAAGCGAAACACTTACGCGATTTAATCGATGCCCAGCGTCATCTATTAGTAAAGTGTGGAACTAATAAATGGCCCGAAACGAAGTGAGGTCACTATGCGTTAAATAAAGCAAGACAACGAATGGCAAATGCTGAACATACAAGGAGACGGAAACCACAAAATATCAATGTGAATTCGATTCCCTCGCCCGGGTCGGCTTGAGATTATTGAATTATACCAATATTCTGCAAATGTATCAAGCAATTTTCAGAATATTGGTATATCAGGACGGACTAACAGACGGTGAAGTCTTAGTAATAGGACTAATAGGCTCCCGTTTGTTAGTATCCTTGACTTTGGTTACGGAACCCTAAAACCTTACATCTTTACTAATAATAAAGAGATAAAACGGCGAAACTTTAGGTAACCGAAAATGCAAAACACATGCGCGATGTAAACGACGTCCAAAGTCATCTATTGGTACAAGTTGAAACTAATGTTACAAAAGGAAATAGGTTTGGCCACTAGTATAAATATAAAAATAGAACATTATTCATATATACTAGCATGTCAACATGAATGACCTTGATATTGGTAACAAAGACGGCGCACAATCCGGGTAAGTGATCCAGATGTAGGATCTACTAAGCAAATTCATAATACGTTGACCTAAACGTATGAATGAACTACTTAGGTCAGTTGATAACATAATATGTTTAAGCATTACGGAATTGAGAAAACCCTTGAGACATTGTATGAATTAATGATGCTAGATATACTAACTAACTATAGCTCTAGCGCCACGTCGACATTCCCATGGTTCACGGGATGCAAGGGCGCGGAGTGCGCTCGACCAATTCAAAATGTTTATAGTCTGTTTAAGCCTCTCATTTAGTCGGATCTCGACCGTCGCTGTCACCTGTGCAGCTGTGCCGTCCCAAACCAATAAAAATCACGTTCGCAGCTAGAACCGTGCGACTGAGGAAGCTCCAGCGACACCTTTTTCGATTGGTCAAGCACACACCGCCCCCCGCTGATCTGCCCAAAGAGAAAATAATCTCTTTTGATTGGTCAACGATGTTCCACCCCCCGCGGACCATGGGAAGGTCGACTTTGTGGCGGTAAAGCAATAGGTTGGAGCATCGACCCATAGTAAGTATTGCCTTCCGATGATAAGAGCATCCATCTCTATTGGTCTTGTACCACTTCCTGCCAGTTGCAGTCATCTGCCAGGAGTCTATACAAAGCTCTTTTGACCTCATCTTTCCGCACGGTATCTTGGAAAGCTGACTGGCCTTGGCCCATTTGAACTTCGCCGATACGGTAATCTCGAGTTTTCGTTCTTTCAATCTGTTCAATTTTTATAATACAAAATTTTGCTCACTTCCAAGATCTGATTTTCCAGACCACTATAATCTGGACATCTTTAAGGTAAAATTAAACAGGCATCTTCTAGGCAAACGCGTACCCTAAACCTCATCCTTGATTTCCATCAGGTGCGATGTTGGTCAAACGTTGGCCCATTCAAAAAAATGCATATATTCCTCCGTCAACTATTTGTACTTTCAAGAATTTTTTTTCAACCGTTTCAACCGCAGGCAGTTTGATACAGGTAGAAAAAGAGTTTTATGGTACCTGCCTAGCAACATTAACAACTAACAAGAAATAATTTACGACACAGAAAAATGTTGATTAAGCAGAAGTAACCAATTTATTATATAGAAGCTAATGATTAAATAGAAATAATCCTATAAGGAAAAATGAAGGCTTTCCGTGGATTGCTTGATAAGGTTACTGCCATAAAAGCTTTTATGGACTATCAAAAGTTAATCAAGAAACCATAACAGTGTTTACTATCGGAATCAATATCGTATTGTTTGGCAGTTTAGCAACTGCTATTTGGGTAATAGGAATTTATTTGAGTATTGGCGCAACGACACTGTATGTTGGCATGTATCAATGGTTTAGTCTAATTTATATTTAATTGGCCATTGCAGAACGTGTGGCTAATACTAACGGCACCCTTAATAAAGTAACGAACGGTTTATGGTAACTCGCATTGAAATATACACAATGAAATGCGCACTTGTGACTCCTCTGGTGATGCAGGTGCATGGTAAGCGATCACCGCCGAACATGAACATGTTCGGCGGTGATCGCTTACCATCTGCTTGTCTGCCTCAGGAGGCAGACAAGCAGAGACAAGCGGGACAGGTCCCATAAGAAAAAAACTCAATTCAGGAGGCTTGGTATACTCGGTTGAAAGGACATTCCTTTCATCGGTGACCGACAGACGTTGAACTGTGCTGGATCTTTACTTTTTTTAGATCCAGAGAGCCGACAACGAAACCCCGTAACAAAGATTATAAAGTCGCATACGATCCATGGTCCATATTGTCTAGTAATTTTTAACGAAATCTTAACTTGGACACGCCAACTGCCCTTACAAATGGATGAAAAATTCGATAAGGATTGCATATACTAAATGCATACGATTTTATAAAGAGATAAATCCTACAGCCAGCGGCAACGCTTATAGGTAATCCGAAAACACGAAACGCTCGCGTGATGTAATCGATACCTAGCGCCATCTATTGGTATTAAGTGGAACTAATAATTCCGAAACGAATTGATGGCGGGCCACTAGTGTATTATACACGTATAGAACATTTCCGAAATCTCACAAACCCGCGAGCGTATCCATACTAATTTAATGTTTAAGGTCGTTGACCTTAAATTGCACTAGCTATTCCGATCACTTGCTTTTTGGATCATTTATCAAATCCTGGTCCAAGTACCCTGGGCTCTGAAGCGACGTCTTCTCAATGACGTCTACTAGGCAAACGTGTAACCTAGACCACATCACCGCTTTCCATTAGTTGAGATTCTAGTGAAGCGTTGGCCTAAAGTCAACAAGAAAAACGTGGAATGACACGATATGATAATAAGTACTCACCTAGACATGTCCTGTTCGGCTGCGGCGAGTATATCCTGGGCACGGTGACCCGCCAGTGGTCCTGGAAGTGCGTGGGCGACAGCACCCCCTCGGCCATCTTGGTCCGCCAGAGCTCCACCACGGCGTCGGCGCGCGCCGGCAACGTGTACCTACGCACCGATGATGTGTCATTCATGTCTTTACCACCACTCCTATTGAGTCACTTTATAAATACTTTCCAAAGTTCACTGTTCATTTGTGATGATCACACACAAGGGTTTTGTGTTATTGTCTAACTCACACATGTCACATAAGATTCAAATTTTCTAATGTAACTATAATTGATTTAATGCTTATTTGATACAATATTTTTGGTGACTATTTGCGGTGACTTTATCACCGAAAAAATTGTATCAAATAAGTTTTTCTATGGGATCTATTGCATATCAGCCGTCTCATGCATTTCGATGACTTTGCTAATGGATACGTTAAGCCGTTGGGGCGCCCCATCTCTCTCCGGTCGTGTCACACTGGTGTCCCATCGGAATATGAGGACAAGGGAATAGAGAGTGCACTTGTGATTGCGCACACACTAGAGCACTATAATATATCCTGTGTAAGTGGCTGATCGTTGAGATTGGCCGCCTTAGCCGAAATCGGTTGGAGGATATTATTATTATTTTAATGGATAAAACAGCTGTTTTGTTTTCGATTAATGCTGCCGTAATAAAATATGTGAACTGAAGGTCTATGATAAAAAAGTCAACCTATATTTTATATGTATATATAAGTATATAAGTCCTTTTAGACATTACATAAATATTTAGGTATCATAGCTACTCTTGATGTCATGTATTTTTTACTTAGACTTAAGTCATGGGTACACCTATAATTAGATAATGAATTGTAATTTATTAAGTCCTTTTAGACATTACATAAATATTTAGGTATCATAGCTACTCTTGATGTCATGTATTTTTTACTTAGACTTAAGTCATGGGTACACCTATAATTAGATAATGAATTGTAATTTATGTACAACTTTAGGCAAAAAAGACTGCTATGGTTGGTACACACTGATCTGGCGATGACGCATTTTTTGTTACTTTATATTTTATTATAAAAATGTAACCAACGTTATAATAATTAATAGTGTTGTTATAAGTATAACTTGCACACGTTTCAAAGTTGCTTGCAGATAATTGAATGAATTAGATATATCTAACTTGTTATCTTTATGTTTAAGTTAGTTATTTCATTAGTATTGTAGTTTACTATAAGACAGGCACGCATGACACCGTGCGTTATCATCATACTAAACTTATCATAGTATCTATTTATGATTTATTAACATACAATATGTGAATGCACACATAATGTTAGTTTTAATTATTACAAATGATTGTGAATTAAATATTGAATAACGGATCAAATGTTAAATGTTTTATTAGGTGCAAGTTAATAAGTATAAATATGTATAATAATATAATATGTAGGTATAAAAAAAACTGTAAATATATTGTAGCTGTCGTGCATTGAATATTTACCTAAAACTTACTGAGAGGATCTAGGATCAGTGACAGAATATACCTAATCAAAGATATATTTTTAAATAGCCGTCTGTTTGTTCGCGCTATTATCGGAATCTACTGATATGATTTTTTTTTGCTGTCAAACCTGCTCAACATTTAGGGTATAGTTTATTATGAAAAAATATTTTATTGGAATACCTAATTTCCCGCGAGCAGAACTGCGCTTTAGAATAAAACTTAGAGGTAATTTATAGAAAAATAAAAGATAAGTGTAAGCAATTTCTAATCTTTGTTCAGTCTGTTTAGATTCTGATTCAATCACTATTGACGCATTTATTGATAAAGATAAAAGTATGCGCAATTGTTTTTTTTTTTCATAAATATATTCGATTTTATATAGCGCTTTTATTTTTCAATACAACAATATTTCTCCATTACATTTTTTTATTTACACAACACATACACACAACGGTAAATAGTATACTGAAGCTTGCATTTGGCATGACGCCACGGTTGTGAACATACTAGTCTATTTATAAAAAAAAATACACGCTAGATCTGATCGGCGATAAGCAATTTGGTTCCTATTGTGTAAGGAATAGAGATCAATAGTTCGTGTTGACATTGTCACCCCTATTAGGAAAATGTAACTCGAAGGTTGAGTATTCGAAGGTCTCAGTCTGAGAGGTGGAACTGGTATTTTCCTGTTTATGTTTTATGGTTAAATGGCTATTAAGTGGAATGTAAATAAACATAATTTTCGGGGTGAACGACCGCGACCCATAAAGTATTAATTTGAGTCATAAGTGACTTTATAGGACAAGTCACCGACCGCGGCTGCGACCGCGTCGAGTGTTGCAGACGGTTTTTACTGTCTTCGTCGCTCGTTCCCGTGTTCTATATTTGTTTATTGTGATATCCAATCCAATGCGGTGATGGCAGGTGGAGTAAAATCCTGAACGAATGGTATCCTAGAACCGGCAGACGAAATCCGGGTCGTCCAGTGTCACGATGGGATGGGATCCAAGACGGGGTACATTGGCGTAAAGGAAAGGAGGCCTATACTCAACAGTAGGTACTACCCGGCTGATGATGATGATGCGTTCCATTAACGGATACATCCTTTTAACTTACCACTTTCCTCTGTTACCAAATCCTTTTTTTTATTGTACAGACCACCACAAAAAACGAAGGGTGAAAAATTGTCAAACCTCAATTGCTATTTAACTAAATTTGCCTGACATAAGAGAGAGAATCGAATGAAGAAATATACCAGAAGGTGGAGCAAGCGCGTGAATGTTTGTATAAATAAGAAAAATAATGTATTGTTTATTGGTTATCTTAATTTTATTTGTTAAATTGTGCGGAAACAAAGTTTTATTAAGACAATTTTATCTATTGATACACAAAGGCTCATTCATTGATATTGATACAAAAAGAACAATAGGGTATACGATTAAGGTCAAGATTTTACAAAATATAAATATTTTGTCGAAATATAGGTCAATATGTGCTAATCGCAAATAAGATGGCACCATTCAATATTGAACCCATAAAAATAGTACTTTCCTGTTCAATATTGAATGGATTTTTGTTTTAAATTGTCAGTACAAATACGTATTTCTTCCTAAGCAATTTAATCACTTACTCCTAGCTAAAATAGCAGATTTGCACTAGCTAGCTCGCTGCCACCAGCAATACATAAATAAGATTACGAAAATAAGTCTCATGGAACACAACCGAGAATCGAATACAACCTACAAAATATTCCTGTGAACAGACGTAAACACATTACCCCTAATTCCATACAGTCGGCTACACAAAAAAATTATGTTGCCAACCAAAATTTGCCGTTACTATTATTTTTTACGTTAGATCGATTTGAGGATAACGAATATTGTCAGACGACTTTATTCTGAACTTTACTGCATTTAACCCTTTCAATACTCGATACTATCCTCTAGGAAGCCTTGGGGGTTTCCTGATACAGATAGCGATAACCCCGCCTACATTGTATTAGCATATTACCACAGAATAATATAGATATTACTTTAGAATTAAGATGTATAAATGATTTTGTATTTTGTAAACATTTGTTACGATTTGTTGTTTTGTAACGATGAAATCCGAAGAAGAAGGGTATTTAGTAGACGAAGGGATGCGAGTGTGTGGGCTAAAGTGGAGATGGGCAGGACACCTGGCAAGGCGTAAAGATGATAGGTGGACTATACAACTGTCCGAATGGCAGCCAAGACTGGGGCAACGTCTTGTGGTTAGACCACCTGCCCGATGGTCCGACGATATTGTAATGGTAGTGGGGAAACAATGAAAAAGGGTGGCAGGGGGACTGAAGTGAGTGGCGTGATAAAGAAGAATCCTATACTCAGCAGTGGGCGGATGTGGGCTGATATGAAACATTTGTTCTTTTAAAATAAAGTTTAAAAACTAAAACCCTACTTCCAAAAGTACGAAACAAGAAAATTGTCTCTGCTGAAATAATTGGTCGTATGCCACATTGATTTTATTTTACTATTATAATGAATCTGATTTGCTACTGTAGGTGGCATACGACCACGGCGATACGGCATAATAATTTCAGCAGAGACAATTTTCTTGTTTCGTACTTTTGGTAGTCGGGTTTTAGTTTTTAAACTTTATTTTTATTTAACATGTTTTAGTTATGTAAATAAAATTACATATTTTAAATGTGCTAAAAAAGCTCTTTCATTTGATACCTCACACGGTACCGTAAAGCAAAATTTTTTTAGTTACTTACTCTAAGTCTGCTAGAGGGCGCTGTAGACAATTTAACGTGACGTCATGTCGCCTATAACCAGAAGACTATCACGACGCTTCTAACGACACCTCATTTGTTCAAATATGATAACTGGTTTAGAAGTTATAAGGGAACAGATGGTTAATTTCTGTTTTTTTTAAAAACATGTTCATTAAGAATAAAATCATTTATTCAATACCAAACAAACACAAAATAAATAAAAAAATGGAAAGGAACATTACAATTATTAATGACAAGAACATACTTTGCCGCTGGTCAAATTAAACCAACAACATTTGGTGGTAAAATCAATGAATTGGCAACACTAAAAATCTCGCCGTTTCGTTATAACGACGCGACTCTATGTGACCCAAATACCAAGCAACTCGCGCAAATATAAGTTTGGCACTAAATATATCAATCTCAAATGAGCTGTTTACACAGCCTGGCTAAATACAACCTGGCAGGTCTTCATAAGATAATAAACTTTAGAGCTAGTGCCATAGTTGTCAATTTAGATTGTACGAGGATGCTTGACCTACTAGTATTAGTTTTGTCTTGACAACCGTGTGTAAATCAGATCTATTTATTTATTTATTTCAGCCGTGTGGTCCCCGGCAGAGTAGAATAGGCCACCCTCACTCTTACCGAGGTGTCGTAAAAGGCGACTAAGGTAAAGCTGCTGGCATGATCATCAGCACCCAGAGAAGGAAAACTCTGCATTTATATCAAAACCCTCGCCAACCCGTCTGCCAAGCGTGGTGAGTATGGCAATTACCCCTCATGTGATTGAGGGAGGCCCGTGCCCCAGCAGTGGGGACTTAAATGGGCTGACGATGACGATGATTTATTTATTTTATTTTATGATATAGGTGGCAGACGAGCAGACGGATCACCTGATGGTAAGCGATTACCGCCGCCCATGGACGCCTGCAACACCAGTGGTGTCACAAGTGCGCTGCTTACCTTTTAACCCCCCCCTTCCCCTGGATTGGGCCTCCGGTACCCTCACTCACGCAGCGAAACACAGCGCATGCACTGTTTCACGCCGGTTTTCTGTGAGGACGTGGTATTACTCCGGTCGAGCCGGCCCATTCATGCCGAAGCGTGGCTCTCCCACTGTTATATAATAAACCCAGATATCAATTTTCATGACTCTAGTTTTAAAAATAACTACTTCCATACGACGTTTTAACCCCCGTTCACCCTTTTTAGGAAGTTGAATACAAAATATGCTAAAAATATTAATTTTGTATGAACAGTGCACTTACCAATTTTCACTACTCTAGCATTAAATTTGACGAATATCGCATACGACGATCCAACCCCCATTTGACCGCGTTGGGGGTTGAAGAAAAAAAAATGCCCAAATCACTTTTTTAAACTTGCATGATGACCCCAAATACCAATTATAATGTCATGAATCTAGCTTTAAAAATGAATAATCTTTCATAGAATGTGTTTACCCCCATTCCACCTCTTCGGGGGTCGAATTAAAAAAAACGAAAATCGGTAAGTTTTTATTTTCGATAAATACGCGGAATCCTAATTTTCAAAAATGACAGACTTACAAACTAACCTTAAATATTTTTTATTATAGAATTACTTGATTTTACTGATATTATATGTATATTGTTTTTAAGAAAATAGATTTATATTACGCTATAAACGAAAATTTAAAAAAATATATCGATTTTTCGGAAATCGATTTTTTGTGAATTGATTCATTAGATCTCGATTCGTTTTTTTTTTATTTGAGAGGTGGCAGTCGAGCAGACGGATCACCTGATGGTAAGCAATTCCGCCGCCCATGGACACCCGCAACACCAGTGGAGTCACAAGACGGCTCCCAACCTTTTCCCCTTCCCCCCATTGGGAATCCGGTAACCTCACTCACACGGCGAAACACGTGGCTCACCCACATTCAAAAATCGATTTAAAAATCGATCTTTTTTGCAAGGAATCGCCATCCCTACTGTGCGTTGATAGATCAGTCAGTCAGTCACCCGCCGAGGCGTTACCTCTTTATCCATAGTATTTACTACAAACAACATACATAGTTTGAATTTATAAAATACTAGCTGACCCGACAGACTTCGTCCTGTCAAAAAAATTTGTAATGTGGCAACAAATATGAACTTTATATAATAGCAATAAAACTCAAATTGATTCTACGTTTTAGTTAGAAAACGTTTTTAAGTGAAAAAGAAAAGAGCTGTTTTTACTTCAACGAACATTTTAAAAAAAGAATTTGCCAAATTGGTCCAGGCGTTGTTGAGTTATGCGCTTACCAACACATTTTGCGATTCATTTTTATATTATAGATATTGGAGGGAGGCTCCTCATAAAACTGTCCCAAAGGGAAGTCTTCTAAATGTTTCTGAGAAGTGCACTTCTTCTATGTAACACAGTATTAAATTCAGATGAATAAATGAATAAATCAATCTTAGACGTTTCCGTTCTCATTTTTAAAAGGTAAAAAGCAAAGTATCAGAGCGAAGGAATCATAAGGCGACACCGCGACGACACTAGCGCCGTCAAGTGATTTATATTGATTGTGGAATACTTAAAGTATTAAAAAATATAGTAGTGTCCTATCGTCCACTTTACCTAGAGTGCACTTGTGTTTGCGCACACAATTGAGCAATAATATATCCTGCCTGCATACGTGGCTGATCGTTGAGATTGGCCGCCGTAGCCGTAATCGGTTGGGAGGATATGATTAATTTCTCACTTTTAGCAATTATTGAAATTATTGTTATTAGTAGGAAGAAATTATTACATAAGTTCGTCTCAAAAATGTTTAATACTTTCCTTTAAGCACCTTAAGCGGAAGGCGAAGTAAATAAAAAAACGATTGATAACGCGACGCCTCTCTCGAGTTCAAGCGCAAGATACAAGTTAGATAATAAATCAAACAAAGATACAAGACGGAAACAAAACATTGTGCGTGCACTAATAAGTATACAACATCATTCAATTATGAACCTTATTGTTCTGCCGTAAGAGTCGAGGTGTTTACATTTCATTGCAGGCGTGACGTGTACAGTCACGTCCTAGAGGCATGAGTTTATTGAACTCGTTGATGTCAAAAAAAAACACGTTCCAACCCTTTTTAACAGTGCGTGTTGGACCGGGATGGCATGAGCTTTAGTACGTTAATAACTTTAGATCGCGTTTTGTAATAAGAGGAAGGGTGTTTAACACGCCATGGCGTGGGCATTGGAGAAAACCATGGTTTTCTTGCGAATAAAATTGCAGAACAAAATAAGCGCAAAGATTATGTTACAATTGCTGCATGGTTACCATTCGGAATGTTCTGGAATTATAGGCTTTTCTTTTCACTATACCGGCTTTTTTATTTGTAATGCAACTATTAATGCTATTACTACTCCATAATTAACTGTGCTTTAATGGACAACATTTAGAATGGTTTCGCAGAAAAAAAAAATTAATTCAAAATCATTATTTATAACAACGTCAATTCTGCCAAGTAAAAAAAGGTCATCAATCAATCATCATCATCATCAAGATTTTTTTTACATCACAAATACTATAATATCTGATCTCTATTTAATATAAACCTTAAAATATAGAGTGAAATCAAAATTGGTGTAATGTAATCCGGAAACACGAAACGCTTGCGCGATGTAATCGACAACTAACGCCATCTATTGGTATAAAATTAATGTCCCAAAAACGAAGTGAGGGTGCGGGCCACTAGTATGTATACTAAAGTTGTTTTGTAAAATCTATCTTAGACACCATTCTCTCACAAAAACCATGTTTCTATCTTTTTTATTAAAAATAAAATGTGCTTACTTATAATCATATTCCAAATCAACAGTTATTGATTCTAGGTACTGCAGATTTTTCTCACGGCGACAACAAAACACTCGAAGAAAATCCATAAACAACATTTTTACTAAGTCTAAGAGTTTTGTATAAAATTTTAACTTAAGATTCCATCTTGAATAAGATAATTTCGGATACGATTTTTTAATTAAATACTTGTATTTATTTATTTTTAAAAACACAACACCACTCTGACAAATAAACAGGTTCAATAAAGATTCAAGTATACAACTAATGTATTATTATCAGATCAACAAATACATATCTATCAATTAGTTAGATTATTGTTATCAATATTAGGTACCTCCTGTGAACTTTATAGGATGTTTCTATTTTTATGAAGGACTTAAGGTGACAGGTAGGGCACACTAGCGACGCCAATCGATTTTAATTTTTAGCCACTAAACCGGATCTATTTTAAACAATTTCGGGGTTACAACCTCTCGGCAAACACTTATTCTATTTATTAAATAACCATGAACAAATGTTGGGTCCAGTCGCGTACGCGAAAAATTGATTCACGTCAAAAGCGCCCACTTTTGCCGTGAATCATTTTTCGCGTACAAAAATGGACCGAAATTGTTTAAAATGGGCGGCGATGATTACTTTCCATCAGGTGACTCGCTTGCTCGTTTGTCCGCCTCTAGCATAAAAAAATAGATCCGGTTTAATAGCTAAACATTAAAATCGATTGGCGTCGCTAGTATACCCTACCCGTCACCATAAGAGAGGTCCAAGGATTTTGACCTTATTGAAAATTATCTATGTTATAAATATTTGTATGTTTGTAATAAAACTACTCAAAACTATGGAACAAGTTTTAAAAAAAAATCTTAGTAGAAAGTTACATCATTTATGAATAAAATATGCTACATATTAGAATGGGGAAACATGTCACTTCTATGTATAAAATATATTGTATGTGTAGTGTTTTCTGTTGCATTTTTTTTAATACCTACTAAACTTGTGTATCAATACTAGATATCATCAGTATGATATTTTTATTTTTCAATACAAAATCTTGGGTTCAACATCAACACGTTATTATTAATATTTTTATTGTTTATATCAGAAGCCCAATTCTTGTGCTTTTGAGATTTATTTTCAAACAACATATATCACTAAAACACAGTTCTCTTGTATGGTTTTCATTTGATATCCGCCATGTTTTCAAAATATCACGAGCACGAGAATTGGGCTCAAGGTTTCATAAAAATATCACTAGCGACGCCAATCGATTTAAATTTTTGGCTACTAACACGGATCTATTTTAAACAATTTCGGGGTTACAACCTCTCGGCAAACACTTATTCTATTTATTAAATAACCATGAACAAATGTTGGGTCCAGTCGCGTACGCGAAAAAAAAAAAAACAAAAAAAAATTTTTTGGGATTGCCCGTCCAAAAGCGCCCACTTTTGCCGTGAATCATTTTTTCGCGTACAAAAATGGACCGAAATTGTTTAAAATGGGCGGCGATGATTACTTTCCATCAGGTGACTCGCTTGCTCGTTTGTCCGCCTCTAGCATAAAAAAAATAGATCCGGTTTAATAGCTAAACATTTAAATCGATTGGCGTCGCTAGTATACCCTACCCGTCACCTTAAGAGAGGTCCAAGGATTTTGACCTTATTGCAAATTATCTATGTTATAAATATTTGTATGTTTGTAATAAAACTACTCAAAACTATGGAACAAGTTTTAAAAAAAAATCTTAGTAGAAAGTTACATCATTTATGAATAAAATATGCTACATATTAGAATGGGGAAACATGTCACTTCTATGTATAAAATATATTGTATGTGTAGTGTTTTCTGTTGCATTTTTTTTAATACCTACTAAACTTGTGTATCAATACTAGATATCATCAGTATGATATTTTTATTTTTCAATACAAAATCTTGGGTTCAACATCAACACGTTATTATTAATATTTTTATTGTTTATATCAGAAGCCCAATTCTTGTGCTTTTGAGATTTATTTTCAAACAACATATATCACTAAAACACAGTTCTCTTGTATGGTTTTCATTTGATATCCGCCATGTTTTCAAAATATCACGAGCACGAGAATTGGGCTCAAGGTTTCATAAAAATATCACTAGCGACGCCAATCGATTTAAATTTTTGGCTACTAACACGGATCTATTTTAAACAATTTCGGGGTACAACCTCTCGGCAAATACTTATACTATTTATTAAATAACCATGCACAAATGTCGGGTTTGTTTTTATACGCGAAAAATTAATTCACGGTAAAAGTGGCCACTTTTGGCGGTAATAGACTTTTCACGTACGCGTTAATCTGGTTTAGTAGCTAAACATTAAAGTCGATTGGCGTGGCTAGTGTGCCGTACCCGTCACCTTAATAATCAACTTGAGTACATTATATTAAAATATGAAGTTACCTGTCTGCAGGCAGCATTTCTGGAGCATCTTCCTCCATTGACTCATCCCCAACTTCCACCTCCAGTTGAACTGGGGGCGGTGAACTCATCTCTACTGATCACCAGACCTGAAATAAAATTGGTAACAATATGACCGTGAATAATGGAGATAAACATGGTAATTTGGGTTTAATTATAATATTGAATAGAGCAACCTTAGAAAGAAGCTACTTAATATTTCTATTTATTTTTTTTCTTGAGAAACGGAGGCAAACAATCAAGCGAGTTACCTGATGGTAAGTGATCACCGCCAGCTATGGACTTTTATCGAAAACTTGTACTTAATTAATATAATTTTTATACAGTATATGGAAATAAATCATAAAATTATGTGATTTAAGAATATATAGTGTTTTGGTTCACCACCATTCCCTCTAAGTCCAAGGCAGTAAAATATCATCTTATAAGTATCCCAGATATATAAAATTAATTGACTTGGTAATTACTATGCAAAATTTACAATACTTAAGACTTACATTTTTAGTATTTCTAACTCAAATGCTTACCTACTTTCCATTTCATTATGAAACAAACAGTGCATTAAATGTAGGTACATTTACATTATTTAATTGGTTTCTTTGTTTTTTCTGTCATTAATAAATTATAATTACTAATCTAATGACTATATTGGCACAATTGTAGGTGACCCAATAACATTTCATTAATTCAAGTCAATGCTCATTTAAGATCGATTCCACTGACAATACAACTTTATGCCCTAATCAATCAATTACCTATACTTTTTCTTTGACATCAAAACAATAATAAAAAAATTAACATCATTTTACATTTTGTTCTTTCCTAAATTACAATCAGAACTTTAATACAAGTCCATCACAAACAGCAATTTCATTTAGGAAAAAAATAATAATTTTGTGATAGGTGTCAGATGAGCAGACAGATCATCTATATACCAATATTGACAAATCAGTACTTTATTCTTCATAAAGATCAAATGGTGTGTTCCAGTACATACAAAATTAAAGGTGTGTAAAAAAATCTAGTCATGGTTGAATGACTGGCTTGATGGTGCATTTAATTGTGACCTCATCTTATATGCCAAAGGTTGTGGGCTTTATCCCCAACCTGGACAATTACTTGTGTGATGACCACTTGTTTGTCATCGTCATCGTCAGCCCATTTAAGTCCCCACTGCTGGGGCACGGGCCACCCTCAATCACATGAGGGGTATTTGCCATACTCACCACGCTTGGCAGACGAGTTGGCGAGGGTTTTGATATAAATGCAGAGTTTTCTTTCTCTGGGTGCTGATGATCATGCCAGCAGCTTTACCTTAGTTCGCCGTGTGGTCCCCGGCAGAGTAGAATAGGCCACCCTCACTCTTACTGAGGTGTCACTTGTTTGTGTCTGGATGTAATGTATGTATGTATTTAAGTATTATATTTGTTATTATTCTGTTGTCTGAAATATGGATATATTTTTATATTCAAATTATTAAAAAAAAATTATCTATAAGCCAACATAGTTTTAAAAGTGAACTTAACCACAGCACAGCACCGGTCAAAAAAAATTAAATAAGTGGCCATGATACTGTTTGGCTGCGTAGCCTCAAAAGTATCAATAAATGAAAAGTGGGTCTTTCCTTTCCTAGTGTAGCCATGTAAAAGGTGTTTTAAGTGGAAACTTTCAGTTTCAGCTCTGACAATGGGGCATAAAAGTTGTCATTAGCAGTGGAATTAGAAAACAATAGATAAATCTATTATTTTCTAGCTAGAACAAGGGTTATTACATCATCAGCATTCTGCCCAGCTCATAGATCACTATCTATCGTTTTTTTCTGACATTACTAGATTAGGATTTGTACAAAATCAATGTAAATGTGCAACTGGTTTCTTAGTCTTATATTAGTATAAGGATGTCATTAAGTCACAATAATGAGGTGTTTTGTTTATACAAAATGTCCTGCATATTATTAGTATGATAAGAATTAAATTACTTCCTCATATCTTAAATGCACTCTTTCATTCTACAAAATCTTGTGCAAACTAAATTATTATTGTTATCGACGATGATAATCGTGATACAAAATATCTAGTGCAATCTGGTTTACGATTTACTGTGGGAACGATAAAAAATCAACATAGCACGTAGGTACTGAAACTATAAACGTTGTAAAACGTGAAAACGTTAAAATGCATTTTGATACGGGAAAATGTTCAAGTGCAATCAGCGATTACACGCGCGCATTTAGAAAAGCACCTAACACAACAAAAGAAAACGCATCTCACCTTCACTTTCTCGAAAATGTTAAATCATCCAATGGAACTCCTCACAAAGGAACCTGCAGCACTCGCGACCCGCTCACAGCCCACGGCACAGTTCGTGATTATCATCAGCTTTGAACGAGTCCATCACAACAAAAATCGGAATATTTCACGATTATTGGCACTTATCCACGGTTGAACACGGAAATTTTGACATTTCATCAGGAAACAGCGTGATATTTTTATTCAATGAAATTTCGAAAAGGAAATTGACAGAAAATTGTGAAATGTCCTTTTAATTCAATATTTGCACTCAGGTGTATTTCTAGGACCTAATTTTGAAAATTCTTACTTTTTATTTAGATACCTAGTAGAACTTTATATAGAACACAGCTATAAATAAAAAATATTAAACAATTTTTAGCAGATGATCGACTGCTTGCTTGCTGCATAGGTAATTTTGGAAACCGTACTTTACCGGAAAATCATATGAGATTTCAATTTTCATTAAAGAAATTCTTTAAATTTGAATTAGAACAAACAGTTGTTGAATTGATAAAATAAATTAAAGTCTAAACAACCTATACAACATGTACTGTTTTAGTAGAAAATAAGGGGACAAAGACAAGAAAAACCGGTTTTACTTTGTTGATCAATTTAAGAACAGTACTATTGAGAGTGTAATCTGTGGTAAGGAAATGAAATTTGCTTTTAAACATTTGCAGCAAAGATGTAAAATATTATTTTTCTCCTATAAGATTAGTTAACAAAAATAAATATCCCGAGTCAATCAAATCAAATCTTATAATCAAAGTTCCTAAGTCAATTTAAATTGTTTAAGCAAAGCTCTAAAATAAATGTAGGAAAAGTTTCTACAAAATTATTCACACTGGAGAACAGAACAATTTTTAAAGTAATTTATTTCCTATGAAAACTGTTAAAACAAGCATATTTATTTAAAATTACACAAATACAATTATTTCTAAGATTTGGGTACTGAGAATCCTAAAGGCGGGTATTTTTCTAATATCGCTCCCATTGATGAAGGGTAAAAAGCCATGAACTTGAATCGTTCACCCATTTTTTTAGGATCTACAAGCATTTCATAAGCAGCTTTTATTTTTTCTTTTTCTTCTTCTGTTTTTGCATTATCCATTAAAACCTGTAAATAAATAAATGCAAGCATTACTTACTTCTTCCCCTTTTCCACTTCATCAGATATCAAAGATAATCAGATTAAAAGCTACATATGAAAAATATGCACTTTTCAACTTTCCAAAAACGACTACAAAAATTCCATAATGATACAATTGAATAATTAAACTTTGAAAGTATATTCCTAGTAGAAAATATACCTACTTTTAATCTAACTTGAGCTTGGGATCTCTCCAAGAAATCTCTCTGTTGAATCGGTCCAAGCACTATGGCACAATTTTCTTGACCAGGGGTCATGGAGGCTGCTATCCTGAGTTGGGTAAAGTCTACATCAGCAGTCAAGTCACTTCCTCCTGGATTTTCTAATGGATCTACTACTTGGTGTTTATGGAAAGCCTATAAAAGGAAAAATAAATATCACCATTTGATTTTTAAGATGAAGAATACTGCAAATGATAATTATAGTAGATTGTGTTTTTTTTATGTATGACACTATAAAATTTTAAAATAATACATACCCTAAAAGTATCACCCTTTTCGCCTTCATGGCCATAATCGGCAATTAATGCAATCCCACCATACTGATCAACTCTTTCTGCCAGCTGCCTGGCGATGCCAAGACTCCTGGCACTGACTTCCACCTCTGTTCTGTCTCCAGAGTCAAGTGGTGGTCGTAGCAAGACTTTGACTGACTGAGTCTCTTTGGCCGATATACGGTATCGCAGTTTGCCTGTATCATCTATATCTATCAGTATTTCTTTCCATCCATCTTCTGTTTTCTGTAAATTATGTAAGTACTCTTCATGTGGAATAATTTTGTTTATGACACTTTTAGTGTGTGGATGTCAATTATAAAATATTTGTAAACTTACTTGAAACTTGTGGATTGGTAAAACATCAAAGAACTCATGAGCTATATACCAGGAGAATGAATTTGGAACTTTTTTCAAATCATTGTACCAATAAACTTTGATACCACTCACGGTTTCACCCTGAAACAAAAGAGTAAAAAGGAGATATATTAAATGGATTATCTATTTTATTTGTTAGCTTTTCAATATTAACACCTCATTACCTCATAATTATGTGGCGATTCAATGTCCGTTTCTCTATGAGATATACATAGACGGTTAGCTTGAACATTCTGCATTGTTGATGAGATCTCTACCAAATGCAAACTCAAATCCTTCGCTTCATAACCAAGCCGATGTATAACCTGGTGAATTCAGATTACATTAGGCAACTGTCATTAGATAAGGGCGGAGAAATTCGTTTGGCAAAAAAATATATGAATAAAAAATTGTAACATTTCATACCCTTATGATATCTACTAACAAAGTGCCTTTCCCCGGTCCTAATTCCACGATGTTTAGTGGCTTCCCCGAACCCATCTTCTTCGTCTCCGAGTAAAACCAGATCCCGAGCATCTCCCCGAAGAGTTGACTAATCTCTGGAGAGGTTATAAAATCTCCTGCTTCACCTATAGTCTCTTTCTTCATATAGTAACCCTCCGTAGGGTTTGTGGACACTATGTGCATGTATTCCGCCACTGTAATAGGCCCGTTAAGCCGTATTTTCTCCTTTATAATTTCCATTAAACTTGGAGCTGAACCAGGAGCAGGCATCTTTAGAGTTTTAGGATCGGGGCGTTTTACCACTTTGTAACCAGTAGCTCGCGATGATAATGTGGGCAGTTTGAGCTTATAAAACATCCTAAAAAGGTTTCTAGAGTTCATTTTAGTTAGTATTACAGTAATAAATTATCAAAAGAAAGAATATTGTTACAAAAACAATATTCATAACGATTGACATTGACAATCAGCTGACTGTCTCCGAATATTCATTGTTCTCTGTGACTGTCTCTTCCATTTTAAAAAGTACTCAGAGTCTGTGCTCACAGAGTACTTTTCTGTGCTTTCCACCCATCCGTCAGACAGGTGACCTCTTCACGATCGCCCAACCATCGAGACCACCACCACAGTAAATGAATATATAATAAAATCTTTCATATACATTTAAAGTAAAAAAAATAGTTGAATAATCGTTTGATATGGTGGTTTCGAATAGAGTCCACACCAGTGTATTACTTTCTTCTATGGTCCACACCACCAAAGAAGTCACAACGTTCGAAGTTGAATTAAGAAAGACTAAATAGAGAACTCGTTATCTAATTAGTATGTGACTTAGAGCACTAAACCAATGCTCTAAGAATAAAGATACTAATGAGCAACAGCAAGCCATAAAAAAAAAAGATATTAATAAAATAAATATTTTTTCCACTAAAATCTACCGGTAAATGCGATAATTAACGGTTGAATCACCCCAAAAATCAATAAGTCAATTTAACTCGCTCATTCATTCAATCTTTCATTCATAATTTAAAGCTGTCAGACGTCAGTCAGTATCTTCTACTTAGTTTGTGCGTCAGTCATTTCAGTATTTGATTATTATTTAAAATGCGTAATTTTATGTTTATTGTACAATAAGTACAGATTTTCTTCTTATATCCAAGTTCTTTAGTTATATCTTACTTTTTTAATTACAGATAAATACATTTTTTGTTGGTACTTCATTACCTACATAACCATTTAGGTTATGTTATGATTGTGTTGTATCCACATGTTGTCGTGAATTTTTTTATAAAATGACTCAAAATACCATGGAGGACTACGAAGCTAGTGGCAATACAAAATTCAAAGACGGCGTGAATAGAAACGCACGTCTAGTCGTGAGAAACATATCCTTTAAAGCTACAGAGGAGGACTTGCGGAAGCATTTCTCACAGTTTGGCACTGTAGAAGAGGTTAAACTCCTGAGGAAACCCGACGGCAGGCTCGTAGGATGTGGATTTGTGCATTTTACACACGTTCCGATGGCGAACAAGGCGCTGACTGCCACAAATAGGAAGCCATTTTTAGGTATACAATTAATTATCTATGGTATTAAATAAAATGCATGCCATTTACAGGCAGCGACAAATAAGTCTAGTGGTGATCTTAATTTCTCCGAAATAATTTAGAATATAGTAAGCTATTTTACCAGTGCACAAACTAACAACCAGCAATAGAATAATAACAAGCACTATACTTACATGCTGCGGCCTGTACTTTTGATGAAAACCGCAATCATTTTAAGGTTTCTTATTGTAAATGACAAGCCAGCCTTGGGCAGCAAACATATGGAAATGATACTTTTTACTGGATTTTGAAAAATATCTATATTTTTTTTCTATTTTTGCAGAACGCCCCATTAATGTGGCGTGGGCAGTTCCCAGACACAAATATGGTGAGAATGCTGAGCAGGAAACAACAAGAAATAAGTTTTACAAAGCCCCGGTTGATGATAACACTATAACAATTAAAGGTAAGACTTTAATTGATATACTTAGATAGACTTTTATGAAAGTTTTAAATATTTCTTTGATAAATTATTGTTACAATATTTTTAATGGATATTTAATATTTGCACATTGATTAAATTAGTTACACTATTTTTTAACAATCTGTTTTTGAAATCACCAACAATAACACGTCTTGACTGTTACTTTTCAGAGGAAAATGTGGACTCGAAGTCAAATAAACAGAAAGACAAAGTCCGAATCAACCGCAATGCTCGTCTTGTTTTACGAAATGTGTCATTCAAAGCAACTGAAGAATCTCTCAAGGATCATTTTCAACCTTATGGAGATATATTAGAGGTTAAATTGCTGAAGAAACCAGATGGAAAGCTTGTTGGATGTGCATTTGTACATTTTAAAAATGTACCAATGGCTAAAAAAGCACTTCTCAGTACCAATATGAAGCCATTTTTGGGTAAGTTTGAGATCACAATAAATTTTATTTGAATCCATCCAGTATCTGAAGGTTAATAGGACCATTCAAACGTTTCATATCATGCATCCATCTATCTACAAATGCTATGGCGACTATCTTACAATCGAATCACGATTATTGTCTCGTGCAAAATATGTCCGCATAGATTGCATTAGAGACCAAGAACTATTTTCTTTCTACCTATATTATTTTGGTGATGAAGGTGGTTCTAACACGTTAAGCAAGTATTGTTATTTTTCAGAAGATTAAGATGCATATTATTTAATTATTTGTGATTCATTGCATGTGTAACACTAGGAATATTAACATATTGTATTCCATATCCAGATAGTTCAAATTCATTAATGTTGATTAAAATTAAAAATCAAACAAATAAAAAGTCAATTAAATTTCTAAAGAAAATATTCTCGATTTTTAACAATATCGGTTGCTTAAAAAGAGGGTCTCACTTTTAATGGCAAAATAGAACTGTCCTATTCACCTTCCCGTACTGATGGGAAGGTGAATAGGATTCAGTAATGGACAATTTTTTTTTTCACTATTTACTAAATGAATGTCTGTATAAGTGCCACCTTTTATATGATTCTTATCCTAAGGGCCCACGTATTACATTCATGCCTCGCCTGAATATCAGCACTATAGCAGCTGCTTAGCAGTTGTACTTAGCACATGCAGAGGCTGAACCTTGTTGGTCGCAACTTTTTGTTTTTATCTCATTGTTTGTTTTTCTGTTACAATAAATATTTTATCATCTTTATATCATCAGAATATCACTAAAAGCAAGAAACCAAGGTCGACTTTTACACTTTTACTTTTTAATACATAATTTTTTTATACCAGGTCGACCAATATCAGTAGACTGGGCCGTAGCTAAGAACAAGTACATGCAGCATATTGTGAACCAGCAACTGGAATTGCAGGATGATGTGAAGAAGGAAGACTCCGATAGCGATGATGATGGGCCACCGTTGAATGTTTCCAATGATGACTTAAAGCAAGAAATCAAGAGTATGAGTTTTTATAGTAAATTTTTTTTTGATATATGGCAGACAAGCAGACAGACCACCCAATGGTAAGCGATTGCCACCGCACATGGCATTTGTTACACCAGTGTAGTTAGCTGCCATAGAATGACAGAATACTCAAATGCTTGTTCGGGAGAATCCCATACATCATGCTACTCCTTTCTACAAATGGCCGATTCAACCATACTTATTCTTTAAGTTAATCTATGGTAAATCGCTGTCATTCTATACAAATCTGACGTTATACCATAGATTTTTCCACAGATAAGAATTGGCTGAATCCGGCCTTAGTCAACTTTATAATAGAAACATAAAAACATTCAGCAAAAGTTATCAATGAAAATTGGTATTTCTTATGTTTGTGAAAAATAAACAGAACCAAGAACTTTCCCCCTGTCTATTTACAATAAACTAAACACCTGAACAATTTTTAGGTGAATCAGATGAAGACGAAGATTCTATAAAAGAGGAAGATGACTCGGATGAAGATTCTGTTAAAAAGGAAGATGATTCCGACAGTGATCAAGATGATGATGATGATGATGATGATGAAGAAGAAAATGATGAATCAGAGGATGACATAGACGATGACCAGAGCCAGACCAGTACACAGCCAGAGTGGAAACGGTACTCACTTTTATTTTCACTCTTTATATTAGTCCTGCACTTATTTTTTCTATTATCTTGACTATTATGATATATTGTGATCGCCACTGTTGTACATATCAGTCCCAAACCCGGTACTCTTTAGAAAGTTGTATGAATTGTTTGGGACGCTTCCCTGTCTTCATTGGGGCTTAGAATGTGCTTTTACAGATGTATACTACGTCGCGCAACCCACAAGTGTACCCTGGTTAACTAATTACTTTACTGTCTCGGTGGCACTGGTTAATGAGTCTCACTTTGAAGCGCCGGCTGCGCAAGAGATCCCGGGCTCAATCCCCGGGTTGGGCCAGGAATATGTACCTAAATACTGCCAAGGTTTTCCCGGCGACTAAACGGGCTTTCGGAGTACGTGAGCGTATCCACTGCCGGGGGAGTGGCTCGCTCAGCATACGACTCCGCGGGGGACGACATTACTGGGTGTCTTGGTAGGTCGTACAGCGTTGAAGGGCTGTATTGTGCCAGATAGAGGTGAAGCAGCGAGCGCGATTAGCGGTACGGTCTAGTCCCGGCTGTGGGTTTTCCGACCGCGATTGCGCGGAGATGGACACCCCAGGGGTTTTAGTTAGGGTTTGAGTCCCACACACCACCTTGTTCCCTACATATAGCAAGGTGACGGCCATGATGGTTTCCCCTGGGAAAAAAATAAAATAAAAAAAGAATATGTACCTAAGATTTCGGTAGGAAATTATGAGTGTCAGCCCGGAGTCTGGAAGTTGGTGGTCTTGTCCTGCGCCCAACCCATCTCCGGTCGTGTCACACTGGTGACCCATTGGAATGTGATGAGGGTAAGGGAATAGAGAGTGCACTTTATATCCTGCGTCCGTGACTGATCGTTGAGATTGGACGCCGTAGCCGTAATCGCTTTGAGGATGTTAATTGTTCTATACATGAAATCCTCAGCACGAAGTTAAACGATGCTGAGGACGGCTGCACGGTGTTCCTGACCAACATCCCGTTCAGCGTGGACAACGACCAGCTGCGCCAGTTCGCGGAGGGCGTCGCGCCGGTGAAGTACGCGCTCGTCTGCGTGGACCGCATGACGGAGCACTCGAAGGGCTCCGGGTTCATAAAGTTTACTGTGAGTGGTATCATAAACGTAGTGGAGACGGAGACACATCTTAATTGGAGCTTCATGTTCGTGATCTTCTTCATATTAGCATGTATTAAAGCTGTTGCTTTGGAGCCCAGGATACGCTTAGGCCATGATTCAGGATTTGGGGAATCTGCTACAATTTACAATGAAGCGACTGCCTTTGCAACCCTTTAACAGTGACCAACTGAATTATGATTACACATTTCTGAAACTATCTTCAACGTGCAGGACGTCACGTTGCGATGTTTTCCCTCACACCGCTGAGGTATTAGTAGAAATATGCATATAGATTTGATAAACCAAACGTGTCCGCGGCCACGAACCCGGACCCTCCATATGGAAGGCGCTTTCTTATACACTGAGCTACCATTGCTCATAAAAAGATCTAAAAAAAATATCTATTCACGTTTATATAACTATTCATTGTGTAATAAAACTTTTTTCTGTATCAAGGCTTATTCTATTCATCGTCAATATACGTGTGATTCCTCGTAACTACGATTTTTTGGTAAAATTTATGCAGAAAGTTGCGGACTTATTTTCTGGTGTTACCCCATAAATGCTCTTTCATTTTGAGGTCATTTGACAGCAAAAAACGACTTGTAGCGACCTCTCGTAACAAGCATTGACTTCAGCCTAATACTTAGTCATCAAAATAGTTTTTTGTCTCGTGAAAAACTGATTGGTTGGCGTAAACAAGGTTTCACATCTAGACCGACAAAAGCGTTGTGTTTGAAACGTTGTTTTTCTTAAAAAATAATTCACTCCTAGAACGCAGAAGACGCTGAAAAGTTCCTCGGCCTGCCGGCGGAGCAGCTGCGCCTGGAGGGGCAGGCGCTGCAGGCGCGGCCGGCGCTGAAGCGCGAGAGCCTGCAGCAGGCCGGCGCCAAGCAGCCCAAGGACAACAGGAACTTGTACCTGGTCAAAGAGGGAGGTGAGGCAGACCACGTGAAGAAAAAGAAATCCGTATTCTGTGTCATATAAACTTGCACACAATAGGTCATTCATCTCTTCTTGCAGTTACGATATTTCAATGATAATGACAAAACGATGTTATTTTGTAAAACAAACGCTAAAATTACGTGAACCAAGTTTGAAGTACATAAATGGAACTAGAAAACGAGCGCCATTTATGAAATGTACCATTTTCGGATAAATGTGAAAGAGATCCAACCGGCCCCAACGCAGTATCTCTATACGGGTGCGGTAAAGAAAGAACGTCGCCCAAGTACCATCATTTTCAAGTATGGCTTTCTATGTCTATCACTCTGGCTAAGAGGGAACGTCGTTGGGGGTTTAGTCAGTAGGCCTTCAGTTTTACTGGAGGAGAATCCGACATAACCCGTCCGCCCCCCGGCAGACGGGTATGCATAAGGCGCCGCCGAAAGGTGGCGACGTCGGCCAATTGAACATTGGGCCGACGGCATTCCCCAAACGCAAAAAAAATGGGTACACGTCTATATGGGCTTCAATTGGTAAGAGATATTTTAGTCCCGTTTAGCGCAACTCGTCGTGTGTACTGTACACGGCGTCACGTCACAGACACGAGTGCTATTTTATCACTGCGGAGGGTAACATGACCTGACTCCGATTGTAAATTTAGCTGTTAATCCTTCCCTAGATTTCTCTCCAATCGTATAATACTGAAGGGAAACGAGAGTGCACTTGTGATAGCTAACTCACTCATGCATCATCATAATATATTCTGCTGATCTTATTTTTATAGATAGATAGATAGATAAAACACTTATTCGGATTTAAGTTGACACACATAAATACAAGGAAAAAAACAAAATTAAAAATAAGGTACAATTAATACAAATGCAAAGAAAAAAAAACAATAATTAAAAAAATATATAGTGAAATCGGCCGTTATCGCTGAATGACTGGCAGACATTGACATACATACGTACTTAAGTTGTGTATTTTGTGCAATAAAGTATATCTATCTATCTACTTAAGAACTATAATATATCCAGCCACGTACGCAGGATATATGATAGAGCTTAAGTGTGTTCTCAAACACAAATGCACTCTCTTCTCTTAACCTCATATTCCGAGAGCGCAGCGTCATCATCATCATCATCATCAGCCCATTGAAGTCCCCACTGCTGGGGCACGGGCCTCCCTCAATCACATGAGGGGTAATTGCCATACTCACCACGCTTGGCAGACGGGTTGGCAAGGGTTTTGATATAAATGCAGAGTTTTCCTTCTCTGGGTGCGGATGATCATGCCAGCAGCTTTACCTTAGTCGCCTTTTACGACACCTCGGTAAGAGTGAGGGTGGCCTATTCTACTCTGCCGGGGACCACACGGCTAAATACACACGGCGGGGAGCGCAGCGTACTTGCTGAATTAGTCAGACTCTGCTGCAATAATGAACCATTAAAATGTGTTGCAGTGGTGGTGGCGGGCACGAAGGCGGCGGCGGGGCTGTCGGCCTCCGACATGGCGAAGCGCCTGGCGCTGGAGCGTAGCAAGACGCAGATGCTGAAGAACTTGAACAGGTAGACATTCACACAGGGTATTCAGTGTTGCCATATTATCAATTTGGCCTAGATGTGTAAAAGAAAGGGTAAGGAGGGGAAGGAGACGCCGAGCAGATGCGCGTCTCCCTCCCTCTCCGCGGAGGGAGCCCTCTGGTGCGTGTTACGGGGGCACCAGCACCAGCATTGCACAGGCTCCCTCTGAGAGAAAGATTTGGATTTTATGTTTTAACACTACTCCCACAATATGGGTATCATATAAAAGGGCTTGAGTAGCAGAATATATTAATTGTGAAAAATTTCAAATCCAAGATGGCCGCCGTCAGAAAATGACGAATAACCTATTGGTTGTTCCAACTGCCTCAATATAGGTATCAAATGAAATAGCTTTAGTTGTGTCGGGGGTTTTTTAATTTTCAATTAATATTATTTTCATTACAGATTCGTATCCCGTTACCGTCTCGTAGTGTCGAACCTGCCTCCGTCGTGCGCCGACGCGCGGCTGCGGCGCCTGTGTGCGGCCGCGGCGGGGCGCAGTGCAGAGATCACGGAAGCGCGGGTTATGAGGGATCTCAGGGCTCCGCTGGCCAAGGACGGACAGCACCCGTGAGTAACTAATGTTTTTAATGTGGGAGCTTTTAATAGGCTTGTGTACTAGGTCGGAGATAGGCAGATTTTTTAAAATTTCATTGAGAAAAAACGGTCAAAAGGAGCTATGTACAAAATTTCAGCTTGAAACCGTATATATTATTTTTGTTATGAGCCCTCGAAGGCAAAGATAGGCAAGTAAATTTTTAGTCTTAAATTTACGAAATATTTATATAACAATCGATATATAATTCAATTTATAGCAACTTTTATTAAGAAATCATTTTCATAAACGTACTATTTCTTATAGCTATAGAACAAAGCTATCTCGCGATACGCGAACTAGTGAGAGCTGACGTCACGCCTCGCGTCGCTGTTTGTATGGTGCGTTTTGGGCACGTCTATTTTAAGTGATTTTCAAATTGTCCTATCTCGAAGAGTTTTCAAGCTAACAAATCCATTCTTTCACCGATGTTTTCACTTTTGAGGGGTTCTTATATTACCAAGAAGAGAAAAAAATAGGACACAAGCCTATTCTAGTGATTCGCGAACATTCAAGCATCTATAGATAACTAGCTATCTCCCGCGAGGTGATATAATTATCGATATATTTAAAATTCACCATCATTCAATGAGGATTTTCGCGTGTGAAAAGTCCGCTATATGGCGTACTGTTGGACTGAGGTCCAACATCAACCGCATTGGTTGTTTAGTTTGTCAAATTGACATTTTGACAGATCACGTTTAAAAATACCCAATCACATTGTATAAGGACCTCACTCCTATAGTACTCCATCTAGCGGATTTTTCACACGCGAAAACCCTCATTGCAGTCTATGTGTTGTTCTGATATGTAACCTATATCATTGTGATGTTTCATCGAAATCCCTTCAGTAGTTTTTGTGTAATAATAACATTGTTACATCCTATAAATACATCCTCGCAAACTTTATCTTTTATAATACTAAATTTTGCCTGCGGCTTCGCTAGCGTTTGAAAGAGATAAAAGTAGCCTATGTCACCTCTCCAAGCTCTCAACTATCTCCACTCAAAAAGTCACGATCATTCGTCGCTCAGTTTTGCCGTGAAAGACGGACGAACAGGCAAACACACAATATTGACTGCCTCGATAGTGGGTAGTGGGTCGCACTTTTAAGTGACGGCTGCGCTTGGGGACCCGGGTTTGATACCCGGTTTTTCTGTTAAAAAAATCGCCCGGAATCTGGAAGATGGTGATCATGTACCCCCGTGCCTCGGAAAGCACGTTAAGCCGTCGGTCCTGCGCCCGATTCCTCTGTGGTCGTGTCACACTGGTGTCCGATCGGAATATGAGGGCAAGGGAATAGAGAGTGCATTTGTGTTTGCGCACACACTTATGCGCTATACTATGTCCTGCGTAAATGGCTGATAGATATGAGATTGGTAGCTTTAACCGCAGGCCCTGTTTGCCTAGTGGTTTAAGTACCGGGCCGTGGTGTCGAGGTCCTGGGTTCGATTGCCGGGTCGAGCAAAAAGTATGTTTCGAATTTTACGAACATTGCTCGGGTTTGTGCATCCGCATTAGGCAAGCGTGGTGATTAAGCCTAATCGCATCATGGTAGCGATGACTTGATTTCTATGATGGAAGCCTTTGCCCTGCAGTGGGACAGTATACGTATAGGCTGATACTAATAGGGTTTTCGTCATGTCGGAAACCGACTTCATGTCTACTCTTGGTTGGTGACATAATCTTACATTGCAGGTCCAAAGGCTACGGGTTCGTGATGTTCACGCGGCACGAGGACGCCCTCGCCTGCCTGAGGAAACTGAACAACAATCCAGACATATTTGACAAGAACAATGTAAGTTAACATGACGACCCCATTGAAACAGAGGTAGTGAACGCTGCCTCTGATATTAGGGTTGCGGGTTCGATCCCCGCACAGAGTACAAACATTTGTGTGCATGAACATGTTTGTTTGTATTGGTCTGGGTGTTTGCTATGTATTATAAGTATGTATTTACAAAAGAAAAGTATTATATGTATATATTTGTAATCCCACTGTTGATTCTGATTTCCGTAACACAGGTGCTTGAGCTACCTATTTCGGAGTCAGATCAATGTATGTGATGTTGTGAAATAGTTATTATTTTTATTAAAAAAAAAAACAAGTAAATCATAAATTATTGTATGAAGGGGTCACATACTGCGGCCTGTTCATAATAAAAATATAAGTAAAACCTCTTAAATAACATTATAATACCTGCTAAAAATATTTTTTTTGTAAAAGAAGTAATTAAAATTGCAATTTATCATGCAACTTGTGACACCACTGATGTTGCAGGTATCCATGGGTGGCGGTAATCGCTTACCATCAGTTGATCCGTCGACTCGTCTGTCACCTATATCATAAAAAAAAGAAAAAGATGTTGAAAATAATATGTTATGATGTTTTGACCGTGTGGGAGAGCTAAGCTTCGGCCTGAATGGGCCAGCTCGACCAGACTGATACCACGGCCTCACAGAAAACCGGCGTGAAGCAGCATTGTGCTGTTTCGCTGCGTGAGTGAGGGTACCGGAGGCCCAATCCGGGGGAAAGGGGGGATTTAAGTTTGGCAGCGCACTTGTGACTTCACTGGTGTTGCGGTTGTCCGTGGGCGGCGGCAATCGCTTACCATCAGGTGATCTGTCTGCTCGTTTGCCATCTATCATAAAAAAATAAAGTAACGTTGTCTTGGTTGATTACTTAAATAAAAATCTTATATTACAGAGACCCATCGTCTCCTTCTCAATAGAAGACAGAACGGCACTCAACGCAAGAAAGAAACGTCTAGAAAAGTCCATAGCCAACAATCCGCAAGGAAAGAATTACCAAAATAACGGACAAGGGAAAAATTGGAAAGAGAACAACTGGCAAGGAAGAAATTTCACAAGCATGACCGGCAAAAATAATGAAAATAACGAAGCATTCAAAAATAGAAAACGGAAGAGTCAAGCAGCCCCTGACGAGAGTCACATGAAGAAGAGAAGATTTGATAAGAAGGGACAAACGGAAAAGATACAGAATGATAATAATACTGGCAAATTCGTAAGAAGACCAAGGGAAAATGATGATTTAGGGGAGTACACAGGGTTGACGGCTAAGGAAGGCGCGCAGCACAAGATGAGAAGTAACCATAAACTTAAGACGCAAGCGGACATCCATAGACAACAGGTTAAGATGGAGAAGAAGAAGAGTCAGAGATCTAAAAGACTCAAGATGGCGGCGAAGGAGAGGGTCAAGCAGCCGAAACAGAAGATCAACAAAGCACCTGGAAAGAAAAATAAAAGGAAAAAGTTTAAGTCAAACGATATTAGGGATATTCTGAAGTAAATGTTATAAATATATTGTTATTGTTGTATAATAAACCTTATTTAAAAAAGATTTAGTGTGTTTTTTTTTGCGTCAGCTTCTGAGGGACATTTTATATTGCGACTTTTTGCGAAAGCGAATCAGCCGCAATGTGGTTACGGTACAGTCCTAACTAGTCCACTCAGTATTAGACTAGTCAACGAATAAGTTGTGGATGGAAAAGTCGAAAGCAGAAACTTTGACTTAGGAACTTTGTTAGGACTAGTTAGGAGATAAACATACTGAAAGTCGTTGACAAGGTATGAGCTTCTAAAACTGATTTTCAAAAATGTGTTCTATACTCTTTTCTGGCATATATTTGTTCTCAGCTGCGACTGTAGATTTCAAACACACTTTTAGAAGCTCATAGCTTGGCAATGATAGAAGATAGATACAAAATGCAATAGACAAAGTTGTAGAGAATTTAATTGGCTTTTATTATGCAGTACAATAACATTTCCTACGAAGCACCGTTTTCGAGAAGTAGAAGACCAAAGGAGCCGTGTGGTCCCGGCAGAGTAGAATAGGCCACCCTCACTCTTACCGAGGTGTCGTAAAAGGCGACTAAGGTAAAGCTGCTGGCATGATCGTCAGCACCCAGAGAAGGAAAACTGCATTTATATCAAAACCCGCACTAACCCGTCTGCCAAGCGTGGTGAGTATGGGAATTACCCCTCGTGATTGAGGGAGGCCCGTACCCCAGTCCAGTGGGGACTTAAAGGAGCTAATGATGATGAAAAAAACCAAAAATCGGGACCTTCTTTATGCCGTCCCCCCTCGGGCTCACCTCAGAGGGGTAAGGACTTTCAGTATGTTTATCTCCTAACTAGTCCAAAGTTCCTAAGTCAAAATTTCTGCTTTTCACTTTTCCGTCCAGACTCCCCAATGAATGCTTACATTCATTGACCAAACTATATCTGTAGGTGAATAGGACGGTTAAAACGTTTCGTATCATGCTTCCAACTTTCTACAAATAAGAATATCAAGCTGTAAAAATCATTAACTTTTAAGTGTTCTCATTCTCGATTCTTAAAAATATCGATTATATGTTTAAAAGGAGCGTCTCACTTTTAATGTCAAAATAGAACTGATTCGCCTTTAGATACTGAATGGACTAGAACATCTACACGTGGTTAAAGGCAGCGATACAGTCGGGGGAGAGCCAAACGCAGGCTAGTATCACTACTAATGTCGCAATTTATGATGTCCCTTTGGATCATACCTGACCTAGAGAAGAGATGAATAGACATTCGTAAATATAACAGCTTATTTAAAGAAAACTCATAAAAAGTAAGTACAACTTTATTTAAACAAAAAATAATATTATACGAACAAATTATGGCCGTTCAAAAAGTAATAAAAATGCAAAAAACTACTCCAAAATAAACCTTAAGTAAGTGTATCCCTATATTTATAAAATTTAATTATGTTTCAAATTGTTTGAAAAAGTATAGCTACTATACACCTCTTTGTTAAATATGTACATTACTCTGAAAGAGCACTGCAGCAGGGTTTTATACTTCGAGCAGTTAGTATTTTGTCTCAAGTTGTGGACCGAGACGAAACTAGCGCAACCACTTGATTTATATTGATTGGGACATTTTTTAAAAGTGTTCAATGAATACTTAAAGGAAAGTATTAACAAATATTTGCAACCCACTTTCAGTAATGAAAGTTATTGTTACTTGTAGGAAGTAATTATTACTCAAGTTCGTCTCAAAAAAATGCTAATACTTTCCTTAAAAAAAAAAATGCCCTGGTGGTCTAGTGGGTTAAGTACCGGGCCGTGATCTCGGGGTCCTGGGTTCGATTCCCGGGTCGAGCGAAAAGTATGTTTCGAATTTTTCGAACATAGCTCGGGTTTGTGATCACCAATCCGCATTTGGCAAGCGTGGTGATTAAGCCTAATCCCATCATAGTAGAGATAACTTGATTTCTATGATGGAGGCCTTTGCCCTGCAGTGGGACAGTTTATAGGCTGATACTTTACTTTTTTTACTTTCCTTAAAGTATTCATTGCCTACTTTTTAAAAAATGTCTCTTATTCGCCACAATCAATATAAATCATATAGTCGTGGCGTCGCCTAAATAAATTGAACATCAGAGGCCATACTTGATTTAAGACACTGGTCTGACACACATTCGTGTATCAACTGTGGAGCCTGGCGCGCAATTTCTCCGGGTGGCTGAGCACGCCGTTCGCTTGCAGGTGGTCGTGCAGCAGCCGCAGGTACTGCTGCGAGTGCCTGCTGTAGTGCAGCACGTGGGGAGACCGCTCCCAGCAGTGCCAGGTGCACTGTGGAATAAATATTATACTTCATCACATACATCATTACAATTAAAAAATGTTAAGTAAAATAATAATAATTTAATAAAAATAATATAATTTTACCTTAAAAAAAAAGGTTAAATTGGTTGAATTTTTTAAATTTAATTTAACTAAATTGTAATAAAATAGAATTAAGATTAAAACTAAAATTAAAATCAAATATCTATCTACATTGTATCTATAGTCACTAAGAAATTGTATGCTTTATTATGTCAATAAATTCATTCATTCATTCATTCATTCATTCATACATTCATACATTATCGCATCTTTCTGCCACTCGCATGGCACACGCGCTCGACTCATAACAACCATGCACGCAGCTTACACTCACACACACAGCTAGCCTCGCGCCGCTTACGCACTACCACTCAGCTTCGCTCGCACTTACACACACAGCCACGCGTCGCTTACGCACCACCACACAGCTTCGCTCGCGCATGCGTGTATGTACTCGTCGGCTTAAGTTTGCTAATTTAAAATACTATGGATACCCACCCATTTAACTTTTTGTTAAAACATTATTGTGATATCGAATTTTGTTTTTTTGTAACTACAATACACAATTGATAACTTAGCTATAGGAAGAGCGGGGCCGCCTGACACAAGTATCTGCGCATACTTAATAGGTGGTCCCAATCACTCGCAGCAAAATGTGTAAATTGTGATTGTAAATAAAGATTTTTTCATTTTCATTTTTTTTTTCATCATTCAGCACTTGTGTCGTGGGTATCAAAATCAACAGAGGTTTAATTAGTTTAAACTTTAGAGCCACAGCTCACAGGCCAGTTGGCCGTCCAAACGGCTGGAAAGATGAGGTTCGAAAAGATTTTGCGTGGACCACTGGTCATGACTACTCTACCTTCATGCCCGACTTGACCCAGCTGTCGCGGACTCGCCCGTTGCTGCGCTCTGCGCCTTCAGGATTGGTCTTGGATAGGAGGAAGAGTTTCCATAAGCTACTGTAGCCTCTATTGGTAAGCAATTGAGTCTAATCTACCTTCATGCCCAGCTTGACCCAGCAGTCGTGGACTCCCCGGTTGCTGCTCTCCGCGCTTCAGGATCTTGGACAGCATGAAGAGTTTCCACTAGCTTCTGTAGCCTCTAATGGGAGGCGATTGAGTCTAATCTACCTTCATGCCCAGCTTGACCCAGCAGTCGTGGACTCCCCAGTTGCTGGGCTCTGCACTGGAGGATCTTGGACTGCATGAAGAGTTTCCGCTAGTTACTGTAGCCTCTAATGGTAGGCAATTGAGTCTAATCTACCTTCATGCCCAGCTTGACCCAGCAGTCGTGGACTCCCCGGTTGCTGGGCTCTGCACTGGAGTATCTTGGACTGCATGAAGAGTTTCCGCTAGTTACTGTAGCCTCTAATGGTAGGCAATTGAGTCTAATCTACCTTCATGCCCAGCTTGACCCAGCAGTCGTGGACTCCCCAGTTGCTGGGCTCTGCACTGGAGGATCTTGGACTGCATGAAGAGTTTCCGCTAGTTACTGTAGCCTCTAATGGTAGGCAATTGAGTCTAATCTACCTTCATGCCCAGCTTCACCCAGCAGTCGTGGACTCCCCGGTTGCTGGGCTCTGCACTGGAGTATCTTGGACTGCATGAAGAGTTTCCGCTAGTTACTGTAGCCTCTAATGGTAGGCAATTGAGTCTAATCTACCTTCATGCCCAGCTTGACCCAGCAGTCGTGGACTCCCCAGTTGCTGGGCTCAGCACTGGAGGATTTTGGACTGCATGAAGAGTTTCCGCTAGCTACTGTAGCCTCTAATGGGAGGCGATTGAGTCTAATCTACCTTCATGCCCAGCTTGACCCAGCAGTCGTGGACTCTTCAGTTTTTGCGCTCCTCGCCTACAGGGGCAGTCTTGGACAGGAGGAAAAGTTTTTATAGACTCTACTAGTGGTAGGGAATAGCATAGACATGCACCTTAAACAGACTGTGCCTTTTCATAGAAAGTAATACTTGAAAAACTGCGCGAAGCCGTTAGTACTGAGGTGACGTGCTGGGCGACGTTCTTTCTCTATCGCACCCGTATAGAATCTGCGTCAGGTCCGATTGGATCTCTTTCACACTGACGTTTTTTTCCGAAAATGGCACATTCTGCTACCTTCTATTTCCATGATAGAGTCTAATCTACCTTCATGCCCAGCTTGACCCAGCAGTCATGGACTCCCCGGTTGCTTCGCTCAGCGCCCACAGGGTCGGACCTGGACAGCAGGAACAGCGCGGGCGCGCGGCACGGCGTCGCGTGGAACAGCTCCGACGCACGCAAGTAGTGCTTCGTCGCGGACTCGTGGAATTTCTTCAGGTGATATCTGGAAATCGTTTAAGGATTTTAAATTATTGATAACTTTGTTGGGCACAATACGAAAATAATATAGTGAAAATGGCATCTCGTGCACTTGGTTTCGTCTTCAGAATGTCATCGGAATTTGCATGTATTAAAACATTTAAAATCTTGTACTGTTCATACGTACGTAATCATCTGGAGTATGCTTCGCAGGTATGGAATCCACGGTATAAAATCTATGTGTCTAGAATCGAACCCATCCAAAGAAGATTTCTAAAATATCTACAATACAGAACGAAGTTATTTTTACCAACTTATAATCAACGATGTCATAAATTCCATTTTCTTCCACTTTGTAAACGGAGATACACCGCTGACTTGACGTATCTTATAAACATCGGGCACTGTTGACTGTCCGGAGCTCCTGCATTTGCGCACTAACGTGGCCGCACTGAGTAAGCCAGACACCCTTCACGTCCCTTTTGCCAAGACCATAGGCAGAACTCTTTTCTGATTAGAGCAAGCAAATCGTTTAACTCTTTAGTCAAGGTTAACAATGATATGGACTTGTTTAACACCGCAGCGGGCAAGCTCATGCGCTTGCTTTGTGACAATTTTCATTTGTAATAATTAATATTATATGTTCCTTTAAGGCTAATTATTCCAGGCTAAAGTCCTTTGTTTTTTTTTATTTATCTATAGGTTTATTGCGTCGTCTACTGTTACTGTTTTCATACCTACTCCTTAGCTATTTGTGGAAACTTTTAATTGGCCATCATGTTACTACATGAAGTAATATATCTGCATGTTTGAAAGTCAAGTAACAATTTTATATACCTACCTAGCTGTAAGTTTTCCTTAACTGTAGAAAAAAAAACTTACCTAATTGGTAACTTAACCTAGACATAAATGATAAAAGAAAAGTAGAACAACTTTATCCCTGTATGTTCCAAATGGTGCCAAACAGGTGAGACAAAAACGTCAATTCTGCCAAGTAAAAAGGGTCATTTTCTTGAGTTTTTTTTGCATCACAAATACAATAATACCTGATCTCTATTTAATATAAACCTTCAAATAGGTATAGTTTTAAATCAAAATAAAATTATAGACTTTTTGCTTTTTAAAGGAGTTATATCATCTTATTGTGTCTATAAAAAAATGGCATTTTCATAGGTATAAAAGACCAATTGAATTTTGTATTATAGAGTTTATTTTTAAACATTTTGTGTAATTAGTTACTGTTATCCTTATTTATTCGTTCTTTTTGTTTTAATTTTTAACCGACTTCATTTGTTGTCCTTTGTTATTATGTCACATTCTATGTTAGTATGTCATATTACAATCGAATTTGTCACTCTAGGTCTAAACGTGGTCCAAACTGAAAACCAGCGCTTGAATTGGACCTAGTTGACTACTTCACTTTGTTCCCTTATTTCCATAGTTTATTTCTTCTTTGGTCATAGTTTATATACTATTGATAGATACAACCTGTGCGGATAAAGAATGGGATCAGAAATGGCGGCCAATCTATCCACTTCTCGCTCGCACACTATTTTCGTCTATACTCGCACTCGTGGGGTGCGATGTAGATACACTTTATTGCACAAAATTTACAGATCTTAGTCTATGTTATTATACTAAAACAATGTAGGCGGTCTTATCGTTAATAGCGATATCTATATTATCTTATTTGTTTTTGTTTGACTGTCTCTTCCCTATATATGTATTACTCTGCAATCTCTGTTTAATGTTGGCTGTGTCCTATCCCTGTAAATCTTGTATGTGCTCAATAACTGTTTACTTACCTACTTACTTATTATTTCTAGTCCTTTTTCAATGCAAACTCACTTGGTATAAGTTCTCAAAGCGTTCTGTAAGAACATGTTCTTGGGGAAGACTGCTGACGGGAAACCGACTGGGATCTCCGTGATGTCAGCGGCCGAGTCCCACACCTGCGCCAGTATGCGGTCCAACACTGGTTGGTATCTGTGATTGAGACGGCAAAAGATTTTTTTATTTAAAGCGAGACTAGGTGGCAGATGAGAAGACGTATCGCGTAATGGTAAGAGGATCACTGCGACCATTTTGATCTATTGTGATCGCCACTTTCATTTCAGTTCCAAACCCTATCTACTTTTCAGAAAGTGTTTTTTTAGCTTGCGTCGTCCTCTCTGCTGGGCAAAGGCCTCCCCTAAAAGCCGCCATTGGATTCAATTGTAGCGATGGTTTCTCAATTGCCCGAGAAGTGGTCAAAATCATCACACCATCTCTTTTTCGGCCTGCCTTTTAATCGATGTCCTGCTGGCTGTAATGTGTAGTGTGTGTAGTCAGAAAATGTATAAATTATTTTAGATCTGTACATACTCACTTCTGTTTGTCGTTCATCGCGTAGACCAGCCCCTCGGCCCACACGTACGCGCCTACCGAGAACCCGTGCAGCACTAGCGGTGAGTGCCCGTTCTCTGATAGAAACTTCATTATATCGGCGCCTATTATCTGAAATAATAACAATTGCATATTTTATTTTATCAGGAGGATTTTACATACTGTTATGTACGGTCAGCATCAAAAGCAGCTTAACACTTTAGTACTATATCGTTTCGTCATTTTTAAGTATCCCTTAGAAACTGACTATAATAGGCAGAACAGTTACTTTGACATGGTACTAAAGCTACTTTCGATGCTGACCGTACAATCAGCGTCATGTAAAGTATCAGCCTATATACTCACTGCAGGGAAAAGGCCTCCATCATAGAAATCAAGTAATCACTACTATTATGAATAAGGCTTAATCACCACGCTTGCCAAATGCGAATTGGTGATCACAATCCCCAGATATGTTTGAAAAAATCAAAACATACCTTTGCTGGACCCGGGGATCGATCTCAGAACTCCGAGATTACGGCCTGGTACTAGACCAAACGGGGCGATATGTAGCTTAGTATAAATGTTCTAAAGAAATTCTGTGCTTGTGTTGCACCAAGCTAACTAAGAATATATCTATAGTATATTCCAAAAGTGTATAAAATCGTTGAAAAAAATATTTATACTAAACTGGCGTAAATACTGATATCCTAAGCATGTAGCCTAAACACTTGACTTAGTAGCCTATATAGACTGCAGCCTACTGACCTGCGATCCTTTAACGGGCAACATGAGCTGCTAGGGCATACAGGACACGGAGACCACGTCGAAGGCTTGTTCCAGATGCAGTGATGCGTACGACTTCATCTGTAGCCTTAGTATGTAGCCTTGCCCAGGTAGTCTAAACCTTGACTATGTAGCCTGTAGCCTACTGACCTGCGATCCTTTGACGGGCCATGAGCTGCCAGGGCGTACAGGACACGGAGACCACGTCGAAGGCTTGTTCCAGATGCAGTGAAGCGTACGACTTCATCTGTAGCCTTAGTATGTAGCCTTGCCCAGGTAGTCTAAACCTTGACTATGTAGCCTGTAGCCTACTGACCTGCGATTCTTTGACGGGCCATGAGCAGCCAGGGCGTACAAGACACGGAGACCACGTCAAAGCCTTGTTCCAGGTGCAGTGAAGCGAACGTTATCAATTGTAGCCTAAGTATGTAGCCTGTAGCCTACCAACCTGCGATCCTTTGACAGGCCACATGAGTTGCCAGGGCGTGCAAGACACGGAGACCACGTCAAAGCCTTGTTCCAGGTGCAGTGAAGCGAACGTTATCAATTGTAGCCTAAGTATGTAGCCTGTAGCCTACCAACCTGCGATCCTTTGACAGGCCACATGAGTTGCCAGGGCGTGCAAGACACGGAGACCACGTCAAAGCCTTGTTCCAGGTGCAGTGAAGCGAACGTTATCAATTGTAGCCTAAGTATGTAGCCTGTAGCCTACCAACCTGCGATCCTTTGACAGGCCACATGAGTTGCCAGGGCGTGCAGGACACGGAGACCACGTCAAAGCCTTGTTCCAGGTACAGTGAAGCGTATTTCATCACGTGCTGCGGTTTCGCCAGCATCCAGTTCATGATGATGCAGAGAGGTTTGTCCACTCGTTTGTCTAACCTGCAAGAAGAGAAGCAGAGCTTAAATTATGATCCATCATCATAATTAGCCTCTACTTTGATCTCACTGTAGGGTTTAGGCCTTCTCCAGTGCACCTCGATTCACATAGATCAGGGGCGTAGCTACCGCCGCCGCCCCGGGGACAGGGGTCCTTAACCTAAGCTCGTGCTTCCCGGGAACGTCAAGTCACAAGTGCCCTCCCAACCTATAAATTTCCCTTCCCCCCCGGATTGGGCATCTGGTAAGGATACCTGCGCCGTTGCTCGCTGAGTCACAGTTAGTGAGGGCACTCAATCAGGGAAACAGCGCTGCTTCCGCCGGTTTCCTATTAGCCCGTGGTATCACTCGAGTGATCTTTTTTTTAATGTGATATGTGGCAGACGAGCAGACGGATCACCTGATGGTAAGGGATTGCTTCCTATGCCGAAACGTGACATTCCCATTATCTGGCTATTTATCCGTTTCATGAAGAATAGGCCATTTTATTATAATAATCATCAATCTCTTACTTCATAGTGTTAGGTTCCAGCTTGAGCGTGATCTTCTCATTGCTGATGTACTGGAAGTTGTCGGTGATGGGCTGCGAGTGCACGCGGCGCCGCTGCGTGTACGCAGAGGCCAGCGCCAGGTCTGTGCTGAGCCACGCCTGGAAGGTAACGACGGGGTTGAAATCTTTGCTCTCATATTAATATCCTCATACCGATCACGGCTACGGCGGCCAATCTCAACGATTGGCCACGTACTCAGCATATATTATAGTGCTTAAGTGTGTGCGCAAACACAAGTGCACTCTCTATTCCCTTACCCTCATATCCCGATGGGACACTACTGTGACAAGACTGGAGCGGGATCGAGCGCAGGACCAGGCATGAAGTACAAAACCGCCAACTTCCAGACTCCGGGCTGCCACTAAGAATTTACTACCGAAAACTTAGGTTAGGTTAGGTGGCGCGACCCGGGGATTCAACCCTATAATAATTACTTATATAGGAGCAAAGTTATGATTTAAATTTATTATGAATGTACCTACTTACATACATTTTTTGTTTTAAAATCAATAAAACTTTGACGTACAAAATACATTATGTATGTTTTATTTATTCCTGCAAAGTTGAAAGGTTCTGTTGGTGAAATTTTTCATTTCTGCCGTATGTGGAACGTTCTGTCCACAGAGTTCTGACGACGAAACGTCCATCGGCGAAAGGGGCTGTCGGCGAAAATTTCTTAAGCGAAACTTCCTGTCGGCGATCTGTTCTGTGGAGAAACGGCTGTCGGTGAACGGTGGCGGAATCAATCGGTAGCGAGAGTGTGTGTGGGGTGCGGGAGGGCTGCAGAAGGATACAGAAACAGGAAAGGATACGTTCTTAAACTTCATTCTGAGCCGATTCTGTGACCGCGTTCACTAGATTTAAACTTTGGCGCTAACACTTGTAAAGGGTTGCGAAGGTCAGACGGCAGTCGCTTCATTGTAATTACCTGACTCCCCAAATCCTTAAACATGGTTTAAGCGTACCCCGGGCTCCAGAGCGACACCTTAGGACGCAACCGGGAACTACACGCTAAGATAAGGGAAGTTCATCAACCAACATTGTTTTATGTGATAGGTGGCAGACGAGCAGACGGATCACCTGATGGCGATTGCCGCCATCCATGAATATCTGCAACACCAGTTTAGTCACAAGTGCGCTGCCAACCTCTCCTTCCGGATCGGGCCTCCGGTACCCTCACGCAGCGAAACATCTACTCTGATCTCGCAGAACTTCATAGGGAGTGGCGATCACTACCATCAGATGTGTTGGTTGCTCGTTTGCCACCTCTACTAGCATAAGCACGTACCCCATATCCTTTGGCTATGCTGGCCAACATCGGCCGTAGTGCGCTCATGTCGAAACTCCTGTTAGTCCTGAAACATAATTACATGCTCGGTACTTAACTATGCAGATAACTCGTCCGGTCAACAATTAGAATTGAATGGTTCGTTCATGAGATGACCTATTGAAAATAGCTCTTGTTGATTCTGAATAGATGGGTACAGACAGCTACACGTTGGGTCTATAATCTTTCAAATTTCCTTGGACCTAATGTAATTGGCATTAAGTTGAGCATCGGTTGCAGGTAGGGGTTAAGGACTTTTTGCTCCCTTATATCCGCCATTATGTTTTTTTCACAAAATAGCGGCCAAGGATAAAATCTTTAAAATTAATCATATCAAAACACATCGTAAAATGTCCTTTATTAAAACTTTAGATAGCGTCAAGTATGCTCTGCAAGATGTACATAATGTTAAAAATATTATTTGTTTAAGATCATACAAACGTACAACCTGTGCGGATAAAGAATGGGATCAGAAATTGCGACGCATCTATTCACTTCTCGCTCGCACACCCACGAGTGCGAGTATAGACGTAAATAGTGTGCGACCGAGAAGTGAATAGATGCGCCGCCATTTCTGATCCCATTCTTTATCCGCACAGGTTGTATGTACATGAGAAAATAAATACATTTTGACTAGACTTATATTTATTTTTATCTATGTACTTGTGAACATAAATTGTTCCTATACATATAAGTATAAAAATTACGTAATGCTCAACAATAGGTAGGTAATAAATATATCAGCCTTAGAATAATAACCTATTCTAAGATATCAGCGTTGTAATAAAATACCTATCGATTACCTCAACGAACCGTAAGTTACTATTTTTTTTTATTATATTTTTTTATGTGACAGGTGGCAGACAGACGTTATTTTAAGTTAATTTTAAGACACATTTTGTAATTTTTTTTTGGAAATTATCGATTGTTAATTACGACTTAATTAAGAATTTTTATTATTTTTAAAATTTTAATGTTTTTTGTATAATTTTAATTAAAAAAAAGATTACAATTAGTTGTTTTTTGATACTTATTTTTGTACTTTTCTAATGATACCTAACACTATCATCTACATAAGGTTTAGGAATTTTCGAATAAGATTTTTAAATGGTGCGATTTTTTTGACGCCGAGTGTATATTGGCTTTTATCTTACTCTATGGTGGCAGACGAGTAGACGGATCACCAGATGGACACCGGTGGTAACCCCCTGTAAACACCCCCCTCCATTCCCCCGGATTGGGCCTCCGGTACCCTCACTCACGCAGCGAAACACAGCGCAGCGTTGCTTCTCGCCGGTTTTCTGTGAGGCCGTGGTATCACACCGAAGCGTGACTCTCCCAGGTACAGTAGGTACGCTAGGTAGTTTTATAGTTGCAGTAACAGTTAGGTACAGTTTTATGCTTTACCTACAAGTCGATTGTGATAAGATGTACCTAATCAAGTTTTAATATGAGTAAAATAGACTGTCCAGAGCTTCTTGAACTTATAGGGCTGCGCACTAACTCGAAGTCTTTCAGAAACCCCAGCTTGCTCTTTTTACCGCACGCAAATACTAATTATAGGCGGAACGCATTTTCCATTAGAACATGTCAACTATTTAGTAATTTGGCAAAAGTAAATGTCGACATTGACTTGTTCAACACTTCAGTTTCGAAATTGAAACGTGTACTGAATGATAACTTTTTCTCAAATATTATTTAATTTCTTTTTTTCCTGATAATGTCAGATGACTTGATCAATTTCAATGTTTCTTCTTCTGGGAGTGGCAAATACGTTGTTCGTTTTGTTTGTAATTTAGTAACTTTTTGTTTTTTTCTTTCTTGACATTAGGTACCCACTTGCATTTCTGTTAAACAACCTAGTGATTATCAGTGGAAACTTGTAATTGGGCCTCAATGTTTTTTTTCTGTGACTGTATCCCTAAATCTAGCTGTAAGTTTTCCAAAAACTTGTAAAATAAAATAAAAAAAACTACCTACTAGGCAAGTATCAAGAAAGTAAGCAGGAGAACCTAAAATAGGTATAATATTGAAATTGAAAAAGACCTGGAACTTAATTAACACACTAGCTACCAATAAAATCAAAACCACCTGTGATCCTCCCAAACTTATGTTAGACTCTGTAAATGTTACTGAGGACGGCGCAAAAATATGCGAAATTTTTAATAAATTCTTTTCGTCTGTAGGCATTCAATTATCACAACAAATAAAAAATATACACCAAAATACTAATAAAAGACACATATTAACTTACGATAAGAATCCACCTACACACAAATTAACAGAAATAACGCCATGTTCCGTAGACGAAATTAAAAACATAATACAACAGCTGAACGCATACACAAGTACTGGTATTGATGAAATAAGCACTAAAGCCATTAAATGCATCTCGGACCTGATTGTTCCAAATCTGATGCTTTCCATGAATAAGTGTTTTTCAGCAGGCTGCTTCCCCGATAGTCTAAAGATATCGCGAGTGACACCAATTTACAAATCGGGTAAGAAAACAGACCCCAGCAACTATCGGCCAATCTCAATCTTGCCCGTATTGTCCAAGATTTTTGAGAAGATTTTGTACAGACGAATACATGATCACCTAGTCAACATACAATTCCTCACTTGTAGTCAACTCTCGGCTACAATAGACCTCATAACAAAAATTAAAACGAGTATTGACCAACATAACCTAAGTTTGGGAATATTCATAGACCTAAAAAAGGCATTTGATACTATAAGCCACAAAATACTACTAGAGAAACTAGAAGACTTGGGCATAACAGGTAATGCTCTCAAAATTATCCAATCTTATTTAGAAAACAGGTACCAATACGTTGAGATCGGAGAATATTGCAGTACATCGCAACAAATAAAATGTGGAATACCACAGGGATCAATTCTAGGACCTTTGTTATTTCTGATATACGTAAACAATGTTACTACAATAGGACTTAAAGGACAAATTACTATGTACGCCGATGATACCTGCCTCTTTTATTTTGGTAAAAATCTTCTTGATCTGGTTGAAGAAGCGCAAGCTGATTTGAAATTGTATAGTGACTGGTGTCAAAATAATCTTCTTACCGTTAATACAAAAAAAACTACTTACATGATTTTCACTGCAAAAAATAAGAAGATCCCACAACACAATCCATTAACACTAAACAATGAAGTGATCCGCCGCTCCAATAAGGAAAAATACTTAGGTCTGGAATTAGATGACAAGCTAACCTGGAAATTTCACATCGACAAAAACTAGATCTTAGCTAATTTCCCTTAATTCTGCCTTACATAAAGTCGTGGGATGTATCCCAAATAAGGTCCGCATGACTATATATAACTCACTAGTAAAGTCTCATTTGAATTATCTTATCGAGGTATGGGGATGTGCCGCCCCGTCTAATATTAAATGCCTGCAAACGTCACAGAATAAAATTATCAAAACATTATTTAAATACAACCGCTTATTCGATACGAAATTATTATATAAAAAAACAAATCTTTACAACCTTAAACAAATCTACACATACACTACTTGCATCCTAATCAGAAAAATCCTAACAGATAAGATACACTCACAAATAACTTTCACAAAACGGACCTATAAGCACAATTTGAGAAACATAAATAAAATTAGTCTAACTACGCCAAGAATCAGTCACGGGAAAAAAAATATATTGTTTGAGGGAGCACAGATGTATAATAATCTTCCAAATGATGTAAAAGATTGCGAATCTTTTGGCATTTTTAAGTCGAAATTGAAGAAATACGTCACTGATAAAATATTCTAGTGAAAGTGTGATATGTCAGACATCAATAACTTACTTCAATTAATATAGTTATTTTTAAGCTCATTGTAAGTGAACTATGTTCTTTTATGAGATAATAAAAATCTTTAAACCGAAATAAGATACCCTCCCATGTATCTCAGAAGAAAGTTTTGAATAGTACTGAGTAACACGATACTAGGAGCTTTTATTCACATAATTCGATTGCCGGTTTATCTCATCGTAAGGACCCGGGTTCGATTCTCAGTAAATCACAAAATTAACTATAAATGTAGATAAGTACAAAGTTTACAACTAGTAATATATACAGAACAGTACTTACACAACAATCCACAGAATAGTGATGAAGGCAGCATTTTAAACTAAATTAACCAAACAATACCGTATGTAAATTCACTGAATTTATGCATAATTGAATTGTTTTTTGTCACTCATTCACTTTGGTACCAATCCGTTCACTTACGAACATACGAATTAAAAAATTCAATACGACAACTAAGTAAAAAGTAAACACAAAATAGTTCGCAAAAACGTGCGTTCTCATTGGAAGCCGAAAATAAACTGTGTTGGTCGGGAAATGAGTCTTGCGCCCACGACAAGCGAGTAAGCAAGAACGTAGGGTCGGCGGGTCATTCACCTCTGGTTGAGTTATAATGTAATCAATACGCCGGCCGGCGTCGACTTCGGCCGGTTTATATCAATATTGTTTAATATTTTAATAGAACATACACATCTTTTAATCTTGAGCTACTAACGTTCCAATGAAAAAAAAAAGAATTAGGTACATAACTACTATGTATTGTTATTATAACTTATCTACTATAAATCGCGGACTTAAGTTATTACCTAACTGAAGCTCAAGCCGTCCCGTTGCAATACACAATTGTACGGGCGGGAAGCGATGGTTGTAAGGCACCGCGTCCCGGCGAACAGAATATAAGGAAAGGAAGGGAACCTAACTCTCTAGTGAGCCTAGAGCACTTTGTCTAAGACACTAAGTCCCTAGAGCCCTAGCCCTGCCTATCCTGGGAATAAATACATAAATAGATAAGGTGATGGGAGCTTGCTCCCGGGTCGCCCAGGGTAGCAAGCGGGAAGAGTCAGGACGGTAGGTAGGAGGGGGACCGCTGCCAGTCGAGCAGGCTCACTCGACTGATCATAGTGGACGGCTAAAGGTGTCTTGGCCGCAGCGGGAGAAATGAGACCCAACACAGACGGTTGAAATCTTTTTATTGTTAGTAGTTTAGTTGTTTATATACAATGTTTATCTTTATTGTCACATTCAAAGGTATTTGCTAGTGTGCCGTCGGTGTAGAGTGCCGACGGTGCACGTAGACGGTCCATCGGTCAGGCGCGCTGCATGTAGGTCGTTGCTGACCTGGTCTGTGCGACGTAGCTCGTACAACAATGTTAAAAGCGGTGGACATGACTCCGGAACTTTTCTTAGACCACGTTTTTATTTGCTTAAAATTATGCTATTTGAGTATCGAGTACTTTTTAAATATGAGTAGCAAGTAAATACGGTTAGCAAACGTAGCGGTATTCCAGTTAGCCGGCAAAATCGCTTGCACTGCACTATGCGTGAGCGCAGAGATTGGCTTCACCCACCCCGCATGCGTGTGCATGCGATTATCGCCTAACGCCTAGAGTTGGTACGTCTGAAAATTCGTCGACTGTAAATAATAAGGCCTGAGGAGCAAATCTGAACTATAAAACAAATGATAAATAATTTTCCTTTATTTTGAGGCTAAACCAATCAAATGTATTGAATAATAATGTAACAACTAAACTTTTACAAGTATAAAATACAGCATTGCACCATGTTGTTTACTGCGTAAACAGCAAATGGTGCAAGAAATAAAAGAGCAATATTATACAGTAACAATAACAATAATAACTTAGTAATTAAGTAATGTAATAGCATGTAAGCATGAAACCAAAAAAAAAAAAAACATTCTAACAATAATTAAAGCAAAACATGTTATAGTAACATAACAAAAAAAAATCATAATAAAAAAAAAAAAAATTTAAACATAGATTAGCATTAAGACTGTCTTAGAAATTTAAGGAACTTTTAGACACAAAATCCAAATTTTGTTACGCGGAGCACTGTAACTATTTAACACGATAAAAAACTAACACAAAAAAGGCGCAGACCAAGAGTAAGCGGAAATTTTTTTTTCATAAAAAATTATGAAATACAGCTGTTTCGTTTGGGGTGAAGGGATGTCGACAGTCGTACCATTCAGTGAACTTCATTCTATTCCTATTGTGATACAACCCCAGATGTGTAATGTTGTACACTCGCGTAATTTACTCTATTCCATTGCTTTAAGTGGTCGTGAAGGCTAAAGCGGCCGGTCGCGCCGAATGAGGTCATATGAGCCTGAATAGAAGGAAGGAATTTGCACTCTCAATTTTTTGATCTAATTTCGAATGCACGCTAAGTCGATTGTTGCGAATAGGAGACATTTTTTAAATAGCAACCAATACTTTAACGAAAGTATTTTTTTTGTGACCCAGCTATGTAATAATTTCTTCCTATAAGTAAGTCTGAAGGACCGGGACCGCATCAGAAATGATGTAATCCGACAGAGAACCAGAGTCACCGACATAGCCCATCGAATTAGCAAACTGAAGTGGCAGTGGGCTGGTCATATTAGCCGCAGAACTGACAGCCGTTGAAGCCGTAAAGTCCTTTAGTGGAGACCACGACTCGGTAGGCGTAGTGTAGGACGCCCTGCGACAAGATGGGATGATGACATTCGAAGGCTGGCTGGTGTGGGCTGGATGAGAGTGGCCGAAAATCGGGAGCAGTGGCGTGCATTAGGGGAGACCTATGTCCAGCAGTGGACGAGTGTGGGTTGCTGATGATGATGATAAGTAACAATAATCCTTTTAGCAACTATGGAGATTATTGTTACTTGTAGGTAGGTGCTATTTATAACATTAGTTCATCTCAAAATATGTTGTCTCACTTTTTAATAAAATGTCTCTTATTCGCCATGATCAATGTAAATTACTTGGCAATCACAATATAAATCGTCGCGGTGGAAAAGATCGTGTGTGAACACTGAAACTACTATTTCGCGTATGCCTTGTACAACCTGTGCGGATAAAGAATGGGATCAGAAATGGCGGCGCATCTATTTAATTCTCGCTCGCACACATATTTACTCGCACTCGTGGGGTGCGAGTATAGACGCAAATAGTGTGCGAGCGAGAAGTGAATAGATGCGCCGCCATTTCTGATCCCATTCTTTATCCGCACGGGTTGTATGGTGTCTTAATGATAAAATTGCTATTTCGGTGCAGTACGTACAGCTACGTACGTACTCTGGCTAGGTGGGGGGACGATCTGCGCAGGATGGCTGGCAAGAGCTGGATGCGAGAAGCCATGGATAGATCACAGTGGCGAACAATTGGAGAGGCCTACGTCCAGCAGTGGACTGCGATAGGCTGATGATGATGATGATCACGTACAGATGCATTTTGTATGGTGTTATCTTAGTATATTATTTCAATTTTAATTAACAGGGTTGGTAATCATCTCATCATGTACGTGTAGGATTGATTTGGTACTTATAAAATTGTGTTTAGTTCAACCGTTTAAAATAAAGTAGGTACTTATAAGAACTTCTTTCTTCAATACATTTAGACTAGGCAAGAGCGATAGCTAAAAACTAGATCATAAAAATATCTAATATAAAACGCGATTTAAGCCTAAGAGTAAAGTTACTATTTTATTGTTTGAAGTGCTTTTTTATGTCATAGGTGGCAGACGAGCAGGCGAATCACCTGATGGTAAGCGATAACCGCTGCCCATGGACACCCCAGACACCAGACAACCTTTGAATCCCCCTAACCCCGGATTGGGCCTCCGGTACCCTCACTCACGCAGCAAAACACAGTACAGTGTTACTTTACGCCGGTTTTCTGTGAGGCCGTGGTAACACTCGAGACCACTCATGGCGAAGCGTGGCTCTCTAACGGTCTTAATTCAAAATTAAAATACAAGTATTAATTTTTACAAAAGTTTATTTAACTTTTACTATACTAAAACTATAGTGCGTACATTAAATATGTATAAAAGAATCTTATAAATTAAAAACAGGTAAATATACCATAACGCCAATAGTTTTTAAACAATACTTTTTCACTTCCTAGTATCGCATGTTCCTGGCACACGATATCTGTTACATTTTATTAAAATCTTAGGAACAGAGGTATTTTGATACAGGTAGGAGGTACCTTCTAACCTAAGTAAATAACGCATTTGAAAATACTCGGCGCATTCAGTTTGCAACCGAGCTCACCTAGATGCTACGACAGCTCGAGGTGAATCGAGCACATACATAAAAAATGGGTTAGGGGGAAACTCGCCCTATTAAAACTCGTCCCAGAATTTTAGGTTTTAATGCTGGCCACTTTTCTAACCTAACCTAACCAATATTTTTGGTTTTGTAGAGTTCAGTATGTATTACCGCCACAAAAATATTGGTTGGGTTAGGTTAGAACAGTGGCCAACAAAAAAATCCTAATCTGGGACAAATTTTAATAAGGCGAGTTTCCCCCTACCCGTAAAAATTTTAGACGTGGGTTCAGTTCTCATTTGAAATTTTTAAGGACGTTATATATTTAAATTTAAATTGCAAAATATTGCTGTAACAAAAATAAGGTACTAATTAGTTACTTTAATTGGTTTATTCCCGCTGTCCACCCTCTGCTTGTCCACCCCGGGTGGACAGTGAAACAATTGTTAAAAAATTTCTCGCTGTCCACCCCTTCTTGGTTGAAAGAGGAGGTGGACAGCGGGAATTTTTTTAACAATTGTTTCACTGTCCACCCGGGGTGCAGAGGGTGGACAGAGGGAATAAACCGTTTAATTGACGTTTAATTCGGTTGTCACTTATGTTACTTTTAATTCTAAATTAGGTTTTCAAAGTCTCAGATAGGTGTATATGTTAGTGTGATCATCAACGGATCACCCGAGGGTAAACGATTGCCACCGCAAATGGACACCCATACCACAAGTGGAGTCTTTATAAGTGTGCTGACCACATGTAAACTTCTCTTCTCCCCGAATTGGGCCTCCACGGCGATTTTCCGTGAAGCCGTATCATTCCGTTCGAGGCGACATTGTCCTAATGGCATAAACTCTCAATGTTTATTTAAAAGTCTGATATACGTTTGAAACTTAAATTATTCTAATCAATTCTCTACTTAATTTATTCCTAATGCACTGATTTTAAACGACACATTACAAACCAAATTAGAATAACAAAGTGACTTATTTTACTATTGAGAAACTTCAAACGTGAATTTTAGTGCTATAGGTCAAACCAAATACCCTTAGTTTTTACCCCACTGCAGGAAGAAAGGACGGTAATGTGTTTAAAGGCGAGAAGTATTCATGTACAAATTAATTTTGCACTACGAGCCGATTACGTTCGTTCGAAAGTATAATACACCGGATACATTGCTCACCGGATTAGCAAGCTTAAGTGGCAGTGGGCTGGCCATATTAGCCGCAGAACCGACAACCGATGGGGTAAACGAGTTCTGGAGTGGAGACCGCGTCTTGGCAAACGTAATGTAGGGCGCCCTCTGGCTAGGTGGGAGGACGATCTGCGAAGGATGGCTGGCAAGAGCTGGATGCGAGAAGCCATGGATAGATCACAGTGGCGAACAATTGGAGAGGCCTACGTCCAGCAGTGGACTGCGATGGGCTGATGATGAAAGTATAATACACGAATTTACTATTTAAATCTGACGAAAGTATTGAAAGATGTCAATACTAAGACAGTGTTAAGATTACAGGGCACCGACTGTCCTCGTAGATTGCGCAGTATCTCTAGCTTAAAGAGGTTGAGTCCCTTTGGCCCACTACCCGTGTCCGCCATTTTGTTTTTTTTCTCAAAATAACGGCTAATGATAAAACCGCCAACATCGATAGATCACATCAAATTACACCGAAAACGTTCTTAGGTAAAACCTTGTGCCCCGATATTACAAATCGCGAACTAAAAATATTCCTGGAACAAAATTCGTGCTAGCCCTATAACATTGCGTGTTGGAACGGGATGACATGAGCTTTAGTACGGTAATAACTTTAGATTGCGATTTATAATGAGGTGGGTAAAGTGGTTGCATTAACAGCCGCGATTTTAGAAAAAATTAAAAACGGCCCACCTAAACATCCGGTTTAGGTGGGCCAGGCTCCATAGAAAATTTACAGGCGCAAGCTCCGATCACTTTAGTATGGACCTGTGCGGACGTACTCAGAAATCGTATCGGGTAGGTATATTATTTATATCTATATTTTTCAAAGCCTACTGGACAATACGACAAAAAAAAAGTATTAGCATTTTTAAATGAATAAAGAAAGAAAAAATGATGAACCATATTTTTTAGTTATCATTAAATTCTCTAATATGAAATATCCTATACCCGAAGGTTGTCTGGTAGAAACCGCTTTCAGCGATAAGACCGCCGAAATTGTACACACAATTTCTGTAATGCCTAGTACTTAAGTTGTGTATTTTGTGCAATAAAGTATATCTATCTATCTAAATGTGTGTTTTTATTTTAAAAAAATCATTATTAATTTACATGCCGGAATCGAGGTAGTCCTAAGGCTCAACCTATTGTGATGTCGGTGCTATATGTTCAATATAAAAAGTTAAGGCGACTTTAAGTTACTTACTGCCACTGTCAATATTTTGTCTTGTCATTTTATGATCAGAGATTATGTGTTATTTTTAAAAACAACGTGAGCAAAAGCGCATTTGTCATGCCGAGTGATGACGCCACAGGGTGTTTTTCCACGCTATTTTTCTCCATATATATCTAAAAATTCTGAAATTATTTTTTTAAAATTTCTATCGAGTCTAATCTAGCAATAGTATTTTTGTCGCATTGTCCGTTCAAGGCAGCTTTGATTGCTTTTTTTACTCAATTAAACTTTGTACTATTATCATTATTTGATTTCTATCTGTTTGTCTGTCGATTCTGTATGAACCAAAACACCAGACACCGGACGATATCTTTTGGTATATAATATATACATCTACATACACATACATATTATGTAGAATACGCTTTTTGAAATAAGATTGCATGCATTCGTCAAATGAAGCGTCATGGACAATGTGCCTAAATGACCGGTTTATTTGGCGCATACTACTAATTTAACTATAATCAGCAGTGATCGGAATGGGTAGAGTAATTTAGGGTCAATGATATTGAAACGCTGATATTAATATGGACATACCTCCGGGATTGTAGTAATTCGAAACAATTTAAGGCTTTAATCTCCGGGATTTCTTAATTATTAAGGCTTTAGTTGTGACTATTGCCTAACTTTGAAAGCATGTTGTTGTACGATCAATAACAAAAAACGTTTTGTCTTCATTTAATCTAAATGAAATAAAAGCTTGTAAAATGGAGTGGGATGTCTTTTCGAAATGTTAGTAGATATTACAAGAAGTAACAGTTCTTTTAAAAATGTGTTTTACATAGACATTCTAATTTCTAAAGTTCTATTGTCTGTCTTTTGTTGTTGTATCATACTTGTATTTTGTTAGTTGATATTTTATAGCAATCTTATGCGATTTATTCTTAAGTAAATAACACACTTAAAAATTTCATCTCGTGTTCAGGCGGGACTCGAACCCACACCTTCCACAATCCGGGTGAATGTACTACCAATTATACCACTGAACGCGTTACTAAGTCGACGAAATTTGTAAGTGCTTGATTCGACATGAGCTGTCGATAGTCTCATCAATATTGTAGGCCTGAACACGAGATGAAATTTTTAAGTGTGTTATTTACTTAAGAATAAATCGCATAAGATTGCTATAAAATATCAACTATTGATTAAGCAGTCTCATCTTAACTGGTGGTCAAATATTTGTAATAATATTTCCACTGGATATTGTAAATATACCTACAATATTGATGAGACTATCAACAGCTCATGTCGAATCAAGCACTTACAAATTTCGTCGACCGAGTAACGCGTTCAGTGGTATAATTGGTAGTACATTCACCCGGATTGTGGAAGGTGTGGGTTCGAGTCCCGCCTGAACACGAGATGAAATTTTTAAGTGTGTTATTTATTTGTATTTTGTTTTTGTCCAATAAAGAATATCATTTTTTTTATATCACATACATAATTAAAGTAGTACGTACATAGTTGTATCAGTACAAAGTAATGTAGTATTGACGACTGAATTAATATTTTTCTTTCTTTCTTAACTAAAAAGTGTTTTGCTATCGTAACTTCTAATTTCAAATACAATATCTACTAAATCACGACCTAAAAATATTTAATGAAATCCCGAAATTTTTCGATAACAGTTCACTGAAAAGGCGTGTCCATATTATGATTATATTACAACAAACTCTACATATTCCGATCACTGCTCATCAGACATAAGGCAAAGTGCTAGACTAACATAGCTAGTGGCTTATAACCGCACGCGCATCTTGTCGGGCTGCGCGAGCAGGCGGTGCGCCAGCAGGTGCTGGTACAGCGCCGCGAGGTACTCCTTCTTGTGGAACGTGAAGTGCTGCACGTGCGGCGACTTGTCCCAGCACTTCCACGTGCACTGGGGACAAAAATCATTCATAAATAAATACACCAGACATACAGACAGGCGAAACTAACCCTACCGCAATGGACAACATTTCAAAATTGCTAAGCTCTGAAACAAAAAATACCAATTCTTTATTTACTTTTCCGCTGCACGAATATATATTTATTCATTTTTTATATTGCTTATTTACTGAGAAAAAAATTAAAAACTAAAAAACGTAAGATGACGTCATCGGACGGCAGAATGTAAAATATTTCTTTACTTAGCACACTATAGTTTTAAATTTACGAAATACCAAACCCATGACATGTAACTGTCAAAAAAAAATACAACTTGTCAACGTTGAATGTATGAATGACGTTGACAATGTTGACACTAGTATTATTTACCTTTGACAGTAGTACCTTTTTTTTTATTAAAACAATGATAAGCAAAGGAATATCGCTGTATTCAGCCGTCCGATGACGTCATTTGGCGCTTACGTCTATTTAGAATATAAAGAATTTCAATAATTATTTTATGCATGAAAATGGCCAGATTTTGAAAAAAGAAAAAATATGGATTCTGTTCATTTTATGTCTATTTTCATATAAAAAAACAATATGGACATGTTAAAAATATGAAATGTTGTCCATTGGATCCCCGTCTCTCCAGACAATTTTTACAACTTATAAAGCCAAACCTCAGTTTAGTGACCAATGCTCTAATGGGGCATGACAGTTTTAACAAACATCTGTTCAATCTAGGTGTTACAGACAGCCCTCTGCATGGAGACGTAAGAAACAACCGCTCATGTACTATTAGAGTGCATAGGGGTGGCCAACAACCGGGCACAATACCTGGGAAACCCAGGCAGTCTCCAAGAAATCTTCAATAACAAACACCAAGGCGCTGATAGGTTTCCTTGAAGAACTCGGCTGGTTGGAGTGACAACGGCCGACTTCACCCTCCGCACGCGAAATGGGCACAACTGCTGCCTGATTGCGGAAAAGCCCGCACGAAGAAGAAGAAGAAAAAGATGCACCAGACAGATCACAACTGCATATTCCCTGTAGGCACAGCCTATTTTAAGGATATGTAAGTAATGCGGTAAAACACGGCACTAACATTTTAGATTCCTCCCCTCTTATTCCAAAACGTGGTTTAAAATAAGTAGTTAGATTAATACTAGGAACCACTTTAAAACTGCAAAAAACATTATTACAAAACTAAGTTTAACGTTACTTAGTATATCAACTATAATACTCAAATTAAACCACCCCTACCCCTAGTTTAAAACAATTACTACTTAACTAAAATAATAACTTTTAATTATCGATTCACTAACAAAGACAGCTTGTCCCTGTGACAGTTCATCACGTTTTACACTAAAGTCATTTGAGAGAAAGCAGTCAAATTATTGTTTTTGGATTTAACCCCAAAAATATAAGCAATGTCTATTCATATTACTTGGAAACCTTACTTAATACAATTATTAATTTATTGTTGCTTAAGTAAAATTTAATTATTTTTACTTCAGCCAAGAAAACAAGGTTATGTAAAATGAAATGTCACTGAACGATTGATTGAATGATTCGATCAATTTTGACACTATCTTGCGGTACTAAATAGTCTATGGTTAGTCGAGGATTTGTAATAAAAATTTAAGAATTAACATTATTCCGTGCATTAGCACGTGTAAACAGGTTTGCCTTTATTTTTAAGCCTGCTACAGGTCAGTTAACTAAAGCTGGCACGTTCACAGTACTCACACTGATGCAATTTCACTATAGAGTATGTTTAAAAATAAATTATTCATAAATGTAGGTAAATTAGAGTTCGTTTTTAGTAAAATAAAAAATAAAGGGTGGGTTGTAAATAAATTAATACAATTATTCGTGTTACTTGTTTATATTATGATTATTACATTATTGCTTTTAATCAGAATCGTAAATCAAATCTTCTATCCCACTCAAACTGTCATCGCTTGAAGAACTTGATGTTTCGCCGTCGGAATTTCCAACTGTTATTATAAATGAGTCAGTGAAATTATCCACTTTTGGTTCCAGTTCAATATATCGTTCCTCATGTACTCGCGTCTTTCTCCAAATGTCACTAAACATATCCATAGTAATAGAATCGGCTTCTTTTCTAAACAATTCCTCCACAGTTGTCAAGTTAAACTTAATATTTTGTGATGCAACTTTCCCTTTAATAATACCCCACAGTAACTCTATGGGATTCAGTTCTGGGTGGTAGGGTGGTAGGCGTAATACACTGTGTCCGTGATCTTCGAGCATTTTATCAAGTACAAATTGTACATGGCTTGGCTTATTTTTTTTAATAATATCATATATTATAGGTTTTGTGTTTATTTCTGGGTATGATATGTTATATTTATCCAACCAAGCTAACATGTCACTTTTTTTTGAATTCGAGGTGGGCGCTCGATCCGATACGACGTTGTGATACGATGCATTATCGACTACTAAAACTGACTGAGGTGGTAAATTTGGAAGAAGTTTTTCTGTAATCCATTTCTGATAGTTACCAGCATTCATATTACTGTGATAATCTCCCGTTTGCTTTTTTGCTGGATAGATAAGCAAAGCTCTTGGAACGAATCCATGTTCCGAGCAGGCATGAACTATCACTAGCATATCGCCTTTGGAAATAGGTACTTTACAACCTTTGCTCGTTTCGTCGGCCCATGCTCGTGGCAATGTATGCGAGCTGTGTATATAAGTTTCATCCGTATATATTATAGGTCGGCCTTGTGATCTATATTCTTGCAGTTTCGAAAGATATAAGCTTCTTTTGAGTCTGATGTGAGTTTTTTCAATGAGTATATTTTTATTATTTTGTGTCTTTCTCCATCTGAAACCTAGCCTCCGAACGATCTTCCTTAGTGAAGAAACACCACCCTCAAAGTTGATACTTTCTTTCAACACTTCTAATAATTTTTTCAATGTGGGAAATGTATGTTTAACCAGATGGAAGTTATAGATAGTTCGCCTTATGACTTCTTGATCAAAACTATCTACTGTAGATTTTTTTGCTAACCTTGGTCGCTTTTTACCCGGTGTTCTGAAAGTAACTTGATGCGCCAATCTTTTAGTTGCTTGCGGTTCTCCTTCTTTTGAGGTAGATGGTTGAGATGTTGCATCAGCTTTCACAGCCGCTCTTACTTGATTGCGTACTTCACAAACAACTCGTTGAACACTTCTCTGAGAAACACCAGTCGCCTCCGACGTCAAATCGTACAAATTTTTCATTGGAAGATATCCACCATCACTGTTTTTATTAAGATGCATGAAATAGTTAAAAACATTGTACACGATTTCACGAGATTGTCCCGTCAAAGTTTTTCCGGAACCAATTCTTTCCGAAGACATTTTATTCTAACCTCTGAATACAATAGGTAAATAAACACACGCGCCGCGCACCGATCACTCGTGACTAATGATGCTAACATCACGCTGTATTTATAAACAGTTGAAAACCAAAAACAATAACTGTCCTCTTCACGCTCATAAAATAGACCGCGCGCGAAAGAGACGGGCATACTTTTCATGATGCCTATGCAGTACGACGTCACGCCGCGCGCTTATTCACAGACGCTACACAAGCGCAATGTGTAAATGTGTTGTTCGTGCCAGCTTTAATTAACTGACCTGTAATAGCATGCTTATTGATAGCAAATGTGAACAGTTAATTATGCAATGCATAATATGCATGCTAGCATAATAAGCGTGGTGAGTATGGAAATTACCCCTCATGTGATTGAGGGAGGCCCGTGCCCCAGCAGTGGGGACTTAAATGGGCTGATGATGATGATGATGATGAATATGCATGCCCTACTCCATGGCACAATAGCCCTACTCTATGGTTCAAAGCGACAGCTTTGTATGCAAACCGGGAACTATACGCTAAGATGGAGGAAGGTTCACAGTACCTTGATGCCCATGTTGACCCAGTTGTCGTAGACGCTGCGGTTGCTCCTCTCGGCGCCGACGGGGTCGCTCTTGGACAGCAGGAACAGCGCGGGCGCGCGGCACAGGTTCGAGTGGAACAGCTGCGACGAGCGGATGTAGTGGGACGTCGCCGCGTCATGGAAAGTCTTCATGTGGTATCTGTTAGACAATAATTCATTCTGTTATCTCGTAGATAAGAGTCCACGCCGAAAAACACTGAACAAAAATTTGAGATTCCTTATGTCTATCAGCCTAAAACTCAAATTTGATTGTTGATGGCGACTCAAGCGCACTTTTCACCTATTCATGCGGAAACGCGTCTCTCCCGCGGTCAGATAGAGAGTGCTTTTGTGGTTGATTCTACCGTCCTTGTGCTGCATGAGTGACAGACCGTGGTACCGTGGTGGTAGGTTACACACCCTAAGCAGCAATGCAGGATATTGAAATCCCACAGTTGGAATTGAACCCACGACCTTTAGCGCATGCAACAAAACTACTAAAAGCGCCATCAGGCGTCAGTATTCATGTCCATTAGTATATTTACCAAGGTCAATATGCATGTTTGCGCGTCCATGGAGTTCCATACATATTTATGAACCTTAACTGAACTGAACTAAAGTCTGGCCAAACTAATGAGCCACATTTGACTTTTCTAAATTTTGGCTTCATAGAGAGGTGACCTATTAAAAAACTCCGATTAAAGTGAATAATCGTTATGTACTTCCAACAAACGTGAATCAAAATTATTGAAAAGAAAGAGGAAAGTAGGTCCTACCGATCCTAGACATCGATCCGCGACCAGTTTATTTCTTTTTCTTCGAAATCAAAGCACAAAGTTATTAATGTATTTATATTTATAAACAAGAGAATAATACGTTTTTTTTTTAATATATAATATAATAATATTTCACAACATCACATACATTGAGTTTTCATACTTTATTTTGAGTGCAATAAAAGTATATTCATTCATTCATTCATTGATCTGACTCCGAGATAGGTAGCTCAAGCACCTGTGTTACGGATATCAGAATCAACAGCGGAATTACAAATATATACATATTATACTTTTCTTTTGTAAATACATACTTATTGTACATACGTTTTATTCAATCAGAATGTGACTTTTCATATAAGGATGAATATTCCTCCACGATTAACATTGTATTCGTTCGATTATTTGAGGTACATCACTAGAACTTAGAAAGAAAATTGGTTGACACATACAACATTGTAACAAGCAACGTTCAATTCTCTAGAAAAGTATTTTTTAATAAGTTAATAAATCGTTTAATGTGAAGGGTATTCCCCACTACCTTTACCGATTACTAAACCGTGTGGTGTGCCGTGTGGTGCCCGGCAGAGTAGAATAGGCCACCCTCACTCTTACCGAGGTGTCGTAAAAGGCGACTAAGGTAAAACTGCTGGCATGATCATCAGCACCCAGAGAAGGAAAACTCTGCATTTATATCAAAACCCTCGCCAACCCGTCTGCCAAGCGTGGTGAGTATGGCAAATACCCCTAATCATGTGATTGAGGGAGGCCCGTGCCCCAGCAGTGGGGACTTAATGATGATTCCCCACTAGCGACGCCAATTGATTTTAATTGTTAGCTTCGAAACCAAATCTATTTTAAACAACTTGGGGGTAAATACTATTTATTTAATAGTTATAGTTAGCTATTTGATCTGGTTTTGCACTAGAATTTTGCATTACCGCCAAAAGCGGCCACTTTTGGCGTGAATATTTTTTTTTAGTACAAAAACTTATGACAATCGGTTGGCGTCGCTAGTGTGCCCTACCCGCAGAGCCGCCGTAAGCGGGCGAGCAAGGCGTGCAGCGCACAAGGGCGGCACGACCCAGGGGGCGGCAAATTGAGTGACGTCTCACGTTTTTTTTATCACCACTTAATATAAGTCAAGAAATTGTGCTTTTTAGGGTTCCGTAGCCAGATGGCAAGAAACGGAACCCTTATAGATTCGTCATGTCTGTCTGTCTGTCCGTCTGCCCGTCCATCCGTATGTCACAGCCACTTTTTTCCGATGCTTTAAGAACTATAATATTGAATCCTGGTAAATAGATCTTGTTAACCTTAGCATTACAATTTTACTCAACAATAGGAAAAAAATTTTTTTTCGGGTGTCCCCATACTTAAACTGAAACTCTAAAACTTTTTTTGATCAAACCTATACGTGTGGGGTATCTATGAATAGGTCTTTAAAAATGATGCTGAGGTTTCAAATATTTTTTTTTCTTAACTTAATACTTTTCGCAAGAGACGCTCCCAAAGTGGTAAAATGTGCTCTAACTTCTATAAAAAAAGAATTATAAAAATAAAAAATATGTATGATATACATTACCATGAAAACTAACAACGAAAATTGGTTTGAACTAGATCTAGCAAGTAGTTTTTTTTTTGATACGTTATAAACCGTAAATCGCAATTCATCGTCGTCAGCCCATATAAGTCCCCAATGCTGGGGCACGGGCCTCCCTCAAACACATGAGGGGTAATTGCCATACTCACCACGCTTGGCAGACGGGTTGGCGAGGGTTTTGATATAAATGCAAAGTTTTCCTTCTCTGGGTGCTGATGATCATACCAGCAGCTTTACCTTAGTCGTCTTTTACGACACCTCGTTAAGAGTGAGGGTGGTCTATTCTACTCTGCCGGGACCACACGGCGCAATTAACCTGTCATATATCTTACTTTCTGCTACGGGACCCCTTCATGGGCCCGTTTTTTAACATAGAAAGATTGATAAATTCAATGACCGTTGTTACAAGGTAACGTTGTCGAATTTTGTTGAAGTGTCAAATGTGGCCTTTTATTTTGGCACAGCTATAGTAGGTATATTTACTCTACACGTATCATAAAAAAAAAAACCGCACGCGAGTTTCACGCGATAGATTAACGTGGTAATAAAAACATACCTACTTCATTGATATCTTTTCCTTATACTATTCGACTAAAGAATGAAGATAAAAACTCAGATATGCCACACGTGTTCAATTCCTACAAACACGAGTATTATTATGAATGAGAAAAAAATGTGTGTTACATTTTGTGTAATTCAGTCCCTTAGTTTTTTCCCATGGAACTAGTAAAGTCGAGCTTTTTTTCCCTCAATCGAAATGGACAACATTTCAAAATTGCTAAGCTCTGAAACAAAAAATACTATTTCTTTATTTACTTTTCCGCTGCGCAAATATATACTTATTAATTTTTTATATTGCTTATTTATTGAGAAAAAAATTAAAAACTAAAAAACGTAAGATGACGTCATCGGACGGCAGAATGTAAAATATTTCTTTGCTTAGCACATTATAGTTTTAAATTTACGAAATGCCAGACCCATGACATGCAACTGTCAAAAAAAAGACAAGTTTTTTTTTTTTGACAGTTGCACGTCAACGTTAAATGAATGAATGACGTTGACAATGTTGACACTAGTATTATTTACCTTTGACAGTAGTACCTTTTTTTATTAAAACAATGATAAGCAAAGGAATATCGCTGTATTCAGCCGTCCGATGACGTCATTTGGCGCTTACGTCTATTTAGAATATAAAGAATTTTAATAATTATTTTATGCATGAAAATGGCCAAATTTTGGAAAAAGAAAAAATATGGGTCTGTTCATTTTATGTCTATTTTCATATGAAAAAACAATATGGACATGTTAAAAATATGAAATGTTGTCCATTACGTTTTGACGTCATTACGTTCAAAAATAATGTTTGATAGTGGTTATTTGGCACCTGGCAAAAGCTGAAACTAACCGTTTTATCTTTTACAAATGTCAAGGCTTTTGACATTTTCCCATAGAAAAAATCATGCACCTTAAACAGACTGTGGCCTTTCATAGAAAGCTATAGTTGAAAAACCGCGAGAAGCCTTTAGTACTGGGGTGACGTGCAGAGGGCCGATTCTCGAGCACCCGACATTGAAGTCGAGTGAGAGATTTGTATGGACGAATCGTTAATACCTACGCCAGAAAAATAATAACAGATGGCAGATGACATTTCGACTAGGAGGCCACGCCACTAAAGAGCCTCATGAAAACCGCGCTTACGTCACCATCAGCATTTAAATTTGAGCTTTATGTTTATTGATATAAGGAATCTTAAGTTCCATGGTTTGCCGCGGGACTTTTCAGGTGGCGCGTTTGGATTTGATTGACAGTTGACTGACTGGAGCTGGATATTGTTTTTTTTTTGGCAAACAAGAAGCAAAGAAATTACAACAGTTCATCCCGTAATGGTATTTACGTTTTAGAATAAGCAGATTTTAAAATTATTATTTTATAAAAATACACGTATTGTAAACACGAGCTCACGAAAATGGTCCTTCTGGGCGACGTTGTTTCTCTGCCGCATCCGTATAGAATTTGCGTCAGAGCCGGTTGGATCTCTCAGTGACGTTTTTTTCCGATTGCACATTCTGTTTAACGCGCGCGTTTTCCATGGAAAAAATATTGCACAGAGCTCCTATGTCATTGTCACTGAAGTGCCTTCTGATCTTGGTCGGTTTGTAACGTGGACGCATAGAGTAAGATAATAATAATAGTTTGGATGGTCCTCACTTATATAATACGTCATCTATCTGTTTTTTCAACAATGTGAGAGTACCCTGGTTCCGCTTTAGACAATTATCTCTTCAAATAATTACAACGATAAACTTACTGACTGACTGACCTAATACCCAGATATTACTAAATGCACACACTGCACATCGGACTACGTCGTAACTGATAATGCAGTGAAGTAATCGATAGTCGCTATGTCGATAACTAGAGTCATTTGGAGGTCGCTCACTGCAATGCACATTGCGCATTAAAAGATTTGCTACGCTTAATCATGTATCGTCTATTAAGCATACTAAATTAATTGCTACTGATATTTTAAATGGATATTCTTTCTTGTTTTCGCTCCTATACATACTACCGATTGGTCTTCGGAGATTGATCTCGACATACGATCTTGTAATATGGTTTAAAACCAATTAAAAATATATATTTAGTTGCCTCGTTAGGTGTCGGAAACTAGGAAGCGAAACGCTTTGAGCAAATAAGAGGTATGTTTACAACGTAAGTAAATAGTTTTTTAGATTTTCGCGTTTCATTATAAATATAATTTATCAAGACGGGAATCAACACGATATTTATTATGTGATACAACATCGTGTACTCACATATTTTGTTTCGGCTACGACTGGCGGACCACATAATAAATATCGTGTTAATTTCTGTCTTGATTAATTATTGCCCTCGTTAGTGTTGCCGAATAATCGACAGTCGATTAATCGATTATTTTCACCCCTAATAATCTGCAATTATTTCTAAATATAATTCACATTTATATTATGCCTTCTTAGACATCTTCTGTATGAATGACGATGATATTTAGAAATAATTGCAGATTAATCGGTTATAATCGATAGAATAGATATCGTCTGAATTCTAGTATCGATGTCGTTAATGTCGTCAATTGAAACGATTATAATCGATTATATCGACCAATAATGAAAATCGATTTTATCGATAGTATCGATACTGTCGCTACAATCGATGATTAGATTATTTGGGCCCCATTTGCATAAACGATATAATATAATCGACGTAAAATCGGTTATCCGTCAACACTAGCCCTCGCCGCAATATCTCTCGCTGAAATATCGGTAGGTGAACATTATTGTGCGTTTGCTCTCCCTCGGTCCACGCCCAGGGAATAAGTACAAAAATGTAAAGGAGGCTACTCACTCCATATACGCTCTGAGCGTCTTCTGCATGATTTTGTTCTTGGGGAAGACGGCGGCCGGCACGCCGATGGACACCTCGCTGACGTCCGCCGCGGAGTCCCACACCTGCGCCGCCACCCGGTCCAGCACTGGTTGGTACCTGGAAGGATAAATAACATAACCCTTATTAAGTAACTAAAAATGTCATTGGTTTTCTCTCTTATGTCATGACAGATATAAGGTTCAAAACCTGGTGGGAACTATTTTCCCTTTGCCGTATAGAGGTTTAAACACTTCTTACATTTAGGTCATATACATTTTTAGAAATTCCTTTTTCTTCTGTGCTCTACATAGGTAAATACATGAAAAAAAAATCGTTAAGTTAATCGTCCCGTTTGGAACAGTGGTAGGGAACAGTGACTTTGGTCCAAGGGTTACGTGTTCGATCCCCGCACAGGACAAGTATTATACGTATATATTTACAAAACAAAAAAGGATTACATGTATGTATATATTTGTAATCCCACTGTTGATTCTGATACCCCTGGTAGTATCCATAGCCGTCGCGTCGGAGCCCACGGTAAGCTTGCACCATGATCCAGGAAACAGTGAGTCTAGTAATTACAATGAAGCGACTGCCGTCTGACCTTCGCAAAGACCAGAAGTTGCCAGAGCCAGAAGTTTGAGCAAATATCCGAAACATGCAGATTTCCTAACTACGTTTCCCTCAGCGCCGAAAGTAATTCTAAATACGCTCATAGATAAAAAAAATCCCGAGGTAAATGCTTTGGATCCATGATTTGCATAATAAAGAATTTTTAACGACTTCAAAACCAAAAGATTTATAAAATTTCTAAATTTCAGATATACATTGTATTCTAATTGTATAAAAAAAAAACCGCCTTCAAAAACTACGAACGAAAAGTGTAAAATAACATTTTTGACACTTCATACACTGTAAATAACATTTTATAACACACTCGAGAAAAGGTGTTATTGAAGTCGGCGCCTAATCCCTGTTGAATAATTGAATGAAAGGTTACAAGATAGTCTTGGGCGACGACTTTGGTGACATCTTTTCTTAAGTGTACTGTTTTATAAAATTTATTAAAGTGTTAAAAATGTTATTACCAATAAAATGTTATACCAAAAAAGTCCGATAGTCATAGTCTTAACACCAGAAATAAACATAGGCTTGCCGTCCCGGTTCTCAGACTTCATAAAATCGGTAATTCGTTTGTTGGCTTAAGTATTAAGATATTTAATAAGATACCACAAAATGTCATTAACCTATCACTGGATAAGTTTAAGTCTCATATTAAAACCTGCCTAATGAAAAAAGGTTACTATAGTGTTAAAGACTATTTAAATGATAAGGATTCTTGGTCATGTTAATTGATTAATATTTTAAGTTGTTATTCATAGTAGTCTATTAACTTTCATAATTGTATTTTTTTTCTCTTCTCAATTGAAACTCTGTAACATCATCAATATTTGAAAAGAGTAACTACTGAGTTTCTTGCTGGTGTCTTCTCAGTAGAAATCGACATTCCGAACCAGCGGTAGATATTATGTACCTATTTTGACATTCATAAGTGTTCTGTGTGGACCTAAATTGAATAAAGAATTTTTTATCTTATCTTAGTCTACACTTTTTAGTTCGTGGTTTTTGAAGGCGGTTTTTTTTTAGTAGAAATTATTTTTAATAAATTCGGGACATAACTTTCAAGTTGAACAAATGCAATGGCACATTGGCCGTCGCTCATATCGCGCAACTGTAGTTGAGCCGTGGGAGCGCCTTCGGCATGAATAATAATAATAATATAATAATATTAATTCTCACAACATCTCATACGTTGACCTGATTCCGTACTAAGTAACTTAAGCACTTGTGTTACAGATATCAGACAACAGAGGAACACAAATATATACTCAAATACATATATTACACCCAGACACCGAACAAACACAAGTGTTCATCGCACGAATGTTTGTCCAGGGTGGGGATCGAACCCACGACCTTTGGCGTAAGAGGCAGGGTCACTACCAATTGCGCCATCCGGTCAGTCGAATGGGCCGGCTCGACCGGAGGATACCACGGCGTCACAGAAAACCGGCGTGAAGCAGCACTGTGCTGTGTTTCGTTGCGTGGGTGAAGGTACCGGAGGCTCAATCCAGGGGAAAGGTGGGTTTAGAAGTTGGCAGCGCATTTGTGACTCCACTGATGTTGCGGTGTGGTGGCAAGCACATATCATAAGGTGATCCGTCTGCTTGCGCGATGTAAGCGACCTAGCGCCATCTATTGGTATTAAGTGGAACTAATGTCCCGAAACGAAGTAAGGGCGGGCCACTAGTCTCTTTATAAATAGTATCGGTATAGATATTTTCCTCACCGCTCCTTATTCCTCATGACATGTACGCAGAGCTCGCCCATCATGTAGCCCCCCACCGAGAACCCGTGGATCACCAGCGGGTGCTCGTTCTCGTTTTCAGCCATGAACTTGATCAGATCTTCTGCCACCAACTAAAAAAATGATACAATCATATTTTAGCGTAATAATTTAACAAGTATGTTTTCTTCACGAGACAATCCTCCCCCAAGTTTTGAGGTGGCCAAGCCAACAAGCGCGGCGTACGCTATGTCATCATCTGTACTCTATGCATGTAGCCTTACCTATGTGGCTGTAGCCTACTGACTTGGGATCCCTTCTGCGGCCACATGAGCTGCCAGGCTGTCCAGGCCTGAGACCTCGTCGAAGCCCTGCTCCAAGCACAGCGCGGCGTACGTCATCATCTGTAGCCTACGCATGTAGCCTTACCTATGTGGCTGTAGCCTACTGACTTGGGAGCCCTTCTGCGGCCACATGAGCTGCCAGGCTGTCCAGGGCTGAGACCTCGTCGAAGGCCTGCTCCAAGCACAGCGCGGCGTATGTCATCATCTGTAGCCTACGCATGTAGCCTTACCAATGTGGCTGTAGCCTACTCACTTGGGAGTCCTTCTGCGGCCACATGAGCTACCAGGGAGTGCAGGCTACGGAGACCACGTCGATGCCCTGCTCCAGGCACAGCGTAGCGTACGTCATCATCTGTAGCCTACGCATGTAGCCTTACCTATATGGCTGTAGCCTACTGACCTGGGAACCCTTCTGCGGCCACATGAGCTGCCAGGCTGTCCAGGGCTGAGACCTCGTCGAAGCCCTGCTCCAGGCACAGCGTGGCGTACGGCATCATCTCTAGCTTACGCATGTAGCCTTACCTATATGGCTGTAGCCTACTGACCTGGGATCCCTTCTGCGGCCACATGAGCTGCCAGGGCGTGCAGGCCACGGAGACCACGTCGAAGCCCTGCTCCAGGTACAGCGCGGCGTACTTCATCACGTGCTTCTGCCTCGCCAGCAGCCAGTTGATCATGATACACATGGGTTTGTCGGTCTGCTTGTCCAATCTGATGGGGGACAGATATTGGACACATTATTTCACACAAATACATAGTGGAGAGAAATAAAAGTAGAACAACGCTTTGACATTATTATGGTCCTATTAGAAAATATTAAGATGGATGTGTGGCGTGATGAGAATGGACAAGATAAGGAATATGTACGGTCACAATCAAAAGTAGCTTAACACTTTAGTCAAAGTAACTGTTCTGCCTATTATAGGCAGTTTCCAAGGGGTTCGTAAAAATGTTACTTCGACATGGCACTAAAGTGTTAAGCTACTTTTGATGCTGACCGTACATGAGAGGTTGTATGAAAGTCATCGTGATCGTCAGCCCATTTAAGTCCCCACTGCTGGGGCACGGGCCTCCCTCAATCACATGAGGGGTAATTGCCATACTCACCGCGCTTGGCAGACGGGTTGGCGAGGGTTTTGGTATAAATGCAGAGTTTTCCTTCTCTGGGTGCTGATGATCATGCCAGCAACTTTACCTTAGTTTCTCTGGGTGCTGATGATCATGCCAGCAACTTTACCTTAGTCGCCTTTTACGACACGTCGGTAAGAGTGAGGGTGGTCTATTCTATAAATGCAGAGTTTTCCTTCTCTGGGTGCTGATGATCATGCCAGCAACTTTACCTTAGTCGCCTTTTACGTCACGTCGGTAAGAGTGAGGGTGGCCTATTCTACTCTGCCGGGGACCACACGGCCACACGGCGGTATGAAAGTGCCACCTATCATTTGAAGAGAAATCGTCATTCCTGGTCTAAGACAATTTAACACGGAACGTGGTAAAGAGCAGATTTAGTTTTTAAAAATTCTGCCAAAATCCGCGGGGGGGAAGGGAAGTTTAGTGATGTTCTAGATATGAATAAGTAATGAATTGAAATGATGATGTTTGTTTACGAACATTGATGAATCACTTGCTCACAGCAGCGATTTTTTTTTTATTGCGAATAATAGGCAGACGAGCGTGCGGCCCATCTGATAGTAAATGCAAGCCACCGCTCATAGAAATCAACAATGCCGGAGCACAGTCATGCCGCTGCCTACCGTGAAAGAACTCTTTTAAAACCTCGTTTAAAAAAGGACATGTCGTAGCGAACAGGGATCACGCGGTATTCCCTATTCCAACATTTGCGCATGGTCATTCAATAAATAGTATAAGTGTTGCCGAGAGGTTGTAACCCCGAAATTGATTAAAATAGATCCGGTTTAGTAGCTATAAATTAAAATCGATTGGCGTCGCTAGTGTGAGCTTAAGCTATGCAATGACAACAAAAAAGAAAGAAGTGTTAAACGTGCCATCCACATTTGAAATTATAATTAGTTTTGATGTAATTTAAAAATAGTAAGTAATGGTATTAACATAAACCATTCGCAATGTTGCGTCGTTATAAACATTTAATTGTTAAAGCACCTAGGAGACATAAATGTGGCCGCTTTTAATTACTTAAATAGGATATTTGACAAAGCTCGAGATTTTACAAAATATAGATATTTTATCAAAATATAGGTAAGTAAATATGTGCCAATAGCAAAAAATCTAAACTAAAAATATAACGTCTCAGCCGATTTTATGGTCATTCAATGATTCATGGGCAAGTCCATTTTAAAAGTATGAAATTATTTAAAAAATAATTATACCATTGAATAACCCATACAAATTGCACCAACTATTATAATAGAACCATTGACATAGACGAAACATTTCATATAGCTACCATACAAAATTAAAATGTTTTTTTTTATGCTATAGGCGACAATGCGCTAACGCGTTGCCGGCCTTTTTAAAAAGGAGTACACTCTTCTCTTGAAGGTCCCTAAGTCGTAGCCGTCGGGAAATACTCCCATAGGTAAACTGTTCCACAGAAGTGCACTGCACTGCAATGAGTGAGTGAGGGTACCGGAGGCCCAATCCGGGGAGGGGGGTTTAAAGGTTGGCAGCGCACTTGTGACACTACTGGTGTCGCGGGTGTCCATGGGCGGCGGAAATCGCTTTCCATCAGCTGATCCGTCTGCTCGTCTACCACCTGACATAAAAAATAATCATCATTTCATTCAATAGACGTCCACTGCTGAACAACCTCCCATCCATCCCAGCATCCAAGGGATTCCCGATCTTCACCAGATCGTCGGTTGATCTTGTAGGGGTCCTGCCACGCGCAGTCTCCACTAGACCAGATTACGACGGTATACGAATTACCACTTTGAAAAAATCGAACGTTGGGAGACGTCATCCAGATTGTTCTTTTTACCTGACTACGGCGAAGCTAAAAGGAGGGTTATTTTTTTATCATACTAACTTCATAGGTGACCGGGTCGGCAGTGAGCTTGACTTTGTCGTTGCTGATGAACTGTATGTTCTTGGTGATGTCCTGCGTGTGCGCATTGCGGTCGAAGCTGACCATCGCGACCGGAGCGCATGTTAGCAGCGGCCGGAATGAGCTCTGAAACAAATAGCCATGACTACTATTTTTTTTTTTGCTTTATTATTATGTGATAGATAACAGATGAGACAATAAGATATGCTGTCGCCCATGGATTGAGCTCCGAAACAAATAGCCATGACTACTATTTTTTTTTTGCTTTATTATTATGTGATAGATGGCAGATGAGACAATAAGATATGCTGTCATCCATGGATTGAGTTCAGAAACAAATAGCCATGACTACTATTTTTTTTTGCTTTATTATTATGTGATAGATGGCAGATGAGACAATAAGATATGCTGTCATCCATGGATTGAGCTTCAGAAACAAATAGCCATGACTACTATTTTTTTTTGCTTTATTATTATGTGATAGATGGCAGATGAGACAATAAGATATGCTGTCATCCATGGATTGAGTTCAGAAACAAATAGCCATGACTACTATTTTTTTTTGCTTTATTATTATGTGATAGATGGCAGATGAGACAATAAGATATGCTGTCATCCATGGATTGAGCTCAGAAACAAATAGCCATGACTACTATTTTTTTTTTGCTTTATTATTATGTGATAGATGGCAGATGAGACAATAAGATATGCTGTCATCCATGGATTGAGCTCAGAAACAAATAGCCATGACTACTATTTTTTTTTTGCTTTATTATTATGTGATAGATGGCAGATGAGACAATAAGATATGCTGTCATCCATGGATTGAGTTCAGAAACAAATAGCCATGACTACTATTTTTTTTTGCTTTATTATTATGTGATAGATGGCAGATGAGACAATAAGATATGCTGTCATCCATGGATTGAGTTCAGAAACAAATAGCCATGACTACTATTTTTTTTTGCTTTATATTATGTGATTAGAGGCAGATGAGACAATAAGATATGCTGTCATCCATGGATGAGTTCAGAAACAAATAGCCATGACTACTATTTTTTTTTGCTGTATTTATTACTTGGATAGATGGCATGATGAGACAATAAGATATGCTGTCATACCATGGATTGAGCTCAGAAACAATAGCCAGGACTACTATTTTTTTATTGCTTTTATTATTATGTGATAGATGGCAGATGAAGACCAATAAGAGATGCTGTCATCCATGGATTGAGTTCAGAAACAAATAGCCATGACTACTATTATTTTGTTGCTTTTATAGATTATGTGATAGATGGCAGATGAGACAATAAGATTATGCTGTCCTCCTATGGATGAGCTCAGAAACAAATAGCCATGACTATTTTTTTTTGCTTTATTATTATGTGATAGATGGCAGATGAGACAATAAGATATGCTGTCATCCATGGATTGAGCTCAGAAACAAATAGCCATGACTACTATTTTTTTTTTGCTTTATTATTATGTGATAGATGGCAGATGAGACAATAAGATATGCTGTCATCCATGGATTGAGTTCAGAAACAAATAGCCATGACTACTATTTTTTTTTGCTTTATTATTATGTGATAGATGGCAGATGAGACAATAAGATATGCTGTCATCCATGGATTGAGCTCAGAAACAAATAGCCATGACTACTATTTTTTTTTTGCTTTATTATTATGTGATAGATGGCAGATGAGACAATAAGATATGCTGTCATCCATGGATTGAGTTCAGAAACAAATAGCCATGACTACTATTTTTTTTTGCTTTATTATTATGTGATAGATGGCAGATGAGACAATAAGATATGCTGTCATCCATGGATTGAGTTCAGAAACAAATAGCCATGACTACTATTTTTTTTTGCTTTATTATTACTGTGATAGATGGCAGATGAGACAATAAGATATGCTGTCATCCATGGATTGAGTTCAGAAACAAATAGCCATGACTACTATTTTTTTTTGCTTTATTATTATGTGATAGATGGCAGATGAGACAATAAGATATGCTGTCATCCATGGATTGAGTTCAGAAACAAATAGCCATGACTACTATTATTTTTTGCTTTATTATTATGTGATAGATGGCAGATGAGACAATAAGATATGCTGTCGCCCATGGATTGAGCTCAGAAACAAATAGCCATGATTCCTATTTTTTTTGCTTTATTATTATGTAATAGATGGCAGATGAGACAATAAAATATGCTGTCGCCCATGGATACTCGCAACAACAGTGGAATCACAAGAACGTTGCCAGCTTTTTCCCCTTCCCCCAATTGCGCCTCCAGTACCCTCACTCACTCGGCGAAACACAGCGCATGCCGTTTTCTGTGATGCCGTGGTTTTCACTAAGATCGAGATGGCCCATTCATGCCGATGCGGGATTCTCCCATGGTAAAGGGTTTTTGTTGATCATAGGCTAACCCTTCACCACCATCACTAAAGTCGTAAGATGATACGCTTTTTCGCTTAAAAGATCGGAGTTAACACCCTGGCGGATTGCGAGCGTTTTCAAATCGGAGCGACGACGCAGCGAACACGTCGCGGTTGCGCAACATTCACGCCGCGGATTCGCCGCGGAGATAAGTCTGAGCGCCATTTTTTTTTTTGTGGCGGCCACGCAAAAAAAACGCCGCCGAATCCGTTGCGCATCCGCGGCGAATCCGTTGTGTGTCAACTCCCTAATGACGGATTCCGAACCATATGACATTATGAACAATGAATAAGAATTATTTCCAAATAATACAATGTCACTCAAATACTTATTTATTAAAAGGCTCTACTTATGGAGATTTGCAAGTCGCCAAGCGGAAATTTTCTAACTAGGAACTTAGCTTTTGCACAAAAACAATGAAAAAAAGTTATGGCACTATAAATAATATAGGCACGGAAGCGAATAAATTGACAACTTGTGCATGCAATCTAATCAATTTTAAACTCTATCGTTACGAGATAAGAGTTCTATGAATGACCTATTTAGTTGTTGGTACATGTAATTTCACGTGCTACATGCGATGCAGATCAAACACTCATCAAAGGCACGTTATGATAATAACATACCATGCCATGTATTCTTAAATAATGCACTTAAAAACTTTTCGACAGTATTCGGGTGGGACTCGAACACCACGATCTTTTGCTATCCGGGCAACTTCTTTACCGACTAAGCTACCGGAGACCTTGGTATGTCGACGAATTTTGTAAGTGCACTTTGCTTCTCCTTGAGCCGACGATCATTATTATTTATATTGATGTAACTATCGATAATGATATTGATGTAACTAATGATAACGATGATGTTGGTGTTTGCCCGGTTAGCAAAAGATCGTGGGTTCGAGTCCCACCCGATGACTGTCGAAAAAAATTTAAGTGCATTATTTACTTTAGATTTTTTTTTATTGCTTATAGTAGGTAGACGAGCTTGCTTGATAAATTGCAAAAGATTGCTATACCCAATAAATTCAGACCATGCCATGGTTTCCATTTCCAAATACATAATTAGATAATTAGAAATAGTTTCACGTAATTGGAGGCCTAGTACGTCTTAGTGCTCCTGTGAATATTTACATCCCTTTAACCACGTGTTCTACCAACCATTAAGAACAATATTTGGTCAACGGCTTTTTCATTGTTTGAAACTTTTATGGTAACTAACATTAGAATAGATACTAACGAGATTTCTACCATGTACCTTTTGTGAACAGTGGTGGAGGTGCGCGTAACAAAAGACTGCGAAGGAGGCTAGACCGATTTGTCTGCCAGTAACAAATTATCCGCTAAAACTTCAGTTACTCCGTGAACTTGGCGCTTGCAACAGTGCCGAAATATCGGAAACTCAAAAATAAGGTACATGGTCATCATCATCATCATCATCAGCCTATCGCAGTCCACTGCTGGACGTAGGCTTCTCCAATTGTTCGCCACTGTGATCTATCCATGGCTTCTCGCATCCAGCTCTTGCCAGCCATCCTGCGCAGATCGTCCTCCCACCTAGCCAGAGGGCGCCCTACATTACGTTTGCCAAGACGCGGTCTCCACTCCAGAACTCGTTTACCCCATCGGTTGTCGGTTCTGCGGCTAATATGGCCAGCCCACTGCCACTTAGGCTGGTCCACAAGTTAAAGGTCGCTCAGCGGGCTATGGAACGAGCAATGCTCGGCGTCTCTCTCCGAGATCGAATCCGAAATGAGGTGATCCGGCAGAGAACCAAAGTTATCGACATTGCTCACCGGATTAGGTACATGGTAGAAATCTAATATTTTCGAAATTCTTCGAAACTTTTTTCGACTCCTAATAGAAAATGATCAAGTCACATGTTAGAAAAGTTCATTTTTTATTTGTTTTCCAAATGTCAAAGAACAGAATAAATTTGGTTTACAATGATTGAATTGCCACCAACAATGGCCAGTTATAGGATTAATTCAAATTTCGAGTGCAAAAACAGATCAAAAAGTAAGTGTTGCGCGATTATTAGATAAATAGTATAAATGTTTGCTTAGAGACTGGAGCTCCGAAATTGTTTAAAATAGATCCGGTTTTGTAGGTAACAATTTGAATCGATTGAGGTCGCTATGTAGGGGTACCCCTGGCCTTGAAGGGATATAAATGTCCACAGATACACCTTGCATGTTGAGTAAAAAGTATTGAATTTATTAGGTACATTTTATTGATTATTATCAGAGAAGTGCATCTTAGATGTCAACCAGCCAAAATCTGATGCTCTTAAATTCCGCCTTAGAGAGCCGGGAGAAGTTGAAGACCAGCGCTGACCGGGAGGCAGCATGAGCTGAACTTCATCCCATTGTCTTTCTGTCTAGCAAAAATAGGTATTGTGAATGCACTGGTTTTCCTTACTACTTACTTATTTTTTTTAATAAGAGACAATAAACGATTTTATTATATATTTTTTAAATTTGTTTTAATTAAGACTTTTTTACAGGTACTAACCGGTGGAAAAGAAAAAAAACACCTATTCGATACAAAAGTCCAATAGTAAAAGTAATCGAAAAGTATGAGACGGCTTATTTCATTCGTATTTCCCCATTGCTCCCATAGCAAAACTAGTTTGTAAAGGAATTTTGAATGAAACACCATGTTATTTGAGTACTGACAAAAAAGTCTTCCTGTTCTAGCAATGAAAACTAAACAACTAAATCTATAATTTATGCGTTGGTAGTTTCTTGACCCCTTAAAGCCCGTTTACAAATGTTTCATTATTTTGCAGACAGAAGTTTTTTATTGGTCTAAAGGTCGATTCGACCATTCTTAAACCGATACTCAATTTATGGTATAGCGCTGTCATTCTATACAAATCTGACGTTATACCATAGTTTTATCCACGGATAAAGGTTAATCCAATCAGGCCTAAGAAAGTTGTATAGAATACAAAAAAGAACACTAAAAAGATAATATAGAGGAGAAATTAGATAAATGACTGTATACGTTTTATTGCACAACAGACAAGCTTTATAACTAGGTATAAGGAGATAATTTTGTGGTCAGACGGACAGTAGAGCTGTGTGTGTATGTAGAACGACTGCTTATACAGGTCAGATTATACATACACCGCGTGACGGATAATGGACAACAATTCAAAATTGCTAAGCTCTGAAACAAAAAATACCAATTCTTTGTTTACTTTTCCGCTGCTCGAATATATATTTATTAATTTTTTATATTGCTTATTTACTGAGAAAAAAATTAAAAACTAAAAAACGTAAGATGACGTCATCGGACGGCAGAATGTAAAATATTTCTTTGCTTAGCACATTATAGTTTTAAATTTACGAAATGCCAAACCCATGACATGTAACTGTAAAAAAAAAAGACAACTTGTCAACGTTGAATGTATGAATGACGTTGACAATGTTGACACTAGTATTATTTACCTTTGACAGTAGTACCTTTTTTTTATCAAAACAATGATAAGCAAAGGAATATCGCTGTATTCAGCCGTCCGATGACGTCATTTGGCGCTTACGTCTATTTAGAATAAAAAGAATTTCAATAATTATTTTATGCATGAAAATGGACAAATTTTGAAAAAAGAAAAAATATGGGTCTGTTCATTTTATGTCTATTTTCATATAAAAAAACAATATGGACATGTTAAAAATATGAAATGTTGTCCATTGGGCTGGGAACTTGATAAGATTGCCCAACACTATAAGAACAAGGAAGTCGGCTGGTGGCTTAGATTAAACCAATGATTTAATCTAAGGCTGGTGGGGCGTCCAAGATATCACTAGAAAATCGAAAAACTTATAAATGTTAAAGGAATTCGAATGTCAATTTTGCCACAGGAGGTATGGTCACCTTTATGTGGGAGTCAAAGATCCACATTGGGGCGCTGAGTCAGCGAAATGAGTAAAGTAAATAAATAAGATAGTAAGACTTTACTTCTTATGATTCTATGTTGTCTACTTTTTATAAGAATGTTGTGAATGCTTGTAAAGGCTTACATATAGGTCCCCAATAGACAAGTGCTACCTACGTAAATGTTTGTATGTCAAGCTGTAAGCATTCCCAATAAATAAAGGTTTTTTTTTTATTTTTTTTTTATAGAAAGGCCAATCAGGATGACCTCACTCCACCTGATGCTAAGCGGCCGTGAAATTCAAAAATGAGGCTGACAGGCACAGAAGAACTAACAAAGTACCCATTGTGTCTGCCATCCTCACCCTAATGGCCTGCTGAGATGCCGTTTCACGCCCCGCCTAAAAGACCCCGGATTGAATGAAGGAGGAAACACATGAGCTGGGAGGGCATTCCATGCCTTGATGGCTCGGGGCAGGAACGAGGAGCAAAACCTCTTGGTGCGCGCCGCCATCGTCTGGATTGTATGCGGATGGCAACGCTGTCCAGCACGTGTTGTTCGGAAGTGGAAAGGGGAGGATGGGCTAAGTTGATATAACTCATCAGAGCATTCCCCGTTATAGAGGTCAGGGTAAAATTGAAACATAGGGGTAACAATGGGCACTGGGGATGTATATTTTGTGTAAACAATTGAGAAAGTACCAAAATTTTCAATATACGACTTTCTTTATATCATACCTATTTTATAGAGGAAAATTTTACTCGATCTAAATAGATGCCGTTTGAAATAATTGCACATGAAGAAAGACGCTGTTGACCGGCTCCAATGCCAGTCACGGTCAAGGATACACGCTTAATAACTCAACCTTATCTCGTGTCAATAAAGGCTATAATGGAAGAGTAGAATGAACTATTTATTAGTCATTGCTAGCACTACCGAGGCAAGTGATAGGATAGTTTCATAGCTTTATAATTGAACATAGAAACAGACCTGATGCAATATTTATGATCTATATATCTAATATATAAAATTCTCGTGTCACAGTTTTCGTTGCCATACTCCTCCGAAACGGCTTGACCGATTTTGATGAAATTTTTTGTGCTTTTCCGGTATCTATGAGAATCGGCCAACATCTATTTTTCATCCCCCTAAATGTTAGGGGTAGTCCACCCCTAAATTTTTTATTTTTATTTTTTAGACAAAATTTTTAATTTCTCTTTTTTTATGATACAACATACAAAAATACATACAATCCTCAATTTTCACCCTTCTACGATCAACCCTTTTATTTATATGGCAAAACAACGTTTGCCGGGTCAGCTAGTAATAGTATAATAGTTTATGCATTCGGTCGCCGAAACAAAATAAATTTTAAATTAAAAGCTACTGGACCGATTTTAACTATTCTTTCAATGAATACTTACATAAAATTATTTATTATTTATTTATTCTTTATTGCACAAAGTAAAAAAAAGTACAATTGGCGGACTTAATGCTTTACAGCATTCTCTACCAGTCAACCATTGGGCGAAGCAGAAAATTTGTGGCGGCAAAATATGATATTACATAATAAATATTAATAACTACTAATAAATATTTAAAATATGGAATATATATATACATATATATAATATATATGGAAGGTATTATAAGTAATAATCTGAAGACTTTAAACATACATACTTACCTACACATTATCAAATACATAAATATAATTATTAGCATCACAAAAAATTGATTAACAAAAGCTAAAAAAACTACCGGAAAACGCCTTATTCCAACTGGGAAACATAATAAATAAAAACCGGCCAAATGCGTGTCGGACTCTCCCATGAAGGGTTCCGTAGCAAGTAATATATGTGGAAGGTAAATAGCGGTTTACGGTTAACAGCGCATTAAAAAAAACTATTAACTAGATCTAGTTAAAACCAATTTTCGTTGTTAGTTTTCATGTTAATGTATAGCACGTTAAGCCGTTGGTCCTGCGCCCGGTCCCTCTACGGTCGTGTCACGCTGGTGTCCTATGGGATTATGGGGGTAAGGGAATTGAGAGTGCACTTGTGTTTGCGAACACACTTGAGCGCTATAATATGTATATCTTGCGTAAGGCTGATCATTGAGATTGGCCGCCGTAGCTGACATCGGTTGGATGATATTATTTATTATTTGCTGTTGATTTAAAATTAATAACATATTTTATTAAATTAGTAACCTACTTAAGAAGAATATTTTAATCTGCTGATCAATATAGTAAAGTTTTTGTTAACTCATAGTACACATGGTCTCAGTTCGAGTTATCCCCCGCAGTGCAAAACTAGTACTTGTGTCTCAGACATAGGACGTTCCAAAGTCCAACAAGGTTGACTCCATGTGTACCAATGCATTATCTTGATTTAAGATAGTAAATACAAAAACCAGTAGATTATAACCCCGCCGTGCAAAAATAGCCCTTGTGTCTCAGCCATATGGACGGTCCAAAGTCCAACTAAGGTAACTGACGCTTTGTGTACCTATTTATTATCTTGATTTAAGATATTAGATACAAAAACCATTTGATTATTAAAGTAAATACCAGCATGTATTTTTTTTTACATGATAGGTGGAAGACGGGCAGACGGATCGGCTGATGGTAAACGATAGATTACATATAGGCCTAATAAATTAAATATAGGTAGTTATATCTCTCACAAAGTTCACTTACATAATCGATATGTACCTATTCACAATCTTAATACCTAGATCTTATTCAAGAAAACATATCACGGATATGACTCATTTCCCCATTTCCCCGCAACATGGACATTGGAGCTCGGATGATCGCACGTCTATGAGTACCTACATACTCATAGCTGTGCGATCGTACCTACATTCTCATAGGTAAGGTAGGTACTTATCTCTCATTACATTCACGAGTTGCAAAATAGAACCGTATACTTTGTTGCATATAATATGGCACTTTTCGCTCTAACGCCAGGCGCATGCGACGATGATGCATTTGTATGGACTATTATAGATGTTGATTATGTTTGCATATCCTTGTTTCCTCACTCTTACCGAGGTGTCGTAAAAGGCGACTAAGGTAAATGCTGGCATGATCATCAGCACCCAGAGAAGGAAAACTCTGCATTTATATCAAAACTCTCGCCAACCCGTTTGCCAAGCGTGGTGAGTATGGCAATTACTCATGTGACTGAGGGAAGCCCGTGCCCCAGCAGTGGGGACTTAAATGGGCTGCTGATGATGATGATGATGATGATGATGATGATGATGATGATGATGATCCTTGTTTCTGGGCATGGGCGTACCCAATCCAGCTATGGGTTCAGGGTGGGGCAGTCAAGCGTAGTTCTCCCACGGTCGATAACTAGCGCGCTTTTTGGTTTGATCGCCGTTTTTCTTTGTAGACTTACGACTCTCGAGTGTGAACTTTATGTAAATTGTAGTTAGTACAGACAGCCCCACATCAGGATACAACAATCTGTCAAAATTCCTCAATTGATATAGAACCGAACGTTTGACATTAAGGTTAGAATCGACTAAAGAAATTCGACAGTCTTGTCCTATACTTTGATGTGCACCCCCGTCACCTTAAGGTGACGGGGGTGAACAATTTCGGGGTTACAACCTCTCGGCGAACACTTATACTATTTATTAAATAGCAATGCACAAAATTTGGGTGCATGGTTATTTAATAAATAGTATAAGTGTTGCCGAGAGGTTGTAACCCCGAAATTGTTTAAAATAGATCCAGTTTAGTAGCTAAAAATTAAAATCGATTGACGTCGCTAGTGTGCCCTACCCGTCACCTTAAGGTTAAGGTTGATGTGTTGCTGTACGTACCTTAACTCTTAATCGGATACGAGTCAATGAAAAATTTCATTGGTTTTCGCTCTGGTTCAAAATCTGGTGGGAACTATTTTACCATTGTCTGATAAAACGTTATCAAGGTACGTGCAGCTTTTAAGTTTCTGAAGTTTGATGAGGTGCCTTACATTACAGGTTAGAGACAGGGTGAGAGGCTGGCCACACCCTTGCCCAACCGTGGCCTACGCCCATTCTGGCTAAGGAAAGGAATGCAAGCATGATTCGTATATTCAATTTCGAGAGTCCTTTCATCATGATCAGCTGTCGCTTCTGAGCCCGGAGTGCGCTTGGACCATAATCCAGGATTAGGCAGGCGCAGATTTATATCGTATCGTAGGTCTCGTCGGAGTCAAAAGCTTTTTCATAGTCCATAAACGCCATGCACAGGGGCTGGTTATACTCTTTGGTCGCTCAAAGAGCTATGGAAAGGGCTATGCTCGGAGTATCTCTGAAGGACCGCATCAGAAATGATGTAATCCGACAGAGAACCAGAGTCACCGACATAGCCCACCGAATTAGCAAACTGAAGTGGCAGTGGGCTGGTCATATTAGCCGCAGAACTGTACAGCCGTTGGGGCCGTAAAGTCCTTGAGTGGAGACCGCGACTCGGTAAGCGTAGTGTAGGACGCCCTGCGACAAGATGGGATGATGACATTCGAAGGCTGGCTGGTGTGGGCTGGATGAGAGTGGCCGAAAATCGGGAGAAATGGCGTGCATTAGGGGAGACCTATGTCCAGCAGTGGACGAGTGTGGGTTGCTGATGATGATGATGATGAGATTTATATCGACTGCGCCACTCTAGCTATAACTACACATCTGTACTATAATATAAGAGATATCATCTCGCAAATAGCTCACGTTGTGTTCCATAATTTGCCTACAAATAAGTGTTAAGGTACTGAGTAGAAAATAATGTAACAGTGATTTCATCCCATTTGGATCCAACCTTATTACCAAATAAAATATAAATAATTATAAAGCTATAAAATCCAAATGTTCCAAATCGTTTCACGTTCTAATACGTTTAGCTATTGATGTAGTTTTAATGTCTTTATGGGTACTTCGCGTTTATTTCTTTTACCATTTAGCAAATGAGTTAATTTAATTTTTGGTTAATTTAAATTTTTTTGCTGCTTATCATTGAAAATATTTCTATGTTCAAAATCATCATCATTTTAGCGTGTGATTCCCAGTTGCTAAAGCCGTAGCTTTTTTTACACCCTGTATAACTGCCGTCAGACCTTCGCAACCCTTTAACATGTGGAACCGGACCATCTGAATCATTGTTACACGTTTCAGAAACTATCTGCACCGTGTAGGTTTCTTCACTATGTGTTTTCTACCATCGCAAAAGTCGTATTCCTTGTACAACTGATCCTTTATTAGAGCTGTTAGTGATGAACGTCAGTCTGGTAGGTAGGTAATGAAGTGCTTTGTTGTGGGGTAGCCCGCTCCATTGCGTGGGTGAGTGTGCGAGATACTGTAGCAATTTTTTTTTATTGGATCTTTATGTATGCGTCTTGTTATGCATGTTCACGTTATAGTAGATGTACATTTAAGTTTTCTATTAATATTGTCAGTATTTATTTTCATGTTGTATGTTTTATTATGAGTCGTCGCTCGAAGGTACAGCCAGAAAATCAGCGCTGCAGCGGCTGCTTAGCGGTTGTTGTAGCACATGCTGAGGCCTGAACCTTGTTGGCCGCAACTTGATAATGTTTTGTCCTTATTTAGATTTGTATGTAATGTGTTGTGGTAATACATTATTTCTTATTCTTATTCTTAATTGTGTCACAGCGAGTAATATGCAGCAAGCTCTATGCAGATGGAGGAAAAAGGTCGTTTATACCGTAGTCGTTTGATTTGTATTTACTTCAAGATTGACCTATAGATGTATTAATTCCGTAATATTATTTTGACATTCTTCTTTAATTTTTACCCGACTACGGCGAAGCAAAAACGAGGGTTATGATTTTGATATTATTTGATATGAGGGCTATTTTTCGCAATTAAAAAAAACCGCAACTCATTCATTCACTCACCACTGGGTCGTGCGAGTTCCTAAATGCGAAATATTCTATCCTCGCTTAGCCTGAAGATTATGGATGGAGAAGGTGTTAGACATCGTATTGCCCGACCACTGGGGACAACGACAGGTACTAGCCCCGGCACGTATTTCTAGCGGTCGGTATAAGTAGGTGGGGATGTTTGCGCACTTGTAAAATAGCTCACAAATAAACTAAAATTTATTTTTGCGCACTTGTAAACATACAACATTGCAGTGGACAACAAACACATGCTATTAATCGTGGGAGAGCCACGATTCGGCATGAATGGGCCGGCTCATCCGGATTGATACCACGCCTCACGAAAACCGGCGTGAAGAAGCACCGTGGTGTTAGTGTGGGAAAGGGGTGTTTTTAAAGCTTGGCAGTCACTAGTGACTGCACTGGAGCCCAATTCTCGTGCTCGTGATATTTTGAAAACATGGCGGATGTCACATGAAATCCATACAAAAAACTGTTTTAGTGATATAATGTCGTATGAAAATAAATGTCACGAGCCCGATAATTGGGGTCCTGATATTAAGCGATTGTCGCCGCCCATTGACAGCCGCGACACCAGGAGCCCAATTCTCGTGCTCGTGACATTTATTTTCATACGACATATATCACTAAAACATAGTTTTTTTGTATTTTTTTCATGTGATATCCGCCATGTTTTCAAAATATCACGAGCACGAGAATTGGGCTCCAGGTGATCCGTCTACTCGTCTGCCACTTATCACATGAAAAAAAATATGGTGCTGAAGAAGAACAACAAAAAGGTACTCTGCTGTGGATTCCCTACATCTTCTATCACAGTTCAAGGCGTAGGTCGTGAACGAGTACCTACTTACCTACTAATAGTGCGCACGTGCGCGCGAGTGTGACTGGTGACGCGGAACCGATGGTTGCCAAGTGCAGGCGCGGGGCAGGTGCATACTAAGGGAGTTGCCACACTGGTGCGATTGCGAGCGTTATCAAAGCGGGGAGCGACGACGCACGCAGCGAACACGTCGCGGCTGCGCAACATTTTTACCGTGGGAGAGCCAAGCTTCGGCATGAATGGGCCGGCTCGACCGGAGTGATACCACGGCCTCATAGAAAACCGGCGTGAAGCAGCACTGTGCTGTGTTTGTTTCGCTGCATGAGTGAGGGTACCGGATGCCCAATCCGGGGGATAGGGGGGGTTTAAAGGTTGGCAGCGCACTTGTGACTCCACTGTTGTCCATGTCCACCTATTAGATAAAAAAAAAAATCACGCCGCGGATTCGCAACCGATTCGCCGCAGAAATAAGTCGGAACCCCTTTGTTTTTTAGTAGCGGCCACGCAGAATTACGATGCGAATTCGTTGCGCCGCCGCGGCGTGAATGTTGCGCAGCCGCGGCGCGTTCGCTGCGTCGTCGCTCCGCATTGAAATCTACCAGCTGAAATCTACCGCTTGCTATCTACCAGTGTGGCAACTCCCTAACTAATTCATTAATACTGACTTGTCAAAAATACTTAAGGGTCCTTTAGTGGTTCAGTGGCGCAATAAAAAGATCTTTACTGATTGTAATGATGTCATGACTGCAATCACGCCTGTCACAATAATCTCTAGAAAGATTAAAATTAATTTAGCTTCCAATTCTTTTTAAATCTTGCTAAAGATGGTTGTGACTAAAATGGCGTGTGCAAAATAAGCTTGAAAAATCACAAGATCTTTTTTATTTGAATGATTTGATCAATTTTTTCATTTATTGTCTTAATCTCGCTACTATCAGTAAAAATACACAAGGGTAGTAAGGGCGTTACATGTTTACTTTTATCAATTTATTTATTTGTAACATCTTGATGAAATGTGACTTGTAATAAACTATTTGAATTTGAAAATTTGTTGGTGGACGTAAAAGATTTAATACTTTTACGGTTCAGATAGATAAAAAAAAACCAGAGGTGCACACTCGGATTTGAACCACAAGCGTATTGAAGGAGCGTTCTATTCACTTAGCTACATAGCATGGCTTCAATTTCTTAATTTATATATTAGCATACCTTTTTTTTCTTAAATTGTTTCTTGCTCACTATTCGCCATAATCAATATAAGTCACTTGGCGGCCCTAGTATCGACTTAACTGATGGTACGCCTATCGCAATACCAGTGGAGTTACAAGTGGGCTGCCAGCCTTTTATTGCCTTTTATATCCTGCATCCATCTATGTATATGAAGGCAGAATGCACAGTAGGTATAATTTGTGTTATATTTACGTAAATCTTTTCTGTACTGACTCGTGTAAATCAATTTCTTGATATGTGCATTTTTTTTATAGGGCGGGGGAATCTGAAATCACTAACAGGTAACAAAGAATATTGCGACTAATCCAGCTTATCTGGGGTCAAATGAAGGTCAACGTTATTTTATTGAAAATATCCTATAACTTGTGATATACAATTTTAAAAACAAAATATGGTAAAACCATTTTAACCGTGGGATAGCCACGCATGAAAAGGCCGGCTTAACGGGAGTGATACCACTGTCTCATAGAAAACCGGCGTGAAACAGCGTCTATGTCGTGTTTCGCTGCGTGAGTGAGGGTGCGGTAGTAAGGGGTTTAAAGTTTGGCAGCGAACTCATGCGGCGGCAATCGTTTACCATCTGGTGTAAAGATGCGCAGAACAACTCATTTAAAAGACAAAGGAGTTATAACTCTTTTGAAGAAAAGAGTTATATCGCTCTTTTACATCTGTAACACCCAATTAACTCCGTAATTCAAAAGACTAAAAAGACTAGAATGATGTGATTGATGCGAATTGCGATGGGTTGTCTCATCGACGTGTTTATCCAATCTAATAAAATCAATACAAATAAATAATTTTGAACTTTGTTGCAACAGTGGTAGGGTCAGTTTTCTCCCCGGATATTTTTTTTTACGTACAGATTAATGCGCGACGCGTTCCAATCATGCTCCATCCCTTTTCGAATCACAAAATCCCGCTGTAGCGATTCCACTCACTCCTCTACGATCCGTGGTACCAGTCTCGCTCACTAACTTTTTTTTTTTTTTTTTTTGTTCTCCCAGGGGAAATGCGTTACGCATACCCGTCCACCTGGGGGCGGACGGGTTATGTCGGACTCCCCCCGCATGACGGCGGGGGTCTACCGACTAAAACCCCTGGGCACCCTCTAATCGTCCATAGTGGGGGGTCGTGGTGACGGGCACGAAGCCATGTGCACGACCCCCCAGACGGAGCCCGCCTAAACGGCTGGCAGGACGCTGCCCCCCCTGGGTGAGCTGGGGGGGGCGTTAGGGACAGCCGAGAGTGAGCAGCCGTCCCTAACGAGCACTGGAGGTGACCGGTGCAATGCCTGCGCGGGTACCCCAGTACCGTGCGCCGGCTGGGCACCTCCAAGGAGAGGAAAGAGACGCGCATATTGTCGGCGTCTCAGACCCCTCCTCACTCTTCGGAGCGCATCGGCGGAAGGATCTTTCTCCCGCGTGCGCTCCGCCGCTTCCTTCCCTGCCACTACCTCCTCACAGAAGGTGGCGAAGGCCTTCCAGGCCTCCTCCCCTTCCAGTATAGCTTCAATTATACTGCCAAGGGTGAGGTCCTGGCCGACCTTCACCACCAGTGCCTGGCGCTGCTGGTCCCACGACGGACAATACGCGAGCGTATGATCCGCCGTGTCATCAGCAGCGCCACACTCGTGGCAGGAAGGAGCTCCCTCTCGGCGGATGCGATGCAGGTAATGACCAAAGCAGCCATGCCCTGTCATTACCTGCACCATCCTGTAGGTGAGAGAGCCATGCGGCCGCTCGAGCCACCGGTCTAGTGCCGGGGCGAGCGCGTCCGACACTCGGCGGTTATATTCGGACCGCCTGAGGTCCGAGGCCCAGAGGGTGACCATGTCCTCATGGTGTCCCTTGCGTACTGCCTCCCTCTCTATGGGGCAGTACGGCTCTCCACGCGCCTTCTTGTCGGCGGTCCATTTATAAATGGCCGCCAGCACCTCCGCCTCTAGCTCCCACGGAGCATCACCCGCCAGCGCGCAGGCCGCAGAGAATCCCACCGTACGATAGGATCTCACGGCCCGTTGTGCGATGACGCGCTGGGGTCTCCGCAGGAGGCGAACATTGTCCCTGTTCGCTAGCGCCTCCACCCATATGGGCGCACCATATAGCGCCATACTCTTCAAAATGCCGGAGTAAAGCCTTCGGCATTTTGAACCTGGGCCTCCTAGGTTTGGCATCAGTCAAGCCAGTCCATCCGCCGCCTTCAGCAACCTCGGTGATAGGCCTTTAAAATGGGGGGCGAACGTCCATCTGGCATCTAGAATTAAGCCGAGATAATTTATCTCGGTCTTAATGGGGATATTCACCCCGCCTATGGTGAGGTGAGCGCCTGGTGGTGGGCGCTTCCGAGGCCTCGCTCACTAACTCTTTTAACATCTTTAACTCTTTAATAACTCTGTAACTCTAAGACTGAAAAGATTGAAAGACGCATTGATGTGATTGGATTAAAGCACATTTTCACAGATTTATTTGTAAGATAAAAATATCAATATGCAATTTCAAAGACAGTTTTTCTTATTTTTATTGAATAAATCCTCTAAAATATTAGTCAAAATAAGTAAATATTGGTTCGGACTTCGTCCTTCTAAAATCAATCTTCACATCAGAGAGTTAAAGATGTAAAGAGTTATAAATGAAGCAAAGGAGTTATGGAGTCATTAACTCTTTAGCAAAGATGTACATCTTTTGCATCCAGAAATGGAAATTCCACACTGTTTCTCCATGCACCTAACTCACCTACATTAGTTGTACATATGTAATACACAATGCATAAATGAACTACAACTATATGTACATATAGTAGTTCATCAGCATTAATGAGTGCGCATAAGAGTTGTTTACGTTCAAATAGAGTGTAAACAATAACAAGTTACAATGTTGTTGTTGTTGACGGAAGTTGAGGACTAGCAGCGTAAAATGGTCCTACGCCAAAACTGCCTGCGATAGTTCGCGATTTTGTCTGCGTAGTCCAAAAACTACTACTTTCTATGTCAATTGTCATTTCATATATTTTATTTTATTTTATTTTTATTTGATACAAAAATGGTTGGTAAAAGTACTATATCATCAGCCAAAGACATCCACTTAGTTATTACGATTGCCTCTAAAGCTGTCGCTTTGGGCACCTGACCTTTGCAATCCAAAACGTGTCCATAATAATATCCTCCAACCGATAAGGCTGGCCATCTCAATGATCAGCCACATACGCAGGATATATTATAGTGCTCAAGTGTCTGTGCAAACACAAGTGCACACTCTATTCCCTTACCTCATTTTCCGATGGGACACTACTGTGACACGCTCGAAGAGGTTAACGTGCTTTCCGAGGCACAGGGGTACAAGAACGCCAACTTCCAAACTCCGGGCTGCCACTAAGAATTTCTTACCGAAAACTTAGGTAGAAATTTTTGGCCCGACCCGGGGATCGAACCCGGGACCTCTTGCGCAGCCGTCGCTTTAAAGTGCGACCCACTAACAACTGCGCCACCGAGGCAGTCAATAATCAATGATATGGAGCCCCCAAAATACAGGGGTCCCTAACGTGTGTAAGCAAACCTCTCCCCGACTCCGTTTGGCCTTCTAATGGTCAGTGGATTTGAATATCTCAATTTTATCAAAGCAATGGAGGGACGAATATGACATCTACCTAAAGGATAGGCATACTTGGCTCTAGACCGAAAAATATTTTCGGTCTATCTTTGTGGTCTTTGCGCAGCAGTGGGACAGTGCAGGCACAATATAATATAATGTATAATAAATCATTATGTTTGTACTTACATTAGCTTTGCTTCTCAGGCCAGCCTTGGCACCCTGGGCAGTAAGGGACATAACAGTTCTGAATGCTCCCATCTCGTTCACCAGTTGTAGCTTACACCTAAAAATAAACAGATTAAGTACAGTATTTTAAATAAAGAGAATAATAGAACGGAAAGATGTTCCACTATGATATTGCAATAAAGATATATTGAATTAATTTGGAGTATAAGTAAATGGATTTGGGATGCTACTAGCCAAGTGGTGATGGATAACTATTTTTATATGACACAGGGGCCTGGGGCACACACTGTTACTTGAGATGTGGCAGTGATGTTTTTTTTTAATTTTTGCCATCAAGTCATGTAGGTACCTTTCATTTTTTTAAACTACTGACTAGTTTTGTCGTAAAACAGGGCATAACACTGTGCAAAAAGCAGAATACTTATAGAAAAGTTATTTTTTATATTTAATAAATCATTTGGCCAATACATAGAAAACATTGCCTACATAATAGAACTTACTGTAAGTATAAAAAAACTGAGCCTAGGTTACCCATAGCTAATACATAAATTTAAATACATATATTTGGATCTGAACTGCAATAGATAATTTATAAGAAAAGCATTATTTACTTACTTTAAAATAAAACCTTGTAGAAATAAAAAAAAAACAATTGAAACAGTTTTTTTTTTCAACATTCTGTGTACGAATAATATAAGTAGATATATGTACCTAAAACTTATACAAACCTCAGTGATATTTTATCAGTTATTAAAACATTTATACCATTGAATTAATAGGTATTCTACTTAAAACTTTTTGATCATCTTTGACTCGAAATCTTTCGTACCAAATAGTCTCCTGGCGAGAGGTAGGCATGCATAAAATAAACAAAATTAAGCTAAATAGCGAACTTGGGTCCCTACCTCTAAGCTTTCAGTAAACATTTAAGCGTCCACAATACATTTCGTAATATGTACGTATGTACTTCAAAAAATTGAGTAGGTAAGTATAGATAGAGATTAAACTTGTGAACTTGTGTTCACGTACCAATAATTAACTTGTTCGAACTTCGAAGAATATGATAGATACACATACCCTCAATTTAATGTAGTTCCCGTAATCGTAGAAACTGTGCGTGTGTATGTTGAATGCACTTGGCACAGTCCAGGTGACAAGAAGCTCAGTTGTCTGGTTATGTCGTATTTATAATTGAATAATCCGGTAAGTGTAACCGAAAACAACACAGCTGAACGTTCGTTTAACACAACTTATTCGAAATGATTTAATTCACTAGTTTCGAATTTATTAAGGCGAAAAAATCACGAAAACCTCTCGTGATCACAGCGTGTCCCAAAGGTGGCTGCGGGCGGGGCGGGGGAATGCGGGAGAGGGACTAAAAAAAAAGTACTCTGTGGAGGGACTGCGGGCGGGAGCGGGAGGGCGGGAGGTAAAAGAGGAATGAATGAATGAACCGAACCACCAACTGACATTATAAGGAATGATTGATTGAACATTGACATTTTAAGGCTTCTTTACACTTTGATTGAGTAGATTTTACTATACTCTATGGAGTAGATGTTTTGTAGTCAAATCTCTACACAAAAATGCTGAATAAATCCGATTTTTTCATGATAATTTTACGCAAAAGATTAACTTATAATGAGGCTAAAATAGATATAAGAAGACTATTTTAAATATTGTAAAATATAAAATGAGTAAATGAATGTGAATACATTTTATAAACGTTATCATCACGGACCTATAAAAAAGATCTTTCTTTTTTAAAGGTCCGTGGTTATCATATCATAAAACGTCAATCTCACATGGTATTTGACAGTTGAAAATGCCTCGTGTTTTTGTTGGGTTTTCGTAACGCTAGTTTTTGATTAGATACCAGAAAACCTTAATAAATAACCCAGTAATAATGGATGATAACGAAGGGAAACCATTTGCAGAGCTCGGTGTCAAAACTTGGCTTATCAAGCAGCTGTATAGTCTAGGTTTGTACACAGTTTACTTCTTGTCATATTTTCTTTATTATTTATTGTGAAAATGCATTATTATTGAGTTCATAATAGTCTTCCACTATAGATGTAGGTAGGAATGTCACATTTTCGTGTCCACTTTGATTTAAGTTAAAATTTTGTAAGTTTTTATATAGGTAAAATATTTTATTTTCAGGTATAAAAACACCTACACCTATCCAAAAAGGTTGCATACCACGCGTTTTAGCTGGAGAGGACTGTATTGGAGCTGCCAAGACTGGTTCAGGGAAAACCTTTGCGTTTGCGCTGCCTATTCTGCAGAATCTTGCTGAAGACCCTTATGGAATATTCGCTTTGGTTCTCACTCCTACTCATGAGTTAGCATACCAGGTATATAGAATTATATTATACTAGACTGCGCCCGCGGCGTTACTCACGCAATTTTAGTCTTTATTACATTCATTCAAACTTGAAACCCCCGCTAGGTAGTAGGGGCGCCTTAGGGGTTGAAAGTTCAAAAGTCACTTTTTTATTCAAAACCCACATCAATTTTAAGATTCTAACTATTAAACTGTCAAATCCCCCATACTGCATTTCATCCCCTAATTAACACCCTTAAATGTTGATTTTCCAAAAACATTTAAGTGAATTACTTTGTATTTTATGGTGCTTTGTATTTGTATACATACACATTTTTCACTTTCCTAAAATCAAAGATGATCTTCCATTCAAACATCAAACTGTCTTTTCACTCCCTTAAGGGATTTCCAAAAATGTTAAAACACTTGTTCTTTTACAATAATGTGAAAGTATAGAGATTTTCAAGATAAATACTTTAAAATGGCTAAACCTCGATACTACCATTTCATCCCCTATTATACAGGGGGTATAATAGGGGATTAATTAAGGGTGATTTTCATAAAACGTTAAATGGGTTACTTTGTTATCTGAATACAAATTTTCACATTTCTAACATCAAAGATGTCGGACATTCATACAAACTTTAAACCCAGTTTTTACCCCCTTAAGCGTTGGAATTTCAAAAATCCCTTCTTACTGCTCACTTCTGCTATTAAAGGAACCCCCTTCCCAAATTTCAAGTTTCTAGGGTCAGTAGTTTGGGCTGGTGCATTCCTAGTCACTTAATTCCTTAGTCACTCAGGTTCTCCTTTTATATATATAAATAGATAGATTCATAAAATGATTGCTGTAATTACTCAAAATCAGTAAACCTGAGAGTGTACCCCCAGCTTAGGAAGCAAATGTGAATTCCACGTTGAAATGACTCTAAAAGGTGAAGTCTAATAGTGACATAACATAATAATAATAATAATATTTTTTGCAGTCCGCCGATAACTTTGAATGAATATCACCCTATAAATTATCAATTAAATGATTTTCACTTGGCTTCGGCCCGTGAATATCATCATTACCACCGATGTTTTTATCAAAGCATCGAGACTTTGAAAAAGAAGACTTAAATAATAATAATAATAACATAATAATAATAAGTTACTTGGCCTTGATGCCTGTGGCTAGTCTCTATAATACCAGCTACAAGCTGAGAACAGAAATAAAAAGATAAATAATAATAAGAATAGCTTTATTTTCTAAAAAACCAAATATTGTTACAGTAAGTTATAATAATAAGAAATGTTTAATTTTAATTATGTGGTTACTTAGTCCCGACTGGGTGATAGTGACATAACATTTGACCTTTTATACAATAAGAATGAAAACTGTTATGTATCTATGCTACCTGCGGGTATAACAACTTATTAAAATATTAATTATAATGTGGGTAACCTAAGATGTTGATGACAAATAAATTAGTTTTGCTTCGAACCTGAATTATGGCGTATCTTTTAAAAACAATAGTTCTTTTTTTTACTTGAGTAATCGAACAAGTTAAATGAAAAATTGAATTTATTAATAAACATTGCAAAAATTAAGCGAAAATTTTTCAAGAGAGAACTTTATAAATAAAGAAACGTTCGAACAAATAAAATTCCGTTTAAAATATCTTTTAGGCAGTATGTAGGAAAAATTGGTCACTTTAATTCATTTAAGATTTTAAATTGTTTACCATCATCACATAAAAGAAATATGTCTCAAACTTTTCATTTAACTCATTTCCCAAACTAGATAGCAGATCAATTCAGTATCCTAGGCCAGCCCCTTCAGCTCCGAGTGTGCATTGTCACAGGTGGCTCTGACCAGTTGGAAGAGTCCCTGAAGCTCGCCAAGAGACCGCACATAGTGGTGGCAATGCCTGGCCGACTTGCTGACCATATGACAGGCTGTGACACTTTCTCGCTGAAGAAGATTAAGTACTTGGTACTGGATGAGGCTGACAGGTAATAAAAATATATTTGGTTACTTATTATGAGGATACTTGATCTTTATTGACCGCCTCGGTGGCGCAGTGGTTATTGGATTGCACTGTAAAGCGACTGCTGAGCAAGAGGTCCCGGGTCTGGCCAAAAATTTGTACCTAAGTTTTTGGTCAGACATTCTTAGTGGCAGCCCGGAGTCTGGAAGTTGGCGGTCTTGTACCTTCGTGCCTCGAAAAGCACGTTAAGCCGTTGGTCCTGCGTTCGATCCCTCTTCGGTCGTGTCACAGTAGTGTCCCAACGGAATATGAGGGTAATAGGGAATAGAGAGTGCACTTGTGTTTGTGCACACAGTTGGGCACTATAATATATCCTGCATACGTGGCTGATCGTTGAGATTTGCTGCCGTAGCCGTAATGTTTCATTAGTCATTGTAACTTAACTTGGTGTGTGTGAATGAAGTAAGGTGCTTCAACTCTCCACACTTGCTTCCTTAAAAGGTATTTTTTAATAGCAGTATTACTTCTATGGCTTCTAGAATATCAGGCTGTATAGCTAGACCAAGATTATAGCTTTACGTAGGTTTTTTTTTCTTGCAGGCTTTTTAGTGAATCATTTCAAGACGACTTGGAAACAATATTTAATGCCTTACCCAAGAAGAGACAAAACTTACTCTTCTCAGCCACAATATCTGAGGATGTTAGAGAGAGTAAACTGCTGCCTTTAAATAAAGAGGTATGTATTTATGACGCTGAATTAATTTATCACTATTACTACTTAATATAAAACAAAGTAGTTTTCGCTGTCTGTCCACATGTATGCTTAGATCTCCAAAACTATGCAACGAATTTTGATACGTTTTATTTAATTCAAGAGTCAAGGAAGGGTTTATATGCGTCCGTTGTAATTGCGACATGGCTTCTCTTGCTTACCATCAGGCTGAGTTATTATGTACCAATACACTGTGTCACTATAAAAAAAATAATATTATATATGCATTTTATTCCGCTAGTTATCCATCCTCCATCATAGAAATCAAGTTATCGCTACTATGGAGGGATTAGGCTTAATCACCATACTTGCCAAAAGCGGATTGGTGATCACAAACCCGAGCTATGTCCGAAAAATACGAAACATACTTTTCGCTCGACACGGGAATCGAACCCAGTACCCTAAGATCAGAGCCCGGTACTTAAACCACTAGACCAATGGGGCGTCTGAATGTAAATGTAAAGTGGACTCCTTTTTCCGCACTTATATACATTTTATTATTTATATAAGTTTACAATTTTAAGGTAAGTAATAGTACTAACTAATGTGCTTATAAGACTCTTATTTGGTCCATTGTGTGCGATCTGAAGATTTCTTCGCGTTGACTGGTCACCGCATCGCACTCTGGAACTACGTGTACGACTGATTCCTCGGTGCTGAAGCATCCTCTGCGGCGAGGGCTATCAGTAGCGCTTAGGGTGTAAATATGGTTGTTTAAGGGAATATGCTTCCTCAACAGAAACTCCACATATGGACCGAGACCGACCCCACGCTGACAGTGGACACGTTGGACCAACGCTTCGTGGTGTGCCCTGCGTATGCGCGCGACGTGTACCTAGTGCAGACGCTGCGCAAGTACCGCGAGACGAGGCCGAGTTCGCACGTCATCGTCTTCACGGACACCAAGAAGTAAGTTACAATCTTTCTATTTGTTAGCAATCTACTTACTGGTGGTAACATAAAATGAGATTATAAATGTTAAATTTTTTTACGGCTTCTATTATGTCATCATGGGTAAGTACAACTAATTCTGCCAATGTGTTAAAGAGAACAAACTGCTATTTTGAAAGAGACCAGTCGTTTCAATTCTGCCTCTCACGATAAAACTGAAAAAAGTTTAAAAACTAAAACCCGACTACCAAAAAAACACGCTCTAAAAAGTACGAAACAAGAAAATTGTCTCTGCTGAAATATTATGCCGTATCACCGTGGTCGGTTGCCACCTACTGTAGCAAAATAGCTTCATTATAATAATAAATAAATCAATAACAGATAAACCACCATACATACATACAGGTCAAAATCATAACCTCCTTTTTGCTGAGCAAATAGCTTCATTAAAATAATAAAATAAAATCAATGTGGCATACGACCACGGCGATACGACATAATAATTTCAGCAGAGACAATTTTCTTGTTTGGTAGTCGGGTAGTAGTGTGATAGTCTGGTTTTAGTTTTTAAACTTTATTTTTATTAATTATATTTTTAGTTATGTGAATAAAATTACATATTTGGAATGTGCAAAAAAAGCTCTTCCATTTGATACTCCACATGGTACTTAAGTCGCTAGAGGGCGCTGCAGTCAATTTGACGTGACGTCATGTCGCCTTTAACCAGAAGACAATCAAGACGCTTCTAACGACACCTCATTTGTTCAATTATGATGATTAGTTAAGAAGTATGAGGGAACAGATAAACCACCATACATACATACAGGTCAAAATCATAACCCTCCTTTTTGCTTCGCTGTAGTCGGGTAATAAACACTCTTTTGTAGATTTTCAAACCAAGAAAAGAAGTTTTTTTTCCTAAAGGTCGGCAGTGCACTTCACTCTCTTCGCTAGTGTTACCCCCTCGGGCAATACTTGTGTCCACACACAAGTTCATGGGCGGCAGCAATATAGCTTATCAACTGATCCATCTTCTTGTAAGAGTAATTTATGAACTGGTTCTGTTTAATGAGAATCAGCGCAAATGAAAACTCCGCCAGATGGCGTAAGGTAGACGTGAAGTCCATCAACAAGGTGATTGGTTATTTTTTAATGTAAAATTCAGACGAACGAAACAACTAATCCTGTTGAATTTGGACCTCGGTTCAATAGTACGCCATCTAATGGATTTTTTACACGCGATAGTCTTCATTGGGTTTCATTTTAACTAAACAGATCTCCGTGTGGGCCGTGTGGTCCCCGGCAGAGTAGAATAGACCACCCTCACTCTTACCGAGGTGTCAGTAAAAGGCGACTAAGGTAAAGCTGCTGGCATGATCATCAGCACCCAGAGAAGGAAAACTCTGCATTTATATCTAAACCCTCGCCAACCCGTCTGCCAAGCGTGGTGAGTATGGCAATTACCCCTCATGTGATTGAGGGAGGCCCGTGCCCCAGCAGTGGGGACTTAAATGGGCTGATGATGATGATGAAACAGATCTCATGATGCCTATTCCAGAGAATGTCAAGTCCTCTCAATGATGTTGAACGCAATAAACATGGACAACGTGTGCCTCCACGGCTTCATGCGGCAGCGGGAGCGCGTGGCGGCGCTTGCGCAGTTCCGGAGCAACCTCAAGTGCACGCTGGTCGCCACCGACGTCGCCGCGAGGGGGTTAGACGTGCCCACTGTGCATTTGGTGGTCAATCACAAATTGCCAAGAGAACCCAAGGAATATGTCCACAGGTATGTTGTCTCTTTGGTTACATCTTGTCTAATAACGCGGGAAAGTTAGGCGAAGTTATAAGAGGAACCTTGAAAAAAAAAACTTAAAGCTAATTTTGAATGAATGAATGAATGAATGAATTTATTGACATAATAAAGCATACAATTTCTTAGTGACTATAGATGGGTATGGTATATGGGTATATGGTCTCCTCCTCTAGCACCGGCATAACTGTGGCTATGGCTCGCCCAGGTATACCGTCAGGGCCCGGGGCGCGGTTTCTCGATTTGAGTTTAAGAACCGCAGCCCCTAACTCGGCCTCAGACACGGGCGGCACGTCCCCAGCCTCTGCCGGCTTAACCCACTCCTCACGGGTAGGGAAGAGGTGGTCGACCACTCTTTCCACAAATTGTGGGTCCAGTGATCTGGTGAGGGGTGGCGCCCATTTTAGTAGATGATTTAATAAGGATTAATTGTTTCTTTGACATTTTTTACCTAACTCTTACCGTTTCTGAGTAAAATTAAAAAAAAAAACTGAAAATCGGGACCTATTTAGGGGGGAGGGAAGGGGGGACGCGAACACTCTAAGGGCGGGGACTTTTAAGGACATACATTTGGGATCCTAAGGAAGGATTCTGCGCAAAAATTAGCTTTGGATTTTTTTTTTTACTCTAAACCAATACAAACAGACCAAATGTCGTTTAAGATGGGGGCTGGTGATGATTTTTTCTCCGTTTTTGGCCCCTATTTTCAAGGTAAGGGTTTCATCATTTCTCCTCAATGCCTCCCCCTCCCTAGCTACGGCCCTAGTTGTCCCTAAATACATTTCTTATTCGTCGTATCGTCGTCGTCAGCCCATTTAAGTTCCCACTGCTGGGGCACGGGCCTCCCTCAATCACATGAGGGGTAATTGCCATACTCACCACGCTTGGCAGACGGGTTGGCGAGGGTTTTGATATAAATGCAGAGTTTTCCTTCTCTGGGTGCTGATGATCATGCCAGCAGCTTTACCTTAGTCGCCTTTTACGACACCTCGGTAAGAGTGAGGGTGGCCTATTCTACTCTGCCGGGGACCACACGGCTAATTCTTATTACTAAGCAATAAAGGCCATTTATCCACAGAGTGGGGCGCACAGCACGAGCAGGCAGGAGCGGGCTCGCCATATCCCTGATCACGCCGTACGACATCCTCCGTCTCGGCGAGATTGAAGACCACATCAAGACGAAGCTTACAGAGTACAAAGTTGATGGTGAGTCGAGTAAAATAATCATTAGCTTGCTACTCCCAGGTGTGTCCAAAGCTATTCGGAGTCCGAGGTGCCGAAAAGGTAAATGTAAAGTGGACTTCTTTTTCCGCACCTAGATTCACTTTCCGTCCTTTGTACGTGATGGATTGGCTGGCTATAGAAGCCAACCTAACTCCGCCCAGAAGCGCAGAAGTTTCCTGGGAACCTCACAGGCTTCGCGGAGCGACCTCATCCGTTCCGAGGATTTTATCTACTTTGGGTAGCCACAGCATTGCATTCCAACATTACGTGTATACGGTCTCCTCGGTGACAGCACTCCCTACATAGAGGGGCTGTTCCGAGGTACCTACTCTTGGACTATGATCCAGGATTTGGTGAGTTAGGCTAGTGGAGAAAAATACATACAGACATTTATTTTTTTCTTTAAGGCACTACAGCGTCGCCGGCTCGGAAAAGGAATAAGGTCTTTTCTTAAAATTCACCAAGTCGTATCCGTTCGGAAACACCATTAATAGCAACTGATTCAACAGTTTCACCACAAAATACAAGAGCCTTAAATCGTATCGTATGTCTCCCTCACACATTCCGTATATTCTATCTCTGTCTCACGCCGTGGTCATAGTAGGCGCGCATATATGTGTGCGAACCCAATAGGGGCCGTGTGGTCCCCGGCAGAGTAGAATAGGCCACCCTCACTCTTACCGAGGTGTCGTAAAAGGCGACTAAGGTAAAGCTGCTGGCATGATCATCAGCACCCAGAGAAGGAAAACTCTGCATTTATATCAAACCCTCGCCAACCCGTCTGCCAAGCGTGGTGAGTATGGCAATTACCCCTCATGTGATTGAGGGAGGCCCGTGCCCCAGCAGTGGGGACTTAAATGGCCTGATGATGATGATGAACCCAAAAGTCCGATCACGATCATATGGCACTCGGTAAAGCAAAAAAGAGTAGTGTTCCTTTTTATATGAAACCAAGTAAATAGGTTTCTCAAATACATCCTAATAATTACCAACCTGATATATTTTTATATTACTGGTAACTTTATTGCGACATTGTCGCCCCCCTGTCAATGTCACTGAAATGCCTTCTCATCTTGGTCGGTCTGGTCTTGGTAGCATGCGATGTATTTGTGGTTTCACGTGCTTCTCACATGTCACTTCTTAATAAGGGTTTTCGCGTCTGAAAAATCCCCTAGATGGCGTACTGTTGGACTGAGGTCCAACATCATTCGCATTGGTTGTTTAGTTTGTCAAATTGACATTTTGACAGATCACGTTTAAAAATAACCAATCACATTGTAAATGGACCTCACTCCTATAGTACTCCATGTAGCAGATTTTTCACATGCGAAAACCCTCATTCACTACGGCGTTGATAAACTGATGATGATCACAGACATTGTATTTTTCAGACGACGAAGCAGTGAAGGTGTTCACGACGGTGAGTGTGACGAGGCGCGAGCAGGAGGCGCACCTCGACAACGAAGAGTTCGAGCAGCGCAAGCGCAACTACCGCGTCAAGCGCTGGCTGCAGGCCGGCGTAGACCCTGACCTCATGGAGCAAGGGTGAGTGCCTTCAGTTGTGGTTCAGCTGTGACGTCAGCACCTCACAACGAGGAGTTCGAGCAGCGCAAGCGCAACTACCGCGTCAAGCGCTGGCTGCAGGCCGGCGTAGACCCTGACCTCATGGAGCAAGGGTGAGTGCCTTCAGTTGTGGTTCAGCTGTGACGTCAGCACCTCACAACGAAGAGTTCGAGCAGCGCAAGCGCAACTACCGCGTCAAGCGCTGGCTGCAGGCCGGCGTAGACCCTGACCTCATGGAGCAAGGGTGAGTGCCTTCAGTTGTGGCCCAGTTGTGACGTCAGCACCTCACAACGAGGAGTTCGAGCAGCGCAAGCGCAACTACCGCGTCAAGCGCTGGCTGCAGGCCGGCGTGGACCCTGACCTCATGGAGCAAGGGTGAGTGCCTTCAGTTGTGGCCCAGCTGTGACGTCAGCACCTCACAACGAAGAGTTCGAGCAGCGCAAGCGCAACTACCGCGTCAAGCGCTGGCTGCAGGCCGGCGTAGACCCTGACCTCATGGAGCAAGGGTGAGTGCCTTCAGTTGTGGCCCAGCTGTGACGTCAGCACCTCACAACGAAGAGTTCGAGCAGCGCAAGCGCAACTACCGCGTCAAGCGCTGGCTGCAGGCCGGCGTAGACCCTGACCTCATGGAGCAAGGGTGAGTGCCTTCAGTTGTCGGCCCAGCTGTTATGAGCGGCCCTCCTAGGGTCCCCCCCCCCCCCTCTTTAGGCATGAAACCGAGATCCCTGTTCGGTCCTAATTACTCTAAAAGGATGATTAGACCAATCGGCCCATTGATCGATTGGTGTCTTAGCTTTGATTCTCTTTTCTTATCGTGTCGATGGCGACACAGTACCTTTGATAGATATCGTAGTAGCGAATATTGTTCTATAATCTCCATAAAACGTCGACAGACGAATTGTTATATTAGCGCGGTAACATCTATCGATCGATCGACGTCGACTAATCCATTCTGCTTGTTGCTCAATGACCTATCGAACTGGTAATACCATTGTTTAAAAGAGGAGTATTAAGCTTTTTAAAGGGTAGTCAGGGAGCCGCACGCTTGTTTGCCACCGACATAGTATACAAAATAAATAAGCGTAAATGGAGATAATGTATAAAATTATGATCAGCAATTTTTTTTATTGTGTTTTCATCAGATTGGAAGAAATGCGTCGAAAACGTATCAAGGCAGCCAAAAAAGCAAAATTAGCGAAAATCAAACAGCTGCAAGAAGAAATGAAGAGCGAGGGAGCGGGACAGGGCGCCAATAGCCGCCTGCAACCGAGCGAGAGGGAAGAGGAAATGGATGCGACCATAAAGAAAGGTTTACGGGAGGTCAACAGGGGTTTGATGAAGAAAGACGATAGATTCAAAGGCGTTATAGGGAAGATTGGAAAGATTAAGAGGAAAGCGGATAATGCAAAAGCTAACGCAGAGAAGAGTAAAGAACACAAAAAGAGTAAAGGAGAACAAAAAAAGAGTAAAAAGAAAATGGCTGCTGTGAAATAAATGAGGACTTTTTTATAATTTTGTTATATTTTTTTACCATGATAACATAGGCCAGGGGCAACCACACAAGGTGACCACAATCTGTTAAAATACCTCAATTGATATTGAGCCAAACGTGTTTGACATTAAGATGAGAATCAATTGAAGATATTTGACAGATTTTTGCTGAAGACTTTCATAAGCCGAAGGAAAAAAAATGGAGTCGACAAAGTTTGACCCTATATATGTAGTTGAAACTCTAGGTTCTACAGCGTATTTAATTTGACAACAGACATACATCCGATGTATGACATTGACATGCTTCAAAGGCAATAATAGGTAATGGAGCGAGTTCCAATACCTAACAGTAGGTATAGATTGTATTTATTTTTCGTCTTATTATCTTAGTGCCGATTTGATCTTAATTCGATACTAAATAAATAGTATAGATAGAGCTGTGCGGATAAAGAATGGGATCAGAAATAGCGGCGCATCTATTCACTTCTCGCTCGCACACTATTTGCGTCTATACTCGCACCCCACGAGTGCGAGTATAGACGCAAATAGTGTGCGAGCGAGAAGTGAATAGATTCGCCGCCATTTCTAATCCCATTCTTTATCCGCACAGGCAGTACAAAACTGATGGTATACCATAGATTTATCCACGGACAAGGATTGGTCGAATCGGGCTTTAGCCTCCCAGATCTATGGCGGTCGAGTAAAAATATCCATATGTTAGCATCGTGGGATATCCTGCAATAAAATTCAATTAATCTTAATTATTGGGAATAATCTTCGTCCAACCTCTCGAGGTGGCCAAGCCAGCGAAGACGGTGCGCCTTGGTCTCGCCGATGATGTTGGATGTGTTCACAATCTCTTCTATCTCGGCTTTTGTGCGGATCCTCCAGCCATCGTCGTTTAGCATACCAGGGCCGACGCCCAGTTGGCCGACCTAAGTATCGCTGGACGTCGTCGAGACTGATCTGCTCGAGCTCCTGGTCAATAACTGGCAAGAAGTGGCGCAGGATCGACCGAAGTGGCGATCTCTTATTTCGTAGGCCAAGACTATCTGGGTCGCTGAGCCAGCGGAGTACCTATGTGAGTATTGGGAATAATAATAATAATAATTCTCACATTTCATACGTTGACCTGATTCCGTACTAAGTAGCTTAAGCACTTGTGTTAGGCCGTGCGCTGCGTTAAGCGGGTGCACGGCGCGGGCATCCGTCGCGGGCATCCGCGTCGTGCTCCGTCGCGGACAAATAGCCCGTCGCGGGTATCCGCAACGACCTCCCGCTAAACGCAGCGCCGCCAGTACAATTTTAGACGTGCGGGTGTACAGTCGATTCATAATGGATTATTTGTTGATATACTACCTAGCCAAAAGACGACATAGACAAGAACGGCAGCCAATCAGCCCATATGTCTCGTCCAGATTGTTGGGTGGAGAATTTGTAACCAAGTTTACGCTATTAAGAGAAGATGAGAGGAGATTACAAGCACGGCGCGTGCGACACGGACGGATAACGCAGCGGCGCTCACTGATTTTCTAGAAACATCTCCGCTCGCGTGCTCCGTCGCACGGACGTGAGCGTACCCGCGTCGCCCGCGCCGCGTGTGATGGGCGTTCCGCCTTACGCAGCGCTGCTCTATGAATTTACATGAAACATCACGCCGCGCGGGTGCCCGCGCCGTGCACCCGCTTAACGCAGCGCACGGCCTTACAGATATCAGATAACAGAGGAACACAAATATATACTTAAATACATATATTACACCCAGACACCGAACAACTACATGTGTTCATCGCACGAATGTCTGTCCAGGGTGGGGATCGAACCCACGACCTTTGGCGTAAGAGGCAGGGTCACTACCAATTGCGCCATCCGGTCAGTCAATATTCAAATAAAATGAAATAAAAGGAAAAGTTGATCAATAATTTATTTTATACATTGTAAAAATTACAAATAAATACAACAATAATATACTTTGTTAAGCGAATGTAGTATCGATGGCAAATGATTTGGCACAAATATTAGCCGATAAGCCTTCGTGATCTACTCTCTTTGCTGCCAGCAACACAATACAGTATTGCGATCAGTTATAGGAATATACAGGACCTCTTAACATACTAGTACACTGGACTATATTTTATCAAGTGGAATAAATAGTAAGGCAACCTTTAAGGCAAGAGTGAACTGGCATCCTGGACTTCGACGCTTTCCACCGGTGCGACTGAGGTCAAGCGTTAGCCTATTAATAATAAAAATATGTGATAATAATTTACACCAACTATTTGGATTATGGCGGAATGGGTGCCTAACGGTTAAACCGAAAATTTTTGGCCACCTCTGTATAATAAACAGCAGTGATATATTATAAATGTACCACCTAGTTCCACCGTATAATCCAGTGTTCTAGTAATGTAATAGGTAAATATTTAAACATACTATAAAATGGTTGGAAATGGTAGAATACAGAAATACGGTCAGACCAGAAGCAAACATTATAAGGAAAATTTGAAAAAAATACATTGGCTCTTCTCTTAAGACATTTTGCAAATTTTTAAAAGCATTATACAGTATGCAATTTTATAATATATTTATGAACTGACGCATATAAAAACAAAGTCAGATACATTTGCACCGAATTTCAAAACAGCTATTTATCTTTTAAACGACAGATTTATATTTTTTTAAACTTCAAGTAAGCTGTCTTTTTTTTAAACAGCTGTTTAAAAGTCTTTGACCCTCCACCCTTATTCTCTGTTTTAAAAACGGCAGAACCAAATTCAATAATATCTGACTTTGGATTCCATTCCGTCCTGAATAGGAGAAAAAATACTTAAAATATCCCAAAAGTTAGGTGTTTCGAATTTTCCCAGAAGCTTGCAAACTATAATGTGTATTTGAAATAAATGGTGTTCATCTAATTTTTTTTGCATTTAGTTGATGAATAAATTATTTAAATAGAAAACGCTTTGGTGAATCTAATCTGATTTACAATAACATGTCTACTAGTGACATCCAGCGATTTCAACAGTGCCGACTACCAGTATCAAAATTTCTAGTATAATCTCAATAATTTAGTAATCTACATATCACCAATATTGGGTATAATAGCCAATATTTAATAAATAATAATGCTTTTTGAGCAAACAAAAATAGACAACTAAATATTTTGTACAAAACAAAAAAAAATATATACATGCCCAAAGGGCAACATGTCGATGATTTTTCAAATTAATGCATTGATTATATTCCAAATATAAGTATGTAATATAAATTAACTTCATTATTTTACTAAGGGCTACTGTTTCAATTTTAATTAACGCCATTACAATATACTAGATACAATTTTTCGCTTTTTTTCATATAGGCCTCACATATTATTTGGTTAATAAAGTGTATTGAGGAATGTAAAATAATATTTAGCACGATCGTTTACAATTATTTGACATAATAAATGATTTATACCATGTTTGCAGAAATATACTTAAAATATATACATAATACGTGCCTATAAATATATCTAAATGCTCTTCTAATAACTGTAAGACATAGTGATGACAATAAAATTTAAAATATTTCTGATAGTGAATTGTCGAATTATTTGATACGTGGATATTAAGCGAATAACGCCTGCGAACTTTATGTTTAGTAATTTGTGGTTTTGTGGCGTTTCAATACAATTTTAAAATATCAGTTTCAAAAGCAACCCATCGGAATTCAGAAGCGTTAATTATTGTCTATGACTTCCAGAAAAAGTGACTCATCCCCACTCCCTGCACCCACTACGCTACGCTTCTGGCACTGCACGGCTTAACCGTTTTTAACCCCCGACGCAAAAACGACGGGGTGTTATATGTTTGACGTGTCTGTTTGTGTGTGCGTGTGTCTGTCTATGGCATCGTAGTCCCGAGCAAATGAACCGATTTTGTTTTTTTTGTTGTCTGTCTATGGCATCGTAGCTCCCGAGCAAATGAACCGATTTTGTTTTTTTTTGTTTGAAAGATGAATAAGGGGGAGTGTTCTTAGCTATGTTGGATAAAACTCGATCCAAGATGGCCGCCGCCACAAAGATATGGATTGTATGTTTTAACACAACTCCCACAATATGGGTATCATATAAAAGTGCTTGAGTAGCAGAAGGTATTTATTGTGACAAATTTCAAATCCAAGATTGCTGCCGTCGGGGGTTTTTAAATTTTTTTACACTAGAAGTGCTGAGTTGCTCAACTTGTTATATCCATATTGATTGAATTGAAACGCCACATGATACTTAAGTAGACTCGTCTTGTCATATTTATTCCGACATAGAAAGCAGCGAGTTGATCGTCGCATCCTTATTCCCGCGGTTCGCCTCCAGGACAGACTTTATCACCTCCTTGTCCATGCTTGGGAACATTTCTTCAATCTGCAAAAAAGAAACTCTTAGAAATAATGAAACACTTATTCTCTTGGACATCACAACATATTATAGACAAATTAAAGTATGAAAGGGATTGAGACAAAGTATAACATACAAAAAAAAGTGACACACTGAATTGGACAATATTAAAGTGAAGTAAAAAACGAATAGTGACAAAATACTAGTAGTGACAAGACAATTTTTTTTTATTTTGGGTCAACAAACAGTTACAAACTTTCAAAATACATACAATAAATGGTAGTAAAATATTATATACGATTACAAATATATACATACAATACTTTTCTTTTGTAAATACATACTTACCTATAATACATAGGAAAAACCCAGACCAATACAAATAAACATGTTAATGCACACAAATGTTTGTACTGTGCCGGGATCTAACCCGCAACCCTTGGACCAAAGGCAGCGTTCACTACCACTGTTCCAAACGGGTCGTCAAATTACTTCTCGATAAAAAAAGACGAACGACCCATGTACCTGCTGCAACTGCTCCGGCGTCACAGGTTGTTGTTGCGGGTGCTGCGGCGGCTGTGGGTGCTGTGGGTGCTGTTGCTGTTGGTGTTGCGGGTGCGGGTGCGGGTAGGGCTGCGCGGGCGCGGGGTACACGGGCATGGCGCTGTAGCCCGCGTTGATGCTGGGCACCACCAGCACCGGCGGGAACGTCGCCACCGCCGCGGGCCCGACCTGGAAACATTAGACAATAAGACTAAATAAAATATTTGCATTTTTGTACGCTTTTCGAACTCTGACTCTGGCTTGTGGCCAGCACTTGTGAACAGGTGCCACCTTTGGGGATTGGTCTGCTTCGGTTTACCTCAAAATATTTATTTTATTCTTATTTACTTTATTTTATTTTGTATAACAATTAAACTGTATGGCTTGGTATGATGATGACACAACATTGTATGAAAGTTTGGCGATTAAAAAGAGTAACTGGCGAGTTTCTAGCCGGATCTTCTCGACCAGAAACAACTTTCCGAGCCGGTGGTAGAATCGCATTATGTTTATTTATTTCTTTAGTATATTTTATGTATCAACATATATATGTATTGACATATAAATTATACATAAGTACTTATAAATAGTTTTAAGTCATTCAAAACAATATGAAGATTTGTAAGTGCTGTGTACAAGCCTATGCAAATAAAGAATTATTTGACTTTGACTTTGGCTGGTCCACAAGTTAAAGGTCGCTCAGCGGGCTATGATGATTATGATAACGCTTTTCGAATGAAGAAAGAGAAAAAAGATGACCCATATTTTTTAGTTTTTTTTTTATGATATAGGTGGCAGACGAGCCGACGTATCACTTGATTGAAGCGATTACCGCCGCCCATGGACACCTGCAACACCAGTGGTGTCACAAGTGCGCTACTTACCTTTTAACCCCCTTTCCCCTGGATTGGGCCTACGGTACCCTCACTCACGCAGCGAAACACAGCGCATCCACTGCTTCACGCCGGTTTTATGTGAGGACGTGGTATTATCCCGGTCGAGCCTGCCCATTCATGCCGAAGCGTGGCTCTCCCACGTCATAAAATATGTTTTTATTAAAATATTTATTTTTTAAATTCTTATTTTAATATGCTGAAAGTGACGTTGTCCTGAGGCTCAACGTATTGTGATGTCAGTGATATATGTCCAATAAAAAAGTTTAGGTGACTTTTAGTTACTGTCACTGTCATTATACTGTCACTGTCATTATTTTGTCTTGGTCATTTTATGATCAGTATTTTTTTTTAAATCAACGTGAGCAAAGGCGTTAATAATTTTGTTATACCAAGTAATGACGTCACTTGAGGATTTTACATTTTAGGTTTAAAAGTTGTGAAATTATTTTTCTTACATTTTTATGAGTCTAATCTAGATATAGTATTTATCATTTCGGAAAATGGTTGTTTGTCGTATTAGCCAATTTCAATCGATCAAAATCACATAAAAAACCAGAAAGATACTTATGTATATTGCCTGTATGTATTTAGTTGGTAAGCCTTATCTAATAAATAAAAAATAAAATAAAAAGCGGGTACTTTTTTGATGGATCACAATCTTGTGAAATACAGTTTTTGCCATATAAATAAATGAATTCAAACGACATTTTTAATACAATACACATATACTGGTCCCATAAATTATGTATAGTTTTCCATAACACTGAAAATCAAAAGCGACGAATTTACGACCAACACATTATATCTTTTTACTGAGTGGTGGATGATTGAAACGGAATATGTCTATACAGCCACACTTCAAAAAACTATAATCTGTCAAAATTGCACAAGGGGGCTATTGCGTGTGAAATATCCGCTAGATGGCGTGCCTGTGAACTGAGGTCCAAATTCAACATCATTGGCTGATTTATTCGTTAATTGACAATTTGACATATCACGTCTAAAAATACCCAATCACCTTATAGGACCTCAGGCCTATAGTACGCCATCTTGGGTATTTTTCGCACGCGATAGCGCCCAATGATATTGACTCGAACATGTTTGACATAAGATGAGAATCAAATTAAGAAATTTGACCGTTTTGTATACTTTGAAGTGTGACTGTACGTACTATGGAAACCAGAAACAACGAATGTACCATAAACACCCATTGATTGAACCGAAATCCATGAAAACCCAAAGCCAACAAGCCTAATTAAGACTCAGTCATACCGCGTACGTTCCTACGACGGTCCGGGCGTACGTAGGTGGAGCGTTACTATGCTGTAAATCAAATTTCATACTCATTAGATTTATAAAGTAAAAGTATTATTTTTAACAAGCATACACGGGATGTCCGGCCGGTTGGATGACATAGGTATCGCTGGAGGTGACAAAGGACCCGCTTGGGCTGCAGATCGACGATTGGTCGGCCGTGGCCCAGAACAGAGAGGAATGGCGACTTGTTGTGTCGAAGGCCAAGATCCACTACGGGTCGCTGAACCATCAGAGTAAGTAAGTAAGTTGTAACAATTTATTGTTTATTCTTAAGTCATCTTAGCGTGTGATTCCCGGTTGCGTCCAAAGTTGTCACTCATGGAGCCCGGGGTACGCTTGCACCATGGTTCAGGATTTGGGTAGTATATCCTTAAGTATTAACTTACAAATTCTTCGACAGTCTTCAGGTAGGATCCGACCGAGGGAATGGTCAAACCCATTGAACTACTGGGCTCCTTAGTAAGTCGAAGAACATGATTATGAGGTTAATATTTATTTTAAGTCTGCACTGGCCAAAGGACTTGAAAGTATTGTAGGACAAAGGAACTCCATACTAGCTTTTCAAAATTTGCAGCTACTTCATTTTCTTCCCCCGTCTTTGTTTCACTATTCTATAATGCGGTGTTAACATCACTACAACTGTCATAGAGAATTGTCAGCTTACATCACTACTGTCATAGACAAAAATGTCTGCATCAAAAAAAATGGCGGAATCGTGTCACTTTGCGTGTTTGAAAACAGAATATTATGAGAATAAACCACCATCAAAACAATTAACAGTTTCTTTTCCTTAAATCTTCTTTCGGTCCAAGCTGAAGAAAAATGTGAGCTACAAAAACATAATTCAACGTGTCAACATTGCAAATTTCCTAAATTACATCAAGGCGATCAACTCAACCACCGCGATTTTCAACATGCGGTATCCGGTTACCGCGGTCACGTGACCATCGACTGACCCCCTCTGCCGCGCTCGTCCTAATGTTCCGTGTGATGTGGTCTGGTAACTAATTAAGGGCCGATTTTTTGATCCGTATTTACCTTTTGGTTAAATCAACTATAGTTAACTGTCTAACCAATAGTCAAAGTGACGTAAGTCCTTGTAATATATCTATTAGTTATTTATTTATTGAGTAATGCATCATGTACAATGTCAACAGATCTTTAAATGTAATGGTAAGTAGATACATGTACCCTGTTAGGGTGTAGCAAGATTAACAGTATACTAGTTTCGTCATTAGTGATTAGCTTAATAGATAACAGTGATTACGCAATTTAGTACATTAACAATTGTTTCATGCAAATATTATGTTCTCTGGATATAAACTGTCAAATCTTTAAAATAAGTATAGTGTCATAGGGAGTAATTGGATTAGGTACATTTTAAATTCATTGTAAATATTTCAATCATCAAAAATAATTGGGATTGGGAATTATTAAGTTTTCGTTGTTACTAATTAGGTACCTACAATAGATTCAAATATATATGTTCTAGGTATTTATCACACTTTCGTATCCGTCAAGTTAAAGGTAATATTAAATTAAAGTTGTTAGATCAAAGTAGTTTGATTTTAGGAACACTTCTGTACATTATACAATTTACATGATCTTATAGAGTTAACGAGACTATTGTATTCAATTGCATTCGTGTCATTTGGGAGACGCGTGTTAAATGTATTGTAATTTCAAATTATTCACTTTTTTATGTCTGTAATGTTAAGCTAACTATTGTTCAAAAAACACAATTTGGCGATATTTGACCATTGGTTAGTTTTTTAAACCATTAGTTCAGTTTAACTAAGGATCATAAAATCGACCCTAACGTCAATTTGACACTGTCACTTTGACTATTGGTTAGACAGTGGACTAAAAGGTAACTACGGATCAAAAAATCGGCCCTAAATGTATTGAAAATAACAAACTGATTAAAAATAACAAATGTTAAAAATAACTTTTACCCTTCTTTATAACATTATAATAACTGTGTCAATAGTTAATTTATTTTAACATGTCGTTTTAATGGTTATAACTTTTAACGCCCACCAGGAAGTTATAGTAAAATAAAGTAAAAAGAAAGTAAGTACTTACGGAATAGCTTAGCACCAGGTTGATCATCCCCTCCACTCCATCGCCCTGTTTGCCATTCAGTGGATACCAGTCTTCGTGAGTCTCTCCCTGAATTAAAAAAATACATGATTTATGAACATTTCAATTGTCTAGCTGTCGCGGTGATAGAGCCTGGAGACAGACAACCAGACCGACATAGGGTCCCGTTTTTACGCTATGGGTACGGAACCCTATAAATGAAGAGGTCATCAGTGAAACTACAATCGAATGTTGGTTAATATGCTATTAAAAATTGTTTCAACCTTGTGCTTCCGATGAAATTTTGATAGAAATCGGCCTGACTTGATTTTTTTTCGCTCACACACAAATGTCGTCTTTAATATATACTCAATGACAAAACGGGAATGTAAATCAGAACTTACCAAATGGCTGAAGTGTATAGATTATAATGAAACAGAAAATTGTATAAAAATGTAGATTTCTCAAAACTTACACTCACACACACTCTCTCTCTCTCTCTCACACACACACACACACACACACACACACACACACACACACACACACACACGCGCGCGCGCGCGCAAACACACACACACACACACTAGGGGTTAGAAGTAAAAAGCTTTATTATAATTAATGTAAGTTCCTACTTTAAGATATATAAAGATAATGGTTCTTAGTAAATGTAATTCTAGCTAAGGAAGAGTGATTTTCTCTGACACAGGTGCTATTGTACTTAATAGAGAAAGTCTACACTTAAGTTGTAAAAGATTTGGTTTTTGAATAAACATTTATCATTTATCATTATCATTTAAGATGACGTGTAGGGCACACTAGTGACGGCAATCGATTTTAATTTTTAGCTTTTAAACCAGATCTCTTTTAAACAATTTCAACGAGTAAGCGAAAAATTGATTCACGCCAAAAGCGGCCACTTTGGCGTGAATCAATTTTTCACGTACAAAAACGGACACAACATTTGTGCATGGTTATTTCATAAATAGTATAAGTGTTTACAGAGAGGTTGCAACCCCGAACATTTTTTAAAAAGATCCAGTTTAATAGTTAAGGATTAAAATCGATTGGCATCGCTAGTGTGCCCTACCCGTCACCTTAAATAGCATTTACGACAGAATAAAGTACCCTATGACAAAACTATAAGCCGATTACCAAGAATCCGTACAATACTTACGATCGAATATCATCTCAAGGCTATAAAATCATCATCATCATCATCATCAGCCCATTTAAGTCCCCACTGCTGGGGCACGGGCCTCCCTCAATCACATGAGGGGTAATTGCCATACTCACCACGCTTGGCAGACGGGTTGGCGAGGGTTTTGATATAAGTGCAGAGTTTTCCTTCTCTGGGTGCTGATGATCATGCCAGCAGCTTTACCTTAGTCGCCTTTTACGACACCTCGGTAAGAGTGAGGGTGGCCTATTCTACTCTGCCGGGGACCACACGGCCAACGGCTATAAAATAATATACTCCAACCGATTACGGTTACGGCGCGCTAATCTCAACGATCGGCCACGTACGCAGGATATATTATAGTGCTCATGTGTGGGCGCAGACACATGGGCACTCTCAATTATTTTTTTATGTGTTAGGTGGCAGACTCAGCATGGATGAAATGGCGACAGGTCACGGCAACAACATGCGATCCGCGGATGCCTCTAAAATTGAAGGGCAAAATTTACAAATCCGTCATTAGACCTGTTGCTATGTATGGATCAGAATGCTGGGCCGTTAAGAAGACGGATGAAAGACGATTGCATGCGACAGAGATGAGAATGTTAAGATGGATGTGTGGAGTGACGAGAATGGACAAGATAAGGAATGAATATATTAGAGGAAGTATGAAAGTGGCCCCCATCATTGATAAATTGAAGGCAAATCGTCTTTCCTGGTATGGGGCCATGTAAGGAGAAGAGGGAAAGAACATGTTGCCAAAAAAGTGATGAGTTTAAACGTAAGTGGGTGGAGGAACCGAGGACGGCCGAAAAAGAGATGGATGGATTGTATGAAGAATGACAAGATGGAAAAAGAGGTGGATGATTCTATGACGAATGACAGGGACGTATGGAAAAGGAAAACATACTGCGCCGACCCCAGATAACCTGGGAAAAGGGCAGGAGGATGATGATGTGTTAGGTGGCAGACGGATCACCTGATGGTAAGCGATTCCCGCCGCCCATGGACACCCGCGATACCAGTGGAGTCACAAGTGCGCTGCCACCCATTAATCCTCCCTTTCCCCGGGGTGGGCCTCCGGTACCCTCACTCAAGCAGCGAAACACAGCACAGTGCAGCTACACTGCCGGTTTTCTGTGAGGCCGTGGTATCACTCCGGTCGAGCCGGCCCATTCATATCGAAGCGTGACTCTCCCAAGGTATTCTTTTTTCACAATTTTCAAAGACACCAGAGTGACAAGACCAAAGAGGAATCGGGCGCCGGCTTAACATGCTTTCCGACGGGTACCCCCGTGCCGTGGGGGTACAAAACTGTCAACTTTCAGACTCTAGGCTGACACTAGGAGTCTTATTCATAACTATTTGTTAAACCTTTGTTAGCTAAAACGGTGTTATAAAGCAGTTTCCATTCTTATTTAGAAAATTTTGTATGAACATTTTTTTCTTAAAACTTGAAAACGGCTCTATAACTCCTTTTTAGCTAACAAAGGTTCATTCAACATTAAATGTTTTATTAATAAAGTCCTAAGAATTTTTAACGAAAACTTAGGTAATTACCTGAAGCTTTCTTGACAAATTACAGCGCAATTCCTTCCCATCCTTTGTTTGTACCGATATGTCCGAGTCAGCGAAGCCAAGTATATTTAAAAGCCAATATGCTGTGCCAGATGCCCTGTTGGTCCAGTGGTCTAAATACCGGGTCGTGATCTCGGGGTCCGGGGTTCGATTCCCTGGTCGAGTAAAGATATGTTTCGAATTTTGTGATCACCAATCCGCATTAGGCAAGCGTGCGCTTAAGTTTAACCCCATCATAGTAGCGATGACTTGATTTCTACATATATGGAGGCCTTTGGCCTGCAGTGGGATACTATATAGGCCGAAACTTTACTTATGCTGTGTCAAAAAAAAACTAGCAAAAAAGGGTACTTACATTGAGTACCGCCGGCGGTATGGTGATGTGAGCCCACGCGATCAGCTCGTCCATCGTGAATGAGCACTCGTCGAATATCTCCAGGTATATCGAGTGCACACCGTGCGGGAGGAGGCTGGAATGTTACAAATAGTCATACATTGACCAGTACACTTACCATGAGTTTGAAAAACTGTTCTCGCTATCGAAAACTATTTCTCTTTCCCTTTCATCGTGGTACATGTGAAAGAGACAGAACAATAGTTTTCGATAGCGAGGATAGTATTTTAAATTCATCGTAAGGCCTCTGGTGGCTTAATTTAAAGCCGTCTCGCAACGAACGAAAATATACCTGTCGCATTCAAACAAAGGAGACACACAGCGTAGTGTGAAATAGATGGAAACTCCGATTCGGTCGTAACGTCTGCTTTAAATTAGGCCATGTGATTCCTCACTAAGTAGCTTAATATAAGCACTTAGGGCCGATTTTCTGTTCCGTAGTAAAACTGGTTTAAAAAAGTAACCGATGATATTTGAGTATTTTTAAGCCACAGTTAGCTTAGCCAATATATCAAAATTAATTACCTTTATTTATTTTTTTTTGTTTTCGTGTCTTAGACGTCACTTAGACGCTGTCACTTTAATAATACGGTATTTGACTATTTTTTATTTTATTTTTGTAATCAAAAGACCTCTCAATGATAGAAACATCATTGAAAGAATTACTTGATTCCCATTTAAACTACCTGAGATATCACAACTTTAAAACCAAATTATTTTGGGCAAACTCAAAACGCTCCATACAAATGTCTTCTGAGATGTGACGTCACAAACAAGTATTTTGTATGCATTTCATTTGAATTTTGTATGGTAGCTATATCAAATGTTTCGTTTATTTCAATGGTTATATTATAATAATTGGTGCAAATTGTATTCAATTCAATGGTATAATTATATTTTAACAATTTAATACTTTTAAAATGGACTTGCCCATGAATCTTTGAATGACCATAAAACCGGCTAGACGTTATATTTTTAATTGAGAATTTTTGCTATTGGCACATATTTTCCTATATTTTGATAAAATATTTATATTTTGTAAAATCTCGAACTTAGTCAAATACCATATTGGTTAGTCAGTTAACTATAGTTAATTTAATCAAAAGGTAACCATGGATAAAAAAATCTCTTAGAGATACGGATATCAGTCAACAGAGGAATTACAAATAGAATACTTAAATACATGTGTATGTACCTATATTCGATAGTTAGATACTTCAAGGAGACACATCCGGCTACCTTCATTTAGTAATCATTATGATAAATTACTTTTCTGCTGTGTATAGCTGCGAAAGTGAGGGTACCGGAGGCCCAATCCGTGGGAAAGGTGGGTTTAAAGGTCGGCAGCGCACTTGTGACTCCACTGGTGTCGTGGGTATCGCTTACCGTCAGGCAATTCGGATGCTCATCTGCCACCAATCACATAAAAAAATAGGACAGGGGGCAGACATGCTGATGGATCACCTGATGGTAAGAGATTATTGCTTTTTTTTTCCAGGGGAAACCATCATGGCCGTCACCTTGCTATATGTAGGGAACAAGATAGTGTGTGGGACTCAAACCCTAACTAAAAGCCCTGGGGTGTCCATCTACGCGCAATCGCGGTCGGAAACCCCACAGCCGGGACTAGACCGTACCGCTAATCGCGCTCGCCGCTTCACCCCTATCTGGCTCAATACAGCCCTTCAACGCTGTACGACCTACCAGGACACCCAGTAATGTCGTCGTCCCCCGCGGAGTCGTATGCAGAGCAAGCCACTCCCCAGCAGTGGATACACTCACGTACTCCGAAAGCCCGTTTAGTCGCCTCTTACGACAGGCCGGGAAAACCTTGGCAGTATTCTTAAACGCCCCTAGCCACAGGGCGTAAGAGATTATTGCCTCCTCTATCCTTATAAAAAGTTTTCCAGCAACACCAGAAAAGACGACTTTCTTTTTTTTTCCTCAAGGTTTGAAGGGACTTGTACACCTAGCAATAATTAACAACTCACCAATGGATAACTTTATTCCACCTCGGCGTCTTCCCGCCACTCGGGTCGGTGTGCGTCTCGTATATGCAGTGGCCGACGCGCAGGCGCACGTAGGGGTCCATCCTCGTGAGGCCTGGCCAACGAACGTTAGAGTATTAACGTGTTGAACGTGTGAGTCATGTTAGAGAGTCCATCGAGACTTTACTAAAAATCCTCAACGTGTAATTGTCAGCTGCGTCCAAGGCTTTGGAGCCCGGGGTACGCTATTTTATCAGAATACAAGAGGATATATGCAGTGGCGGGTCCGCCGGCGTCATTATATCTATATTGCGTTCGTTTTTGACAAACACCCAAGAACGAGTGGATTGGTTATTTTTTGACATATCATTTAAAAATTACGAAAATACCTACAAATGAACATGAAAATCTGCCATAAGTACATAAAATAACAAACTAATTAAAAAAAGAATAGTACATGAATCTCAGGTTAAAAGTATGTAAATAAATCCAATTATTTTAATAAACATGTTTCTTCTGAGTATACACACAGATATTACTTAAGGCAAAGAGTGCCAATCTCAGCATGATGCTGGGCTTAGACCATCAAATCAGTCAATGTCGTCAAATTTGCACTACCTAGATGTCTACATAACCCAATCTATCTAACTTTTCATTTGCTAGATCTTCTTGCCCTGCACTGGCAACTATTCCGGTAGGGGCGCAGTGTGTTTGTTATTTGGCAGTTACCTTCCCCATTTCCATAGAACCAATTGTTTTTTAAAGGACACAGAAACAGACAAATAAACAAGTTATTTAAATTAAGATTGATAGCATCATCTATACACTATTAAACCTCATCGTCGCTTTCCATCAGGTTTCCGTTAGCCTCTTGACCAAAAAAAATCTATAGTTATATACATCCCGATCTAGGTGAAAGATGACACACACTCATTTAGTAATCAATATAAACTACATTTTTTTTTGTGAAGCGGCACTGTACTGTGTTTCTGACACAGAAACCGACGAATAAACACGTTGTTACTAATGAAGATCGATAGCATCATCTAGTTCTAATCATAATATCCTCCAACCGATTTCGGCCAAGACGGCTAATCTCAACAATCAGCCAATAACGCAAGATATATTATAGTACTCAAGTGTGTGTGCATGTTCCGATGGGAGACCAGCGAGACACGACCGGTGAGAGATCGGGCGCAGGACAAACGGCTTAACGTGATTTCCGAGGCACGGGGGTACAAGACTGCCAACTTTCAGACTCCAGGCTGAAACTGAGAATTTCTTAACAGAAAATCTCAGGTTTTTTTTAAGTGATAGGTGGCAGACGAGCAGACGGATCATCTGATGGTAAGCGATTGCCGCCGCCCATGAACATCTGCAACACCAGGTACAAATATTGGCCTGACTCGAGGATCGAAACCGGGACCCCAAGGGCAGCCGTCGCTTTAAAGTGCAACCCACTGCGCCAACGAGGCAGTCAAGATCTAGTTTGACACAAATAGTAAAAGGCTATGATAAAATATTATTGGAAACATGCGGTGAAAACTAGAACTAGGGGCGCTGTCGTCGCTTCACTCTGATTGGCTGACTCAAAAACTGAAAGGCGGCCGACGTCACATTCTCTGGCGCCGATTTGGATTTTGGAGCGCGCACTTTTGCTCCAGATTCCAGTGAAGACGGTTGTGTGCGGATAACATAACATAATGTCATTAATTTGTCTTGTAAATTTTAAGCATTTTTGAAAGTAAATACCTAAGTTCCTCTCTTTTAACGTTGTTTTTTTTTAAATATTTCGGCCGTAGTTTCAAAAATATTGTTACCATAATTTTTGACAAGTTTCGCCTGTGCTATCGTGATACTCAATCTGGCGGTGAGCGGAGGTCCAGTCTGGGGGATCTGTAATATTTCAAACAGCATCAGTATTGGAACAGTTAAATCAATATTATTTAAAATCACAGTTTTAATGTCCAACAAGTATTCGTAATCGTCAGCCTATTTAAATCCCCACTGCTGGGGCACGGGCCTCCCTCAATCACATGAGGGGTAATTGCCATACTCACCACGCTTGGCAGACGGGTTGGCGAGGGTTTTGATATAAATGCAGAGTTTTCCTTCTCTGGGTGCTGATGATCATGCCAGCAGCTTTACCTTAGTCGCCTTTTACGACACCTCGGTAAGAGTGAGGGTGGCCTATTCTACTCTGCCGGGGACCACACGGCCAGTATTCGTAATAATGTATTAGAAGACACGCAGAAATAGTCTTACTAGATTAGGTACATGAAACAACATTTTCCTGCCTTAATGCATTCGAATAAGGTATATTCTACGGCGCTGTCGCGGTTGCATATCCAGATGGATTTATAGTTAATAACATACTCTTCCAGGCAACATTGAATAGAAGAAAGTAGAGATAGTGTAAAAGTATGTAGTTAATGGACAACATTTCAAATTTTGAACATGTCCATATTGTTTTTTTATATGAAAATAGACATAAAATGAACGGACCCATATTTTTTCTTTTTTCAAAATTTGTCCATTTTCATGCATAAAATAATTGTTAAAATTCTTTATATTCTAAATAGACGTAAGCGCCAAATGACGTCATCGGACGGCTGAATACAGCGATATTCCTTTGCTTATCATTGTTTTAATAAAAAAAAGGTACTACTGTCAAAGGTAAATAATACTTGTGTCAACATTGTCAACGTCATTCATTCATTCAACGTTGACAAGTTGTCTTTTTTTTTGACAGTTGCATGTCATGGGTTTGGCATTTCGTAAATTTAAAACTATAATGTGCTAGGCAAAGAAATATTTTACATTCTGCCGTCCGATGACGTCATCTTACGTTTTTTAGTTTTTAATTTTTTTCTCAGTAAATAAGCAATATAAAAAATTAATAAATATATATTCGCGCAGCGGAAAAGTAAATAAAGAAATGGTATTTTTTGTTTCAGAGCTTAGCAATTTTGAAATGTTGTCCATTGATAGCCCAATTTCATTAATTAAGGAAATTAATTTATAATGACGTCCACCTAATCACCATAGAAGTACTTACCATATCATTGCTAAGTTGCTGCTGTAACGCCAAAGCAGCCTGATAGTCAGCGTCGATACTGTCAGTGGCTCCATCTGTTCGGAGGAAGCCAGACGGAAGAGGCCCTAGTAGCACCTGTTTCATAAAAGAATTTATTTATTTTAATATTTTCTGACGATCTGCTTGGATCAGTGGTAGTGAATGCTGCCTTCGGTGAAAGGGTTGCGGGTTCGATCCCCGTACAGTACAAACATTTGTGTGCATGAACATGTCTGTTTGTATTGGTCTGGGTGTTTTCTATGGATTATAGAAATGTATTTACAAAAGAAAAGAATTAAACATATATATTTGTAATTCCACTGTTGGTTCTAAAATCCGTAACACAGGTGCTTGAGCTACCTATCTCTGCAGTCTGATCAATGTACATATTATGTGATGTTGTGAAATATTTATTTATATATCATCATCTCATCATAATGTTTTTATGTATATATTTGTAATTCCTCTTTTGTCTGATATCCGTAACACAACTGCTTAAGGTACATAATATGTGATCAGGTTGATGTATGAGATGTTGAATGAATTATAACTTCAAAGTAAGGTTTTGTTCTTATAGTATGGATGTTGTTGTTGTAGGGAAACCAGATAAAATACACCAAAATCCCAGGAATACCTACTTTAATTTCTAATGGACTAAAAGTACAGTTTTAGAAATGTGTTTTTAGTCCATCTAAAAACTACATAGCCAATTTAAAAATAAACAAAAACACAAAGGATAACAACTTAAACAAACAACAATACAATAGATAAATTTGAGAGCTAGACATACATTATTATGAAAAGATAACAATGCCCTTATAAACGTGAATCATGTTTTACTGTGATAAGAAAGATTTGATAGTGTGATGACACAAGCTATTAAAATTAATATTTGAGGGCAAGTGTTGAGATTGTTTGTTTCTAACAATGTCACTGTTTAAATAAACACTTGAATTTGGACTCATGTAAACAAACACTTAAGACAAGATAAGAAACAATTTAATGACCACAACATTACATTACACATAGAAAAAAAAAAGGAACAGAGACAAAAAGTGGCGGCCAACAAGGCATATGCTGCAACTGCCGCAAGCAACAGCTGCAGCGCTGGTTTTCAGTCTGAGCCTTGGGTGACCCTTTGCATTAGAAAATATCAATAAATAAATAAATATTTCACAACATCACATACATTGATCTGACTCCGAGATAGGTAGCTCAAGCACCTGTGTTACGGATATCAGAATAAACAGTGGGATTACCAATATATACACATAATACTTTTCTTTTGTAAATACATACTTAAAATACATAGAAAACACCCAGACCAATACAAACAGACACATATACATAATTATACATAGAAAATATTGACATGTAATGTAGGTACAAAAGAATCATGCTTTTTGATGATTTTTGGCAAGTGTGACATATTTAATGTATAAAATAGTAGAATTCATTGAATTACTCTAGGCTTATTTATTAGACAAACTCATGATAATAAAATAAAGGAATCATGTACTTATTGAATGTCTACCTGACATATTTTATACAAATCATGTTGAAAGAGTCACTCAACATGATGCTTTTGTCCGAAAATTATACCTAAAGTACACATTTAGAGAGCAAATTACACTCAATTCTGGAATTTTCCGTCCAGTTCTCCAACCTTATCTCGTTCAATTAAAATCAATAAAGTTTGCTGATTAAAACAAAACCCAAAGCTAGTTTAGAAAATCAAACCGGTCAAGGAACTTGTTTACAAGTCAATGTAGAATTTAAGCGACTGATAAACGCAATATACTTTATGAATCACGCAAAACCACTAACATAACCATCTCAAGTAACTCATGAATATTCGACTTTAAATATATCGAAATTACTCACCCTGCGTCGACGTTCGTCGTTCCTATCGTCGGGCACGGTCGAGGTCATTTTCTTTTGATACTCTTTTTAGGCTCTTCAGGATCGAAATAACAATAGCAGTAAAAATATTAATTGTAAAATCCGCAGAGAGCAAGCAATTCTTTCAGCAAACCGATGACAAACAATGATGACTGACGTTTGCTCCCTGAAACGAAGAGGTGAAACGTCAAAACAAAAATGACAGTTGTCTGGAAGTGTTCCTTTGTTTTCAGATCTATTTTTAATTTTGATACGATATATTGATAAAATTTATCACGGGACGTGGATGGCAGGTGGACACGTTCCCCTCTGCCAAAGTACACTAACAAACGTTCGTGTACGTTTATTAAAACTAGATCGCCGCCATCAATCGCCATTTCGAATTTGTATCTGTCGCTGAGCGGAACTCGTCAAAATGGTTGTTATGAAGTTTTTACTTGCGAATGACGATCAAAAAAATCTAATTTATCTTTCTTATGATTCCTGTAATGTTCGAATAAAATAAACGTTATTTCACGGAATAATAACTTTCCATCTACATATTTTACGACAGAAATAACCCCAAAAAGCAATAGGCGATGCACGGTGCATGAGCTTGATTAGTGTTGTGACAGTAATAGAAAGAATGAAAAATAAATGTCTCACTATTGCTATCAGTTATTGAAGACTACGGTTACTCTAAGATTCCATCATCAGATCCAGAAATATTTTTAAAAAAATTCTACGCACAGTCTTTAGATGCATATTACATTTTTACTACAATGAACAACTAACACTGTATGACTGTTTCAAAAATCCAACCCTTTCACCATCCTGGTGACCTAACCTAACCTAACCTAGACCCCTAGGCCACCGAGGTATTAAATAAGGTATAACTTTTCTAGTACTTATCTGCATTTTCGCTGCTGTGAGCAAGTGATTCACCTACGTTCGTAAACAAAAATCATCATTTCATTTTATTCCTTATACATAAGCAATTTTACATGCTTTTGTACATGTACCTAATAACAACATTTTTGTATGCAAGTTTTAACTCATTCCTAGAATGTCAGTCATTTATTCATGTCTAGACCATCACTAAACTTCCCTTCCCACCGCGTATTTTAGCAGAATGTTTTAAAACTAGATCTGCGCTATACCACGTCCCGTGTTAAATTGTCTAAGACATATACTTTTCTAGAGATAACGTTGGTACAGTGTTGTGTGTGTCAACCCATTTTCTTTTTAAACTCTAGTGATGTACCCCAAATAATGGAATGAATTCAATGTTAATCGTGTAGGAATATTCATCCATAAATGAAAAGCAACATTCTGATTAAAATAAAACGTAACGTAACTCTTGTTTAAAAATATTAACACCTTTGTAAAAAGATATAAAATCTATGGCACATAATCATAAGCTCTTTGATTTTGGCGAAAATGAAATAAACTGGCCGCGGATCGATATATAATTTTGATTGACGTTTCTCCAAATAAAAGTACTACTAACTTCTTTTTTAGTATTCGATTCACGTAGGTATGTTTGAGTACATATCGATTATTCACTTTAATCGAAGTTTTTTGGTAGGTCACCTCTCTATAATCTTTAAAAACGTCAAATGTGGCTTATTAGCTTGGCTCTTAGACAATATAACACGTGGTATAGCACAGATCTAGTTTTAAAACATTCTGCCAAAATCCGCGGGGGGGGGGGGATTTAATGATGGTCTAGATATGAATAAATTAGTGAAATTCTAGGAATGAGTTAGTTGCACACAACAATATTGTTATTAGGTACATATACAAAAGCATGTAAAATAGCTTATTTATAAGTAATGAAATGAAATTATGATTTTTGTTTACAAACATTGAATCACTTGCTCACAGCAGCGAAAATGCAGATAAGTACTAAAACAGTTATACCTAATTTAAAACCTCAGTGGCCTAGTGGTCTAGGCGGTCACCAGGATGGTGAAAGGGTTGGATTTTTGAAACAGTCATACTGTGTTAGTTGTTCATTCTAGTAAAATGTAATATGCATCTAAAGGATGTGCGTAGAAAATTTCAAAAATATTTTAGGATCTGATGTCAGGATCTGATGATGGAATCTTAGAGAAACCGAAGTCTTCAATAACTGATAGCAATAGTGAGATATTTATTATTCATTCCTTCTATTATTCTCACAACACTAATCCACATCGTGCACCATCGTGTACCATCGTTTATTCGTACCACGATATCGCCAATTGTTTTTTGGTGTTATTTCTGTCATAAAATATATAGATGAAAAAGGTTATTATTCCGTGAAATAACGTTTATTTTATTATGAACATTACTTATGAATCATAAGAAAGATAAATTTGATTTTTCTGATCGTCGTTCGCAAGTAAAAACTTCACAACAACCATTTTGACGAGTTCACTCGGAGACAAATACGAATTTGAAATGGCGATTGATCGCGCCGATCTTGTTTTAATAAATGTACACGAACGTTTGTTCGTCAACATAGGCAAAGAGGAACGCGTCCACATGCCACGTCCCGTGTTAAATTGTCTAAGGCTTGGCTCAACTGTAAGATTATACCTACCTTCATATATCTTCCACTAAATACGAGTGTAAGACCTAAGGTTTCTTAGAGAAAAAATATCCTCAATAATAACTATAATAAATAAAATAGCCAATTTTAATTTTTTTAAACTTTTTCCGGTTCAATTGCTTTTATCGCCATATAATCATATAATTAAAACATACAAGAACACCCCTTTCACCATTTGATTCGTCATATCTGGCTGTCAATGTCAAAGAATCTGTCAAATCAAATCAAAGTTTGGTTTTGTGTTTTAGAATTGTCCATTTATTTTATAATATTTTTCTATTAGTAGTGCCCTGTGTGCTCGCTTTGTATTAATTTTGATATAGTGTGATTATTTCAACAAACTACTTGTTCCACGTGAGAACTATCGGACTTCCGCCCCACATGTTGTGAAGTGTATTTGGTTACTATATCGATTTTCGTCCACTTTTGCTATGGATACGCCAAAGGTAAGAAATTGAATATGTAAAACAAACGATCTGTATACCATTGCGCCTAAAGCCGTTATGGGTTTGATACCGCTATTTGCTGTATTCTCAAAATCTATCCACCCACTATGAGTAATAACAGTTTATGACTTGGGGCTGTTTTGGGGACACAATCATATGATCAACTTTCAAACAGATGTTTTTTGTTTTTCTACACAACTAGTGAATTTTCAAATGTTTGTATGTTAACATTTGCACTTACATTAGAACTGAGAGTATATCAATTAAGGAAAAATACTTGAAATAGACTTTAAGAGACAACAAGAGCATTCAATACTAACAACATTAGGCTTCCTGTGAGCTTATCTGTTCTGTTATCTCATAGTCAACATTGTTTGAATGTGACCTATCACTTGTGTGTTTATTTGTTACTATCCATGATGCCTTATTTGATTTTTGATTAGGAATAGTTAATGTAAAGTTCTGTGATCAAAAGTGAGTGAGCAAGATTGGTTTGAAAGAGTGAGTGAAATCGCCATAGCGAGATTCTGTAAGTCAAAAAGAGATGGAGCATGATTAGAACATGTCGCTAAATAAATAACTCTTTCATTCCATTAAACATCTTTAACTACCTGACCTGAAGATCGATTTTAGAATGTCTTCATCCAAAAATGATTTAAAGCAAAATGACCATATTGGGATTGTATGTGTCAATAAGAGATAGTGAATGATCAAGATTGGTAGAAATATATTATTACAACTAACCTAACTGCTATTGAAATAGAGTGCAAAATAATTTAATATGTGAAATGTGTGCGTCAATGTATCATTGAGTCTTTTCAGTCTTTAGAGTTACAGAATTAAAGATGTAAGGGTGATACTCGTATTAATATTCTTTATTGTTCCATGTAGGTAAAGCTTAGATCAAATCTAGGTTAAAGTGCTTTCAGTGTTAACATAGGCCATTTTAGAGCACTACAATATTTGTTGCAATTTATAAATTACATTATGTTATTTTGAATGAATAAATATATAATAAAATAAATAAATAAAAATATTTATTTATTCATTCATAGTTTCAAGTTCAAGTTAGAAATAACTCTTTTCGTTTTCTAACAGTTATCTTTATCTTAAAAAGCTAAGAGAAGCCTACAAACTCTTACATCACTACACTGCACTTACAAGCAATACATTATAGTTATAGAAAATGAAATATTTTGTCTAATCTGGCCTAAAGCATATAACCTATTTGAACTTGAGGATAACACTTGTTTTCATCCAGTTAATCTCTAGCCTTTAGCCTGTTTGAGATTATGAAACCATGTGAGTCTATTTAGTCACCTATTGTGTGGGCAGTTCAAAGATTATCTTATTCCTAAGTCTTAAACTCTTGATTCACAGCTATTTCCAGATTATAATTTGATTAGGCATGTTCTAGAAAGCCGGCTCACAGGGAAGCAAACACAAATTAGTTTCCTTGGTTGCCCAGTTGGAAGAGAAGGTTAGTGAAATATTCAGAGTTTGGATCTCAACTGGAAATGCATTGATGTTTTTTTAAGTAGTCATAGTCATATTGCATCTTGTCGTGGTTACATAAGATCTTAAATTAATCAGGGCACTGCAGAGATTACTTAATTACATAAATTATTTTAAATATTATAAATTAAAAATTAAAAAAGTATAGAAGGGATTGTATCATTGGCTCATCATCATCATAGTGCTTTTTAGTTGAATAACTGGTATATAAGGTATATTTAAGTGTACATTTGTAGAGTCAGATACTTACTAAACATTTCAATAAAGATATTTTGGGATCAGGTTGATGTTATACTGTCTAACATTTATTTCAAATGTTCCCCGTGTCCTGTGGCCCTGTATATTGATTAGAGTTGTCCTTTTTTAACTTCGTCAATTTCACCCCCAAGTCTGTAACCTAAGCAAGAGATCACTGTACTGGTAATACTGGACTCAAAAACATACTAATGGACTTCACAGACCTCGTATTTTTTCCTGTAGTGGCGAAAATTGCCCAATTTTTCACAAGCGAAATAAAAGAAGCAAGAAAAATGGGTGAATTGTTTCCAAAGGTTCCACTATGAGCTTCGTGGCAGATTTATTGCCAAGTTAGGCTCCTTGTTACGTCACGATGTTATTGCTTTAGCACGTGTCCTCGCGATTTGGGCGCCGGGTAACGGCAACAGACTGCCATCACTCTTTGACCCGTTGCTCTCAGGGTTTGCCGTCTCGCTCCACCGCGCATGCTCCCTGACCGGGACTCCTGCCCCTTGGCATTTGAAAATGGGGCGTAATTGAAGACAATAAAGCGGAACATCGTTCAATGCAGCGGTGCCAGGTTCAAAACTGAGAATTTTCGATGGCGGACCGAGATTATTGTCAGTCGCTCCTGCGACGCCTTGCCGTGCGGACGTGCTGCTAGACGTTGCGATTATTTCACAGTATTCTTGAAACTTCTTTAAGGGAGCTGTAATTGGGAAAGTTTGTTGCGACAGCGGTCGTCTCATTGTTCTCCGGCGTGTCCCGAAACTTTACGGCACATTTCAAAGTTCCGCGTGGACAAGGAAGTGTTACTAAAGTTTTAACTAGCAAAAATATTATTTGATATCTTAGTAAAGTTGTGAATGTTCGCGTCGAGTTTGTAATTAGTGTATTTTAAAGTTTCTTTAGTTTATTGCTGAACCTTTTTGAAGCAAATGGCTGAAGTTTGAAGTCTGTTGATAAAGTAGTGTGATGGCGCTTAGTTCGTTGACTCCGTCCAGCATGCTGGGCGAGCTCGGCCGGCTGGCCAGCTGGTTGAAGGGGGACTGTCTGACGGCTGAGGAGTACGCGGGGCTAGCAGTTACCGAGAAGGTGAGATGAAGCCGCTGGCTTTATGTATATCGGCGATTATTTCTTCTAATGAGATCTTATAAGGCCCAATTTTGAAGATGCAGGTTATGCTTACCAATTTCAAATCCGTCACTGGACATTTGCAGAATTTTCATAGCGCGATAGCTCCACTCGCCTTACCTTTGGACGAAACCGAAGGAATGATACTCTAAGATATTTTAGATAGTATTCACTACGTTATCACAGGTTGCATCTTCTGGGCTCGTAACATGTACACATGCAACATGCTCATGTACTATTGTACATGGATGTATCGGAACAAAATAAACTTTACGCGCATTCTCTTTCGCTTGAAAGGGACGGGGATAAAAATTTGGTCGTGGTCTGAAGGAGCCTAATCGTTCTGACTAGGCTCCTTGGTTTCGTGCACTTGCATAAAACTCTAGGAAGTCTAAAAATATTTTCAACGATCAATAAAAACCACTACCAATCATAAAACTGTTGTCTTCTCTACTCATTCCCGGTAGAGCGTCCAAGGCTGTCGCTTTGGAGTCCGGGGTACGCATGACCATGATTCTGGATTCTGGTAATTACGATGAGTGGTCCCTCATTGCAGTCAGGCAGAGGGCAGCTGTGCCTTCTGCTAAGGCAGAAGGCACAGCTGCCCTCTGTCTATGGGTTGGGTAAGCCCAACCCATAGACAGGGTTATCGAGAACCGAGCCGAGAACTCCACTGTAAAACCAGGCTGTTTTCCGCCTACCTGAGAAGAAATCTGGAGTTTTTTGGTCAGATAGCCCGGAAAGATGGACATAATCTGGAACGCAGTAATGAGGGAAAACGACTAGAGGAGGAGGAGACAGGGAAACCAGACCAACTGAATCATGGTTACATCTTTCAAAAACTATCGGAAACGTGCTGGTTTCCTCACGATGTTTTCCATTACTGCCGCCATTAATTCATAAAAATGCGTGCCTCAAATTCGAACCTATGACCTCCCATTACGAAGGCGCTCGTGCTTAACGACTGATTTGCCTCGCTCACTCATCTCTCGACTTTATCATTCAGCCCATTTAAGTCCCCACTGCTGGGGCACGGGCCTCCCTCAATCACATGAGGGGTAATTGCCATACTCACCACGCTTGGCAGACGGGTTGGCGAGGGTTTTGATATAAATGCAGAGTTTTCCTTCTCTGGGTGCTGATGATCATGCCAGCAGCTTTACCTTAGTCGCCTTTTACGACACCTCGGTAACTCTCGACTCGACTTTATAAATATAATATACTCTAGAAATTACTGCCTCGGTGGCGCAGTGGCAAGTGAGTCGCACTTTTAGTAGCTTAGGAGGAAACCCAAAAAACTTAGGGGATAAATTCCAAGTTGTGTAACACTGGTGTAAGTCCCATCGCATTATGAGGGTAAGGGAATAGAGAGTGAACTTGTGAAAGTGCACTCGATTTATTTTAGTGCAATACCTCTGGTGTTGCAGGTGTCCATTGCCTTCGATAATCGCCATAGGTGAACCGTCTGCCAGTCTGCTCCTTGTTTCATAAAAAGAACTATAATTTATCCTGCGTACGTGGCAGATGGTTCTGATCGGCCGTAGCCAGTCGGCTAGGAGGATTTATTAAAGGTCCTTTTCTATCCCTCTCGAACGTGCGAAATTCGACGGTCGGATTCCAGCTAGTTTATATTCTGGAACATGTCTGATTGAGAATGTGCAAAAGCTAATATGTAGGTCACGAAAAGGACGCGACCTTGACCCTTAGTTTGGATTATATACATCACGTTCCGCGCAGAGGTGCAGTTAGCAATCGAAATGGCAACATCAAATCTTCGTTTGTGAGATGTGGATGTCAAACAAGTCCCGGTAGAAGCTCAGTTTAATTTAGTGAGCGGAAACTGATTTCTGGACCGAGGTTCAAAGCGGCTACATGTACATAGAATTCATTGTGCGCGATTATAGTCACGGTACAGCCCGCACGCAGGTACCCCCATCATCATCAGCAACCGACACTCGTCCACTGCTGGACATAGGTATCCCCTAATGCACGCCACTGCTCCCGATTTTCGGCCACTCTCATCCAGCCCACACCAGCCAGCCTTCGAATGTCACCATCCCGATCTTGTCGCAGGGCGTCCTACACTACGCTTACCGAGTCGCGGTCTCCACTCAAGGACTTTACGGCTCCAACGGCTGTCAGTTCTGCGGCTAATATGACCAGCCCACTGCCACTTCAGTTTGCTAATTCGGTAGGCTATGTCGGTGACTCTGGTTCTCTGTCGGATTACATCATTTCTGATGCGGTCCTTCAGAGATACTCCGAGCATAGCCCCATGCGTACCTTTAAATTATATCAATGTGTGGCCACGCGTACGTAGATACACGGTGCCCAGTGCCTACGCACACATTTAAACCGCCTTGCGACATATTCTATGAAGATAAACTGCTGGATGGATATACTGTGCTTGCGGTCTGTAGGTAACTAACAAGATAGTCATTTAGGATAAATCATTTGACTATGACTATGATCTTGCCAGTGGGCGTCTAACAATAACTGTGTTTGTCTTCGAATGTCTTAGATCCTTCTTAAACTTTGTCTATAAAAATAAAAATGTTTATTAATTTTATATACACCGGCATTTTAATTAGTAACTTTGATTGACTTCTAATGTTGACGAACCACTTCATCAATTATTTTAACTTGACATTGGCAAAGCACCTTCGCAAAAAAAAGGGCACAGAAGAAACAAAATAAATACTGAGAATAGTTATAAGCAATTCCCTTTCTTTATTTTCAAAAGGGTTCAAAATTCTTGTGTACCTAAGGGCCCCACGATAAATTTAGGACGGCCATACCCACAGCTAAAATAAATAATGTATTTGGTTAATTGAAGTTTTCTTTACATTGTGGAGAGGAAAGCTTAGATTGGCTTCTGATTAAATATTATGTTCAATCACTGAAGTAGGTAAACTTCAAACTAAAAGTATCCTTATCATGTTGATCCCGAAGTTAGTTATTTCTCAAGATCCAATAAGGATGGTTAATGATCGAATTCGAATCGCTTCGATTAATGATCGAAGCCCAGGATGAGCGAAGGAAACGGCGCCTCATTGAACCGTGGTTTATATAAAATGCCAGTATCATTCGCCCGCGGCTTTGCCCGCGTAGTATTAGTTTTTGTTTATCCCACAGCAAAGCAGTGAGTTACTAATTACGCTAGTAATAATAGTTCAATGCAGCAAAGTGATAAAAAGTATCCCTTCCCCTTCCCCTACGGGTTACGGGGTCCGGTTCTAAGCTACATCTCCACCAATTTTCAGGCAAATCGGTCATGCCGTTCTTGAGTTACAAATTGTGTAACTAACACGACTTTCTTTTATAAATATAGAAGACTAGTGACCCACCCGCACTTCGTTACGGAACATTGTTTCCACTTTATACCAATAGATGGCGCTAGGTATCGATTACATCGCGCAAGCGTTTCTTGTGAATAATAAAGATTAATCCATTATCATCGTCCTTATGCCACCTGGTTGATGGTTAGGATTTGGGATAACGAATTGACTGAGATTTTTAGTTGTTATGGCGTAATCGACAAACATTTGTATGTTTGTCACATTGTACAGTTACATTGTAATGTTGTTTATGGTGACGGGTAGGGCACACTAGCGACGACAATAGTTTTTTTTATTTTCAGCTACTAAACCGGATCTATTTTAAACCATTTCGGGGTTAGAACCTCTCGGCAAACACTTATACTATTTATCAAATAACCATGCACAAATGTTGGGTCCGTTATTGTACGTGAAAAATTGATTCACGCTAAAAGTGGCCGCTTATGGCGGTAATCTATTTTTCGCATACAAAAACGGACCCAACATTTGTGCATGGCTATTTAATAAATAGTATAAGTGTTTCCCGAGAGGTTCTAACCCCGAAATGGTTTAAAATAGATCCGGTTTAGTAGCTAAAAAATAAAAACGATTGGCGTCGCTAGTGTGCCCTACCCGTCGCCTTAACATTCATAGACTGCTAAATTCATTCATAACACTTCCTCCTTATGCTAGCCGTAGTCAGGTAAAAAGCCATTTACGAATAACAGAGGTATTTAATTTGATCTCATCTTACAAATTAAACTTTCAAATTGACTTAATGTTAACTCATAAAGAATTCGTAGCTCTTCAAATAAATGATAACGAAAATTTATATTGAAATATTTGCAAAGGTTCGAATAATTTGTGAATGCCTCCCTGAAGATTTTGCTAAGTTATGTTCTTCGCTAAGTATTTGGTTATTTCTGTTGACGAAAGGAATTTCCTTTTGGATTTTGTTTTTGAAATATTAAATTCCCTTCTTTGTTATTACTTTGAACGGCTTAAAAACAATTACGGTTCAATGGCACCACCAACTGATTGTATTTGTATTGTATTTGATTGATTGAAATTAAGACGATAAATGAAGAATAGTTCAAGACATTTAAAATTAAAAAACTCATCATCATTTTAGCGTTTTTTGTTTCAAGCATCAAAACTGCTGTAAATCATCGTTTTAGCTAACAAAGGTTTTTTGATTTTCCCTATGATTTACATGTTTCCAAAAAAAGAGTGATAGATCTTGGGAGGAGCCGTGTGGTCCCCGGCAGAGTAGAATAGGCCACCCTCACTCATATCGAGGTGTCGTAAAAGGCGACTAAGGTAAAGCTGCTGGCATGATCATCAGCACCCAGAGAAGGAAAACTCTGCATTTATATCTAAACCCTCGCCAACCCGTCTGCCAAGCGTAGTGAGTATGGCAATTACCCCTCATGTGATTGAGGGAGGCCCGTGCCCCAGCAGTGGGAACTTAAATGGGCTGATGATGATGATGAGGTCTTGGAAAATCAACTTTCGTCCGCATTATCACTTACTACACCTGGAAAAACCGTATCTTTCTGAAGATTGGAACATTTGCATCTAGATCAGTGCAGAGATGCGGAACAGTGAATCGCTTCATTTGGAACATTGACTCAGATAGATCCGTGATTCAACCCGCTTATTCAAGATCATTCGGATCATTCGCTCATCGGATCATTCTGCTCATTCGGTTCATTCGGCTCACTCGGATCATTCGGATCATTCGGCTCATCGGATCATTCAGCTCATTCGGATCATTCGGTTCACTCGAACTCTAGATCCACTTTAAAATCACATTATTTTGGGGAAACTCAAAACGCTCCATACAAATGGCTACTAAGATATAATGTCACAAACAAGTATTTTGTTATTATAATAGTTGGTGCAAATTGTATGGGTTATATTATATAATTTTTTTTAATAATTTCATACTTTTAAAATGAACTTGCCCATGAATCTTTGAATGACCATAACGCCGGCTAGACGTTATATTTTTAATTGAGAGTTTTTGCTATTGGCACATATTTACCTATATTTTGATAAAATATTTATATTTTGTAAAATCTCGAGCTTAGTCAAATACCCTATTACACTCACTCGTACTAGAAGGCGCATCGGCGAGCAGTGCGCCATCCTCCACAATCATTAAAATGTACCTGGGTTGACCTTATGAAATTAACATTCCTTTCTTTTAAAGACATAAAACTTCTGCCTTATGTAATAACTACGGTGCCGAGTTAGTTTGAGAGTCACAGATACCGAAAGTTTTCAAGCTCCTGTCACCTCGGGCTCCAAGTTGCGACCAAAGTTGGCAAGTTAATCTATGACGTCAGCAACAGAGGAACTTGAATCTACGTGACAGTCTTTAATATTTCCGCGACAAGAAAATATTCAACGAAAGATAGGAGGTATCTTTCACAAGTAGGCCAAAGGCTTTAATCACTAAAAATACATATTTTCAACATAAACTAGTTTAAGTCTAGCCGATCAGTTTGAATAGGCTGATTAGTATTAAAAGGACCTCTCAAAAGTAGAATTATTTTTTTTAGGCTAGAGGCGACAAACGAGCAAGCGACTCACGTGATGGAAAGTAATCATCGCCGACCATCAACATCCATCCATCCATCGAAATCAGAGAGATCGCTAATGTGTTGCCGGCCTTTTTACTTTTCCTTTTATTTTTGTAGGTGAAAGAACAGAGTCCTTCTTTCACCGAGGTTTTAGCTTGAAAACTCTCAGAGATACGAGTATCACACAATTCAAAAGTCACATAAAATAGATCTTCCCACAACGCTCCATACAAACAGCGACTACGACACATTAGATAAATACGCTTAATATAACGCGTATATGTCGCAGGGATATGATAAAACCAGGAGCTCAATTCTCGGGTCGTGATGTTTTGTCATCATACGATATATATCACCAAAACATAGTTTTTTTGTATGGTTTTCAGGTGATATCCGCCATGTTTTGTTCATATCGAAATCCCCAGAATTGGGGTCCTGGGATTTGATCAATTCCCTAAGGGATTTGATCAAATCACGGAGGCTGTTAAAATAAGAACACGATTATATCATTTTCCTAAACAAAAATTTAACAAATTCCTAAAGTGGTTCAGTGAAATGCCAAAAAACGTGTCAGCAGTTCCTGTTTATGGCGACGGGGGGTACAGTAACAGTGTTGTGACAGGTAGTACGTTTTATAGCTGTACAAAGAATCAAGTACTTATTACCAGAGCTCTTTGTAAAGTGGATGTCCATGTCATTTGTTATTATTACAAATTAAAATAATAAAGCCATAGTGATCGACAGAAGATTGGGCACCACTGGGCTGTATGCCCCATATTTCTAGTATGCAATTTCAGCTGCAGTTATGAAGAAACTTTTCTTGATGTACGAGTACATATTAGGTAGCTTAAGAGCTTTTGCATGTCCGTAAGCTGTAGCTCAGAAACTTGTAACTAAGTACCTGTCTAGTACCTTAGTTATTTTAAGATTTTATTAAGTACTAGAACGAAGTGAGGGGACTTAATTTTATTAGCCAAAAAATGAATATTGTTCTTTCTTTTCTTTCTAACCAGGTGGCTTAATTTCAAGCCGTCCCGTAACGAACGAGAATATATTAATCGCATCCAAAGAAAGGAGACAGACAGCGCGCGAGAGTGAGAGGGAAACTCTGATTCGGTCGTAACGTCTGCTTTAAATTAGGCCCTCAGATTCCTTCGATTAGTTTTGAACTTTACTAATAGATGACGCGGAATGTTGATTACATCACGCAAATATTTTGTATTTTTTTGCAATTTCGTTTTACCTTTGAGCCTTGTAGTTTTAAAAACATTTTGCCTCTTATAACTAGCGACCTACCCCGGTTTCGCATGGGACGGGTGTTATATTATTATTATATGTATGGATTATATTATTATTCCTCTTGAATTATGTACTCCATCTGTTCAAAAAAATCAACACATCAAAATCCGTTGGTAGTTTTAAAGATTTAAGCATACAAAGGGACAGAAGGAGAAAAAGACTTAGTTTTATACTATGTAGGTAAAGTAAATAGTGATACCGATATAGTACTAGTATATGTATAGAAAATGCTGATGAAGATGAACATAACATCGAACAGCGACTGCACAGCATGCAAAGAGGCGGAAACCATAGAACATCTTTTATGTGAATGACTTACTAGCCAGAGGCAGAATGTCTTCTAGGTAACGCTTATCCTAAACCAGAAGACTATAGGCACTTCAATCCGAAAGACATCGTGACGCTGATGAAACGAATCTTTCGTGAGTAGGAGCGCAAAGGATAGGGGAGGTACAAGAGATCCCTTAGGGTCGACGTGCCCCATGTAAATGGCCCCTAACAGATAGATACTAATACTACAAACTAATACTGGCAAAAACTCACTTAAGTATGCATCAAACTGGACCATATTCTATGGCAATAAGACTTTATAATGCCCTTCCCAAACATATAAAAGAAATAGATAAATACAATAAATTCGTGATAGCTCTAACTGACTTTCTAAATGATAAATGTTTCTATAAACTAAATGAATACTACATTAGAATGACATAGAATTACAATATAATTATAATAATACGTAAATATATAATAATAAAATAATATTATGTATTATGTATTTATAATAATGAATGTTGAATATTTTTATTTTAATAGTATTATATAAAATAGCTCTCAAATTTTAAATGTAAGTGCAATAGTAACTGATATGTATAAATACCTTTGTAAATTAGATTTTAAGTTGCTATGCCCTTACACTTGTGCTGTACATGTGGTTTTCATAAGATATTACAAGTATTATTGTACTTGTAATATCTTATGAAAACCACATGTGATACAATAAAACATTTGAAATTTCATACAATTTCATTTCATCACAAATTCATAATGAAAAAAAAATTTTTTTAGACAGAATAGCATTAAGACTTTCTTAGAAATTTAAGGAACTTTTAGACACAAAATCAAAATTTTGTTACGCGGAGACTATTACTATTTAACACAATAAAAAACTAACACAAAAAAGGCGCTGACCAAGCGGAAAAAATTTTCATTTATAAAAAAATACATTTGAATTGAATTTAATTGAAGATATTATATAGAATAGATATAGATAAATAAATCTTGCTAGCTTTGAAAATCTATTTAGCCTTTTAGTTATTACGAGAAACTGGCACATCCGCAGTCGAGAAGAGGGATTTATATATCTATTTGATTAATGATATAGATTAAGTTGTGCTAGTAATTACCAGACTCACTAAATCCTGGATTATTGCGAACACGCACCGCGGGAATTAAATGTGAAGATGATTAATTTGTATTTTTGTAATCTTTGTTACTGTGCTGTGTTTCGCTGCGTGAGTTGAATCCTCACTCACGCAGCGAAACACACCGTTACCACACACTGGTGGTAACGGAGGCCCAAACCGGGGCAAAGGGGAGTTTAAAGGTTGGCAGCGCACTTGTGACTCCACTGGTGTCGCGGGTGTTTATGGGCGGCGGCAATCGCTCACTATCAGGCGATCCGTCTGCTCGTCTGCGACCTATCACAAAAAAAATCTTAATCATAAGCGTGGACAACATTCCATATTTTTAACATGTCCATATTGTTTTTTTTTATATGAAAATAGACATAAAATGAACAGACACTTATTTTTTCTTTTTTCAAAATTTGGCCATTTTCATGCATGAAATAATTATTGAAATTCTTTATATTCTAAATAGACGTAATCGCCAAATCGCCATCGCTGTATTCAGACGTCATCGGACGGCTGAATACAGCGATATTCCTTTGCTTATCATTGTTTTAATAAAAAAAGGTACTACTGTCAAAGGTAAATAATACTAGTGTCAACATTGTCAACGTCATTCATTCATTCAACGTTGACAAGTTGTCTTTTTTCTAACAGTTGCATGTCATGGGTTTGGCATTTCGTAAATTTAAAACTATAATGTGCTAAGCAAAGAAATATTTTACATTCTGCCGTCCGATGACGTCATCTTACGTTTTTTAGTTTTTAATTATTTTCTCAGTAAATAAGCAATATAAAAAATAAATAAATATATATTCGAGCAGCGGAAAATTAAATAAAGAATTGGTATTTTTTGTTTCATAGCTTAGCAATTTTGAAATGTTGTCCATTAGGTGCCTAAAATATTTATAATTATATGTTAAATTAATTATTAGTAACGGCTTATTTATTTTTACCTTTTTAAATATAAAACTGTTTTAACACAAAATTAAATCGCCGCGGCGGTTAAAATTTTTGTTAAAGTTATTTTATAGGCCCGAAGGGAAGCAAGTCGTTGAAACACAAGGCTTGAACTTTCTATTAAAGTTCGATTAAATCACCAACTCTTAAGTGCCTATCTCATCACTTTTTCATTGGGTCCGGAGAATTAACTTTTCTAATAATTTCTTTTTAAAGTGACTAGCTGCGCTCCGCGGTTTCACCCTGGTTATTCTGATATGTAATATATATTATTTTAAAGTTTCATCAAAATCCATTTAGTAGTTTTAGAGATTATTCATTACAAACATACACACACACACTGACAGACACAGAATACAAATCTTTCCTTTTGATAATATTACTGTGGTGACGAGCGAGATACCTATCTGATGGTGCTGATGGTAAGCAATTAGTGCCGTCCAAGGACACTCGCTACACCGTTGTCATCAGGAAGCACAAGTACGCTGCCAACCTTCCTTTTTCCCTTACCCCCGAATTGGGCATCCAGTACAATCTTCCAGCCGGTTTTCTGTGAGGCCGTGGTATCACTCCAGTCGAGCCGGCTCGTTCAAGCCGAAGTGTGGCCCTCCAACGGGTTTCTATTCAGTGTTCTTAGTAGGTACAGGGAATTAATGCCAAAGTTGAGACAGCTATAGTATAATAATATCCTCGACCGATTTCGGCTAAGGCGGCCAATCTCAACAATCAGCCACTTACGCAGGATATATTATAGTGCTCAAGTGTGTGCGCAAACACAAGTGCACTCTCTATTCCCTTGCCCTCACAATCCGATGGGACACCCGGTGTGACACGACCGGAGAGGTATCGGGCGCAGGACCAACGGCTTAACGTGCTTTCCCAGGCACGGGGGTACAAGACCGTCAACTTCCAGACTCCGGGCTGACACTGAGAATTCCTTAACAGAAAAACTCAGGTACACATTTTGGCCCGGTATTCGAACCCAGGACCCCAAGCGCAACCGTCGTCGCTTTAAAGTGCGAGCCACTAAACAGTACAGTATGAGTTGTATATAGTACTAGAGAGCGCAAAGCTACCTACCATTGCTTTGCGCTCTCTAGTACTATAGCTATCATGTATAAAGTGTAAATCAAAGTTACACGAATTCTCCTCACATTTGCAAGTATGACGTCAGTCGTCTGACGTCTGCGTGGAAGTTGTCTAGATTTGCAGGCGTCTTCAATGTAAATCTGAGGTGCATGTCAAGTAAGAGCCGACGTCTGCCGCTGCGGCGCGCTTGGCTGGAAACCGATGGGACTTGAACCTACTAGCGGTCGTCCGCGGTTTCGCTCGCGGCTTCTATTTGCCATAAAATAGCCTATGTCACTATCCATCCCCTCAACTATCTCCACTTAAGGTGAAGGGTATATCCCACTAGCGACGCCAATTGATCGCCCGCGGCTTCGTTCGCGGCTTCTATTTGCCATAAAATAGCCTATGTCACTATCCATCCCCTTAACTATCTCCACTTAAGGTAAAGTGATATCCCACTAGCGACGCCAATTAATCGCCCGCGGCTTCGTTCGCGGCTTCTATTTGCCATAAAATAGCCTATGTCACTATCCATCCCCTCAACTATCTCCACTTAAGGTAAAGTGATACCCCACTAGCGATGCCAATTGATCGCCCGCGGCTTCGTTCGCGGCTTCTATTTGCCATAAAATAGCCTATGTCACTATCCATCCCCTCAACTATCTCCACTTAAGGTAAAGTGATACCCCACTAGCGACGCCAATTGATCGCCCGCGGCTTCGTTCGCGGCTTCTATTTGCCATAAAATAGCCTATGTCACTATCCATCCCCTCAACTATCTCCACTTAAGGTAAAGTGATATCCCACTAGCGACGCCAATTGATCGCCCGCGGCTTCGTTCGCGGCTTCTATTTGCCATAAAATAGCCTATGTCACTATCCATCCCCTCAACTATCTCCACTTAAGGTAAAGTGATATCCCACTAGCGACGCCAATTGATCGCCCGCGGCTTCGTTCGCGGCTTCTATTTGCCATAAAATAGCCTATGTCACCATCCATCCCCTCAACTATCTCCACTTAAGGTGAAGGTTATACCCCACGAGCGACGCCGATGATGATTTTAATTGTTAGCTATCAAACCAGGTCTATTTTAAACAATTTCGGGGTTCGAGTCTCTCGGCAAACACCTATACTATATATTTAATACTTATAGTTAACCGCCTCGGTGGCACAGTGGTTAGTGGGTCGCACTTTAAAGCGACAGGCTGCGCAAGAGGGTTACAATTTTTTGGCCCAACCCGGGTTCGACCCCCGGGTTGGGCCAAAAAATTGTACCTAAGTTTTCGGTAAGACATTCTTAGTGACAGCCCGGAGTCTGGAAGTTGGCGGTCATGTACCCCCGTGCCTCGGAAAGCACGTTAAGCTGTTGGTACTGCGCCCGATCCGTCTCCGGTCGTGTCACAGTATTGTTGTCTATGGGCGACTGCAATCGCTTACCATCCGGTTATCAGTCTGCTCGTCTTGCATCTCTCATAATAAAAACTCGTGCATTTAACTCTGGCCTCTATTGTTTGTTCAGTCAGTGTCTTGACGAGTTCAATGTAAATGTCATCGAGGTACACCTCAACTAAGAGCAAGCGTCGCTCGCTGGTCTGGAAACTGATGAGCTGACATGGCTCCTTCTGATGGATAGGGTTACTGCAACAATTCCGGGTTAATATAATAATTTTATTTATTTTATTATTTTACTTAAGGAAACATACAGCTTTTTATATATTTCATTATTAAACTAAGTTATAATAGATATTACATTAGCCTTCACAGTTAATTATAATATCCTCCAACCGATTTCGGATAAGGTGGCCAAGTCTAAGGATCAGCCACTTACGTAGGATGTATTATACTCAAGTGTGTGCCCAAAGACAAGTGCACTCTCTATTCCCTTGACCTTATAATCCTATGGGACACCAGTGTGACATACCGGAGAGAGATTGGGCGCAGGACGAACGGCTTCACTTGCATTCCGAGGCACGGGGGTACAGGACCGCCAACTTCCAGACTCCGGGCTGAGACTGAATTTCTTAACAGAAAAACTCAGATACAAATTTTCCCCCGACCCGGGGATCGAACCCGGGACCCCTAAGCGCAGCCGTCGCGTTAAAGTGGGACCCACTAACCACTGCGTCATCGAGGCAGTCAGAGCTGTAATATTATAAATGTAGAGTACATACTTACTACAACAAACGCGGAGCAATTTTGGCAATTTATCAGCTGTTTAGAACTGGTTGGACAAATAGGACCACGAGGAAACAGCTGCCCCGTGGTCCTACTATTTGTCCAACCAGTAGGACCACGAGGAAGACCTATTCCTCGTGGTCCTACTATTTTATCCCTTATACTTATTATAAGACTAGTAAAAAAATGAACTTTTTCTCCGTTCTTGACTTTCATAACATATTTTTTAAGTACTAAGCCTTAAAAAAGAATATTATCTATGTATAAATACTCTTAAGTTTGAAAAAATTAAGTGCCTGGTCAAAATAAGCTCTTAAAATTTCTATTTCGGGTCATTGAGTTCAAAATCATCCATAAAAACATGTGTCAAATTACCTTCAATGGAAAATTTTACAGTTTTCTTTCATTGACAACCCTAGCTAAAAAGTATCGGCCCAATGGTCCGGATAATGCCTTTACACACGAGGCTCTGACATGCGTCTCGAGTGGAGACCGGGAGTGCTAAACGGGCAATCTTTTATGCAAAGACGTCGCAAAAGGGTTAACGGTGATTATGGAAATAATGTCAACCGAGAATTGTAGGCTGAGATATTTCTTCTATTGATGTTATTATAACAAGCGGCCGCCCGCGACATCGTACGTTTAGAGTTAAGGTACTGTTACACATGCTCGTTTTCATGCTTAAAGCATGCTACTTTTGAGCATGTGCTACTTAGTAGCATGTGTAAACGGAGGTGCTACATTTTTTTTACTACATTATGGCAGACAAACTAGCAGCCAGCTCACCTGATGGTAAGTGATTACCGCCGCTCATGGACATCTGCGACACACTGGGCATCACTTCTTGAAGATCTGCAGGTCGTATCTGTTCGGAAACACCAACGTACATCGTACATTTACGATATTTGACTAATTAACTAATTCAATCTTATATAAGCAACATAATTGTACAATCAGTCCTAAAAATAAAACTGAGGTCACGATTTTGTTAAACCAAAAAACTATCAGTAAAACCTTTTTTATGTGATAGTTGGCAGACGAGCAGACGGATCAACTGATGGTATGCGATTGCCGCCGCCCGTGGACACCTGCGACACCAGAGGAGTCACAAGTGCACTGCCAACTTTTAAACCCCCTTTTCCCCCGGATTGGGCCTCCTCACGCAGCGAGGAGCACCATGCTGCTTCACGCCGGTTTTCTGTGAGGTCGTGGCGTGACTTGGAGGACCTTAAGGCAGTGTCCTGGGACCGTTATTATTTATTGCCTGTATAAATGATTTGCTCAGAATAAGGAATAACCCGACTGTGTTTTTTGCAGATGATAACACTTTTATTTTTAGTCATAAAAATTTAAAGCTTTACAAATAAACACTAATCTCAAACTGATCAATGAATTGTTAGAAATGCACAATCTCAAAATAAATTTAAATAAAAAAAAGTTCATGCAATTTAGAGTAAGAGAATTTATCACAACTTAACGTCATGAGACTATCGTAGAGAAACTATTGAAGAAACTCAAAATGCTAAATTTCTGGGTATACACATTGACAACAATGTGCCGATTAAGGAGGCTCAAAGTCACCCAGAGAGCAATGGAGAGGGCTATGCTCGGAGTATCCCTGCGTGATCGTATCAGAAATGATGAGATCCGCAGGAGAACTAAAGTCACAGACGTAGCCCAAAGGATTGCACGCCTCAAGTGGCAATGGGCAGGGCACATAGCGAGAAGAACAGACGGCCGTTGGGGCAGAAAGGTCCTCGAGTGGAGGCCACGTACAGGAAGTCGCAGCCGTGGCAGGCCTGCTACAAGGTGGACCGACGATCTGGTGAGGATCGAGGGAATCCATTGGATGCGGGAGGCACGGGACCGATCTGTGTGGAGAACATTGGGGGAGGCCTATGTCCAGCAGTGGACGTCTATTGGCTGATATGATGATGATGATGATGACATTGACAACGACTTAAGCTGGGAAACCCAATGAGACACAATTTGCAGTAAGCTAAGCCGTTTTTCGTATGCGCTCTATCAATTAAGACAGTTGGTTAATGAAAAGGCAGTATTCACTGCTTACCAGGGCTATGTGGCGTCCACGTTAAGATATGGAGTTATATTTTGAAGAAATGTAACGGAAAGGGTGTAGACGGTTACGGCGATGGTGTATTGTAAAGAAAAGGTCCTTAATGTTCAAAAGCGCTGCATCAGAGCAATATACGGTTTGCGGCCAACCGATAGCTGTAAGCAATACTTAATCGAAAAAAGCATATTGACTACTCCATGCATGTATATATATACGAGACTGTCCTATTCATACGGAGCAATATGCACCTGTTCCTCAATCAGCGTCGTCTTTATAATCTAAAAATACTTGCTACAAAGACTGCCCTTGTACATAAAAGTATATTCGCCATTGTATTTGTGTGGATGATTCATACAACACATGCATTTTATTTTAATTTCACAATATTAATCTAATAAAAATATACAGACAGCTCTTAATCAGTGACCTTACGATCTTATTATGCAAAGACGTAGCGAAAGGGTTAACGGTGATTATGTAAATATTAATCAGTGCGCCGCACTTTGACGTATTTGACGAGATTAAAGAATAAAGCAAGTCGTGGTTGCCGAATCGCTAAGGAGAGTTAACCGTCTTTTAAATAGCTGTTTTATACAACTTAACAGCTTGATTGACGTTATTGTATGAAATATGTTTATCATCATCATCATCATCAGCCCATTTAAGTCCCCACTGCTGGAGCACGGGCCTCCCTCAATCACATGAGGGGTAGTTGCCATACTCACCACGCTTGGCAGACGGGTTGGCGAGGGTTTTGATATAAATGCAGAGTTTTCCCTCTCTGGGTACTGATGATCATGCCAGCAGCTTTACCTAAGTCGCCTTTTACGACACCTCGGTAAGAGTGAGGGTGGCCTATTCTACTCTGCCGGGGACCACACGGCTATATTATAAAATATGTTTATCAATTGTTTTAAAAGTTGGTGAACCCCGCCATCAGTCTTGAAAAGCGTTGTTAAAATCGAAATCGAATATATTATAATTAGTACAGAAATATCGATGCAAAATATGTACTAAGCATATTTTTATCCGGCTTCAAATAAGAGGGGGGTGTGGGGGGTCTGCCAAAAAATGAGACACTAAAAATCTTGAAAATGATTAAATGTTGTATTAAATTATTGGGCGCGGACTTCGGTAACCTTTTTTCGGGTGTACTGTTATAAAATGTTATTTAAAGTGTAAAAGTGTTAAAAATATTATTTTACAATTTTTAATTCGTTGTTTTTGACGGCGGTTTTTACGCAGATTTTTTTTTGTCTTTTACAACAATTGAAAACGGAACTCTTTATTTTAATTGCCATTTATTTTTGATTATACATCGACGTGTGGCTGTCGGTCTTTAAGGATGGAGTACGCATAAAATGACATATGCCTATTTATATATTGTCCCTGTTTTTACTTCAGAGAAGAATTACTTTTTTCCCCTAAAGATTCTAATAAACACAACAGCCTCAGGCGAAACGTGATCCATTTGTTATTTATCGTCAAGCTGAAATACATTGCCTTATTACTTTCCTACGAAGTCCTTTGTTTTCTTATCATTAAAATAAAATTAGATACGGGTTTCTTGAAAAAATGCCTTTCTATTAATAAACTCAGTTGTCTTGTGTTAAGATACAAACAGACATAAGTCACATAGGCCCGTCTCTTAGGCCCGATTTGATCAATCTTTATAGTTGGATAAATCTATGATATAACATCACATTTGTATAGAATGACAGCACTATACCAAATGCGCGAACAGTTTCACGTCAGACGATAAGCTCCTACAATCTAAAAGAACACTGCACTTAAATACTTCAGACTCCGTAAATCCTCGATTATGGTCTAAGCGTAATGGAATAAACAATAGCAATAGCAAATATCATGCTATTTTATGAATACATAATGTAAAATTATTTGAAGTAAATACTTAACGAATTTTAATGTTATTTATTGTTTAATTTCATCATCATCATCATCAGCCCATTTAAGTCCCCACTGCTGGGGCACGGGCTTCCCTCAATCACATGAGGGGTAGTTGCCATACTCACCACGCTTGGCAGACGGGTTGGCGAGGGTTTTGATATAAATGCAGAGTTTTCCTTCTCTGGGTGCTGATGATCATGCCAGCAGCTTTACCTAAGTCGCCTTTTTACGACACCTCGGTAAGAGTGAGGGTGGCCTATTCTACTCTGCCGGGGACCACACGGCTATATTATAAAATATGTTTATCAATTGTTTTAAAAGTTGGTGAACCCCGCCATCAGTCTTGAAAAGCGTTGTTAAAATCGAAATCGAATATATTATAATTAGTACAGAAATATCGATGCAAAATATGTACTAAGCATATTTTTATCCGGCTTCAAATAAGAGGGGGGTGTGGGGGGTCTGCCAAAAAATGAGACACTAAAAATCTTGAAAATGATTAAATGTGTATTAAATTATTGGGCGCGGACTTCGGTAACCTTTTTTCGGGTGTACTGTTATAAAATGTTATTTAAAGTGTAAAAGTGTTAAAAATATTATTTTACAATTTTTAATTCGTTGTTTTTGACGGCGGTTTTTACGCAGATTTTTTTTTTGTCTTTTACAACAATTGAAAACGGAACTCTTTATTTTAATTGCCATTTATTTTTGATTATACATCGACGTGTGGCTGTCGGTCTTTAAGGATGGAGTACGCATAAAATGACATATGCCTATTTATATATTGTCCCTGTTTTTACTTCAGAGAAGAATTACTTTTTTCCCCTAAAGATTCTAATAAACACAACAGCCTCAGGCGAAACGTGATCCATTTGTTATTTATCGTCAAGCTGAAATACATTGCCTTATTACTTTCCTACGAAGTCCTTTGTTTTCTTATCATTAAAATAAAATTAGATACGGGTTTCTTGAAAAAATGCCTTTCTATTAATAAACTCAGTTGTCTTGTGTTAAGATACAAACAGACATAAGTCACATAGGCCCGTCTCTTAGGCCCGATTTGATCAATCTTTATAGTTGGATAAATCTATGATATAACATCACATTTGTATAGAATGACAGCACTATACCAAATGCGCGAACAGTTTCACGTCAGACGATAGAGCTCCTACAATCTAAAAGAACACTGCACTTAAATACTTCAGACTCCCGTAAATCCTCGATTATGGTCTAAGCGTAATGGAATAAACCAATAGCAATAGCAAATATCATGCTATTTTATGAATAGCAATAATTAAATTATTTGAAGTAAATACTTAACGAATTTTAATGTTATTTATTTTAATTTCATCATCATCATCAGCCCATTTAAGTCCCCACTGCTGGGGCACGGGCTTCCCTCAATCACATGAGGGGTATTTGCCATACTCACCACGCTTGGCAGACGGGTTGGCGAGGGTTTTGGTATAAATGCAGAGTTTTCCTTCTCTGGGTGCTGATGATCATGCCAGCAGCTTTACCTTAGTCGCCTTTTACGACACCTCGGTAAGAGTGAGGGTGGCCTATTCTACTCTGTCGGGACCACACGGCCAATTTTCATTTAATTTTATATTATTTACTTACTCCGCTGGCTCTGCGACCCAAATAGAGTCATAGCCTCCGAAACAAGAGATCGCCACTTCGGTCGATCCTGCCATACTTCTTACCAGTTATTTACCAGAACCTCGCGCAGATCAGTCTCGACGACGTCCTTCCAGCGATACCTAGGTCGGACAACTGGGCTTCGGCTTACGCGTCGGCCCTGGTATGCTTTTTCACGAGACGATCTTCGTCCAACCTCTCGAGGTGGCCAAGGCAGCGAAGACGGTGCGGCTTGGTCTCGCCGATGATGTTGGGTGCGTTCACAATCTCTTCTATACCGGCGTTTGTGCGGATCCTCCAGCCATAGTTGTCTAGGTACTAGGTTAAGGATCTGTTACTAACAAAATGGATGCTTATAAAATCATTGATAGCACGAAACCTTGCGAAACCACGATAGTGCGCGAAATCATGATAGCACAATAAGTTATATTAGCATGATAATTTCATATTACCATGAATAGCTTGTAGCATCCTATTATATGAACAATAGCATGCTATTGAAATGATCTAAAAATAGCAATAATAGGGTATTTGACTAAGCTCGAGATTTTACAACATATAAATATTTTATATTTATATTATATTTATCAAAATTTAGGTAAATATGTGCCAATAGCAAAAATTCTCAATTAAAAATATAACGTCTAGCCGGTTTTATGGTCATTCAAAGATTCATGGGCAAGTCCATTTTAAAAGTATGAAATTATTAAAAATAATTATACCATTGAATAACCCATACAATTTGCACCAACAATTAAATGAAATGCATACAAAATACTTGCGTGTGACGGCACATTTCAGGAGCCATTTGTATGGAGCGTTTTGGGTTTGCCCAAAATAATGTGATTTTAAAGTTGTGATATCTCAGGTAGTTTAAATGAGAATCAATTAATTCTTTCAACGATGTTTCTATCATTGAGAGATCTATTGATTAAAAAAAAAGTCAAATACCCCGGGCTCCGAAGCGACACCTATAGACGCAACCGGGAATTAAACGCTGTGTCAACCCTAGGGTTCCTGACATCAAGACGTGGCGCATCGGGCTGTGACTTGAGTTAAATTGGAAACCGTGTGTAATGTGGAACTGTGACTTATGTTGCTCGGAAATAGTTTACTAACGTCTCGAAGTACAAAATAACTGTACGACCCGTTTAGATCAGTGGTAGTGAACGCTGCCTCTGGTGCAAGGGGGGTCCGATCTCCGCACAGTACAAACATTTGTGTGCATGAAAATGTCTGTCTGGGTCTTGTCTGTGTATTATAAGTATGTATTTACAAAAGAAAAGTATTAAATGTATATATTTGTAATTCCGCTGTTGGATATGTTTATGATGTTGTGAAATATATAAAAAAAAAATTTGACGCGCGCCCTGTCGGTTTATAGATTTTTTAATTATGCACATAGGTTTGAAAATTTAGAAATGTATGCTCGCATTCCAACCTACGAACCCCCATTCTAAGCGAGAACGCCCTCCTTCAGAAACTCCTAACCACAAATAGCGAAGGATCTTCCTTTTTCCTAAATTTTTTCACCTCCATCTGAATGTACCGTCGGAGAGCCAAGCTTCGGCAAGAATAGGTCGGCTCGATCGGAGTGATACCACGGGCTTCACAGAAAATCGCCGTGAAGCAGCACTGTACTGTGTTTCGCTGAGTTTTTCTGTTAAGAAATTCTCAGTGTTAGCCCCGAGTCTGGAAGTTAGCGGTCTTTTACCCCCGTACCTCGGAAAGCACGTTAAACCGTTGGCCCTGCACCTAATCCCTCTTCGGTCGTGTCAATAAGAGGGTACGGGAATAGAGAGTGCACTTGCAGACACAAGTGCACTTATGCAAATATTGTGCACTAGATGTCCTGCGTCGATGGCTGATCGCTGAGATTGGCCGCCATGACCGAATATGCGGTATGGAGGACATTATTAATTATGTATATTCGTAATCATGAGTAAGTTATTTATAGGCGGAATAATAGGAATAGTTTGTGGTTTTAGATAACGGGTCAGCGCCATTTCTGTGACATTAGATATACTCTGCAAACATATACTTTACACGTGCAGTTAATACCAGTTATGATAGGACATGTTTTAATTAGGTACTTATCTTTCTAATTTATTATCTTCTACTACATAACGATGTTAGTTCAGTGGATAAGAACGCGCCATACTGGGGTCGTGATTCGAATCCGAGCATATTCCTCTTTCATTTTCAAATCTATCTGCGTATTTCTACCATTAGATCGTGAGGAAACCTGCACGTTTCGAATAGTTTCTGAAACGTGTAAACATGATTCAGTTGGTCTGGCTCCCCTGTTAAAGGGTTGCGAAGGTCGGACGGCAGTAGCATTATTCTAATTACTAGACTCCCCAATAGACGTGTGCAACTCTTTACTGAATGGACTCACTGATCCGACTCAGCCGAATGATACACTTTTCCGAAACTCTAATGTTCGCTCCGAATGTACCTATCATTCGACTCAAATTGATCTCGAGTTCGAGTAAACCGAATGATCCGAATGAGCGGAATGATCCGATGAGCCGAATGATCCGAATAAAACATACAACATGAAAAAAATACTGACAATATTAATAGAAAACGGAAAAGTACATCTATAACGTGAACATGAATAACAAGACGCATACATACAGATCCAATAAAAAAAAAAGAATGCAAAATTAATATAAATAAATTAAATTAATATAAACCGGTACATAAATAATAAATAAACAAACAAAAACAATGTTCCCACAAATACAATAAATAGAAATAACGACAGTGGACAATACAAACAGACATGTTCATGCACACAAATGTTTGTACTGTTGCAAATGTTTAAATTTTTTGAACGATACGTTGTTGCCAGGTCTACTTCCTAAATCAAGATGAGGTTCAGGTCCATGAGGCGGAGGTACATCCGGCGTTATGCTCAGTTCTGTGTCTATATATTTTGTGGCTATGTGCAGTATTTCATAAGTTTTTGCCGCGTGTCTGTGGCGGCTGGGCGTAATCGGGTCATTTATCAACTTTTTCCCTCCAGTCAGTCACGTTCCGACACAGATGAAGCCACTCCACTTAAATCTACGTCGAGTTTCACGATAAAAATTTGTTGTCGTTTATACACTGGGCCGCAAATAAACCGAGCCACCAGCGGATTTTCAGAACATTCCAATTTCCTAAAAATAATGAAAATGTAGGTAAGCCGACTTTTTTCCGGTTTTCCTTTCTAGTGATTGAACGAACTGAATGATACAGTATAAATATGTATGTACCAAAGATGCGACTCATGTGAGTAACGAAATGTATTCGAGAGTAACGATTCGTTACTCGGTTCTCGATGGCGTACCCGTTACTCAGTACCGAATACATACGGTTTGCTAAGCTCTAATTTTTCCTGATATTATCTTAAACAGCCTCTCACAACACAGGACGACCTTATAAAGATAAAAGTTATGTGATAACAGTCCTATATTTTTTATGGAATAGTGTTTTTCCTGAAGAAATCATTTGTATTTTATTTATTTTATTTTTAATATGCTCTCATCCTCAGCTCAGTTTTCATCTACTCGTCACGTGATGTCGTCGATATTAGAGTTCTCTGCAATATTTCACAAAGTTTTTGCTGTGTGACTGTGGCAGATATTCGGGTCATTTGTCAGCTTTTTCCCTCCACTTCAGTCACGTTCCGACGCAAACGAAGGCACTCCACTGAATTAAACGAGGACAAATTCAACTGTCTTTTTGAATTTGTGTCGGATTTTTGTACGAAATGTTAAAACAAATGCTCACTTTTATTTTTATTTTTTTTATTTTATTATTAAGAAACTCAACAGCTTATTTGTAACAAACATACACAAAAAAAAATCACACCTCGTAACACACTTAGCCAGTTACAGAGTTTCATAGCATTTTATGATTCTTACGAAGCAAAACGAAATTAACTTAATCATACCACTTAATATTAATATTATTAACAAGAGTAATATCGTATGTGTTAATAAAGATAAAGATTTTTTTACTGGCCACAGAACACAAATTTAAACACAACGCAAACATGAATGGTATAAATACGCAAATAGGCAAATTCTGTAGCCAACAAGGCCCAACCTCAGCATTTGCTGCAGTGTCCGATGCCGCTGCAGCGCTGGTTTTCAGGCTGAGCCTTGAGCGACGTAATTGTACACATACTACAGTTGATAGTTGGCCGACGAGCAGACGGATCGCCATTCATGCCGAAGTGCGTCTCTTCCATGAATAAAAACTATTGTATCTGTTAACTTTGGTATATTGGAAGAATATACCAAACCACCACTTGCAACACTCTAATACGAATTCCGGTAACGAATTTAAACAAATAATATTATCTATCAAACCCAGCTTGATTACATATTGGTTCGTATCCTGCCAGCAAATATTTGCCAGGCAACGCAATTTGGCATAGCCTTCGCGTAAGAGACGTCCAATAAGGTCAGGGGGTCAGGGAAACAATTCCATTCGCCTGAATTTTTTTACGAATTCATGCGGAGCACAAATACAATTAGTTCAAATAACTGGAGGCGAAAAGGTTTAATAAAGGGTCAAATGCATATAAATTATTATCATTAATCATTATATGTTATTATTTTTATAATATGGCTCCACCCGAAGATATCTTGCCAGTGTCGAGTAAATTATTGTGGGGTCATTCCATGTAACTGGTGTTATAGGTCGTACACTTATACTTGGCAATTAATTAATGATGTAATAAGAAAACATTTTAGTTTTATCAGCTTAACACCCTCCATCTAGGACTATTTTTTGGCATCTGTACTGATACGAACAGTTAGGTAAAGACAGCAGTAAAGAAATTAAAAGTAACATATGTGCGTAACGGGTGTTACACGATTTTGCCTAAGCTTTTGGGCTTAACCTGAGAATAAGTGGGTAGTCAACAGTCGAAGTCAGTCAAAGTCACAGACACTCAATAAAATGCCGGAGTTTTGCGATTTATCGACTTACGGATTCTGCCGAAACCGCTAAATACGGGTTTTAAGACTCTATTAGGTCTAAGTAAGTTGTCACCTGACAACTCCCTCGACACACAATAGCCGTGTTAAAAACGATACAATTCAATATTATTAGGATCACTTCGCGGCACTTCACTGCACAAATAAACACCAAATTAGTGTACACTAAAAACTATTACAGCACTGTTCTCTGTTTCGTTGCGTGAATGAGGGTACCGGAGGCCCAATCCGGGGGAAAGGAGGGTTTGATGGTTGGCAGCGCACCTGTGACTCCACTGACTTGACGCGGGTGTCCATGGGCGGCAGCAATCGCTTACCATCAGGTGATCCGTCTGCTCGTCTGCCACCTATCATATAAAAAAATAACTATCTAAGTAATTGATCATACAATTCTAGTTATTTTACCGTGATAGATATAAGCAATCGAGTCGCACATTCTGATCTTTAACGCCTGTAGGTAAATGTCTCTGCAATTCCATTCAAATGATGTTCTTTCCAATTCTATAGTTCCAATTTCTCCGACCTCTGCTTGTTGCAGGCTGCAATCGATGCCAGTTGCCATAGTGACCTTCGTAACCCGATAAATAGCGGTATATATTATGTTATTGATAGAAGTTCACCCGCGTATTGCTGGAAATCTAAATATAGAACTTATTTGAAAAATGTAGCCGTATTGCAATGGAAAAAACGAACTGCTACTCCCTAGAGTGAGTGAGCTTTAGTGAATCCAATATTTGTAAAGGAAAAAAAATCCACGAAAAACTTACCGCCTGCAAAAATCACGGACTAAAAAGTGTAATATAATATTTTTAACACATTCATCCTCCTGCCCTTTTCCCAGGTTATCTGGGGTCGGCGCAGTATGTTTTCCTTTTCCATACGTCCCTGTCATTCGTCATCGAATCATCCATCTCTTTTTCCATCATGTCATTCTTCACACAATCCATCCATCTCTTTTTCGGCCGTCCTCTGTTCCTCCACCCACTTACGTTTAAACTCATCACTTTTTTGGCAACATGTTCTTCCCCTCTTCTCCTTACATGGCCATACCAGGAAAGACGATTTGCCTTCAATTTATCAATGATGGGGGCCACTTTCATACTTCCTCTAATATATTCATTCCTTATCTTGTCCATTCTCGTCACTCCACACATCCGCCTACAAAAAAAAACCGCCTTCAATAACCACGAACTAAAAAGTGTAAAATAATATTTTTAACACATTATACACTACAAATAACATTTTATAACTGTACATTCGACAAAAGGTGTTAGTGTTACTGAAGACGGCACCATCTTAGATTAAATTTGGTTTAATCTAAACACCCAATATTGTCTTGTAATTTAATACATTCAATTATTCAACAGGGATTAGGCGCCGACTTCGGCATCACCTTTTCTCGAGTGTACTCTTATAAAGTTTTATTGTAAGTGTATAAAGTGTTAAAAATATTATTTTACACTTTTTAGTTCGTGGTTATTGAAGGCGGTTTTTTTTTGTAGATAACTTTTTTTATGCTTTTTAGTGTCTCATTTTTTGGCAGCCTCGCCCCCTCCATTGTAATTTTAGACATAATTAATACTGGAACATGAACATGATATAAGCGTATGCTGGGATCCGACTCGAAAATCTTGTTCGCAGCTGGTAATGACACGATTGGGACATGATGTTGAGTAGACATTAACGCATGTAAAGGTTATGTGAAGCTTTACCTAAGCTTTCGCCGATCCACTCGAAGACTATGCACTGGTCACTCAATAGACATAAACTTTGCCTCAAAGGGCATGTTTTGTAAAATTGTTACCGACCTTCTGCGTCGGTTAGGTCACAGTAATTTGAGTCGATAAAATTATCCTACGTATAGAAGTAGTTAATTTTAAATGTTTTCTTTAAGCATGCGGAACTAGCCTTTAAGTATCTGTTAAGATATAAATTGTATTATTGTTATTGTATACAGATGTTGGTTGGTCTAAATAAATAAAACCGACCGTGCGTATAATAGGCTAGTTGCCACTATTTTTATTATTTTATACAACGGTCCATTACGATTGTACTACGCCATAAAAAATATGAAAATTTTTTGATGCATCTTCCCTAATATATTGTAAATTATATTTTCGCTATACAACTATTAACGCCGTCCGCCATGATGGTCTATTAATTATCTGAGCCGTGACGTCACTGTTATTGTAAGCAATACGCGTGACTGACAGACTGACATGAAAGACCACGAATAACCTGAAACTGGCATTTGACGTTTTGTTGTTTACAATAATGATGACGTAGAACCATGGCGGACGGTGTTTTCAATCAAGAGAAAAAAAATAAAAATATAACGGGTTTAAGTTGATTTGTTACTGTTCCCTTATTTATATTTATTAAAGTTTATATATTTCGCACCTTTGTACGGAATAATGTTTAAATTGAAAGTTATTTTTATAAATGAGGACATGAGGAAACTTGCGTATTGTTCATTCGACAATCTTCTCATGTTCATGTTCCCAAAAGAAAATTGTCTGCGTGATATGACTCCTAAAATATTATCTTTCCGCGAGAGCGCGCGGTACAATGTAATATTGAACATAATATCCTACTTATAACGTTTGCCCTGAGGGCTGTTTCCGCCGTCCGGCCAGAACTGAAGGACAATTTACCAGTCTGTTAATGTTACTGGCAGGGAAATAGTGTATTATTCTGTTGGTTTGATAGCTAATTCGTAAAACCTTTTAGACCAGCTCGACAAGGCGGAATGAGTCGCGCCCGGGTCTTAAAAAATACCTCTCTCGCTCTAGCCTTATTGTATGTAGGCAGACAGTTTTTTCGCTTCCAAGAAGCTCGGCGTGCTCAATAGGTCGAGGGGATATTTCATGCCGGGGCATCTCTTGCAGCTCTATAAGGCGCAGGTGCGGCCTCACATGGAATACTGCTCTCACCTCTGGGCTAGAACTCCCAAATATCAGCTTCTTTCCTCTGTATCGTAATGAAATGAAATATTTATTTGCACAATTTTAGTGGTAGGTTCATTGGTCTTATGTTTAATTAATCTCACTAAAATATTGCAAATTACCTAGCATGCAAATCTTAACAATATCGTATTCAGCAATGGGCGGTCAGAATTGTCGACGACCAGGCACTTTCCGACACACTTGATCCTCTGTCATTGCGTAGAGATGTAGCATCACTGTGCATCTTCTATCGCTTTAACAATGGGGAATGTTCCGAGCAGCTGTTCGGCCGTATTCCAGCTGCAATTTTTCACCACCACACATCACGTCAGAACGCCACATTCCATCCACATCACCTGGATGGATTTATATCGACTACAGTGCGTTTCTCACGTCATTTCCTACCATGCACAGTAAAACTGTGTTACCAGCTGTCATCCGTGGTGTTTCCGTACAGATACGACCTGGTGACCTTCAAGAAAAGGGTTTATTCCTTTCATAAGAGCTGGCAACGCATATGTGATACCTCAGGTGTTTCAGATGTCCATGGGCGGCGGTGATCACTTTCAGTGTGCCGTCTGCTCGTTTGTCCGCTATAATGTAAAAAAAAAGTTTCCTTCAAATTTACATACCGCCTTTGGAATATTAGATTACTTTTTTTTAGTTCTCTCCCTCTCCATTTTATTTTTCGCCCCGGTTTCGGGACACATTGTTGAGATGTACAGCCGCCTGTAGTGAAATGTAAACACCTCGACTCTTAGGGCGGACCAATAAGGTTTATATTTGAAAGATATTATATACTTTTTAGTGCACGTGACTGTAGTTATGTGTATGCCGTATTACTCACTCGTGTTTAATTTCTTAACGTTACGACGAAGATAGGAGTGCATTCCAGTCTAGTCGACAACACCAGCAGTGTTATCAGGAAGGTAATGGGGAACTTTTATCACGTCCCACGAGAACCTTATTTTAGACGAAAAATCCTTTTCTATGTTTTGCCGGTTATGGGCAAACCTTCTTTTTATTTATTACCGCGATCGGTTCTTACCTTGGAGATTTATCTACGGAAAAGCAAGAATTTATCGAGGTTCTCTTAATACGATTTGGTTGGGCAAATGGCGTTAGCTTTTCGAATGTGATTCCGATTTATTAGAATCAAGTTAGTAGTTTATTGGTAGATAGATGCAATGGTTGTGAAGTCTGTTTAAATCATGAGTAATGACACAACACAATCTACTGCCTTTCTCTTAAGGTGACGGGTAAGGCACACTAGCGACGCTAATCGGTTTTAATTTTTAGCTACAAAACCGGATCTATTTTAAACAATTTCGGGGTTACAATCTCTCGGCAAACACTTATACTATTTATTAAATAACCATGCACAAATGTTAGGTCCGTTTTTGTACACGAAAAATTGATTCACGCCACTTTTGGCGGTAATCGAAATTGCGAGTGCAAAAGCAGATCAAACAGTTAACTATAAGTTTTAAATAAATAGTATAGGTGTTTGCCGAGAGATTGTAACCCCGAAATTGATTAAAATAGATCCGGTTTAGTAGCTAAAATTAAAATCGATTGGCGTCGCTAGTGTGCCCTACCCGTCACCTTAAGGTCGAGACTACGAAGTCAACATTTTAAACATGCATGTCAGCTGATGGTAAGTTATCATCGCCGCCCATGAACATTCGCGAGAGCAGTAGTAAGCTCCTCTGCAGAAGGGCCCTATAAGTCGTAACCGTCAGAAAATACTGCTCCAGTCAAAACCGTTCCACAAAAGAGAGGTTCGTGGTGGCTCACCATACATGTAGATGAGGAATGGGACGACAGTCGCTTGTGTATGGTTCGATGTAAGAATTCAGCTGCAGAACTAGGTTATTCGTTTGTTGTCAATCATCATCATCAACTTAACGTCAAATCCCGTTTGCGTTCCCAAACTGGCGCTTGTTAGCCGGGGTCTGCTTTCCTACTGTATCTCCTCCACTTTGCTGTCTTTCGCATCAATGGACAATACGACAAAAAATCATTTTCCGAAGTGAAAAATACTATTTCTGGATTAGTGAAAAATAGCATTACAGATCGCTGGTGGATGGAGAAATAAAATAAAATGTAAAAATCCTCCTGTGACGTCATCACTTGGCATGACAAATTAATAAGGCTTTTGCTCACATTGATTTAAAAAAAAGTTAAGTAATCCAATAATCCTAACGTCAAAAAATATTGACATTTGACAGAAACTTATAAACTTTTTTATTGGACATATAGCACCGACATCACAATGATTGAGCCTTAGGATTACGTCACTTCTGGTATATTAATTAATTATATAAAAAATAAATATTTTAATAATAACACACATTTAATGATAACAAAAAATATGGGTCATCCTTTTTTCTTTCTTTATTCGAAAAGCGTATAAAAATGTATATTTTTGTCGTATTGTCAATGAGGCTATTGCCACGCATGTTATCCCTTACAATGTCAAGCTAAACCTTTTTGGGTCTACCTCTTCAACAGGGACCCGGCGGTGGTGTCATGACCAGATGAGAGAGTTTCTCACGCGATATTTCCGCGTAACTCCACACATCCATTGCAGCTTAGCGTAGGTTATTCGTTTGTCGCAAAGTTATAAAACTTTTCCTTTTTGCCAGTCGTAAAGCTAGTGGGACTTGGACGTTTGTTTACTCGGGCACCAGTTTCCCGCTTCCAGATTCAATTAGCCTTGCTCCAGCCAATTACAGGATGGGAAATAGGGTTATCGAGTCAACTGATGTTGAAGACGTTTTCGTATAAATAAGTAAGAGTAATAATTTCATAATGAAACTTATTAGCCACAAATGTGGCAAATTTTAAAACATAAATAAATATTTCACAACATCACATACATTGATCTGACTCCGAGATAGGTAGCTCAAGCACCTGTTTTACGGATATCAGAATCAATAGTGGGATTACAAATATATACATTTAATATTTTTCTTTCGTAAATACATACTTATAATAACATAGATAACACCCAGAGCAATACAAACAGTCATGTTCATGCACACCAATGTTTGTACTGTGCGGGGATTGAATCCGCAACCCTTGGACCAAAGGCAGCGTTCACTACCACTGTTCCAAACGGGTCGTTGAAACATAGATATTTATTAGCTATAAATAATTTCAACACTCGGGAGCGTAACCTAACGTTGGTTAAGCATAGTATAGGTACGATGTCCGCAGGCAACTGTCGTGTACCCAAAGTACATAACTACTTCCATAGTAGATTCGTTGAAAAAAAATACTACCATATTTTTTTTATTCCAAGTTCTGGGGAGCGTTCGTTGCCGAGTGGTCACTGCGACCATTTTTGATCTATTGTGACCTCCGCTCCCACTTATAGATTGTCTCCGAGGACCACGGTCAGCATAAACCCTATAATGGCCCTGGGAGCGATAGCCTTAACATCATCCGGGCAGATGTGGTAGCTGTCCAGTGTTCGGCTTCTTGGGTGCCCGAGAGCATTGACAAAGGACGTGCACCGGTGTCTCGTCCTCTGCCTTACAGAATTTACAGGTCGAGTCTTCGGCCAGCCCGGTTCTGGTGCCGTGTTAGTTCAGCCTGCAGTGACCAGTAATGGTTCTTGTGAGGATGCTCAGCTGTACGCGAGATAGCGCTAAGCCCTCTAGCGTGTCCTTGCTGTAGAATCCTGTCATTAAGGTCTTGACATGTGCCTGACCTGCGATCTGAGCCAGAGCTGTTTACTCTGTTCGATCGACCATTCTTTTAGATTGCGTCGGTATGCCCAGTACCGGTTCCGGGATTTGTACCGGGCATGAGATTCCCTCTCTTGCAAGCTCGTCGGCTTTTTCGTTGCCCACGATTTCGGAGTGTCCTGGTACCCAGCGAAGGGTTACTCTGTTGTTGGAGCCCAGACAGTTTAGGATCTGGGCTCCCTCCGCTATTAGTTTGGAGGTAATCTCAGCAGATTCAAGTGCCTTTAGAGCCGCTTGACTGTCTGATAGGATATATATGTCTTTACCCTTATACCGCGTCGCAGATTCTCCCAGACTCAGCGTATTTACCAAGCACTTGTGCACAATAATATATACTGCGTACACGCGGCTAATCGTTGATATTGGTCGTCGTAACCGTAAGCGGTTAGGATATTATCATAGTGGCTACCCTGAAGGTATAAGACCACTTAAATTGTACATTGTATCTCTGTATACCTAGCTTTTAAGTTTTGTATGTTGTGCAATAAAGAGTATCTATCTATCTATAAGAACTTTATAGCAGTGCATTTGTGTTCGTTCACAATGGACTGGGGAAGGAAACAGATCTCAATTGCGTAATCTATCAAAGGACGCCTGGTTCCCTTTGCGTCCGCTGGGGAAACGGGAAAAAGAACTTCAGAAATAGTATAACAGGGAATATCAAAGTTTATATCCGCAAAGTTTTTCTAACACGCCCGCAAAGTTGGTTTTCGAAGTAGGAAACTTTAAATACTTGGCTGCCCGACACACAAAGAATTTCTGTGATAATACGGATTTCATATTAATGTGCCTGAAGTAATATCCCCTTTGTTGTGTTAATCTTGTTCATACACATTTTCAATAAACGAGTTACGATCCCAATCCAAACAACCTCTGGACCAATATTGATAAATAAATTGTGGGAGACGTACAAAATCGGTAATATTTTAAGAGCCATTTTTATGTTATAGGTGGCAGACGAGCAGACGGATCACCTGATGGTAAGCGATTTTTCGCTGCCCATGGACACTCGTGACACCAGTGGAGTCACAAGTGCGCTGTCAACCTTTAAACCCCCCCTTTCTCCCAAATTGGATATCCGGTACTCTCACTTACGCAGCGAAACGCAGCACAGTGCTGCTTCACACCGGTTTTTTTGTGAGGCCGTGGCCTTTTTACGGATTGCCTTGCTATCGATAGTTAACTTGGGTCGATCTTGACTTGGAAAATTCCGATCTTTGCACTCAGCTCCTATACATTTACGCTACGCTAATGTCGACTTTATTTTTGTTTCAGGTAAGGACTGATTTCGCCATTGGATTGGTTTACTGTCTTGATGCCCTTGACGGTTTATAGTATTGGGGATGGGAATCACGAATCTGCGTGATGTTATTCAAACAAAAAAAATCAGTAGTAAATAATTAGTGAATGTATCTGTGCGTTTCTCACGGAACATTCTCCTACCTACAATATGGATTCCTTCAAACGAAGCGTGAAGAAGCATCTCGCGGGCCAGTATGGCAGTCCCAACAGAGGTGCCTTGACATCGCTTCCGTTGCGAAACTGCGATGTGGGCTCTTCTCTTGCTTACCATCAGGCTGAAAAGAGCCAATATACTGTGTCACCATAAAAAAAATCTGCCATGTGCTTACTTCAGTTTTGTGGATGTCATATGTGGCAGACGGATCGTCTGATGGTAAGCGATCGCAAGTTCGCTGCTATCCTTTTCCCTTGCCTATATTCCCAATATATTTTGGACGCCCAAGGCCAGGACACGGAGATATGTATTTTTTTACTTTCGTCCCCAAATTGGGCCTTCGGTACCCTCATTCACCCGGGGAAATACAGCACAGATGCTGTTCACGCCGGTTTTCAGTGAGACCGTGGTATTAATCCCGTCAAGCTATATAAATTTTGAGCTTATGAATGTGTCAGGTTTTAGTAAAAGTTCTTAATTCAACCTCTAATTTGTAAAAGTCTGCACTCAAAAGTTACATTCGGTTAAATGTGGACCCTCAGTCGTGACTGACAGGTACCCATATCTTATAATCTAGTTAAAATTTACAACTCCTTTTAAATGACTTCTCTTAGTAAAAGATTTGTAAATTAATTTTATAAAATGTCACCTGTCCTTTTGTTCACTCAAGAATAGAAAGTAGCAATCAGAATGTGGTCCCTCAATCGATTGCGATATGTTTACATTAAGTGAGAACCACAATAATATTTAAAATAAAGGTGTGACTAAGAGTAAAAGTACTTAAACCATCGTAAATTCAATCTTTAGTTTGTAAAAGAAACCTTTCAAAAGTTTTAATCGATTAAAGGTGGTCCCTCAATTGAGTCTTTTACTAACTCTTAATCACACCCGTATTTTAAATATTATTGTGGTTCTCACTTAATGCGAACTTATCGCGATCGATTGAGGGACCACCTTCTGATTGCTACTTTCTATTGTTGACTGTCGAACAGGAGAACGGGTGACATTTTATAAAAGTAATTTACAAATCTTTTACTAAGAGAAGTCATTTACAGTTGTAAATTTTAATTAGATTATAAGATATTGGTACCTGTCATTCACGACTGAGGGTCCACATTTAACCGAATGTAACTTTTGAGTACCGACTTTTACAAATTAGAGATTCAATTTACAATCGTTTGAAAACTTTTACTAAAGCCTGACACATTCAAAAGCTCAAAATTCCAATGTGGAACGCACACTATAAAATTTATGTTTTTCAAAATGTTATTTAGACTTTTATGTTGGTACCTACTCTGTTTTATAATGATTTATGGTGTAATACTCTCGCCATAAGAAAAGAAAATACACCCAAAAGATACGAATCTTGTCTTTTATACAAATTCTTGTTAAGGTGTTCCCTTATCTCTTTTCATGCGACAGTGACAGAGAAATCCTTCTTCGCATCTGACAGGCAGGGGTGATAATGCCAGGTATAGAAAAAATTTGAAGGAACAAAACGGCTGGTATGCGCTTTCTTATCGCTTCCTTAAATTTATTTCACATTCTTAAAATACAGATGTAGGTAACCTACTTTTACACATGCTCATACCATGCTACTTTTGAGCATTTGGTACTTTTTAGTATGTGTGGCTTTTAGTTGGGGTAGAAAGAGGTGTGTTTAAGCAGGTGTAAACAATTTTGCACATTAATTAAGCATATTTAATTATTATGCTTATATATAGCAAATTTGGACAGTTAATTGATCATACTCATATTTGGCACCCTTTTAAGCCCACAAGATCGCGGGAATCCATTGGATGCGGGCGGCACAGGACCGATCTGTGTGGAGAACATTGGGGGAGGCCTATGTCCATTAGTGGACGTCTATTGGCTGAAATGATGATGATGATGAAGCATGCTACAAAAGTGCACAATCTTTATTTAACTAATATAATACTAATAATCACTTCACTAATAATTAATTTCATAACATTTAATTTATCAAATTCAATTTAAAAATTTTTTTGAATCATAAACAGATTAACAAAATATTTCAATTTATAATAATAACCTTCTTTGTTCCTAACTACAGTTTAATATAAAGAGAGGAATCTCTTCTAATACAGGTTTGCCAAACTTAGAAGAGGCCCACACATTTTAACAACTAGGCTGTAGTTAACAATAAATATATTTTAGTTTTTTTTTATAAGTAACAATAGCTTTATGCATTGCATCCTGGCTAGAATTGAGTCTAGCATTAAAATAAATTCAAAATCTATTTGGTGCCGTAGTGAGAGTGACCGCAAGCGAGGGCATTGCTAGCCCCCAACCGCACGTTGCCATTTTACAGTTGTGGTTGGTTCCCGCATCATCAATATATCTTGTTACGTTTAGACCGACCTTATCAATCCGCGGGGTACTGTAATTCATTTTATGATTGATTAGTGGCCCGCCCCCTCACTTCGTTTCCGGACATTTGTTCTACTTTATGCCAATAGATTGCGCTAGGTGTCGATTAAATCGCGCAATGCTAATTCGTGTCGACGCACCGCGTTTTCACGCAACCGCACCACGTTTGCTTCACGTCATTTTTCTGTGATGTGGTGGTTTCATTTCGGTTGAAGCCGGCTTATTCACTGACCGGATGGCGCAATTGGTAGTGACCTTGCCTCTTACGCCAAAGGTCGTGGGTTCGATCTCCACCCTGGACAAACATTCGTGCGATAAACACTTGTGTTTGTTCAGTGTCTGGGTGTAATATATGTATTTAAGTATACATTTGTGTTCCTCTGTTGTCTGATATCTGTAACACAAGTGCTTAAGCTACTTAGTACGGAATCAGGTCAACCTATGAGATGTTGTGAGAATATTATTATTATTATTCATATCTGCCGTGTGGTCCCCGGCAGAGTAGAATAGGCCACCCTCACTCTTACCGAGGTGTCGTAAAAGGCGACTAAGGTAAAGCTGCTGGCATGATCATCAGCACCCAGAGAAGGAAAACTCTGCATTTATATCAAAACCCTCGCCAACCCGTCTGCCAAGCGTGGTGAGTATGGCAATTACCCCTTATGTGATTGAGGGAGGCCCGTGCCCCAGTAGTGGGGACTTAAATGGGCTGACGATGACGATGACGATGATGATTCATATCCAAGCGGCAAACAGTTCCGGCATTGCCCCAAAAAGTCAACTATATCATTTAAAAACACAAAAGTCGTGAGATTTTTCTAAATTTTCGAACTCTTCTACAGATAGTAGGACAAATCCTGGGACATGGTAACTCTATTCAGAGAAGTTATAGTATAATCTTTTTTTGTTTTTTTTTTTATGTGATAGGTGGCAGACGAACAGACGGATCACCTGATGGTAAGTGATTGCCGCCGTCCATGGACACACCAGTGGAGTCACAAGTGCGCTGTCAACCTTTAAACCCCCCTTTCCCCGGATTGGGCCTCCGGTACCCTTACTCACGCAACGAAACACAGCACAATGCTACTTCACGCTCGTTTTCTGTAAGGCCGTGTGAGATTAAATGAAATCTTAATTTTCTGACTATTAAGGTGACGGGTAGGGCACACTAGCGACGCCAATCGATTTTAATTTTTAGCTACTAAACCGGATCTATTTCAAACAATTTCCGGGTTACAACCTCTCGGCAAACACTTATACTATTTATTAAATAACTATGCACAAATATGGGGTCCATCGCGTACGCGAAAACTTTATTCACGCCAAAAGCGGCCACTTTTAGCGTAAATAAATTTTTCGCGTACAAAAACGGACCCAACATTTGTGTTTGGTTATTTAATAAATAGTATCAGTCTTTGCCGAGAGGTTGTAACCCCGAAATTGTTTAAAATAGATCCGGTTTAGTAGCTAAAAATTAAAATCGATTGGCGTCGCTAGTGTGCCCTACCCGTCACCTTAATGACTAATTACTGGAACCTCCGTATTCAATATAATAACGCATTCAGGTGGTTAATGGGGCTGCCCTGGCGCTGCAGCGCGTCGGGCATGTTCGCGGCAGCGCGAGTAGACTGTTTCTTTGCCACGATGCGGAAGCGCGCTGCGTCCCTCGTGCGCAGGGTCAGGGCCAGCTCCAATTCCCTCCTGAAGATTATTGCAGACCGAGTGGACTGTGGCTACTTGCTGCACTGTGGCGCATTACATGCGAAATAGATTACTAATACCTAGGATTAAGATGTTACTAACAATATATGAGTTATTAACTTGAAATAAATGATTACCAATTAAACCACACTGAGCTACCTGTTGCCGTAGTTTCAGGAACTATTAGGCATAAACGCTCCAATTAATGTTGATTAGCATGCGCGTAGTATTAAATTCAACTGTTGAACATGCAAATTCTCGTCGACGCACCGCGTGATCACGTTCCGCGAATCCATTACGCTTGATTGAAATTCACTTGTCACTGTCGGAATCAACCGCCACGTTGGGCGCCATTATTCAATACGCACCGCACTCCGTCAATTTGCGGCCGTCCAATTTAATTTGACCCCGGATATTTGTCGTAATCTGAGTATTAGGTATTTGAATGAGCAGTTTTCCAGTAGGTATTTATCAACTTTGAAGTTACTCGCTAGATGGCAATCAGTAAATATATATTTCAGGTGTTGGATAATATATCCTGTGCTTCCTTAATTTATGGGCAAATTTACCAGTGCTAGGTTTTTCACGGTTACATAAATAATTCAAAGTAACTGTATGGTTGGTTACATGGAAAATAACATCTTATAGGTACCAACCTCAAGTAGACCATAAAATAAGTTGTAAAAAACTGCGGTGTCCGCCATGGCGCTTGGAGATGTTTTTGATTGCTGCCCATTTGAAACTGGGCAGTTGGTCATTAAATATTTCTATCGAATTATAGGTTTTAAAAGGGGTTCATTGTTGTGTTGATTATTGAGAATAACATATATTTTTGAATAAAACCTCTTTTTCATTCATGGTAAATGAAATATGGTAGTAAGTAGCGCCATCTGTGATCACTTTAGAGATACCGACTGACTAATGTCATTGGAAAACTCCTCATTGTAGTACGAGCGATGGTTGGATACGGACGTGTGCTTTCCAACAGACACCCCAAATAATGAATCATGGTCTAATTTTACCCTGGGCTCCAAAGCGACAGTTACGTGACTGGGAACTGCGCGTTAAGATAAGGTGGGGGCTTTCCAAGGGGAGGTTGTATGTTCGAATCAAGAGCTCCACTATCCCCATCTGTAAGGGTCGCGAAAGTTAGGCGGCAGTCGCTTAATTGAAATTATTACTGGATCGTGGTCCAAGCGTACCCGGGTACACGCTGAGATGGTGATGGGATGGAAGGGCATAATCTCATTATGGTAAGCGTCTGCGTATCAGGTCATTGAGTTAAGGAGTGATCGTATACATCCTCCTCCTCCTTGCGTCGTTTGTCCTCAATGCTGAGGGTCGTGGGCTCGATGAGTATTTTTTTCTCGGACTATTTTCCGCCAGCTCACTCTATCCTTGGCCGCGTGGTGCACCACAGACTGGTGTTTAAGGTTGAGCTGATTTGATCGGACCAGAACGCTGGGGCTTCTGCCTCTAGGCCGTCTTCTCTCATCTTTCCCGTCAGAAGTATACATAATAGTGACTTTTTTGATACTACCAATTTAACGATTATATTCAGCGAATCCATTACGCTCTTGATTGATTGATCCACTTCATTACTTGTCACTGTCGGAACCAACCGACACCTGCCGCCATTATTTATTACGGGCTTACTTTATAATTTTTTTTGCGGCCGTCCAATTTTATTTAACTCCGAGTATTTTGTTGTAATTTGAGTATTTGTAAGGACTTTTAATTGATTAGGGTTGGGTTTAAAGGATCTATCATCATTAGCCATTTGAAGATATTAGCATATAAGGATGACCCTTCTCAGAGTGGTGAAATTTTGGTACCTAATAGTAATTTGGCGATCATATTCTGTTAATCCATTCTGGCTTGGTTTGACGTCATAAGGAATAAAATGTCTTATTGGCTCGCAGAACGCATATAATTATCAACAACGATGGATGGGAAAATACCGTGCGAAGTGGAGGAGTTTTTATAGGAAAACAGACTCCGTTCTCCAAAGCGCCAGCTTGGGACGCAATCGGGATTTGCAGTTAAGAAAATTCGAAAGAAAAAGATGATTATTCTAATCATTTCATCACGCTTGAATGATTTATTCATTTGTCACTGTGAATAACACGATGGGCGCCATTATTCAACACACGCCGTAAGCCGTCAAATGATTAAAAATTACAAGTATTCATGTTTCTGTCTTTTTATAGTGACTTATAGCGAGGTACAGAACTACACAGTAACTAATTAAAAGTCCGTCCTTTCGCCGAGACACACTTTGAAATACCAGCCAGTAGTGTTGTTACGTTCAAATCTATAATAAAGAGGTAAATGGTATAGACAACGTCAAAGATAGTCTAGTAGATATAGGTAAACAGAATAGGAGAAATACTTGCGCGAATTAATCGACGCCCAGCGTCATCTATTGTTAGAATTTGGAACTAATATAGTCCCTAAACGAGACTGAGGGCGGCTACTATGTTATTATAAAGGACAACGAATTAACAAAAAGCGGACTTTGGGTTCCGAAGTTATGGCTTTTTACGTAACCGGGAATGACAAGTTAAGAAGGTGATGGGATTCACCAGAAAGGCAATTCGTGTACCAGAGGGCTGGCGCATAACATCAGGCCAGTTCTATTAAAGTATCAAAAAACGATTAGCTTTTCGCCTATTATCATATTAAAATTCTATTCGTATATGAATGTAATAATATTGTAGCAAATTAATTAGTTGGGTAGTCAATACTCAAGAATGTCGAATGAAACGATCTGTCAAAATATTAACAAATGGACTATAACGGCCTTTTTGTGACTGCACAACGCGATTCTATTGAATAATAAAGGCACAAATGAACCCGCTTTAATGTCTTATGCGGAAAGGATCTTTAAAAAGAAAAATCACAAATGGTACACCTAATCGGGAATAATTTAACGATCAGCTGATTCTCGGCAATAATATAACGATCAGCTGATTTACTTTTTTGCCTAATATATTTTTTCAGTAGATTTATGAAAGCGATCCTTTATTGTTTTCTGTAAAGGTGAAGGGTATACCCCACTAGCGACGCCAATTGATTTTAATTGTTAGCTTCTCAACCAGATCTATTTTAAACAACTTGGGGGCTTTAGTCTCTCAGTAAACACATGTTCTATTTCATCATCATCATCAGCCCATTTAAGTCCCCACTGCTGGGGCACGGGCCTCCCTCAATCATATGAGGGGTAATTGCCATACTCACCACGCTTGGCAGACGGGTTGGCGAGGGTTTTGATATAAATGCAGAGTTTTCCTTCTCTGGGTGCTGATGATCATGCCAGCAGCTTTACCTTAGTCGCCTTTTACGACACCTAGGTAAAAGTGAGGGTGGCCTATTCTACTCTGCCGGGGACCACACGGCCAATGTCCTATTTATTTAATAGTTATAGTTGGCTATTTGATCTGGTTTTGCACACGAATTTTGAATTACCGCCAAAAGCGGCCACTTTTGGCGCGAATAATTTTTTTTTGTACAAAAACAGACCCAACATTTGGGAATGGTTATTAAATAAATAGTATGTTTGCCGAGAGACTGAAGCCCCGTAATTATTTAAAATATTTTTTTTTTGGTAGCTAACGATTAAAATCAATTGGCGTCGGTAGTGTGCCCTACCCGTCACCTTAAATAAAAACATCTGTATTACTGGTTGACTATACTCATTATTATTACTGTTCGTTAAAAAAACAAATATCGTTTATTTTGGGACGTTATCGTTTTGTTCATCGGAACAACACTACGAGACCGTTGAAAACACCGCCGGCTAGAACAGACTGGATCGCAAAGGCTTTGCTGACTACATTACGAATGAATGTTTTGGTATACCACAGGGCACGAACTAGCTCCGCTTCTCTTTGTACTTAGCTGTCAGGCTACTCTCTGCGACTTCACAAGTTAATATTGTAGAAGGTTTGGTTACTTACAGGTTATGAGATAAATTTAGTTTTAGCGTTAATAATGTAATTTCTTTATGTATTCGTGCTGTGAAAATTACTTCCAATTAATAATTAGCTTTCGTGATGGCCTAAATTGTTCATTAATTTCATTATACACGTAGATGAATAGCATTATTCAACAGTTTTCAGTGATCAGATGGTGATTTTGTTTCGTATTTTATTAGATATTTGAGAAATAAGCTACCTACGTCTTTGATTGACCCTTTGACCTTTATGAAATCATATGTTTTCACCATTGTATTGCATATTTCCAGTTGCGTCCTAAGCTGTCGCTCTGGAGCCCAGGGTACGCTTTGAGCATGATTCAGGATTTGGGGAATCTGGTTTACAATGAAGCGACTGCCGTCTGACCTTCGCAACCCTTTACAGGGGAACCAGACCTAGTGAATCACGGTTACACGTTTCAGAAACTATCCGACACGTGCAGGTTTCTTCACGATGTTTTCCCTCGCCGCCGAGCTAGTGGTAGAATAGCATATATATTTGAAAAATCCAGCGGTGCATGCTCTTATTTGAACCACGACAGATTTTTATTCAGATTATTTCGATCGGATTTGTCATTATTACGCCTCTCAATGTTTCGCGTTACAGAGTATTAGCTCAGACCTCGGAGAGTTAATGAAGGCTTCGGGGCTTTGGGGACATAGTGAAAGTACATGTAAAGCTGTAAAACTAAGGAAAACCATTTCAATAGGTATTATTTTCGCTGAGTCAATACGAGATTTCATAGATATCTAAATCTTAGTTTCTTTTGATGTTATCGTATTTGACGATTGATGTTTAAAGTTAAATGGATTTAACATGAAATTATTCTAAACCAAAGAGTTTATTTATTCTACTGTAGTAACTCAAGTATACTACATCTTTTTGCATATGACTATTACTCGCTTGTTTGAAACACTAAAAACACAATTAAATACATAACATCATATGTCTATGTATATTTACCAAATTATTAAAAAAAATATTAGTCTCTCGTAATTTTTGATTCTTTTATTTTGATGTTAAAATAATAATTTTGGCGACCTGATTGGAACACTGGTAGTGAACGCTGCCTCTGATACAAGGGTTGCGGGTTCGATCCCCGCACAGTACAAACATTTGTGTGCATGAACATGTTTGTTTGTATTGGTCTGGGTGTTTGCTATGTATTATAAGTAGTATTTACAAAAAAAAGTATTATATGTAAATATTTGTAATTCCACTGTTGATTCTGATATCCGTAACACAGGTGCTTGAGGTACCTATCTCGGAGTCAGATCAATGTATGTGATGTTGTAAAATATTTATTATTTAATAATTGTGACATTCAAACCCTTTCAATGAAGTCTTCGTAGTTTTAAGAAATTCTCAAGATTCATCTAATTGAAGCTTACTCTGCACAATTTTGGGATCTGCTTAGTTAAAAAGATTATCTTTCATTTAATAAGCCTATTTATTTTGCTGGTCACGCATTATCAGTCTCATTGATGCCTCATTAGGCTTAATTGGAATCAGGAGCTTACAATCGAGGCGATCCGAAAATTGGGAGAAATAAAGGTGCCTTGACCTCAATGTGTAATTTATGTAACCCGCTACCGCGGATAGATATCCGAGAAACATGGTGAATCTGATGGGAAAGAAGAATATAGTGAGAAGTGAATTGGAGGTTTAAAATATACCATACCGCAGTGCTTCAAGACGAAAGTCTTTAATGCGTGTGTATTGCCAGTGATGACATACGGAACCGAAACGTGGCCGCTTACAATGAGCCGCTTAAGAAGGCTCAAAGTCACGCAGAGAGCAATCGAAAAGGCTATGCTCGGAGTCTTCTTGCGTGATCGTATCAGGAATGATGAGATTCTCAGGAGAACCAAATTCAAAGACAGCCCAAAGAATTGCATGCCTCAAGTGGCAATGGGCAAGGCACATTGCGAGGAGATCAGACGGCCGATGGGGCAGAAACTTCCTCGAGTAGAGGCCGCGTATAGGATGTCGAAATCGTGGCAGGCCCCCCACAAGCTGGACCGAAGATCTGGTGAAGGTCGCGGGAGTTCCTTGGATGCGGGCGGCACAGGACCGATCTGTGTGGATCATTGGGCCTCCCCAATCAGAAAAAGAAAAAGAATCTAGAAAAAGATCCTAAGTCCAGTGGAATTTTACTGGCTGAAATGATGATGATACGGTCGAAGTGTTCCATGATATTGGCCTCTAACATTGAAAATCCATTCTACGTTTCAAATCCGTTCTGTTACTTTTGTGACGTGGACCCTAGACACATTGATTTATGTAATCTTCTTACAGTCACTAATGGTGTGTAGATATTTAAGTTGAGGTGATTTGGACGAACTAATATCACGAGTTTAAAACCCAATATGTGGCTCTTTCTTAAATTTATTGTTTGTTAGTGAAAGTTAGAGAGTAGACTCTACGTTCCTCTATTTAGTAACTGCTTTGAGAAAATAAATCTCATAGACTGGACTTGTAACCAAACATACTTTTAAGATCTAGAAAAAATACTATTTTTCTGCAAAAATAATACGCCTACGTAAATTCGGTCATAAGCTCATTGGATATACCGTTTGCAAAGGATTTATCTATTTCTGTTAGTTCATTCGGTGTGGACTGCCTCAGGGCACGAATCTAGGTCCCTCGTTGTTTACACATCAAATAGTGGGTTTATTGGAAAATTGCGTGTCCGATTATTATTATGGTGAAATGATTTCGTTCAAGATTGGATTATGATTATTTGTGTGGACTAATGGTGTTAGTTTAGTAGAGTTTAATGTTTGGTTTTTATTTATGATATATTTTGTAAAGGATTGTTTTGATTAATAATAATAATAATAATTCTCACAACATCTCATACGTTGACCTGATTCCGTACTAAGTAGCTTAAGCACTTGTGTTACAGATATCAGACAACAGAGGAATACAAATATATACTTAAATACATATATTACACCCAGACACTGAACAAACACAAGTGTTCATCGCACGAATGTTTGTCCAGGGTGGGGATCGAACCCACGACCTTTGGCGTAAGAGGCAGGGTCACTACCAATTGCGCCATCCGGTCAGTCATTGGTCAGTTTTGATTGCTAATATCCTTTATAGTTCATGGTATTATTAACGTTCTTCTTTTACATTTTCGATGTTATTGGACTTTTTTGTATGTCGCTAGATTCTTAATTCATTTGTTATTAATATATCGTACACTTCGTTTGGTGTATATATGTAAGTATATTATTATATATGATATCAGACTGTGATTAACTCGTCCTTGCCGTGTTGTGTTGTCTACATTGTGTCGTCCTTTTTATTTGTTTTAGATGCTGGGCGATACTAACACAGAAGACCTCAAAATTGATCGATTTTTTTATTGTTTGTTTTGTAATCTCTTTTTTACCGGTCAAAATATTTTAAGCTGCGTGTCTCTTTAAACACTTGACATTGGCGGAATCATTGCGTCGCTGAACGTGTGATTGAGTCCACAAAAGAAAAACAAAATCGTTTAGTATACTTTATATTTAACTAAACATAAGCGTAAAAAATATTTTTGTAAGTAGCTACAAGAGATTATAAAATAAATTTCATTTTTGATCATATGAGCTTGCTTCCCATCAGCAATTTATACCTTCATATTATATATATGAATGAAAAGTCTCAAAGAACGTCTAATCTTATTTGCGTCGACCAGTATTTATATGTTCCCATTCCTGATCTGATTATTTGGAAATCTAATAACAGATGTCAATAAAATGTAATATTCTTGAGTTGGGCCTCAAGTTCAACTGGTATCAGGGTCAAATATGCCCAAGCAATGTCACCACAAGTTGATTATTATAATACCGTCGCACTGTTAATAAAACCGCCTACATTGTACTACGATAATCATCATCGTCAGCCCATTTAAGTCCCCACTGCTGGGGCGCGGGCCTCCCTCAATCGCATGAGGGGTAATTGCCATACTCACCACGCTTGGCAGACGGGTTGGCGAGGGTTTTGATATAAATGCAGAGTTTTCCTTCTCTGGGTGCTGATGATCACGCCAGCAGCTTTACCTTAGTCGCCTTTTACGACACCTCGGTAAGAGTGAGGGTGGCCTATTCTACTCTGCCGGGGACCACACGGCTATACTACGATAATACCATAGACTATGGCCCGACTCGACCAATCTTTATCCGTGGACAAATTTATGGTATAACGTCAAATTTGTATAGAATGACAGCGCAATACCATACATTTAGTATCGGATTAAGATTGGTTCTAAGATCTGTAAACTATGTGCAATTAAGTGTATCTCTCTCCGGAAAATAACAAGACCTAATATTTTTATGTAACACTTGGCAAGCAAATAAATATTTCATTTCATTTCAGATCCGTAAGTTTATCAATTTACTAGGAAGTTTATAATGAACTTTCGTAGAATTCTAAATTATGAATTTCGTAATATTCTATATGGGTCGAACCAATCACATAAACTCTTTTAAATATACGAATCTTTGAAATACGTAAATGTTATTTTACTGCTCACTGCTCTCTGATTGGTCAATGTTCATAGTGACAATGCCAATCAGATCGCGCGTAGCGTTTGGATATTGCTTACTTATTATTTTACGAGTGAGTTCAGTAAGTTTATAAATGTACGAAAATGTGGACGTAAAATAATACAATTTATCTCCCGTTTAGAATCCTATAAAAAGTTTATAAACTTCCTAGTAAATTGATAAACTTACGGATCTTGTTATTTTCCGGTGACATATCGATCTATATACTGTAGTTAATTGCCGTAAATTGTATCTATCTTTCTATTGTAGTCATGATATGGGTTAAGTTTGAAAATATGATGAGAAATACGTTGATGGGTTTGTCCCAATTTAGGGTCTAACCCAGATGAGGGTTAGAGTAATACATTGTGGAAAAGAGAGCTGTGATTTATATTTATATCAAATACAGCCAAACCGACTAGTATCTATGGGATGTTCATGTAACTGTAAATATACTGTGATTTGTTTTACAATCTGAAAGATTTTACACGTCATTTTCTAGGCACCCATGATTGGGCACTACTTCTAATATTATCTGAATACCTTCAAAATCAGGCCCCGTTGGTTTAGGCACGGCCGGCACTTTAATTTAACGGCGCGATATCCTACATCCACTACTCTAGTTCTTCTCCGAATTTTTCCATTACGAACCTTTTCGCGTAAAGATATTCCGAGCATTATGCGCAAGTGGTTTAAGTTTAACTCGAGGTCCTAGGTTCGATTCCCGGGTCGAGCAAACGTATATTTTGAATTTTTAGAAAATAGCCCGATAATAGTGTTTGTGATCACCAATACGAAATATGGCAAGCGTCGTGATTAAGCCTAATCCCATCATAGTAGCGATGACTTGATTTCTATGATGTAGGCCATTGCCCTGCAGTCGGACGGTATGTAGGCTGATATACTTTACTATCTTTTTCATCAGCATTCTTTCGCCCACCGTTGGGCATATGCCTCTCAGAAGCACTAGACTCGGTTATTCGTATTTCTGGTCCATAGGATGCCTGCGTGGCATCTTAGATCATCTGCCCATCTGACTGGTGGTCTGCCTACGCTTATCCTACCCATACGCGGTTTCCAGGCCAAAACACACGTACGAGTACTCCATCATTCGTCGTATCAACGACATGAGTGGCCGGCCGGCACTTTAATTTAACGGCGCGATAGCCTACATCCACTACTCTAGTTCTTCTCCGAATTTCTCCATTACGAACCTTTTCGCGTAAAGATATTCCGAGCATTATGCGCTTCATTGCTCTTTGAGCCACATTCATTTAGTGTAGGTATTATTTTCTTTGTTTGATACTTTACTTACCTTGAAAATACTTTGAAAGCAACGAACATCGTTTAATGTCTTTCTACATGCCTGCCCAAGGCTGCTCATAATATTCCATCAAAGAACTTCAAAGAAAGATTTAACAACAGAAGTTTCGAAACATTGTTCTAAAATTAAGAATTGTTGTGATCTTTCGCCAGGTTAAAGTTGCGTGTGGATCCCTGGAGCGTGTAATGAAAGTTATCTATACATTTACTTTGTACGATATTAACAACAGTTTGAACTTTTAAATCAACTGAGTTTGTTATTAGGTAGGAATAATGAGAAAATGGCTTACAATGTGCCGGTTAAGGAGGCTCAAAGTCACCCAGAGAGCAATGGAGAGGGCTCTGCTCGGAGTCTCCCTGCGTGATCGTATCAGAAATGATGAGATCCGCAGGAGAACTAAGGTCACAGACGTAGTCCAAAGGATTGCATGCCTCAAGTGGCAATGGGCAGGGCACATAGCGAGAAGAACAGACGGCCGTTGGGGCGGAAAGGTCCTCGAGTGGAGGCCACGTACAGGAAGTCGCAGCCGTGGCAGACCTCCTACAAGGTGGACCGACGATCTGGTGAAGATCGCGGGAATCCATTGGATGCGGGAGGCTCAGGACCGATCTGTGTGGAGAACATTGGGGGAGGCCTATGTCCAGCAGTGGACGTCTATTGGCTGAAATGATGATGATGATGATAAATGAGATAATACACAGAGAAACGAGTGAATATTTTAAATGAAAACGATGTCTGGTTTATTAACAACTTAATTAGACAATTAATTAGAAACACTAGATTTACATTATGTAGCGAGATGGTGGGAGCCTGGTAATCTGTAACCTTCTTAGTATGGACGCCAGTCTCTCACAGTATAGTTATTAGAAAAAAAGATTGTTATATTTTTATAATTATAATGATTTAAGGCTATATATTGTAAAAGAGAAAATAAATAAACTCATTATACAGGGTGTATCTGTGAACATTTACATGCCTTTAACCATGTGCTCTATCAACCATTCTGAACAACATTTGTTCTATTACTTTTGGAAATTCGCATAAAAAAAATTCAATTCTCATACAAAGTCGGTCACGTGACTTGGTCATTTTGTATGGGGAGTCAATTTTCGACTAATTTCGAAAAGTCCTAGAACAAATGTTGTTCAGAATGGTTGGTAGAACACGTGATTAAAGGGATGTAAATGTCCACAGATACACCCTGTATATTACGTTAGCTTTAGCATTAGCTCGCCGCTGAGGAAAGACATCGTGAGGAATCCGGCACTTTTATGATAGTTTCTGAAAAGTGTAACCACGATTCAGTTGGTCTGGTGTTAAAGGCTTGCGAAGTTCAGACGGCAGTCGCTTCATTGTAATTATCAGACTCTTCAAATCTGGCTGGGCTGGAGCCCGGGGTACGCTTGGATCCCGATTCAGGATTTGGAAACAGTATCAACTTTGGATGCAATCGGGAATTACACGCTAAGATAAGGAAAACCATGTCCTGTTAGCCGGCTAACCTAAAAAGAATTGAAATATCACTTTCAATGTTTTATGTAGACTCTCCATCTCGCTTCCTCATACCCTTGGTAAATAAAAATGGCAACAGACGCCGTACCTATATCCTTACTAATATTATAAATGTGCAAGTGTGTGTGCCTGTCTGCCTGTCCGTCTGTCTGTCTGTTTGTCTGTCTTTCACGGCGAAATGGAGTGACGGATTGGCGTGATTTTTTTAGTGAAGATAGTCGAAGGCAAGGAAACGTCGGCTAACTTTTTGTCTCTTTCTAGCGTGAGCGTAGCCGCGGGCTAAAGCTATTCTAAATAAAGTACATATGCTGAAATGCTTTGTTATCACGGCATCTGTTTATGATTAGCTCGTATAGAAAGGACAACAGGCTGTGGAATTAGGACCTTTTTCCAGCGGCTCATTTTGTCTAACTGTGGCTCATGATAAGTTACTGGTTGAAATATGAATTCACTGAGGCCTTTTAGTCATTACTTACTAATATGATTTTTGTCAAATGTTGGATCCGTTTTTGTACGCGAAAAATTTATTCACGACAGAAGTGGCCGCTTTTGGCGTGAATCAATTTTTTGCGTCCGCGTTGGACCCAACATTTTTGCATGGTTATTTAATAAATAGTATAAGTGTTTGCCGAGAGACTGTAACCCCGAAATTGTTTAAAATAGATACGGTTTAGTAGTTAAAAATTTAAATCGATTGGCGTCGCTAGTTTGCCCTACCCGTCACCTTAAAGCAATCTTTTGCAATTTATTCTTAAGTAGATTATTCACTCAAAAATGTATGTCCCACCCGAAGACTGTCGAAAAATTATTTACTAATATTTCGTACTGAGCGAATCTAAGGCAAAGTGGAAAAAAATCATGAGGAAACAAGCTCGTCGTACCTGTTCCAGTAGCAACAATGACCTCCTTATTTCAAAACGCGATATAGGATTAGTTCGTCCGGATTAGTAATTTAGATATTTCATACATTCGTCCCTTAGACAATTTAACACATTCGTCCATACAAATGTCTAGTTCAATGTCGAGTTTACGAGAAATGCCCCTCTGGTCGGATCGACTCAAGCTGATTGCGGCGTGTCGCGTCTCATGCGGTCTCTCGGTTAGTCCGACGCCTTCTATACATACCTATACTATATACGTGTTTGCTCCATACATTGTCTATTTTTTTATTAATTTCGGTGCGGACTGTAGGTATACGGTCGTTTTTTTTCCCAGGTTAAACAGTCATGGCCGTCATCTTGCTACATGTAGGGAACAAGCTGGTGTGTGGAATTCAAACCCTAACTAAAACCCCTAGGGTGACCATCTCCGCACAATCGCGGTCGGAAACCCCACAAGCCGGGACTAGACCGTACCTCTAATCGCGCTCGTAGCTTCACCCTTACCTGGCGCTATACAGCCCTTCGATGCTGTACGACGACTGTACCAGCACTGTACCGGTAAGGTCGTCCCTTGCGGAGTCATTTGGTAACTCTACTCATATTACAAATTCAACCTAATAACATAAGCTGACGTCCTATTTCCGTGACGAAAAAGAAACAAAAAAGGGCATAATCCGTACTGCGACGATACTAGCGCCGCCAAGAGATTTATAGATTGTGGCGAATAGGAGCTAGCTTTTTTTAATTAGCAACAAATACATTAAGGCAGGGTTTCTCAACGTTGGGTCCGTGGACCCCTTTGAGGTCCGTAGCATGTGTGTCAGGGGTCCGCAGTAGGTCAGTCAGTCTAGAGGTATCAATAAAAACAAAAAGTCGCAACCAATTAATCGTCGCAGATGACATGCGCCTTGCCTTTTCGACGACTCTCCCATAATTGAATGTGCTCATTGAGGCCAAACGGCATAAAGATTTTTTGATTAATATTAATAAGTCGTTTTTTTGTTGTGTCAAAAAATGAGACACCACTAAAAGGTATGAAAAAAAATTCTGCAAAATAAAACCGCCTTCAATAACCACGATCTAAAAAGTGTAAAATAATATTTTTTACACCTAATACACCTCCAATTACATTTTATAACAGTACATTCGAGAAAAGGTTTTACCGAAGTCGGCGCTAATCCCTGTTGAATAATTGAATGTTGTATTAAATTACAAGATAGTATTGGGCGCCGACTTTGGTAACACCTTTTCTCGAATGTACTGTTATAAAATGTTATTTGAGGTGTATAAAGTGTAAAAAGTATAATTTTACACTTTTTAGATCGTGGTTATTGAAGGCGGTCTTATTTTGCAATTATTTTTTTATTTCCAAAAATATTTATGGCTGGGGTCCGTGGAATAGTTTAAATTGTAAAAGTGGTCCGTGACTACAAATATTTTAAGAAACCCTGCTTTAAAGGAATGCTTAACAATTATATGCGACCCACCTATGTAATAATTTCTTCCTACCAGTAACAATAAACTCCATAGTTGCTAAAAGTGGCCACTTTTAACAATTATCAAGATTAATCTTACTTACAGGAAGAAATGATTACATACGTTTGTCTCAAAAAATTGTGAATACTAACCTTAAAGTATTTTTTGCTCTTTTTTTTTTAAATGTCTCCTATTCACCACTATCTAAATAACCACAAACAAAATAAATAACTTGGCGGCGCTAGTATCGCGCGGTATCGCCTTAAGTATTTAAAATTCGTGTGATGTTGGTACGACCGCTTTCATTAAAGCTTGATTTATTCGTAATGTCGGGAAGGGCCGCAAATCATTTTCTATTCCGCTTTCAGGGTTTCGGGTTGATGTTGTTACTGAGGATCATAGCGGACATTTTAGGAAGCAATTTTTTGGGGTTGCGAAAAAGAAATGGACAACATTTCATATTTTTAACATGTCCATATTGTTTTTTTATATGAAAATAGACATAAAATGAACAGACCCATATTTTTTCTTTTTTCAAAATTTGGCCATTTTCATGCATAAAATAATTATTGAAATTCTTTATATTCTAAATAGACGTAAGCGCCAAATGACGTCATCGGACGGCTGAATACAGCGATATTCCTTTGCTTATCATTGTTTTAGTAAAAAAAAGGTACTACTGTCAAAGGTAAATAATACTAGTGTCAACATTGTCAACGTCATTCATACATTCAACGTTGACAAGTTGTCTTTTTTTTTGACAGTTACATGTCATGGGTTTGGCATTTCGTAAATTTAAAACATATAATGTGCTAAGCAAAGAAATATTTTACATTCTGCCGTCCGATGACGTCATCTTACGTTTTTTAGTTTTTAATTTTTTTCTCAGTAAATAAGCAATATAAAAAATGAATAAATATATACTCGAGCAGCGGAAAAGTATACAAAGAATTGGTATTTTTTGTTTCAGAGCTTAGCAATTTTGAAATGTTGTCCATTGAAGGAAATATCTACGGGCCATATTTTTGTATTTCGTGAGTGCTGTTAGAAAAAGGTGCTACAATTTGCACAATGTTGTGTTGTCCATAGTAACATTTTTTTTTATTTGCAAGCTCAGTATTAATGCTAGTACTTCATAATGTACAGTCAGCGTCAGATAAGTTACCCCCCTGCAGTGGAAAAATAGCACTCGTGCCCCAGACATAAGAACGGTCCAAAAGTCAACAAGGGTAACGCGACGTGACGCCGTGTGTACTGTGCTTCAACGGACAACGTTTAGGAACGTTTAGGATAGTTTTTCAGAAAAAAATATTTTTTATTAAAAAAGTTGCGTTTCATGAAAACGATAATTCTGCCAAGCAATAAAGAAGCATTTTCAAGATTTTATTTTTGCATCAAGAATACAATAAATATCCGATCTATATTTACTACAGACCTTACAAATGTAGTCTTAAGTTAAATTAAAATTATAATATGGTAATTTTATTGCTTTTTGTAAGCAGAAGGAAGGAAAGAAAGAAAGAAAGTAAAAACATTTATTGACCATCACAACATTCAGCTACGGCATTATCTGCGATGCCACACTAAAATAAATAAAATAATAATAAATATTTCACAACATCACATACATACACTGTTAACATTACATACATGTATGTATGTAATGTTAACAGTGTTATGTTAACAAACGACAACAGAACAGAAAACGGCTATACATTTAAGGGTAGATGAACGAAGTTCGAGATAGTTGCAACGAAAAGTCAATAAGTATGTGTACAATTCATTAACGTTCAATAAACCTTTTTTCATCTAAAACTGAAGTTTTGACGTTTCAAACAGAAATGTTCATACGGCAGACTTGCAATCTAACCAGACTGGACCCTTTCATAGAAAACCATACTTGATAAACCCCGCGAAGCCGTTAGCACTAGGGTGACGTTCTTTCTCTACCGCACTCGTATAGAGATTCATTAAGGTTACGACAGGGCTGGTTGGATCTCTTTCACACTTAGTGACGATTTTTCGGAAAATGGCACATTCCGTTTAATGCGCGCTTTTTTTAGTTCCATGGTTTATACAGCATATTCGAAAAAACCGGCCAAGTGCGAGTCGGACTCGCCCATGAAGGGTTCCGTAGCAGCAAGTAAGATATATGGAAGGTAAATTGCGGTTTACGGTTTATAACGTATTAAAAAGCGTAACGTAACGTATTAAGTGAAACTAAAATTGACGTCGCACACGGAGAAATCAATTAAAACCGCGGCTCGTATGTTAGGATTTATCAAAAGAAATACAAAAGGTTTTCGCAACGTCCTAACTAATAAGATTCTCTGCAACACCTTAGTGCGTAGCCACCTCGAATTTGCAAGCGTCGCCTGGAACCCAGTTTATAACGCACAGTCCCAATGTGTCCCAGTGATTGAGAGACAATGCCTCTGCAATATTGCATGAGTAAAGGTTCGTATTCACTACCCAGACCCGAAGTCACTAGAGAAGTGATAATTTTAACAAACTTTACTCCACTGACAGCGCCTTAGGCTGGCCTGAGTCCCTTCTCAAAAGCCTCTATAATTTGCGGAACGATTTCAGCGGAAACCTTCGGGCTTTAGTGCCATCCGTCATCAGGATTGTCCGTTGTTTAATCACCCCAGGGTACAGGGCTGCTGACAAACTTGAAGGGTTGTTAAATTGGAACATAACAATAACAATAAATAGATGTGGTTGTTGTTACAACGAATGTTATACCTTGTGGGTGTTGCGAAACTCAAAGTTAAACATTTACAGCGATTTGAACCTACTCGTGAACGTGAATAAGTTATTAATGGGATTTCATTTAAATAAAAAATCATCCGAGATTTTAAATTTTTATATTTTAGAGGATCAAACTGAGACTTTATTTAGCTACAAGGTGTAGGTCATAGTGTAAGGTAATAATACTCTAAATGAAATCGTAGTCGTACGTTTGAAATAGTTCGTTGTAGCCTACAACAAACCTTTTTGCTATTGTTATTCGACGTTTTTGCTCGTCGCATAGACTAAAGCAAATATTTGACACAGAAAATGTTACTTTTCTCTATGGTTGACACATGTGTATAGACAGATTTAATTCCTATTGTTGTTATTTGAATATACATTATTAAATATATTTTGTATATAAAGATATATTATTATGATAAAAAACATAAAGCTCTGCGAACAAACTCAAAAGCAAGGAGCCTGTGCGGCAACTAGTAAGAAAAAAATCCTAATTGCGTCACCTGGTTGCACCGACGATAATGCAGCGGTGGCTGCTCTGCCGGAGAAATGGGTCCCCAGGCACTCGGGCCCCATACTCGCCAACTACCTCAAAGCGCAGGAGAAAACCCACTACGATGTCCTCCAAGACATCACCGACGCTGCCGGTGTCATCAACCAAGGCATCGACTTAAATGTACGAAACATAGCCGAAGCTCTGCTCTCCCACATCAAGCAAAACGACCTCGACATGAACTGCGTAGTCGATGAAATCGGTTCACCCTCCCCTCTGTCTTTAGAAAATCGAAATCAAGCTCTCAAACAAATTAGTGACTTGCATTCTCGTCGCATCGAAGAGATGGCAACTTTTAGGCGAGAAACTTTGACTCTAGAAAGACGAAGAGCTGATGAAATTAGAAAATTACTACGTGATCAATTTCAGCGTCTCATAAAAGTCGGCCATAAACCTCCTAGAGACTTGCTCCACGAATTTGATCAACGCACATACGAGATCAACCAGCAACTAATGAGTAACTCCAGGGCCTATGCGGAGCTAGAGGCGCATTTGCAAGCGCAAGCTGATGCAAATCTAATTCGAGTGAAGTCGAGTCTAAATCAATTGTGTCTCGGCGTGCCGAAGATCGGAGCCAGATGTAGCACGTCACACTCACAGCGATCTGACATGCTGGCCCGCGGATCAGTCAGCGCGTTTGCTAAGAACCGAAGAAGCGAATCTTTAGAACCATATTGTAGCATCGGCCACATATTTGGCGACGCTGAAGAATTCGACCAGTGCGTTGCTCGTTTGGTGGAAGTGTACAAGAAAGCTGTTCTTAAAGTTTATACTGGTTTCAGTGGAAAATTCTCAGATTTACACCAACATCTCGGTTATGATGGCTATATAGATTCTACGCCTCTTGGATCGGATATAGCTAATTTATCTAATTTACAAGATATTATAGAACGAGTATTGACCAAATTAGCTGACAACATCCAAAGAAATCAACCCAGCAATCCCGAGTTGCTTGATCTTACGCGAGCAGAAACTTTAAAAATGCATAAAAGTTTGTACTCTTTAGGGGAGCGACTCAGAGATACTTATACCTTATTGCATGATTCTGGTCATCTCTGGGATTCTCATATGTTAAGGTGTGCTCTTGCGCAGAAGTTAACGGTAGCGTGCGTCGAAGATCTCTTGACTAATAATGACACATTGGAGTTAGCCAATGAGATGAATTTTAATGTTGCGGTAGAACAATTGAGATGCGCGTCTGATGCTGAAAAATTGCAACACCAATATGACGCCATTGTTGCCTTGCTGGAGCGCACCGCTGACATGTATAAACATCATAGTGAGGTTGAAATGGGGAAATTAGAAGAGTTCATGAAGTTTCCTGCTACAATGGCCGCTCTTTTAATGTCAGAATTTCAGTGTTTTCTTGAGAAGAATCTCAGGTCCAACATTCAAAAAACAGGAAGCTATGGTAATCAATGGGGAATGCCTACTCCACCGCGACCCAATGCCAATAGTTTGCGGACGCCGATTCCGCGTGCTATCCTCCAAACCGAGTTACAAGAGCTTTCTCTGTTGAATTGGAGGAATGGTTTCCTAGAAACCTTCGAAAATAATGTATCACTTGTGCCCGAAGAACTAACCAATCACGCTCGAATGTGGGTTGATGAAAAATCCCGCGCTTTACGCATGCGGTACTCTTTGAAGCTTGTGTCTCACAGCATTCGTATGGAGAGAGTGAGAGCGGCGAGAGACTACCGCTTGGCTGAGCTGGAATATCATGAGAATAGGTTAAAGTCTCACCTGGAAGCAGTTTATGATTTAGTTGACCGCCTTCCAACTGAATCTGCACAATATTTGTCGCTAGACGCGCCCGAGTTGTACCCATTCTGCGAGTGGATCGATGATTTGCAAAATAAAATAAACTTGCTGCAGATCACGGATCCGGAGGCCCCCATCGATCCTGAAACGAAGAGATTAAAAATGTGCAGCTACGCTTCTCGTTTGGTGAAACACCGTAGTCTGTTTGAAAGTTCTTTGGAACAGGCGATGGAAGCATGTAAAAGGCAGATAGAGAATAGTATCCAGGAGGCGCGTATCTCGAACGTGCGTATTGCGTCGCAGTTGAAGCTGTTCTCGGAGGGCGGACGGTATTCTGCGCAGGAGGCGGTTCGTGCGTCCACCTCGCTGATGCGCGGCTCGGACGCCATCGAGTCATGTTTGACGCGCTCCATCGACGCTCTCAACCACCGACGGAAACAGCTCTTGGATCTTGCGGACCAGAGGTTGGCTCCGCTTTTACGTATTGTTGATGAATTTGCAAAGAGTGGAGGCAAAGGTGCGGATAAGCGGAAAGGACCAGGGCCTGGAAAGAAAAAATAAAAGTGTGGTATTAGGAGACGTACCAACATTAAAATGCTTTTTTATTGTTTTTTTTTTAATTCATTTATAGATATGTAAATTATGGGTTTTATTTCTTCTTATTTGCGATTACTTCCTGGGCCAAATAGAAGCTTTTTAATTAGTACAGTCTAATAGGAAGTTAACCCCTTACTGCATGGAATTTTGTATTTTTGGAAAAAAAATACATTAAAGATTGAGGTGCATATTTTCAAAAAAAAATAATAATTAAAAAACCTTTGACCAGTAGTTTTTAATTAATATCATAATTAATCATTGATGTATATATGGCACAACATGCATTTTTGGTCTCAAAATAATTATAGGATGTTATGCAGTAATGTAATTTAAAAAATCTCAAGTTCGTTGAACCCACAAGTTCAACCTTCAGGTATATGACACCGTAAAATTTTTGTGATTTTTTTTCCCGAAGGCCTCTACATAGGTACCATGAATAATTGTTCCTTTTAGCAAGTTAGATCAATGTAAATAGCGAGAAAAAAATCTGCTGCTGTATCTTGTTGATAAATACAACTACAATAAGTGATTCGTATATAAAATGAGGGAATATTTACTACTTCTGCATACAGTCCCATATATGGTATACACGAACATGCCGTGATGCCGCAAATTCATAACGTCCTATTGAATATTGAATAATAACGTGTTTGGTGCGGTATTTTTTGGATATTTAGCTTCCTTACGTATTTATTCATACATTAAAAATTTTACAAGTAGAACTATTTGTGAATACCCAGTAAAATCGAATAATCTTCACCGAAGGATTCAAACTGTTTTTTTTTGTCATTTTCACTTGTCACTAGTGCTACCCTTATGTCAAAGTTTTAAAACGTTAGATTACTTTACCGTTTCGTTATTTTTGGGGTTACAATGACAAAAAACAACAAGAAAATAGAATTTATCACCAAAAACTAAACTGTGCAAAATGTGGGAGAGCATCGCTTAGGCATGAATGGGCCGGCTCGACCGGAGTGATACCACTGCCTCACAAAAGACCGGCGTGACGCAGCGCCTGCGCTGTGTTTCGCCGTGTGAGTGAGGTTACCGGAGGCCCAATGGGGGGGAAGGGGAAAAGGTTGGCAGCGCACTTGCGACTCCACTGGTGTTGCGGGTGTCCATGGGCGGCGGAATTGCTTACCATCAAGTGAATCGTCTGCTCGTCTGCCACCTCTCATATGAAAAAAAAAATGGGACCCCATGCGGTAAGGGGTTAACTTTAAGTCGTTGTTCTTTCAATTAAAAGGTCATGCGAAATTTCACTTCGTTCTATTGTCATAACACAATGGAAATAGCGGAATGCTAAAAGAAATGAAGATAACACTCGGAACACAATCTGCCTCAATCGCTTTATAAAATACTTAAATGAGACGCCTGTGAGATGAATTGGATTCATGAGGCCATTTACATGAAATTTGTTTAGGCTATTCATAAATTACAAAGGCGGCTTTCCTTTGTAGACCTTCAGGGAGATGTTGTCCGAGAGAGGTTTTGCGGATGAACTGTACCTATTTATCCAATTTGAATTTTTAAGTAACTGAATGGAGACCTTTCGTTGATTACTTTTTTGTGGCTAAGCTAAGTTTCATTTGTGACTCGTCTGTTATTTGAATTAGCTCTCCCGTGAATTGGAAATTTAGGTAAAGTAAAAGTAATTAAATTAAGGTTCTAGTGTCAGTGATGAGAGTTATGGCAGCTTAATGGATAAGAACGCGCCTTCCCAAGGGGGTGGGGGCCGTGATGGTGTGGGCCGTGGTTTGAAGATGAGCATGCACCTCTGAATTTTCAAATCTATGTGCGTATTTCTACCATTAGCTCGGTGGTGTGGAAAAGCATCGCGAGGATTGTTGTCAAAAGGGTTCCGAAGGTCAGACGGCAGTCGCTTCATTTTAATTTACCAGATTCCCCAAATCCTGAATAATGGTCTGAACGTACCCCGGGCTCCAATGCGACAGTTTAGGACGCAATCGGGAATTACACGCTAAGATGAGGAGGGTATGTGTCAGTGATGACTTAAGCATTTGCGTGTTCGTATCGGAAATGATGAGATCCGCAGGAAATATCTACACCTACCTGTATCTTTTTGCAGCCAACTATACAGTCAGTTTTCAAATTGATTCGTTTGATATGCTATGAGCACTTATTACCTTTCGTAAATTTGTCAAAGTAATACCTGTTGCACAGAGAATTATGCTTAACTGTTACATCAGAAAGTTCAGATTTGCTTGTAGCAACATTGATTCCTTTTGATGTAAAAAAAAATTAAAGAAGGTTGGCAGATCTTTTTAAAACGGTACGTAGGTATACATATATAACTGATTCAAGAATCGCTTGCACGGCTTGCCGTGACCTTTACCTTTTTGAAAATTTACCTTAAGGTGACAGGCAGGGCACACTAGCGACGCCAATCGATCTTAATTTTTAGCTACTTACCCGGATCTATTTGAAAAAAATTGATTCACGCCAATAGTGGCCGCTTTTGGCGCGAATCAATTTTTCGCGTACGCGTTGGATCCAACATACATGCGTGGTTATTTAATAAATAGTATAAGAGGTTGTTACCCCGAAATTGTTTAAAATAGATCCGGTTTAGTAGCTCAAAAAGAAAATCTATTGGCGTCGCTAGTGTGCCCTACCCTCAGATCATAGAAAGGGCCCTACCCTACACCTTGAGGTGACGAACCTTTTTATTCTCTGTACCGTATAAATATACGAGTATGTATTTATTTAACCTCTACCCTGTTATTACATATCGGGAATTAAGGATAATACTTACCGGAACAAAATTAATGCCAGCTCCTTTTAACATTCGGTGTTGGAACGGGATGACATGAGCTTTAGTACGGTAATAACTTTAGACCGCGATTTATAATAAGGTGGCTAGGAACTAAGGCTTAGCAATCTAACTAGATGAAAGCACTAATATCTGCAAAGTATTGCCGACCCGTTTGGAACAGTGGCAGTGAACGCTGCCTCTGATACAAGGGTTGCGAGTTCGATCCCCGCACAGTACAAACATTTGTGTGCATGAACATGTTTGTTTGTATTGGTCTGGGTGTTTGCTATGTATTGTAAGTATGTATTTACAAAAAGAAAAGTATTATATGTATATATGTGTAATTCCGCTGTTGATTCTGATATCCGTAACACAGGTGCTTGAGCTACCTATCTCGGAGTCAGATCAATGAATGAATGAATGAATGAATGAATGAATGAATGAATGAATGAATGAATGAATGAATATACTTTTATTGCACTCAAAATAAAGTATGAAAACTTAAAACTAGATATTACAGGATGTGTACAACGAAGGCGGCCTTATCACTATGAGCGATCTCTTCCAGGCAACCTTTGGATAAAGGACACTTGAATGTATGTGATGTTGTGAAATATTTCATCATCATCATCATCAGCCCATTTAAATTCTCACTGCTGGGGCACAGGCCTCCCTCAATCACATGAGGGGTAATTGCCATACTCGCCACGCTTGGCAGACGGGTTGGCGAGGGTTTTGATATAAATGCAGAGTTTTCCTTCTCTGGGTGCTGATGATCATGCCAGCAGCTTTATTATTTATTTGCCTGACCTAATTAGATATCTCCATTCTACTTGTTTTGTATACTAAGAATCCAGTATCCAATTTACGTGATAGGGGATAGTGTAATGAAAATCATATGGATACGAATACGAGTATACTCACTCAGAATTATAATAAAATCTTGTAAATAAAAGATAAGTAAACATCCTAACGTCGGCCCTAGTAAATAACTTAGCCCTGTGCTGTGTTTCGCTGAGTGAGGGTACCGGAGGCCCAATCTGAGAGAAAGGGGGGATTAACGTGTGGCAGTGCACTTGTGACTCCACCAGTGTTGCGAGTGTCCATGGGCGGCGACAATCGCTTAACATCAGGTGATCCGTCTTTTCGTCTGCCACCTATCGCATAAAAAAAACATTTTACGGATCAGTGCGCCGCCACCAGTTTTTTATTGTTTATAACCAAATAAATGAAAAATAACTCAAAGACATTTTAAATAAATAAGGATTTGCGATTTTTCAAGCTTATTTTGATCACGCCATGTCTTGATCAATTTTTCATTTATTCTCGCCATCAGGTGTGCCGTCTGCTCGTTAGTCCGCTATAATGTAAAAAAAAACTACAATCAATAAAAAAACTGGTGGCGGCGCCAATGACCTGTAAAATACCGGCGTGAAGCAGCGCCTGCGCTGTGTTTCGCCGTGTGAGTGAAGTTACCGGAGGCCCAATGGGGGGGAAGGGGAAAAGGTTGTCAGCGCACTTGTTACTCCACTAGTGTTGCGGGTGTCCATGGGCGGCGGATTGCTTACCATCATCAGGTGATACGTCTGCTCGTCTGCCACCTCTCATATAAAATAATAAAATTAATAGCTCCTGATGGTATGTAATCAACGTCGCCCATGAAAATCTGCGGAATCAGAGAGATATCTAATGCGTTGCCGGCTTTTGCATCGCTTTATCGCCAGATCATATAAGCTTTATCATTGTATGTAGAATTTATGTTCATTAAATTTGGGCAGTATAGATTTATCAAAAGTCGAAAGTACAGTTTACTTTTAATGTTTATTACATGATGGTTAGTATAATGTAAGCTAAGAAACGGCGTGTAAATATCCAAAACAGACTTAAAATTGAAAATTTAAAAAACCCTTGACACAACTAAAGCTCTTTCATTTGATACCTATATTGAGGCAGTTGGAACAACAAATAGGTTATTCGTCATTTTCTGACGGCGGCCATCTTAGATTTGAAATTTTTCACAATTAATATATGATACCCATATTGTGGGAGTTGTGTTAAAACATAAAATCCAAATCTTTGTGACGGCGGCCATCTTGGATCAATTTTTATCCAACATAGCTAAGAACACTCCCTTCTTATTCATCTATCAAACAAACAAAACAAAATCAAAATCCGTTCATTTGTTCGGGAACTACGATGCCATAGACACACACACACACAGACACGTCAAACGTATAACACTCCGTCGTTTTTGAGTTGGAGGTTAAAAAAGTCTATCCAACAGATCCAAACTAAAAGCTGTGCTTAAAGCGTCTTAAGATAAAAGGTTTCCGTGGAAAGATTATGTCAGTAATGTAGAAGTAGATTGAAAAGCTCTTAAGTTTCTTGTGACGTCGAATCCGAGTTACTTTTGTATTTTATACGACAATCGATCTTCACACTAGAAAACAAAAGGTTTTGAAACATTCAGCGGCCTAACAGCTAACAATCTTGAGATAGATGGTCCCTTGAAGCCCAGACCCAGAGGCAATCTATTCATGAATCATAACTAAAAGGGAAGTTTATTCACTGATTTTGTATCTATAAAACGACCCGTTTGGAACAGTGGTAGTCCAAGGGTTGCGGGTTTGATCCCAGCACAGTACTGACATTTGTGTGCATGAACATGTCTGTTTGTATTGGTCTGGGTGTTTCTATGTATTATACGTATGTATTTACAAAAGAAAAGTATTATATGTATATATTTGTAATCCCACTGTTGGTTCTGATATCTGTAACACAGCTGCTTAAGCTACCTATCTCGGAGTCAGATCAATGTATGTGATGTTGTGAAATATTTATTTATAATTTATACCAAAACTAATACATTGATGTAATCGCGAACAAACAGACATGTTCATGCACACAAATGTTTGTATCATGCACACAAATGTTTGTATTGTGCGGGGATCGAACCCGCAACCCTTGCACCAGAGTCGGCGTTCACTATCACTGATCCAAACGGGTGTCTAATTAATGGGCTGGCTCGACCGGAGTGATACCACGGCGTCATAAAACCGACGTGATAGCTATCTATTATACGTACGTTATGTACGTGTGTCTATACACACCCAGACCAATACAAACAGACATGTTCATGCACACAAATGTTTGTATTGTGCGGGGATCGAACCCGCAACCCTTGCACCATAGTCGGCGTTCACTACCACTGATCCAAACGGGTGTCTAATTAATGGGCTGGCTCGGCCGGAGTGATACCACGGCGTCATAAAACCGACGTGCAGCTGAGCTTGCTGGTTTTGCCGAGTCAGTGAGGGTACCGGAGGCGGGGAATGGGAGGATTGGGAGGTAAAAAGTTGTTGATGTTGAAGCTGTCCATGGATCCGTCCGCTCGTCTGCGACCATTTAAATAAAACATCAGTAATAACCGTAATGTCTTTAATGATAACTAGCCCGACAGCTGTTTGAGATTTTTTTTACAGGAAATGTGACGTCTTTGGACGCTATATAAACTATCATAATTTATTTGTGAGTGATCCCTAGACCCTTTAGGATCTTTAATACCTCCCCTGTCACAACTGTCCATTCACTCAAATCTATTAGCAACATAAAAATTATTGCGCTATAAAAATAAATTTAAAGTGTAGTAGTAAAGCCGAAGGCTCACTGTGAACTCAGCGCGCGCAATAAAGCGGGACGCACGCAGGGGCGTAAAAGTTATCGCACGTAACAAACCTCGCCTTTCCGGAGATTGCAGGAAATGTGGCTCTTCTGTCGGGCAGGCGCTTGTGAGCGAGCGGAAAACGTGAAATCCGGAAAGATCTCATTGTCCTGACTGTCTATTGGATTCAACCTGGTCAATAAAGCGGCAAGTTAAGGCGACGGGTAGCCCTAACTAGCGACACCATGTCAACTCAGCGCGCGCAATAAAGCGGGCCGCACGCAGTGGCGTAAAAGTTATCGCCGCACGTAACAAACCTCGCCTTTTGGGAGATTGCAGGAAATGTGGCTCTTTGGTCGGGCAGGCGCTTGTGAGCGAGCGGAAAACGTGAAATGCGGAAAGATCTCATTGTCCTGACTGTCTATTGGATTCAACCTGGTCAATAAAGCGGCAAGTTAAGGCGACGGGTAGCCCTAACTAGCGACACCATTAGTTTTTAATTGTTAGCTACTAAACCGGATCTATTTTAAACAAAATCGGGGTTACAACCTCTCAGAAAACACTTATACTATTTATTAATTAACCATGCACAAATGTTGGGTCCGTTTTTGTACGCGAAAAATTAATTACCTCCAAAAGGGGCTACTTTTAGCGTGAATTAATTTTTCGCGTACAAATGTTGCATCCGCAATTGTGCATGGTTATTTAATAAATAGTATAAGTGGTTGCCGACAGGTTGTAACCCCGAAATTGTTTAAAATAGATCCGGTTTAGTAGCTAACAATTAAAACCAATTGGCGACGCTAGTGTGCCCTGCCCGTCACCTTAAACGGGGGCATAAAAGTTATCGCACGCAAACAAATTTCGCCTTTCTCTGGAGGTTGCAGTAAATGTGGTTCTTTTGTCGGGTAGGGGATTGTGAGCGAGCGGAACGGAAAGCGTGAAATGGGAAAACATCTTATACCAGCTCTCCTAACCCTCTATTGACTCATCCTGGTCAGTGAAGCGGCAAGTTAAACGGGGGCGTAAAAGTTAACGCACGTAAAGAAATTTCTCCTTTCTCCGGAAGTGGCAGATAATGTGGCTCTTCAGTCGAGCAGGGCTTGTGAGCGAGCGGAAAACGTGAAATGCGAAAATATCTCATTTTTTCTTAACTTCACCTTATCATACATAACTCTTTATAGACTCAGCCTGGTCGATAAAGCGGTAAGTTAAACGGAGGTGTAAAAGTCATCGCACGTACACAAATCTCACCTTTCTCCAGATATTGCAGGAAATATGGCTCTTCTGTCGGACAGGGGCTTAGTGAGCGAGCGGAAAACGTGAAATGGGAAAAGATCTTGTTTCTTAACCTCACTTCTTATCACACATAACTCTCTAGTGACAGCCTGGTCGATAAAGTGGCAAGCTAAATCGGGGCGTAAAGTTAATGCATGTAAACTAAGATCGCCTTTCTCCAGAGATTGCAGGAAATGTGTCTCTTCTGTCGGGCAGGGGTTTGTGAGCGAGCGGAAATCGCTATGTAAGAAAAGTTTGCAAAATGGCCACAAGAAGTAACCGCGGTGTGGATGCTAGGTTACTCTTACGTAAATGTAAAGATAGGATAAATCTGTGGATTATTTTGCTACTTTCTCTATCTCGAAATTGGCAGGTTTATCTAGTGCCCTAAGAAAATATTCGAATGTACCTTTAGACCCTGCTTATCTCCTCTGAAATACACTCAATTACTCAGTCCGAGTGCCTAATAGTAACTTAACAATTTCGCTAATGTCATGTTTACTTTTGTTCCAGGTAAGGTCTGAGTTTCGCCATGGGATCGGCTTAGTGTTGGCGATTTATGAAAATATTTGTGATCACGAATCTGGGTAAGTATACATTTTTTATGTAATAGGTGGCAGACGAGCAGACGGATTACGATGGTAAGCGATTACCACCGCCCATGGACACCCGCGACACCAGTGGAGTCACAAATGCACTGCCAACCTTTAAACCCCCCCTTTCATCCGGATTGGGCCTCCGGTACCCTCACTCACGAAGCGAAACAGCATAATGCTGCTTCTAGTTTTCTGTGAGGCCGTGGTATCTCCGGTATCTCCGATCGAGCCGGCCCATTCATGCTGAAGCGTGGCTCTCCCTCGTTCACATACTGATATTATAAATAGGAAAGTGTATGAGTGTTTGTCCGTCTTTCTTGGCACGACGGAGTGATGAATGGACGTGATATTGAAGTGGAGGTTGTAGAAGGGATGGAGAGTGACATATCCGGCTACTATGTGGCAACCTCAATTCCACGTGAGGGATGCTAAGGCCAACCGCTAATGGACAACATTTCATATTTTTAACATGTCCATATTGTTTTTTTATATGAAAGTAGACATAAAATGAACAGACCCATATTTTTTCTTTTTTCAAAATTTGTCCATTTTCATGCATAAAATAATTATTGAAATTCTTTTTATTCTAAATAGACGTAAGCGCCAAATGACGTCATCGGACGGCTGAATACAGCGATATTCCTTTGCTTATCATTGTTTTAATAAAAAAAGGTACTACTGTCAAAGGTAAATAATACTAGTGTCAACATTGTCAACGTCATTCATACATTCAACGTTGACAAGTTGTCTTTTTTTTTGACAGTAACATGTCATGGGTTTGGCATTTCGTAAAATTAAAACTATAATGTGGTAAGCAAAGAAATATTTTACATTCTGCCGTCCGATGACGTCATCTTACGTTTTTTAGTTTTTAATTTTTTTCTCAGTAAATAAGCAATATAAAAAATTAATAAATATATATTCGAGCAGCGGAAAAGTAAACAAAGAATTGGTATTTTTTTTTCAGAGCTTAGCGTTTTTGAAATGTTGTCCATTGCGTAAATCTATTTATACTTTGGTAGTTATTGCAAGTAAAGTGTGGGAGCGCCCTTAGGTCCCATCCTGTCTCAATTTCCGCACTCTTTCCCCGGCGTGTCTTATTTTATTGCGTCTCCGAGTGTCTTTCCAATTTATGTTTTTATCGCTGGGATATGGTAATAGATTGACCTCTGACCTTACGCGACCCTTTTTTATTATACTAGTTTTATCAATGTTTATGATGGTTTGTTGATGTCGATCTGTCATCGCTATCCCGACATGCAAGTTGGTTCATCATCATCATCTTAGCGTTTTTTCCCGGAGCTTCGTAGTCTGGGTCTGCTTTCCAACTTTGACTCCTTCACTAGACTTGGCAAAAACGTATCTTTGCAATTGGATCTGTGCAAAAATGCGGAACAGTGAACACTTCTTTTGAATCATTTATAACATCAACTCTTAGATAGATCCGTAATTAATCAGATCATTCGGTTCACTCGGATCATTCAGCTCATTCGAATCATTCGGCTCACTCGCATCCTTCAGCTCATTCGAATCATTCGGATCAGTCAGCTCATTCGGGTCATTCAGCTCATTAGTATCATTCGGCTCACTCGGATCATACAGCTCATTAGGATCATTCGGCTCACTCGGATCATACAGCTCATTAGGATCATTCGGCTCATTCGGATCATTTGGCACATCCGTATCAGTGATCGAGATTACTTCCGCGTGCCGATTGACCGCTCTGGTCGAGATTCATTTGAGTCGAATGATACATTCGGAGCGAACATTAGAGATTCGGGACAGTGTATCATTTGGCTGAGTCGCATCACTGCTTACGGTCTTGTCCATCCCTAGCGATCAGTTTAATGGCACTCATGTCATCCTTTACGTTTTCAAACTATTCCTTTTTTAGTCAACCCCTACAAATAACATGCATGTTGATTGTATGAGTTTTATGTTTACGAGTTATATTGTAACAAAAACTGTAATGGACAACATTTCATATTTTTAACATGTCCATATTGTTTTTTATATGAAAGTAGACATAAAATGAACAAGCATATATTTTTTCTTTTTTCAAAATTCGTCCATTTTCATGCATAAAATAATTATTGAAATTCTTTTTATTCTAAATAGACGTAAGCGCCAAATGACGTCATCGGACGGCTGAATACAGCGATATTCCTTTGCTTATCATTGTTTTAATAAAAAAAAGGTACTACTGTCAAAGGTAAATAATACTAGTGTCAACATTGTCAACGTCATTCATACATTCAACGTTGACAATTTGTCTTTTTTTTTGACAGTTACATGTCATGGGTTTGGCATTACGTAAATTTAAAACTATAATGTGCTAAGCAAAGAAATATTTTACATTCTGCCGTCCGATGACGTCATCTTACGTTTTTTAGTTTTTAATTTTTTTCTCAGTAAATAAGCAATATAAAAAAGGAATAAATATATATTCGAGCAGCGGAAAAGTAAACAAAGAATTGGTATTTTTTGTTTCAGAGCTTAGCAATTTTGAAATGTTGTCCATTGGGTCATTCTTCTTTTTTATCGACAAACAGCTCGTCCTCAGTAACTTATGAAGTAATTAATTATATAAAAAAATATACGTTACACCATCAAGATATTCCTAATTTACCATGAAATAATGACATTGTTTTATCACCTCGTAGGTACTTTAGCATGATTTAATAAAAAAAAATCTGCAAAAAGGCAAGGTAGCGGGGGCAGACTGCACTCTTTTGTAAATATTTTTCATCTCATCCATCATCTTTTTTTAACAAAATGTCCATTATTTAATTCTACTTTTTCTGACTACTTTTTTAAATAAAACTTCTATTATTTAAATTCTTAATGTTATATAAACTATTTTATAAATCGATATATTCAGTATTGAACTTCTTCTACGTTATAATCGGTAAGTTCGTTTAGGTATTCACCTATGTTTTTTTCCTATGTATTTGAAATTACACTAGCTTATTTTTTGTTTTTATTAGAATAGCCAGACATTTGGACACAATTTCACCTGATGGTAAGTGATGAGTTAGTTCTACAAGAGCTGAATATTAATCTTTTTTTCTTTCAATGCTCAAAATGTCAATGATCAAAGGTATAAAATCCCGTTATTAATTTATTGAACAAAATGTAATAATAACTCATCGTTTTAATAGGTCTACAATTTCAAAGACATTTCTTCATTTTAAAAGGGCCTTCCATATTTGATTCGCAAATGGAATTTCCACAGTATGTAGGTTATCCTTTGTATTTCCGTCAACGATTATTACACATCTTTCGTTCTTAAAATTCAAAATAGAAATAATTTATTTGCTGGAAAGGTGGCACAAGTGGTGGTAAAAAAATGTAGCTGGCACAGAACATCAGAATCTAAAAAATTAATTAAAAAATGAGAAAAAAAAACAGAGTTTTATTAGTATTTCTAGTTAGGAACATCACTGTGTTTTCAAGCGATAGGTAATAAAATTGTAAGGGATTATGCAGAATTAATCAATGTACCACAAATAGATATTATATCGCCAACTGAATAAGCACGTGTACTTCACACGAATGTTTGTCCAGGATGGGAACCAAACCCCAATACCCTTGAAGAGAGGGACTAAGTATTGAGGTCTTAACTTGCCTTCTGAACACGGAATCAAGCCTGCCTAAATCCTTAACAAATTGGTCCCTTTTCGGTACAAAAAGTGGTATGTTCCCCGTATAATTTGAATCTTCAACCTCTGGGTTTTAAGACAACGCTTTTTTATGTGACAGGTGGCACACAAGCAGATGGATCACCTGATGGTAAGTAATTGCCACCGCCCTTGGATACCGCAACACCAGTGAAGTCACGAACGCTGTCAACCTTTTAACCACCACTTCTCCGGTTTGGGCCTTCGCCGGTTTATCACAGCGTGGCTCTCCCACAGTCGTACACCACGGAGGCAGTGTTTAAAGTCGTATTGTATATAAAAATACCTGCGGAAACATTTTCATGTATTTTGCGTTGCGTATTAGAGCATAATTATTGCCCACAATTTTGCTCTTAGGCTAATTTTATCAGTAACGTTTCCGAATTTAAGCGACAAAAAATCCCACAAGCACCTATTTCTGAAGACTAAAACCGTATAACCGTTTTTGTCAGTATCGAAAATTTATGCGTACAGTAAATCCGTACCTACACGCAAGCTAAGCGGATAATGGGTCGCTTAATAGTTTGGCGGGTAAAAGTGATAGACGATTAAGCAAGCGTTAAAACTTTATTTTACGTGGTAAAAATTCTGCAGTGTAGCGTTCACCTCAATCATATTATAAATAATATGATTATAAATAATGACTGCCTCGGTGGCGCAGTGGTTAGTGGGTCGCACTTTAAAGCGACGGCTGCGCAAAAGGTCCCGGGTTCAATCCCCGGGTCGGGTCAAAAATTTGTACCTAAGTTTTCGGTAAGAAATTCTTAGTGGCAGCCCGGAGTCTGGAAGTTGGTGGTCTTGTACCCCCGTGCCTCGGAAAGCACGTTAAGCCGTTAGTCCTGCGCCCAATCCGTCTCTGGTCGTGTCACAGTAGTGTCCCATCGCAATATGAGGGTAAGGGAATAGAGAGTGCACTTGTGTTTGCGCACACACTTGAGCACTATAATATATCATGCGTACGTGGCTCATCGTTGAGATTGGCCGCCGTAGCTGTAATCGGTTGGAGGATATTATTATAAATAATAGGCTACAGTCGCGACAGTAAACAAATCGACTCAGGATCTAGTTTTGAAACAAACATACTAATTTCAGAGGCCTATATATAAAATTATTGTAAATCGATTTCAAAAGTGTTCAAATTTCTATTAATTTTTTTTATCATATTACCGAAACGTGCCACTTACTTTAAAAAAAAAGAGATATTATTATGACTGGTAGAGAATGCCTCTTGGCATTAAGTTCGCCTATTGTATAAACTTTTTGTGCAATAAAGTTTTAAATAAATAAAATAAATAAATATTATGATTGATTTTCGCATCCCAGAATATTGAATGGAGGAAGACAAGCGACTTGCTCAATCCTAATTTTAAGAAAATTTGCATATTTTTGGAGGCTTTTTAAACTATTTACTAAAAGAAGAATAATTTTGACATCGATTTACATTAAAATTATCATCATCATCGTCATCGTCAGCCCATTTAAGTCCCCACTGCTGGGGCACGGGCCTCCCTCAATCACATGACGGGTAATTGCCATACTCACCACGCTTGGCAGACGGGTTGGCGAGGGTTTTGGTATAAATGCAGAGTTTTCCTTCTCTGGGTGCTGATGATCATGCCAGCAGCTTTACCTTAGTCGCCTTTTACGACACCTCGGTAAGAGTTAGGGTGGCCTATTCTACTCTGCCGGGGACCACACGGCCGGTCTAAAATTATCACTAAAGCACTAAATGTGCTTTAGTTTTATATTTATAGGCCTTTGAAGTTAGTATGTTTGTATGAAAATTAGGTCCTGAGTCGATTTGGTTGCTCGCGAGTGTAGTTGCAATACAAGTAGCGACGAGCGTCGCTCCGGTGTCTTCATATGACATGTAACCCACAAAGGAGACACACAGCGTGTGAAATGGAGAAAAACTCTGATTCTGTGGTAATGTTAGGTTCGTTCGTCTAAAGGCAGGTCCATGAGGCATGGGTGTAATGTGGTGTGGCGGCGCCGCTTTGGCTAGTCCATCGGCTATCGGTTTTTGCGCGAACACAAAGAAGCTCTCAGAGCTGCCGGAACTGTTGACGTTAAAGATAAGGGCAACAGTTAAGGTGACGGGTAGGGCACACTAGCGACGCCAATCGATTTTTATGTTTAGCTACTAAACCGGATCTATTTTAAAGAGCGTTTTCGCCAACCCGTCTGCCAAGCGTGGTGAGTATGGCAATTACCCCTCATGTGATTGAGGGAGGCCCGTGCCCCAATAGTGGGGATTTGAATGGGCTGATGATGATGATGATAAGTGTTTGTCTAGAGGTTGTAACCCCGAAACTGTTTAAAATAGATCCGGTTTAATAGCTATACATAAAAATAGATTGGCGTCGCTAGTGTGCCCTACCCTTCAACTTAAGCGTCGCGGCACGGCGCCGCAAGGCCCGTCCAGGTGGGTCAATACGCCGTGCCATGCAGCATGCGCTCTCATGCGAAATGTACTCATACTATCCAAAAAAAAAAAAACACAAATACGCTACGTGACGCACCGTGCATCGCTGCGCCGAGACACTGTAGTGCGGTCGGACCTTAAATTACACGAAATCCATTATTCCATTAGTCCACCCGCCTGGACCCGCCGAAAACAGTGTAAGAACATTCCTTCATTAATTATTTAGCGGGGCGTAAACACGAGTTGCGACAGCCCTGCCGTCTTATACGGTCGTATATAAAACAAATTGGTGTACCTTATTTCTGAAATAAAGTACAAGTTTTACGGCTACCGTCGTAGTAATTTAGTACGCTGAAGGCGACAGTGATTATTCACCCTCAGGGCCCGCTTCCCAAACGACCCCTATAAACCGACTTGGCATGCGGGTCGCGATAGCCCGTCAATAAATGCACAATTAAATAAATAACAGTAGAAAATGCCTGTGCCGTATGGTCCCCGGCAGAGTAGAATAGGCCACCCTCACTCTTACCGAGGTGTCGTAAAAGGCGACTAAGGTAAAACTGCTGGCATGATCATCAGCACCAAGAGAAGGAAAACTCTGCATTTATATCAAAACCCTCGCCAACCCGTCTGCCAAGCGTGGTGAGTATGGCAATTACCCCTCATGTGATTGAGGGAGGCCTGTGCCCCAGCAGTGGGGACCTAAATGGGCTGACGATGATGACGATGAGAAAATGCTTATTTGAACCCAGAAAGATCGCCCACGTGAAGATGGTAAGCGAACGACCGTTGTCCATGGACATCAGAGGAATTTATTATGTAAGGCGATGGTTACCGTTCATTAGCAACATCTGTTGATTTAATTCTTTAACTACAAAACTGGATCTATTTTTAACAATTGATTACTGTTGGAGACTCTCATCATCAGCAACCCACACTCGTCCACTGCTGGACATAGGTCTCCCCTAATGCACGCCACTGCTCCCGATTTTCGGCCACTCTCATCCAGCCCACACCAGCCAGCCTTCGAATGTCATCATCCCATCTTATCGCAGGGCGTCCTACACTACGCTTACCGAGTCGCGGTCTCCACTCAAGGACTGTACGGCTCCAACGGCTGTCAGTTCTGCGGCTAATATGACCAGCCCACTGCCACTTCAGTTTGCTAATTCGGTGGGCTATGTCGGTGACTCTGGTTCTCTGTCGGATTGCATCATTCCTGATGCGGTCCTTCAGAGACAGCACATGTGTATATTATTTATTTGATAATCATACACAATTTGACTGACCGGATGGCGCAATTGGTAGTGACCCTGCCTCTTACGCCAAAGGTCGTGGGTGCGATCCCCACCCTGGACAAACATTCGTGCGATGAACACTTGTGTTTGTTCAGTGTCTGGGTGTAATATATGTATTTAAGTATATATTTGTGTTCCTCTGTTGTCTGATATCTGTAACACAAGTGCTTAAGCTACTTAGTACGGAATCAGGTCAACCTATGAGATGTGTGACTTATTAAAAAAATGGTTGGTCTGTTTTTCTACTTGAAGCTTTGATTCAGGCCAAAAGTGGACGCTTGTCGTGGCGTTAATCTAAGCTTCGAGTACATAAACATAGCAAAAAGTAGTGCACAGTGATTAAATAAATAGTATACACGGTTTCCGGGTCTCCGAAGGTCCACGATTGGTAAAGATGGATCTGTAGTGACACACTATGCGACTTTTGTCACTGTGCCTGTGTAACAAGTGTGTTGACAATACAAATTGGTGATTGGACTTCTGCCGTTTTATTGGATACCCGAGGGCAACCCAGTTATGATAGGAAACTAAGGAGTCAGAAGTAACAATAATCTACTTGGTGAGTAAGGCCAGCTATACACCTTACTCCCCAGCTGCATCACACATCAGCAGTGTCCTTAAGTGAGGTGACACCAAAGCGGTGCCTTAAAAGATCCCATATTGTAGTTGTAGTGTTTGTCCGATGAAGTTATACATACATAGTCTCGTGTGCGGGTGCGTAAATATATAACGGGAGTATCACGTGAGCCGCGGGCGAGAGTGAACAATGTGATAGCTATGTGCGTGCATTGTCGAGCCAGTGATCTAGGGGAGGAACAGCAACCCTTACAGTAGTTTAAGATTTTAAAATGTTGGCGTATCTAGTGTGCGGTACCCTTTACCTTATTGTTTTCCTGTATAATTATTACTGCAAAATTACGTACAATTGAATATATTTCCTATCATACGATGCCAGTCAAAAAACGGCCACGGCCTCACAGAAAAACCGGCGTAAAGCAGCATTGTGCTGTGTTTCGGTGTGTGAGGGTACCGGAGGCCCAACCCGGGGAAAGGGGGCTTAAAGGTTGGCAGCGCACTTGTGACTCCACTGGTGTCGCGGCTGTCCATGAGCGGCGTCTATCGCTTACCATCAGTATATCACAAAAAAAAAAGATATTTGTGACTCCACTGGAGTCGCGGCTGTCCATGAGCGGCGGCTATGGCTTTCCATCAGGTATATCACATAAAACAATATAAGATTTTTCCTCAATGCGAAAATAATATTTGAAGATTTTCCTGTCCACTCTTTTGAATATTCGTAAAACACGGAAAAATCACCACTATTTGTTTATTTTCTACATTTTTTTGTTGTTTGTTATCGATAAACGCCCACAACTGCCTGCGGTGACAGTTTTAACGGCTTTGTTGTTTCTCCACGTTCTTATTGTTGGTTTTACATCAGAACCCTGCTTTGGAAACAAATTCACGAACGGCTCTTGTCCTATCTTCGTCCCTTTCACACGAAAGAGAATAGCGGGTGTGAAAGGGGCTGCGATAAAATTTAAGAAAAGATGAGATGTGCCGTTTCCTAGTGAATTAACAGTACTTGTTAACATTGTTGTAAAATAAGAAAAATATCAGCTGTAGGCTGTCCCACTGCAGGGCAAAGGCCTCCATAATAGAAATCAAGTCATTGCAACTATGATGGGATTAGGCTTAATAACCACGTTTGCCAAATGCGGATTGGTGATCACAAACCCGAGCTATGTTCGAAAAATTCAAAAGATGCCTTTGCTCGATCCGGGAACGGGGCGTAACACTGTTGAACATAATCAAAAACTTTGAGCAGAGAAACATACCTACCTATTCAAAGAATTGAATACATTTTCGGAACCATAATAAGGTTTTCCATTTACTGTGAAAACCAGGAACAACAAAGTAACCAGAGTCCCACATACATCCAATCTAACACAATATCTGTTTCATGAACAAACACAAATGTTAGTGTGATAGGTAGCAGACGTGCAAACGGATCACCTGACACCATCAGGTAATTCAAGCGATTGCCGCCGCCCATAGACACCAGCAACATAGTAATAAATAATATCCTCCAACCGATTACGGCTACGGCGACCAATCTTAACGATCAGCCACGTACGCAGAATATATTATAGTGCTCAAGTGTGTGCGCAAACACAAGTGCACTCTCTATTCCCTTACCCTCATATCCCGACACTACTGTGACAAGACCGGAGCGGGATCGAGCGCAGGACCAGGCATGAAGTACAAAACCGCCAACTTTCAGACTCCGGGCTGCCACTAAGAATTTACTACCGAAAACTTAGGTTAGGTTAGGTGGCGCGACCCGGGGATTCAACCCTACAATAATTGTTTATATAGGTGCAAAGTTATAATTTAAATTTATTATGAATGTACCTACAAGTGTGTACGCAAACACAAGTGCACTCTTTATTCCCTTACCCTCATTTTCCGATGGGACACCAACATGACACGACCGTAGAGGGATTGGATTGGGAACGTTTGTTGTCTCGCCACAAAGTGAACTTCAGCTCATTTGTGGTGAGAGTGCCGACCCACTTCCTGGCGACCTTTAAAAAGGAGGAATTCTGGCCGCAGGGAGTCGTCTTTCGGAAGATTCGAGGACAGCTACCAGCTGACTATACGTGCTGCACGTAAATATAATATGAAAAAAAAAGTGAATTTTATTGTATAATACGCTGAATGATGATGAAATAAATGAATTATTATTACATTATTATTATTGGGCGCAAGACCAACTGCTTAACGTGCATTCTGAGGCACGAGGGTATAAGACCGCCATTTTCCATACTCCGGGCTGACACTAAGAATTTCTTACCGAAAACTTATGTACAAATTTTTGGCCCAACCCGGGACGTCTTGCGCAGCTATCGCTTTTAGTGCGATCCATTAACCACTACCCCACGGAGGCAGTCAACATAAATGGAGTCACAAATACTGCGCTGCTAACATTTTAACCCCCTTTCCCCTGATTGGACCCCAGGTACCCCCACTTACTCGGCAAAACACAGCGCAGACGCTGCTTCACGCCGGTTTTTTGTAAGGTCGTGGTATTACTCCCACATACATCCAATCTAACATAATATCTGTTTCATGAACAAACACAAATGTTAGTGTGATAGGTAGCAGACGTGCAAACGGATCACCTGACACCATCAGGTAATTCAAGCGATTGCCGCCGCCCATAGACACCAGCAACATAGTAATAAATAATATCCTCCAACCGATTACGGCTACGGTGACCAATCTTAACGATCAGCCACGTACGCAGAATATATTATAGTGCTCAAGTGTGTGCGCAAACACAAGTGCACTCTCTATTCCCTTACCCTCATATCCCGACACTACTGTGACAAGACCGGAGCGGGATCGAGCGCAGGACCAGGCATGAAGTACAAAACCGCCAACTTTCAGACTCCGGGCTGCCACTAAGAATTTACTACCGAAAACTTAGGTTAGGTTAGGTGGCGCGACCCGGGGATTCAACCCTACAATAATTGTTTATATAGGTGCAAAGTTATAATTTAAATTTATTATGAATGTACCTACAAGTGTGTAGCAAGCACTCTTTATTCCCTTACCCTCATTTTCCGATGGGACACCAACATGACACGACCGTAGAGGGATTGGATTGGGAACGTTTGTTGTCTCGCCACAAAGTGAACTTCAGCTCATTTGTGGTGAGAGTGCCGACCCACTTCCTGGCGACCTTAATTAAGGAGGAATTCTGGCCGCAGGGAGTTGTCTTTCGGAAGATTCGAGGACAGCTACCAGCTGACTCTACGTGCTGCACGTAAATATAATATGAAAAAAAAAGTGAATTTTATTATATAATACGCTGAATGATGATGAAATAAATGAATTATTATTACATTATTATTATTGGGCGCAAGACCAACTGCTTAACGTGCATTCTGAGGCACGAGGGTATAAGACCGCCATTTTCCATACTCCGGGCTGACACTAAGAATTTCTTACCGAAAACTTATGTACAAATTTTTGGCCCAACCCGGGACGTCTTGCGCAGCTATCGCTTTTAGTGCGATCCATTAACCACTACCCCACGGAGGCAGTCAACATAAATGGAGTCACAAATACTGCGCTGCTAACATTTTAACCCCCTTTCCCCTGATTGGACCCCAGGTACCCCCACTTACTCGGCAAAACACAGCGCAGACGCTGCTTCACGCCGGTTTTTTGTAAGGTCGTGGTATTACTCCCACATACATCCAATCTAACATAATATCTGTTTCATGAACAAACACAAATGTTAGTGTGATAGGTAGCAGACGTGCAAACGGATCACCTGACACCATCAGGTAATTCAAGCGATTGCCGCCGCCCATAGACACCAGCAACATAGTAATAAATAATATCCTCCAACCGATTACGGCTACGGTGACCAATCTTAACGATCAGCCACGTACGCAGAATATATTATAGTGCTCAAGTGTGTGCGCAAACACAAGTGCACTCTCTATTCCCTTACCCTCATATCCCGACACTACTGTGACAAGACCGGAGCGGGATCGAGCGCAGGACCAGGCATGAAGTACAAAACCGCCAACTTTCAGACTCCGGGCTGCCACTAAGAATTTACTACCGAAAACTTAGGTTAGGTTAGGTGGCGCGACCCGGGGATTCAACCCTACAATAATTGTTTATATAGGTGCAAAGTTATAATTTAAATTTATTATGAATGTACCTACAAGTGTGTACGCCTTTATTCCCTTACCCTCATTTTCCGATGGGACACCAACATGACACGACCGTAGAGGGATTGGATTGGGAACGTTTGTTGTCTCGCCACAAAGTGAACTTCAGCTCATTTGTGGTGAGAGTGCCGACCCACTTCCTGGCGACCTTAATTAAGGAGGAATTCTGGCCGCAGGGAGTTGTCTTTCGGAAGATTCGAGGACGGCTACCAGCTGACTCTACGTGCTGCACGTAAATATAATATGAAAAAAAAAGTGAATTTTATTATATAATACGCTGAATGATGATGAAATAAATGAATTATTATTACATTATTATTATTGGGCGCAAGACCAACTGCTTAACGTGCATTCTGAGGCACGAGAGTATAAGACCGCCTTTTTCCATACTCCGGGCTGACACTAAGAATTTCTTATCGAAAACTTATGTACAAATTTTTGGCCCGACCCGAGAGCGAACCCGAGACGTCTTGCGCAGCCATCGCTTTTAGTACGATCCATTAACCACTACTCCACCGAGGCAGTCAACATAAATGGAGTCACAAATACTGCGCTGCTAAAATTTTAACCCCCTTTCCCCTGGTTGGACCCCAGGTACCCCCACTCACTCGGCAAAACACAGCGCAGACGCTGCTTCACGCCGGTTTTTTGTAAGGCCGTGGTATTACTCCGGTCGAACTGGCTCGTTTATGCCAAAGTTCATTCGTTCATAATGCGGACAGCTAAGGAATGGAACTCCTTACCGAGGTCTGTTTTATCGGAAAACTACAATCTGGACATCTTCAAGGCAAGAGTGAACAGACATCTTCTAGGCGAACGCGTTACATCGTAGACCTCATCGTCACTTTAAATCAGGAGAGATTGTGGTCAGCCTATAGTTCATAAAAAATTGTGTGACTCCCACGAGAAAACCTTTCTTCTGTGATGCCTACCCTCAATAGTAATTATGTAGAAGTTTCGTCCATTAATCACTAATTAAGCATCCACTACAACTCATCAAAGACAACAGAGCAAACAACGTTGGTTCTGTCTTGTCTATGTAATTAAGCCCTGACCCTAGTTTAAAACAACGGCAGCTTTTAATTAAAACGTTGGAACAAAAACTGGAACAATTAGCAGGTTTCGGATTGCTGAAGCCAGGTGGAGCGAGCATAGTGGAATGGATGGCAGTGAGGCATTTGCATAGCCAACGTCAAGGCTGAAAGGTAAACCGTAAATGTGAAACACTTGCGCGGTGTGATATGTACTACTGATAGCGCCATCTATTGATACTGGTATAAGTTACAAGTAGAATGAGGGCGGGAAACTTGTAAATAAATTCATAAATGCACTAGACAATTCACATTGATCACCTAGTCTCAAGCTAGGTATTAGGCTGCCTGTTCACCGAAGCGAGCGATGCAAAAATCCACCAATAGAAGAACATTTGTCGCCGAGGAACAGAGATTTTATGCAATCATCGTCATCGTCAGCCCATTTAAGTCCCCACTGCTGGGGCACGGGCCTCCCTCAATCACATCAGGGGTGATTGCCATACTCACCACGCTTGGCAGACGGGTTGGCGAGGGTTTTGATATAAATGCAGAGTTTTCCTTCTCTGGGTGCTGATGATCATGCCAGCAGCTTTACCTTAGTCGCCTTTTACGACACCTCGGTAAGAGTGAGGGTGGCCTATTCTACTCTGCCGGGACCACACGGCATGCAATATGCAATACTACTGGTGGATTTTAGCCTTGATCGCTGCTCCACAGCCTCGCTCCGCTTCCATGGACAGGCAGCCTAATACTTATAGTACAGGAAACACCTTAGTTAAACCCAGACATTCTGCACGAGACCAGGAGTTCAGGAACTACTTACATCATTACCACTTCGGTTGGTCGTCGAAGTATTAACAACAGTTGCAACTTATTACTATAGTCTCAATCGATTCGGTCGGGGTAACTAGAAAATGAATAAAATTAAAAAAACTTTATTCAAGTGTAGGTTCTTACACGAAGTAGTGGGGACAATTCAGAACGCTTTATTGTGACAGGGAAAGTGGAAGGGAGAAGACCGAGAGGCCGTAGTCCCCAGCGATGGTCAGACCAGATAGCTAAGCTCGAGATCCCGATAAGCGCTGCCCTGCACCGAGCGGCGGAGCGCAGCCAATGGCGACAGCTGGTTGACAAAATCGGAAGGAGTCTCGATCCTCAGCAGTGAGGGAATCGACCGAAGAGAGAGAGAGGTCCTTTCTAATTTTTTTTTGTAGGTATTGATTGAAAACATGTTTCATAGGAAAACGTTAGATGTTGTTTCTACTTTAATGTTGTTTACAAAACTTTTGCATATTTTTTTAATTCATGCTATAATATGTAATAAAAAAAACGCGTTTTACAATGTATATTTTTATACAGATTTACCGGTCATAAAAATGTCTCGAGGTATATTTTAGCGTATTCACCTTAACACTTCTGTTTTATCAGACCAGGGGCCTTAGCGAGTTACTCTCCTTGTCACACGCGTTGTTTCTCTTTTTTTTTAATACGGCAGATATATTCTCGTTTGTTACGGGACGTTTTCGATCTAAAGCCCCAGTATCTATCGAGCGATGTTGCACAGCTTCCCCAAACATCTATTTTTGATTTAAGCTTTACTGCAATTCGTCATACTGTGCGAAAGTCAAACCTCAGGCTACTAAATCCGAGCTTGGGCGTAAAAGTACAATAGCTCTTTAAAACGCTCCTATTTGTCTTTTCTTTCAATTTAACACAACAAAAAAAGTATCTGTTAATACTCAATACTCAATTACTTCCATAGCGCCGGTTTTTGAATTGAGAATTAGAAGTTAAGCACGACTTGAGCACGAATTTTGACAATTGAGTCATACTTCAACTGTCAAACTTTGTACTCAAATCATGCTTAACTTCAAATTCTTTATTCAGAATCAGGCCCATAGTGTACATAACAGATACATGTTAGAGTACAGTCGCCCGCAAAAAATGTAAACACCTCGATTCTTATACCAGCCTAAGAAGGTTAATATTTAAATGGGGTTGTATACTTATTAGTGTACGTGACTGTACAGTGCGTTTTTCAAAAAAATCCTTCGAACGTATACAAATGCGGGTAATCTCCTACAAATTTTGGTTTTCGAACGGGGAAGGCAAACATTTTAGTGCGAGAACCGTGAGAGAGTCACGCTTCGTCATGAATGGGCCGGCTTGACCGGAGTGATACCACGGCCTCACAGAAAACCGGCGTGAAGCATCACTGTGTTTCGTTGCTTAGGTGAGGGTACCGGAGGCCCATTCCGGCGGAAAGGGGGGTTAAAAGGTTAGCAGCGCACTTGTGACTCCACTAGTGTTGCGGGTGTGATGGGCGGCAGCAATCGTTAACCATCAGGTGATCCGTCAGCTTGTCTGTCACCTGTGTGAAATTTGAAAAATACTTCAGATAGTAATTGTTCTACACGACGAATAGAATATATGTTTATTAGAAGATAACTGTTAACTGGTACACCCTGTGTACTGTTATCAAAGAATTCAATATTAGATATGCAATAATCGCTCAAATGAAATAAGTATCCAAGGACTAGATTCCTACTTCCAACAAAAGAAATCATGTAATCACTGTACCATAACGCGTAATCCGAGTCCCGGGTACCCACACACTTTCCGAGGTATCCCTTTGTGGTTTGACAGCGGCGCCAACACAAAGGGCACCTTCCGTCCACCCCCTTAGTTTACTTTCCTTTAACCTGCCGCGCGCTTACAGACGAGCAACAGTTTGACTTTGGGAGGACACGCTTCGAAACGAATGGACCGGTTCGACCGCCAACATCAGTGGAACAGAACGAGCTCTTCCACCTCGCAGTTTCATTCTTAAACTACTTCCAGCTTAGTATGTAGGTACAGTGGCGGACAGATCAAGCTATACAAAAGTGTCAAATTTCCTTGATCGATTTCGAACTCAATGTGCAACAATATAAGGTTTATAATCGAATGAAGAAATTTGACAGTTTTATATAGCGTGTACTGTTCCCAGGGACATTATTATTTCATAAGCGCAACAAGGCTTTTTTGACCAAAAAACCATTACATTGTATTGCAAATTGTATATTGTCAATATCAGCGTCACGAAGGTTCCTCAGAAGCCAGCTTTGGTTCTATTGTCTGCTATCGGCCAAAACGGATTTTATTATGTGAGAGGTGATAGACGAGTAGAAGGATCACCTTTATAGAATGCGATTGAACACAAGAGCGCTGCCAACCTTTAAACCCCCTTTCCCCTTGGGCCTTCATTGCCCTGACTCACCTTAGTTGAATGTATGGACTTAATTTGAATAAACTATTTTCATATTTCGTCTGTAAGTTCTCTTCCTCGGACGATGGAATTCCCGAAATAAAGCCGTTACTAATGGTAATGATTTTTGTAGATTATATTTTTTCTGGGATCCCTTTAATTGGCATAATGTGTTTTATCCTAAAATGGATTGGCATAATTAAATTGGCATAATTTATTTAGCATAATATTAGTGTGGCCGAATTTGGTTTTAGCATAATATGTACTGTGGCATAATTATTATTTAGCACAATGCATTTATGCATAATTTTTTTTAGGCATTAACGGTTGTTTGAATCTGAAAAATAAAAAAAGTAAGTATGTAACCAGTATTTTCTATATCATATGGAGTAAAAGTGGTTTAGGTGCGGCGGGGGTGGCCCTTGGGCCACCCGTAAGCCGCTTTTTAATGACTTATGGTAATTATTTTATGCTTAATCATGTTTATGCTTATTGCATTTACGCTAAAAATGTTATTGTAAAAACTGTTGTGCTTATTAGTATTGTGCGAAATTATCATTAGTATTTTATGCTTAAAATGTTTATGCTTCTTGACAGTGAACCAATTTTTCCAGCAATTTTGGTAAGAGCTCTAAGTAACCGAAACTAAATAAAATCGCCTGCTGTTATCACGGGCGGTTACTAGCATCTTGTCGCTCGTCTGTGAGCTCGCCTCCTCGGACAATGGGAGTCCCAAGGTAAAGCTTAAAAGGTTTGTTGGACCTGTATCATGTTTCCAGCACTCGATTCTTTGTTGTCTTGAAATCATACAGCTTTTGTCTCTTGGTGGATATTTCAGTGATTCAGAACATAATAAAACGCTCCATCCATACTAATATTATAAATGTGACTGCCTCGGTGGCGCAATGGTTAGTAGGTCGCACTTTAAAGCGACGCCTGCGCAAGAGGTCCTGGATTCAATCCCCGGGTCGGGACATAAAACGGAGTGAGACATATAGGCTACTTTTAGTCTGTTTCTTAAACGAGTCGCAGTCTAAAAGTAATAGTTTAAAAAGTCTAGTCTCCTCTTACTAGTTTGCGATGAAGCCTAACTTAACACGTGCTTTGCCTATCCTGTTGAAGTTGGACCTCTTCAATGGTACTTTGCACGCGTGATATTGTTTGCCATGTGTCGGAAAATTACTGGAAACTTTTAGCATAATATAATATAAAAACAAATATATGAATTCCTAAAACCTATCTACATTTGTACACTTTCAAGAGCAAGGCATAGTGTTACACTTATAATTTTTTAACATATGTATCATGCTATGTTTTACACGTAAAAGATTTGTATTTGCATTTTATGCAATAAGAGTGATTTTCTCACAAAACGGTAGGATAAACCGATTTTCTCATTTTCGCCTCTAATTTTGAATCTGGGACGTGGAAAGCTCTCGCGCGCCAACGAACACCTAAGTGCTGAGAGGCTCATAATTTCCTGTGGCATCACAGTCATATTCATAAAGAGATGTGCCAGTAATGTACCATAACACATAAGATGTTTTACATCTTTTATTTCGTCTCTTCAAATGAGAATTCCGTAGGTAAAAGATATCTAAGGGCCTATTTCACAGCTGAAATTAAACGAAAACTTTAGATCGGAACTCGATTTTTCATTGGAATTGAACTAGTTCGACGACCCGTTTGGAACAGTGGTAGTGAACGCTGCCATTGGTCCAAGGGTTGCGGGTTCGATCCCCGCACAGTACAAACATTCGTGTGCATGAACATGTCTGTTTGTATTGGTCTGGGTGTTTCCTATGTATTATAAGTATGTATTTACAAAAAAAAGTAGTATATGTATATATTTGTAATCCCACTGTTGATTCTGATATCCGTAACACAGGTGCTTGAGCTACCTATCTCGGAGTCAGATCAATGTATGTGATGTTGTGAAATATATATTTATTTAAAAAAAAAAAGTTTAATTTCATCGGTCAAATCGGCTCTAATTCGTTGCCGTTGTGTTAATACAACACATATATGCGATTATATCGCGCCAATAATATGCAATGTCATGCTGAAAAGACGTAATTTTGTCAAGTACTGCGGTTTGCTACGTTTGCTACGAGTCGTAGCATTGGTAACGTGCGATCTGCTACCTGTGCTACGAGTCGTAGCATTAGTAACGTACGATTTGCTACGTTGCTACGAGTCGCAGCATTGGTAACGTGCGATCTGCTACCTGTGCTACGAGTCGTAGTATTAGTAACGTAACGTACGATTTGCTACGTTGCTACGAGTCGCAGCATTGGTAACGTGCGATCTGCTACCTGTGCTATGAGTCGTAGCATTAGTAACGTAACGTACGATTTGCTACGTTGCTACGAGTCGCAGCATTGGTAACGTGCGATCTGCTACCTGTGCTACGAGTCGTAGCATTAGTAACGTAACGTACGATTTGCTACGTTGCTACGAGTCGCAGCATTGGTAACGTGCGATCTGCTACCTGTGCTACGAGTCGTAGCATTAGTAACGTAACGTACGATTTGCTACGTTACTACGAGTCGCAGCATTGGTAACGTGCGATCTGCTACCTGTGCTACGAGTCGTAGCATTAGTAACGTAACGTACGATTTGCTACGAGTCGTAGCATTGGTAACATGCGATCTGCTACCTGTGCTACGAGTCGTAGCATTGGTAACGCGCGATTTGCTACCTGTGCTACGAGTCGTAGCATTAGTAACGTAACGTACGATTTGCTACGTTTGCTACGAGTCGTAGCATTGGTAACGTACGATCTGCTACCTGTGCTATGATTCGCCGCATTAGTAACGTACGATTTGCTACGATGCTACGAGTCGTAGCATTGGTAACGTGCGATCTGCTACCTGTGCTACGAGTCGTAGCATTAGTAACGTACGATTTGCTACGTTGCTACGAGTCGCAGCATTGGTAACGTGCGATCTGCTACCTGTGCTACGAGTCGTAGTATTAGTAACGTAACGTACGATTTGCTACGTTGCTACGAGTCGTAGCATTGGTAACGTGCGATCTGCTGCCTGTGCTACGAGTCGTAGCATTAGTAACGTAACGTACGGTTTGCTACGAGTCGTAGCATTGGTAACGTGCGATTTGCTACCTGTGCTACGAGTCGTAGCATTAGTAACGTAACGTACGGTTTGCTACGAGTCGTAGCATTGGTAAAGTGCGATTTGCTACCTGTGGTACGAGTCGTAGCATTAGTAACGTAACGTACGGTTTGCTACGAGTCGTAGCATTGGTAAAGTGCGATTTGCTACCTGTGCTACGAGTCGTAGCATTAGTAACGTAACGTACAATTTGCTACGTTTTGCTTCGAGTCGTAGCATTGGTAACGTGCGATTTTGATGCTGACCGTACGATTTGCTACGATTGCTACAAGACGTAGCATTATTAACGTACGAGTTGTTACGTTTGCTACGAGTTTTGCAACATGTGCTACGCTACGAGTCATAACATTACTCCCGAGGCTATGACTACGATTTTGCTACGACTATTTTTCGTTTTTACCGGTGCTCATAGTCATATCTTTCAGACTGCCAGCCAGAGTGTGTGTGTGTGTGTGTGTGTGTGTGTGTGTGTGTGTGTGTGTGTGTGTGTGTGTGTGTGTGTGTGTGTGTGTGTGTGTGTGTGTGTGTGTGTGAACGAACCACGTCAAGATTACGCGATTGAAGTAGCTGGCGTTCTGTGTTTATCTATTTTGTGCTTATACGACACATTTCATCTCAAAGCATAGAATCATGAGCAAACTTAATAAATAATCAAAAAAAATAAAATATAATTTTCTAGTCTATGTAATAATTCAAGTGGCAGTGAATCGTCGTGTAACAGACGGCGAGTAATGTAATATGGCCTATATATACCTTAGCGTAAGATTACACACATATCTAAATCGCTGGGTTGAGGACGAAATGTGACCCAAGTATCTCGGGTACATATCCCTCGAACATATGACTGGCGTTAATTTCCCAACGTTTCGCGATCTACTGGGTCGGATCTTTTGAAAGGATCCCGACATATTACTCTTATAAGAATACTGGGTACCGGAGGCCCACTCCAGAGGAAAGGGGGGTTTTAAGGTTGGCAGCGCATTTGTGACTCCACTAATGTCGCTGGAGTCCTTGTGCGGCGGCTATCACTTACCATCAGGTGATCCGTCTGCTTGTCTGTCACCTATCACATAAAAACAAAAATATATTTATTTTGTGCCAAAACAATAGCAATTTTATTTATGGAATCTTTTACAAAAATGTATGTAACTTAACCCACGTGTGTTCTATCGTATCCGCGTATGTACCTCAGCATCACGTATACCCAAAACTGGAATTCAAGACCAAAAAATATACTACAATGTTGCCACTGCAATAAAATGATCGTAAAATAGCATATACCTATTTCTTAAAAACAAACGCCGTCATAATTTGTTTATCGGTAATTTTAATTCTATAATATAAAGAAGTAATTTCATTTACTTATATTTACATAAATACAATGACACTTTAATAAAATCTTAATCATCAGTAATGTTTGGTAGAAAAACTGGTATTGAGCTTGTGTCATTTCAGGTGTTAATAACATTTGGTACAACATTTGAACTTACATGTTGTTATTTCGTGCAGTGGCACCTCACTGCACGAGGGATATTAATATAGGAATCTTTGAATTTTAATCGTTTTAAACAATGCTATTGTGTGTTGAGTGAGATGTCACGTGAACTACTTGCTAGGACCTAAAAGAGTCTTAAAACCTGCTATTTCGTTAAGAGTAGTCTCGGCAGAGTCCGTATGAGACTTTGACTGACTTCGACTGTTTGTTAAAATATCACTTATTTTTCTTAAATCTAAAACATGTACAAAACTGGACGAATTGATTACTGGACTGGTGGAAAACTTTATTCTACAAGTTACCGACTCAGATTCCGGCGTCAGAGATTCTGACATTAGTGATGGTGAAGATGAAGTTGTAATTAAGTTTCTATTTTTTGAGAAAATTCTTATCATGAATTGTGCCAGTCTGTACTAAGAAAATAAGCATATAACAAAAAGGTTTTTTTTTATTCAGTGGCTGCTACTGGTGTTGCCCGTGGCGAACACATAATAACTCTGCCAGTGTCAAGTGATTAGAGAGACACGTTATTTTTATGGTTATAGACCGGTGTGGCGAGTTTAAATCCTTTTAATATTTATTTTAATTGAGTTTTGCACCAAACACCATCTAAAACCAAGACAGAACAAAACATACACAAAGACGACACAATATTAAAGGGAGATTCTCATGTAAAATTAAAGTCTTATATTATATTTGTGAATATATTTACATAAATATTCTATAACAGAGGAAGAAGAAAGAGACAGTAAGTAAGAAAAGTTAATGGGGCGGGGAATTTTTGGAGGTAGGATGTCATACAGCGAGATAGGGTATTTCTGACAGCTGATAACAAAAAGGTTCAAAAAACCTGAAACTTGGTTTGACAATGATATAAGTGACATTGATAGATTTGACACTGACGTATTTGTCGTAGTTTTTTTGGTCTTGAATTCCAGTTTCGAGTATAGAGTGAAACTTGTTGGACTTTGGACCGTCCGTCCTTATCTCGGAGATACAAGTGCTATTTTTGCACTGTGGCCGGGTAACTCGTTTGACCAGTGGTGGTGAACGCTGTCTCTGGTGCAACGGTTGTGGGTTCGATCCCTGCACAGTACAAACATTTGTGTGCATGAACATGTCCGTTTGTATTGGTCTGGGTGTTTTCTATGTATTGTAAGTATGTATTTACAAAATCATTATCATCATGATCAGCCTATCGCAGTCCACTGCTGGACGTAGGTCTCTCCAATTGTTCGCCACTGTGATCTATCCATGGCTTCCGCATCCAGCTCTTGCCAGCCATCCTGCGCAGATCGTCCCTCCACCTAACCAGAGGGCGCCCTACATTACATTTGCCAAGACGTGGTCTCTACTCTAGAACTCGTTTAACCCATCGGTTGTCGGTTCTGCGGCTAATATGGCCAGACCACTGCCACTTAAGCTTGCTAATCCGGTGAGCAATGTCGATGACTTTGGTTCTCTGCCGGATGACCTCATTTCGTATTCGATCTCGGAGTATGTATTTACAAAAGAAAAGTATTAAATGTGTATATTTGTAATTCCGCTGTTGATTCTGATATCCGTAACACAGGTGCTTGAGCTACCTATCTCGGAGTTAGATCAATGTAGGTGATGTCAAATATTTATATTAATTTATTTATATAAAGAAAAAAAAGAAATTAAACATCTTTTTGCGATCTGTAAGAACGAAGACGTACTATTAATGAAACTCTCAGCGAAATAGTACGTCTTTGGCCTTGTTCACTAATACCAACTACATTTCGACGAAGTTTACGCGACTCAATCTCCATCATAAATTTAGGTGTAATCTTGTGATTCCTTTGGGAATCTCTTATCTATCTTTAGAAATGTGCAATATTAATAAAGGCGAAGCGGTTTAGTTCATTTAGTATGTCGGAGCAGGGTTTATGGGGTAGAAATGGAAATGACTGGCTTATCGTCTTCGTGTGCTCGCCAATCAACCTTGGATTGACGTGTGGTCCAATTATATTGCTATATGTACTCGTAGAGTAATTCTTCGGACATGTTTCTCGGCGTGGCGATCAGTCCATAATACACCTTGTCATCCAGGAGAAAATAGAGCAATGGTGGCTCAGTGGTTCGAAACGGGGGGTCATGGTTCGAATCCGAGCTTGCACCTCTGGATTTATTAAATCTATGTGCGTATTTCTACCATTAGCTCAGCGGTGAGGGAAAAGTATAGTTTCTTAAACGTGTAACCATGATTCAGTCAGTCTGGTTCCTCTGTAAAAGGGCTGCAAAAGACAGTCGCTTCATTGTAATTACCATACTCCCCAAACCCTGAATATGGGTCCAAGCGTACTCCGGGTTCCTGAGCGACAGCTTTGGACGCAACCGGGAATCACGCGCCAAGACGAGACACCAAGGGAAAGTAGAAGGCACTAGATCGCGCAGGAGGTCACCCGTGCGTTGGACTGACCAGATCAAGCCCGCGATTGGGAATAGTTATTTACGGGATTTCTACCATGTACCTTATTTTTCACTTTCCGATATTTCGGCACTGTTGCAAGCGCCATGGTCACGGCAAAACTGAAGTTTTTGCGGGTAAGATGTTACTGGCAGACAAAACAGTCTACCCTCCTTCGCAGCCTTACTACTCGCACCTGCGGTACCACTGTTCATTTACTCACTATTTTCTCGCACCTGTTCTCGACACACAAAACTCACAGTATCTGGCCGCGAAATGACACATTGTTTAGTTTGTTTTTTTTTAATGTTAGTGATCATGAAAGTTTAAAACAATATATTGCTATTGGGAAGTCGTGGAGGAACGAGTGCAGCAGGATCTGCTCGAGCTGACAACGGTGGAGCAACCTGGTGAAGCGCATCACAACTGCCCCTACCCGGACTTCGAGTACTCATGTACTCGTAGTCCGGGTAGGGGCAGTTGTTGTCCAATCACGACCACTGCCAAGAGTGTACCGGATAAGAAGAAGAAATTGGAATAGGAGTAAAGTTATTGAAACTTACATAATCCATTTATTGAAACAAGTTTATCTCGCCCTTTTACCCGACTACGGCGAAGCAAAAAGGAGGGTTATGATTTTGACCTGTATGTATATTTGTATGGTTGTTCATCTGTTCCCTCATAACTTCTAAACTAGTAATCATATTTGAACAAATGAGGTATCGTTAGAAGCGTCTTGATTATCTTCTGGTTATAGGCGACATGGAGCAGAGAGACATGACTTAGAGTAAGGAACTAAAAAAAAAAATTTGCTTGACGGTACCTTGTGAAAGAGCTTTTTTAGTACATTTCTAATATGTATTTTTTTACATAAAAGCCTAGCACTAACAAGCCGACTGATGCCTCTATCTCAGTATATAAATGCGTTACTATAGAGTGAGTAACGCATGCACCAGTGATCGAAATAGGTTGGTAACGCACTTGTGACTCCACTAGTGTCGCGGGTGTCCATAGGTCGCGGCAATCGCTTAGCATTAGGTGATCCGTCTGTTCGTCTGCCACCATAAGTAAAAATCGTATCATACCTATCAATTTTAGCCCAGAAGTTTACATATTAAATTCAGGTTTTTAAAAGTACTCGTATAAATTTTATCGCTCGGCAATTAATTTAAGGTGACGGGTAGGGCACACTAGCGACGCCAGTCGATTTAAATTTTTAGCAACTAAACCGGAGCTATTATAAACAATTTCGGGGTTACAACCTCTCGGCAAACACTTATACTATTTATTAAATAACCATGCACAAATGCGGACCCAACATTTGTACGCGAAGAATTGATTCACGCTTAAACTGGCCGCTTTTGGCGGTAATCAATTTTTCGCTTACAAAAATGGACCCAACATTTGTGCATGGTTATTTGATCAGTGTTTGCCGAGAGGTTGTAACGCCGAAAATGTTTAAAATAGATCCGGTTTAGTAGTTAAAAAATTAAAATCGATTGGCGTCGCTAGTGTGCCCTACCAGTCACCTTAATTTAATTGGAGCCCGGGAAGCAGTAGCACCCGCGGCCATGAAAATTTGTTACGAATATAAAACTGAATCGGAGTGTAAATACACGTAACATCGCTGTAATGATTTGTATAGGACTTAAACACACCGTGAAAGGGTTGGTAGCTAGCTAACGGCAAAGTGGGGGAGACTGAGTCAAGTAATAATGACTGAAGTATGTTTTAGTAAGTTCTATTTATCTCAAAAAAAATATAATTCTATTTTTTAAGGTGACGGGTAGGGCACACTAGCTACGCCAATCGATTTTAATTTTGAGCTACTAAACCGGATCTATTTTAAACAATTTCGGGGTTACAACCTTTCGGCAAACACTTATACTATTTATTAAATAACCATGCACACATGTTGGGTCCGTTTTTGTAAGCGAAAAATTGATTCACGCCAAAAGTGGCTGCTTTTGGCGGTAATTCTTTCTCTAATTCAACTTTCGAGTACAAAAGCAGACCCAAAAGTTAAGTTTAAGTATTTAATAAATAGTATAAGTGTTTGCCGAGACATTGTAACCCCGAAATTGTTTAAACAGATCCAGTTTAGTAGCTATAAATTAAAATCGATTGGCGTCGCTAGTGTGGCCTACCCGTCTCTTTTAGGCGGGAATACGGGAGGGTCACCTGATCGTATATGCTCACCGCGCCATCTACGAACATATTAATGTGTGGTTAAAGTTCATAAAATATTCCTTGAATAGGCAGCTTTTGATATAACAGAAAAATATTGTTTATGCAAATAGTTATAAAATTCTGTGGTATAAAACTTGGTAAAATGATAAACCTTATGGCCATTGAAATAAAGTTCAAATGACATCTGTCATTCTAATTGAGCTGAGGAGTCGTATGCGTTGCCAACCTTTTAGGAAAGAGTGCGCTCGTCCTTTCCCGTCGCAAGTCCCTAAGTCGTAATAATCAGAATCAGGAAAGAAAAATCAGGACGGTGACACCCCCCCCCCCCTTCATCTCCCCTCCCCTCCCCCTCCTAAGGGTGGACTTCCCGTCCCCTCCTAAGGGTGGGCTGGGGGAGCGTTAGGGTAAGCCGCGGGTGAGCTGCCGTCTCTAACTAGAACTGGAGGAGACCGGTGCAATGCCGGCGCGGGTGTCGTAGTACCGACGCACGGTACTACGACACCCGCGCCGGCACCTCCAAGGAGATGAAGGAGACGCACATATTGGCGTCTTCTCCGACCCCTCCTTTTAGTCTTAGTTAAGCATAATTAACTTAGTTAAGCTAAAACGGAACAGCAACTGTCTTTTGTGACTTGAGCCAGATTTCCCCTGCCAGCCATTTGTCTTTGTCATATCTGAGGTTTAACAGCTTTTAGCTGAGCTCATATACATATAAGGATTTGTGTTGATTTCACCTGCGGCCACTTGACATTTCCTTTCTTTTAAAATTAAAAACAGTGAAATTAAAAAGTTAGACTTATAAATGGGCGCGCATGAATGGGCCGGCTTGCCAGGAACGATACCATGGCTTCACAGATAATTGGCGTGAAGCAGCGCTTGCGCTGTGCTTTGTTGAGTGAGTAAAGGTATCGGAGGCCCAATCGGGTGGGAAATTAGGAAAAAAGTTGGCAGCGCACTTTTTCCCAGTACAACTTCATTTGTGTTACGGGTGTCTATGGGCGGCGGCAATCGCTTACGATCAGGTGATACTATGGTTTCAGTGAAGGTTCAGGACCCCAATTCTCGTGCTCGTGACATTTATTTTCATACGACATATATCACTAAAACATAGTTTTTTTGTATGGTTTTCAGGTAATATCAGTCATCAAAATATCACGAGCACGAGAATTGGGCTCCTGATGTACAATATACTCAAATGTACGGTCGGGAATCTGGCGCTTAACCACTTTGAAACAAAAATCGCTTGCACGCATGAAGCAAAAATGGCGTCGTTTCAAACAACAAACTATACAAGCTGCGAGCGATTTTGACTCTACTGGTGTTTAAGCACCGGATTCCCCGACCGGACCTATGTTATGTACTAATGTACTCTGAATCACGAGGACTTCTGACTCCTTCGTGATCTGGTTGATGTTGCACTGAATAGTCCCAAAGGATCTATCTAAGATTGATCACAACTTGTGAAAGCGAAATTCTGAAACGAAACACGCCAGCAAAATTGTAAGTTAGTGTTCAGACAAGTTTTTGAGAGCGGTGGTAGCTCAGTGGTTCTGAACGCGCCTTTCATACAGGGGGTCCGGGTTCCCCGATGATTTGGATTTTTCAAATCGCTACGCATGTATCTCTACCATTAGCTCGGCGGTGAGGGAAAACATCGTGAGGAAACCTGCACGTTTTGGATAGTTTCTGAAACGTGTAACCACGATTCAGTTGGTCTGGTTTCCCTGTTAAAAGGTTGTTAAAAGGTCAGACGGCAGGCCCATCATTGTAACTCCCCAAATTAATAATCGTGGTCCAAGCGTACCCCGGGCTCCTGAACGGCAGCTTTGGACGCAACTGGGAATTACACGCTAAGATGAGGGGAAGTTCAGCGATGTTTATAGGTAAAAAAAAATTTTTGTAAAAAAAACCGCCTTTAAAATCCACGAACTAAAAAGTGTAAAATAATATTTATTACACTTTATACACTTCAAATAACATTTTATAAGAGTACACTAGAGAAAAAGTTTTACCAAAGTCGGTGCCCAATACTATCTTGTAATTTAATACAACATTCAATTATTCAACAGGGATTAGGCGCCGACTTTTTTTTCAAGCTTTTTAGTGTCTCATTTTAGCAGCCCCCCTCCCCCTGTCCCCCCTCTCTCTTCCACCAAAACACCTCTCTCTTTCGCCAAGTAACTAAAAAACTAATTGTGAGTACAGTATTGAAAGAGTTACGGGTGGGTTATGGGTGTTTGTAAGTATTATAAGTATGTATTTACAAAAGAAAAGTATTATATGTATATATTTGTAATTCCGCTGTTGATTCTGATATCCGTAACACAGGTGCTTGAGCTACCTATCTCGGAGTCAGATCAATGTATGTGATGTTGTGAAAATATTTATTTATTTATTATATTTAGTTATCCTTTTAGTCCTTGCCGTTGAGGAGTTGACCTACCATCATCAGCAGAGCCACAAAATTAATACAGTAAGGCGTAAATACTGGTGCAGTTTTGAAAAAAGATACAAAAACATTACATGTCCCTATAAAATTTGAGAATTACCTTCAATTTTTCCACGATCCCATCATCAAATCCTGATAGCCTGGTTATGGTACCAATCCGGGACCATCTACTTTCCAACTAAAAAAGAATCATCTAAATCGGTTCATAAATGGCAAAGTAATCGGTGAACAAACATTAAAAAACATATATTTACATGGCGAACTGAAAACTGAGAACCTCCTTTTTTTTTGAAGTCGGTTAAAAAGACCGAGGTAGAGTACGGTGTATGGATTGCCGCTCCTTTTGTATGCGGAGTCAAATGAAGCACACTTGTGATGAATGGGGCTTATATTCCAAATAGGGTTAACACGAACATGTTTTAATTAATATATACGGGACAAAACGCGATTATTTTTTTAAGAAAGTACGAGTATGTATTTACTAATAGTAACTGTGGCAGCTCGCCACACACGATAAGGATTATCTATAAGACCGACTGTTATCTCTGTCATGTACGCTATGTCAGCAGATCTGACCACGTATGTGATAAGAGATGACGTCATTCATCTCTGGTATATAAGCCTTCAGCCGTGTGATCCCCGGCAGAGTAGAATAGGCCACCCTCACTCTTACCGAGGTGTCGTAAAAGGCGACTAAGGTAAAGCTGCTGGCACGATCATCAGCACCCAGAGAAGGAAATTCTGCATTTATATCAAAACCCTCGCCAACCCCTCTGCCAAGCGTGGTGAGTATGGCAATCACCACTCATGTGATTGAGGGAGGCCCGTGCCCCAGCAGTGGGAACTTAAATGGGCTGACGATGATATAAGCCTTAGAGATGTTCTCACATCATGCCATTTGCATTATCAATATTAAATCAGTTACGTATATAAGACCTGGTGCATCATTTCTTCCGGGCCACCAGCTGCCTCCCGGCGGACTGGTGGCCTTCTAATTATATCTCTCGATTACCCGGCATATGATGGTGGTGAGTATGGCAATTACCCCTCATGTGATTGTGGGAGGCCCGTGCCCCAGCAGTGGGGACTTAAATAGGCTGATGATGATGATGATGATGATGACCCGGCATATTGGTGACCCCGACGTGATCTAGTGACAACTTGACGTTACGTTACTTGACGTGTCAGACAACGCCGTGCACCTCCAGTCCGCTTTGGCCACGTCCGTTTCTAACACAGTCGAAACGTTACGCTGTAAGTCAGTGCGACTACGAGTATGTACCATAAAAATAATCGCGTTTTGTCCCGTATACATTAATTATTTTTTTAAGATAGAAGAATTTTAAGAAAGTTTAAAATCATATCAAAAAACTTATTTAAGATCCGGTTTTTGTAGCTAAAAATTAAAATCGATTGGCGTCGCTAGTGTGCCCTACCCGTCACCTTAAGGGCCACGAGTATAGCATGCACGCTACTTTCAACATCGGTGATCGTCGATTTAGCCGCTTTTTAGCAGCTGAATGCAGTGACCACACCAGTTGATCTGGTTCCCCTTTCTAAGGGAAGGTCAGATGGCAGTCGCTTCGTTGTAATTACCAGACTTGTTGAATCCTGGATCATGATCCAAGCGTACCTCTGGTTTCGAAGCGACAGTTATAGACGAAACTGGGAATCATACTATATGAGGAGGCTAAGATGAGGATGAGGCTGTGACCACACACCTACACCTACACCTAGTATTAAGTTTTCATACTGTACTTTGAGTGCAATAAAAGTATATTCATTCATTCATTAATTAATTAATTCATTCATTCATTCATTCACACACTCCACACCGCAAACTCAAAAGTCCAAACGCAGTGATTGAGCCGCTTACCGCCATCTAGCGCAGATCGTCTCTCCATCGGGCCTGAGGGAGCCCTATACTACCAAGACGCAGTCTCCTCTCCAGGACTCGTTAATTCCAGCTGTCGTCAGTTCTATCTATTTATATTAAGCACAGTTCTTAAACAGCATGCTGCACTAAATTATAGCCCTTCCATTACTAATAAAAGACGAAAGGATCTTGTTTTCCCTAAAATTTATAAAACACATCACTTTGCTTCTTTATTTTTAGGCCCACTTTTATATAATAGATTAAATTGTACTTAGAACTGTATCCCTTTACTTTTGCTAAATGCAAGCGTACACTCCATGATAGTCTACTTAACATGTCTTATGACAATAAACTGCTTATTGTTTTGCTGTAGGTAATTTATAAAAGTTGTTGTTTTTCTTACGTTAATGTCTCATATAAATATTTTTGTGATTATTTATGATTACTTACTTACTGATGTTTTAACTTTCTAGCCTGAAAAACAGGTTCGCCTAGTTCAGGCATTTGTATTTATTTCTGATCTTATTGTAATAGGTTTCAATCATAGGCCTTCTCATCTATAACAGATGCTTTAAGCACCATCGCGCAGTGTAGTGACATTACAGCTGCGCTCGTGGCTGTATAGTCCTATGCGGGAGTGAATTTTCCGTCCGCATTTGCGACACGTTAATTTGACCGCTGGTACGATTGGAGTGGCAGTGGTTAGTGGTTGCGGAGCACCACGCCTGCCACTCCAATCGTAGCAGCGCTCAATTTACGTGTAATAGGTTTACATATGTATTATTTAGGTGTTTCCTCGTGGTCCTACTATTTTGTCCTACCAGTAGGACCACAAGGAAGACCTATTCCTCGTGGTCCTACTATTTTGTCCTACTATAACATAGTAGGACCACGAGGAAGGCTTGTTCCTCGTGGTCCTACTATCGGTAATCTGCTTTCTGTATGTAAGTATGTAGGTAAATAGCGGTTATTTTCACTCGTTCCCACTTGCTCGTAACTACCACCGGTATGTACCTATGAATAACGATCTATTTGTATGTGGAGCGGGTATCATAGAGATATAAGAGATTCAGTTATGCCATCAAGCTCTATTAAAATTGAACTGATGGTTCACCACTGTCGATTCCATCAGTACAAGACTGACATAAAGTACTAAGAGGTGAAAAGATGACTGCATGAGATTTAATTAATTGATTATTATCAATAAATATAAATAGATTCAGTAATGCCATTCAGCTCCTTTAAAATTAAACTGGAGCCCAATTCTCGTGCTCGTGATATTTTGAAAACATGGCGGATATCACCTAAAAACCATACAAAAAAAAACTATGTTTTAGTGATATATGTCGTATGAAAATAAATGTCACGAGCACGAGAATTGGGTTCCTGATGTGTAAAATTATTTTCTGTATAAAACAGATGCGGTTGATATGGCCAGCTCCCTGGCTTACTAATCCGGTGTGCAATGTCGATAACCACTGGAATATAAAAGAAAACCACTCTTTACACTATTTAAACAACTGTTGGCAGCCCTATATAGTTGATTAAGCTCATGTTTGTATATTTTGTTTTTGCTATACAAGTTTGCTCTGCAAGAGCTTTTCATGAAATGAAAGGACCGGCTACTTATTAAAATTTTCCGAGATTTCAAGCTAAAAGAGTATTTACCTACAGAAAGGTTTTTGCGAGTTCTTTTTCCGTAGTTGAGTTTTGGTTAAGTAAATATGCTAAGTACGAGTACCAACTCGTAGCAACTGGTTTGCTCAACATTTAAAAAGGGTAGGGTCAGGTTTAAAATCAACTTACCTGGAACTGGAACAGCCGCACTGTCATATAGACAGTAGCTTGACATATTCCCTCTTATTACAAAATACTACTCTGACACCGGCATGAATCCCAAACTAGCAAGTTCGTGATTATTACGAAATAATGTTATAGACAACTTAGTACCGCAGGATAGTGTCAAAATTGATCGAATCATTAAATCTTTCGTTCTGTGACATTTCATTTTACATAATATCCTTGTTTTGTTGTCTGAGTAAAAATATTGTAGAAATGTTTTAAAAACAATAAATTAAATTTTGTATTAAGTAAGATATCAAAGTATTCTATTCACAAATAATCATTGCTTATATTTTTGGGATTAAATCCAAAAAATAAATTGACTACTTTCTCACAAATAACTTTAGTGTAAGATGGAATGAACTGTCACAGGGACAAGCGGTCATTGTTACTAAATCGATTATTTGAGGTTATTATTTAAGTTCTCATTTTAAACTAGGGGTCCGGGTGGTGTTACTATAGTTGATATACTAAGTAACGTTAAACTTAGTTTTGTGATAATGTTTATTCTAGTCTTCAGTTATTCCTAGTTATTTTAAACCCTGTTTTTTGTTTGTTTTTTTTTATCACCCAGGAGAAATACAAATACAAATACAAATGATTTATTTGTAAAACATAGGTAGATTACAGATGTTGTTGGAGAGTATTGTGTCACTATGCCTTGTCTTTCACTGACGTACAAATTATAAATTTCAATCGTTTCAATCGAAATGCGTTAGGTATACCCATCCGCCGGAGGAAGCGACGGCTTAGGGCAACTGAGGATGACATTTGATAGTATATGTTATGTTTCAATGCACTGGACACACTGTGGTTATCTACTAAGTAATACAATTGGTACAGCGATATATTTACCGGTTACAAGCAAACACGAGACAAGCTAATACCGTCACCCGCTACAAACGTTTAATGCGAAACCAACGGAGCGAATAAAAGAAATGTAATACGAGTACACACCGAGGGAAAATATAGCCAATTTACCTCGCAACTTCGGCGGAGCTGGAGGCAAACAATTCGTGTGGAAATTACGACGGGAAAATTCCGTAGGTTTTAGAAGTGGACCTTTAGCACAGCGGGAGAGTATATTTACCATTATCACAGCAGTGAAAAAAAATATCGAGAGGAATAAAATACACTTGCTTGCTACAAAGCTATGACGCCTTAGTACAAATCTATGTAATGGTGAGATAATCATCATACAAAAAAGTATTTTTTGTCTATACTAAAGGAAACGAGTTTCGAATATGAAAATATCTCCTATAGAATTATATTTTTCTGGTACTTTTTTAATTTTAAGCATTGGAAAAAAACAGGAATAAAATTTCATAAAATCTAACCCAGGATCAGGCAAGCTAGATGACTCAAAGTTATTTATTTATCAAGTACCAACTTCACAACACTAAATGAATTTCGGCAAAGCGCGAAGCGGTGTGACGACGAGTAATAGGAATTACTGGTAGTCACACCAGTGTGACAAACTTGGTGTGGACACGAGTCCGGCGGGGAAACTTGGATAGTTTCTCCAAAAACGGACAATATACTCAAAATACCCAATTTAGCCAACTTGCCTCACAGCTTCGGCAGAAAGAAACAATTCATATTCACGCAATCGTAGGACAATTATTTGTTATATATAAATGTACTCATACTTACATACCTATCTTTGTCAATCGGACAACATTTTTGGGCTAATGCTTTTTATAAAACTGATCGGTTCGGACGACACTAGTAAAAATAAACGAATTTGTAAATTCTGTTCTCAAGTAAGTGACCATTATGTTTTTATTGAGTAATCTTTAGACCTAATTCACGTGAAATAAGTTACTCTGGGATAATTCTGTAGATGGTGTATGATGATACACCACGTCATTTCCGGTTTCGCCCAGTGCCGTCGCTTTGGAGACCGGGGTACCTAAGCTTTGACCATAAACTGGGATTTAGTAAGTCTGATAATTTCAGTGAAGCGACTGCAACCCTTAAACTTCGAAACCAGACCCAGTTGGCCTGGTTCCACGTTCAGTATCATATGTCAAGAATCGTGTGTACCACAGTTTAAAAAACTGTCAAAAAGTTTTGGTTTCCTCTCGATGTTTTCTCTCACCGCCGCTGAGCTAATCCCACGTACATAGATTTCCAGTGAAAAATCCAGGGGTGCACACGGATGACCTCCCGTTTGCAAGGCGCACGTCAATGGCCTCTTAACTATTATCGGTCTCGTAGATTTTAGAAGTATGCGTAAGTGCTATTCCTTACGGAACCCCAAACGCCAGTTATGGTTGTTTTCGATATCGGATGAACAAAAAATATAGAAGAATCCGAACTGGACCCAATCCAGTTACACTTCATTTAAGCGATGTTGTGTTATGGCCGCTACGATATAATATATTTTTCCATTTGTTTTATTTCTTGATAGTCATAGGTACGGATGTAGGCAATCGGATAAAAAATATTCTATCCCAGCAAAATATGCTGTAAAACTAGCCAAGTCTCGATGGAGCTGCTTGTATCTCTAAAAGGAAAGAAATCTCAAAGCAAAGCCAAACCGAGTTTATGGTCCTTTACTGCAATCTCTAGATTTTATGTTCAGGTGGTGAACAACATTGATTGAAGTAAATATCGAGAGACACAAAATTTATCGACCTGATCCCAAAGGAAGTAGCTTAAGTGTATTACATTACATTGACCTGATTTGGCTTGTATTATTATGCGATCTCCACAACATCAGTGGAGTCACGCGTCCACTGCTAACCTTTATCTTTGTTATGGGATGCCCAGCTTCTGATTAACAAAATCTCAATTTCTTAGAAAAAAGCACTGAGCTACTAAGATACATTTTAATTTTCAGTTTCAAAACATTTTTTATTTGATTGTTTTTCCCTTCCCACTGTACGCTGGCTGCGGGTCGAGGTTATTACACATTTTAAAACAGAATGCCTCTTTCGCAAAATTATCACAAATCCGTACAAAATGAGACAGGATAAGCCTAATGAACAACCCGCTGTGGGTATTAAGGAGAGGCATAAATAAGGAATCCCTAATTTTAATCAAGCCTGTTTGGAGCAGACAGGTCAGCTCGCAACCTATTTTGCATTTCATTATTTCGGTCCCTACTTCGTCCATTTTTTTTTGTCGTTATTTTTTTAAAATAAAGGTTCTACTCACATTTCGCGTACGAATTGCCGCCTCTAAGCCCGCTTATGAATGAACCACAGTCTACCAGCAATGTTCACCTCATCATAGAGTTGTATTCCCTGCTCCGTCTAAAGCTGTCGCTTTGAAACCCGGCAATTACAATAAAGCGACTGCCATCTGACCTTCAAAACCCTTAACCAGGCGAACCAGACCAACTGTATCACGGTTACACGTTCAGAATCTTTAAATCAAAGATTGTAGGTATTTACATTTTTTTTTATATATATTTTTCACAACATAACATACATTGATCTGACTCCGAGATAGGTAGCTCAAGCACCTGTGTTACGGATACCAGAATCAACAGTGGGATTACAAATCATCATCATCAGCCCATTTAAGTCCCCGCTGCTGGGGCACGGGCCTCCCTCAATCACATGAGGGGTAATTGCCATACTCACCACGCTTGGCAGACGGGTTGGCGAGGGTTTTGATATAAATGCAGAGTTTTCCTTCTCTGGGTGCTGATGATCATGCCAGCAGCTTTACCTTAGTCGCCTTTTACGACACCTCGGTAAGAGTGAGGGTGGCCTATTCTACTCTGCCGGGGACCACACGGATTACAAATATATACATATAATACTTTTCTTTTGTAAAAACATACTTATAATATATAGATAACACCCAGACCAATACAAACACATATGTTCATGCACACAAATTTTTGCACTGTGCGGGGATCGAACCCGCAACCCTTGCACAAGAGGCAGCGTTCACTACCACTGTTCCAAACGGATTGTCATCTGTCAATCTATCCGGGACGTGCAGGTTTCCTCGCCATGTTTTCCTTTACTGCCAGCAATTTTATTCCTGTTATTGCCTAATATGTCCAGACGCCTTGATAATAATTCGAAAAGGGTCTTGTTTTTCCCTATCTAAACTATATATTATTTATTTATTTTTATATCAGAACACTTGAATCCTACAGAATGGATCCAAAACGCAACAAGTTTAAATTACTTAAAACAAGAAAGATGAATGAAATTACAAATTATTATTGTACATAACTACAATGTATCAATACGGGGTTTAACACGATATTTATTATGTGCACTCACATATTTGGCTCGACGTTTCGGCTACGTTACAGCAGCCGTGGTCACGAGCGGACTACGACGAGTGGACACGAGCGTGGTGAGTCCGCTCGTGACCATGGCTGCTGTAACGTAGCCGAAACGTCGAGCCAAATATGTGAGTGCATATAATAAATATCGAGTTAAACCCCGTATTGATACATTGTAGTTATAATGCAACGCGAAAATCTAAAAAACTATTATTGTACATAATCAAAAGAATCCCTAAAGATTCTGATTGCTTTTCAAGATATTTTTTTCGTCAAGAAACCCGTTGCTAATAATACTCTTAGCAGGAGGCTGGAATGTATCGATCACTCTTAGCAAATGGTATTCCATCATATTATCTGGCAACCCTAAATCCGGTGCGTTTTCCCCTATGGGGTAAATTCGTTTCGGATTATGATTATAGCATTTCCGATTTATATTACGAGTATGTTACAATCAAACTGTATGACTTGGTATAAGGATGATGCAACATTGTATGAAAGGCTATTAAAAAGAGTAACGGGCGAGTTTCATGCCGGATCTTCTCGACCAGAAACAACTTTCCGAGCCGATGGTAGAATCGCATTATGTTTAGTTATTTTTAAATATATTTTATGTAATATGTATTAACATGTAAATTATACATTCTTCTTCTCCTTCTTCATCAGCACTATTTCGCACGCCGTTGGGCATATGCTTCTCCAAAGCACCTCCACTCGGCTTGGTATGCACATAGGATGCCTGCGTGGCTACTTTAGATCATCTGGCTGTTGGTCTGCCTACGCGGCCTCCAGGCCAAAACACACATACTCCATCTTTCGTCGTGTCGGCGACATATGGCCGGCCCATGCCCACTTTAATTTAGCAGCGCGATGGCCTACATCCACTACTCTAGTTCTTCTCCGAATCTCTTCATTTCGAACCTTGTCGCGTAGAGATATTCCGAGCATTATGCGCTCCATTGCTTTTTGAGCCACCTTCAGTTTGTGTATTAGGGATACAGTCAGTGTCCATGTTTCGCAGGCATACGTCATCACCGGGAGTACACATTAGTAGTAAACCTTTGTCTATAGTCATCATCATCATCAACAGCCCATTTAAGTCCCCACTGCTGGGGCACGAGCCTCCCTCAATCACATGAGGGGTAATTGCCATACTCACCACGCTTGGCAGACTGGGTTGGCGAGGGTTTTGATATAAATGCAGAGTTTTCCTTCTCTGGGTGCTGATGATCATGCCAGCAGCTTTACCTTAGTCGCCTTTTACGACACCTCGGTAAGAGTGAGGGTGGCCTATTCTACTCTGCCGGGGACCACACGGCTTGTCCCCGCATGGTTTGTCTATAGTGATTGCGGTAATTTAGATTGGTATGTGTGTTTCATCCAAGCTATCGCCTATTTATATTCGATACCATGGAGTCTCGACCCAGCTTCAGCCTTTGTCCTAGGTATACGTACTCCTGTTCCAAGTTGGAATAGGTTGCATATTTATGCATAAACTATTTAGTTTATGCATAAATAGTTTTAAGTTACTTAAATTTATTTCAATTTGTAAGTGCTGATATAATAAGTTAATGATTTTTTTAAACTTATGTAATGTAGTGATTTTCTCTGCAGCGGTGGAATTTAAAGAGCTAATATTTTTTATATTTGTTACAGCTGGAAAATGTGCAGATGCTGGACAAGTACAATCTGCGGAACCCTTCTAAAGGCACACTGTACTTCGCCACCACACACCTCATTTTTGTCGACCATGAGATGAGGAAGGAAACATGGGTGAGTTCCACATCTTAGATTTTACCCGCGGGATAATGTATAGTCCGAGAGCCACCACGCTTCGGCATGAATGGATTGGTTCGACTAGAATGATACCACGGCCTCACAGAAAGTCGTGAGTTGATGCCCTTCACCAACCGGAGGCCCTAAACGCGCTTTTGACTCCATTGGTGTTGCCGCCCATATACACCCGTATATGGGCGGTGGCAATCTCTTGATATCAGATGATCCATATGCCACCCTAACTTAGATATTTTTAATTACCTCGATGAATTAGCTAAATTATATTTTACATTATTTCTAATATAGAGATTTCGCGGTTAAATATGTATTTTGGTATTCATTTTATTTATCCAATCTTATAGACTTTGTATTAGTAAGTTTTCTAAATAAACGTTTTTTTTTCTTTTGTAAGTCCTGTTCATTTGCTTTGTAAAATGTGTTGTTATCAAAATTAAAACTGGGTTAGTAAATGTTGCATAGGTCATCGTCAGGTTGATATATTTCGCTTGCGTTTTTATAACATTCCCAATTTTGGTGGGAATATATATAGTATACTAGCAGCCGCCCGCGACGTTGTCCCAGCGATTTAGGCAACCCCCGTTTTACCCCCTTAGGGGAGGACTTTCATAAAGTCCGCTCTAAGCAGAACCCTAAAAAGGAAGTAACATTTTAATCAGTGAGTGGTATTTGGCTTTTATATACGAGTAGAATTCTAATAAAGAAACAATAAAAAACACAGGTCCAGTAATTTATAAGTTTATACTTGACATAAAAGCACGTAAATCTTTCTCTTTATTATAATAGTGCGCATGAAGTCATGTGTCACTATTCACCGCTTTTTTTCTGAATCACTGTGACTTTGACTGTGTTGGACTGTTTGTCAATTTTCACTTGACATTAACATAAACAATTCTCTCATAAAAAAGAGGGACCCGGCCATTTACGAGTGTAATGCTTGCAAATTACGAAACCGGGCGGCGTTTATTCGTGTTAAGCTTTATTTATTTTGTTTACGTGTTGTTTGTCACTGGGACCTGCCTATATTATTAATCAAGTAGCCCACCCTCAATTCGTTGCAGGTTTTTAAGCTTTTAGTTCCGTAATTTTACCAATAGATGGCGCTGGCTGTTACATCGCGCAAGTGTTCCGCCTCATGAATTAACATACCCCGCTCCTTGACATCAACAATGTCGGGCCAAGGTTATGCCATGCCACATGATAGATAAGTATAGCTGATCTACTCATGCCACTGATGCCACCTTAGACAAAATTGTCTAAGGATGCCACCCACTTCCTAACGTGGAAAAATAATTATGTTCAAACCTCGTTAAAACGCTAAAGACAAGTTTTATTTAAAAACACTTTCAAGCTTACACATTTCTTCATTGTACATGTATGTATAAAAAAACTTTTTCAGCATTTACTATGGAAAAAATTACGTAAATAAAAACTAAAAAAACTTCAGTAAAAAAGAAAATGTTGCGGTTTTGATTAACGAAAAAAAATTTGAGTTTCAAACTCAAACAACTCGAGCTAAAAGTTTAATGTGACGGGTAGGGCACACTAGCGACGCCAATCGATTTTAATTTTTAGCTACAAAAACAGGATCTATTTTAAACAATTCCGGGGTTACAATCTCTCGGTAAACACCTATACAATTTATTTAATACTTTTAGTTAACTGTTTCGTCTGCTTTTGCACTCGAATTTTGGATTACCGCCAAAAGTGGCCGCTTTTGGCGTGAATCAATTTTTCGCGTACAAAAACGGACTCAACATTTGTGCATGGTTATTTAATAAATCCATTAGGATTATTTCGCAGTTCCATTAATTCCGTAGCGTAGAAAAAAAGCAAAGTTACGCCTAAGACTAAGTCTGACAGCGACCCTTTTCAGGCTAGCGGCAATCACTTTGAGGTATGTACCTACCTACTTCAATAAGTCCAAACCGTACTGTGTGCTTCAGAAAAATAAATGTATCTAACTGAAGATTTTTTCTGGCTTGCTAAATCACTACATCTATACAATCCGTGCGATATAGTTTGATTAGAATGTTATTTTACCTTTATTTCAATTAACGTAAGGTTTATCATTTTAATAAGTTTTATTCCATAGGATTTTATATATATTAACGTAAATAATAATAATAATAATTCTCACAACATCTCATACGTTGACCTGATTCTGTACTAAGTAGCTTAAGCACTTGTGTTACAGATATCAGACAACAGAGGAACACAAATATATACTTAAATACCCAGACACCGAACAAACACAAGTGTTCATCGCACGAATGTTTGTCCAGGGTGGGGATCGAACCCACGACCTTTGGCGTAAGAGGCAGGGTCACTACCAATTGCGCCATCCGGTCAGTCAATAAAGATAATGTGTCTGTGATAAAGCTTTATTTTTATGTAGTACTAGCTTTTGCCCGCGACTTCGTCTGCGTGTAATTCGAATAAAAGCAAGGTCTTTAGCCTATATGTTATTCTGATCTATAAGCTACATTACTGTAAAGTTTCATTAAAATCCGTTTAGTAGTTTTTGCGTGAAAGAGGAACAAACATCCATCCATACATCCATCCAAACAAACTTTCGCCTTTATAATATTAGTAAGGATAGTAAGGATAAAACAAAGTCCCTTTCGCTGTCCGTACGCAACGGATTTTGATGCGTTTTTTTAATAGACAGAGTAATTCAAAAGGTTTATAAGTATATAATTCAACAGTGACCCTTCTCACTTCAATTCGGGCACACTTTATACCAATAGATGGCGCTAGGTGTCGATTACATCGCGCCAGCGTTTCGTATTTTCCTAATTTACCTATAAGCGTTGCCGCTGTCTGTAAGATATACCTCTTTATAATTAGTATAGATAATATTACTTCAGTGAGAAGTCGGGGTAGGGTACGTTGCTAGTAAGTGAATAAGTTCGCGAGACAAATCAAACCGATCAGCATTCTTTAGCAACTGTAGTCCCGTCAACGAACATATTTTGAATGGAAAAGTTGAAAGCAGAATTTTTGTCTTTGATCCTTTGTTTAGACTTTGGACTAGTTATAAAATAAATACCTATACAAGTACTAAGTCTTCACCTCTACGAGACGAGCCCTATGAAGGGGGCGTAAAAAGTCCCGAAAATCAATAGTACACTTTTTAATTTTTTCGGGCAAATCGGGAAGTTTTGTGTTACGTAAAAAATATTGCAATAAATCGTTTTACTTTTTAGGGTTCCGTAGCCGAATGGCAAAAAACGGAACCCTTACAGATTCGTCATATCTGTCCGTCCGTCCGTATGTATGTCAAAGCCACTTTTCTCCGAAACTATAAGAACTATACTATTGAAACTTGGTAAATAGATGTATTTTGTTAACCGCATTACGATTTTTACACAAAAATTGGCTTTATAACACCATTTTAGTTAAAAAAACTGCGTGAGTGAGGGTACCGGAGGCCCAATCCAGGGGAAAGGGGGTTTAAAGGTAAGCAGCGTACTTGTGACACCAGTGGTGTTGCAGGTGTCCATGGGCGGCGGTAATCGCTTCCCATCAGGTGATCCGTTGGCTCGTCTGCCACCTATATCATAGAAAAAAAAAAACAAAGGTCTAACCTGTGGGTTTGATGGACGTTTATGAAGAATACCTGAGAAAGAATACATCGAGAGAAAATATGTTTGTTTCGTATAGTTTGTCAAACTGAAATACTGAATTGTACTATTTACACACAACGATAACAGCTAAACGAAAATGTTGCGCGATATAATCGACGCCCAGCGCCATCTGTTGGCCATGTGGAACTAATGTCCTGTAACGAAGTGAGGGACACTGTCCTCAATACATATAATGTGTCTGACGTTGTAATCTATGTATATGCCTTGAAGAAAATCCAAGACTCATCCTGCAGTAAGCTTGGACCATGATCCAAGTTTTTGTAAGTTTGGTTTTTACAATGATGCGTTTGCCGCCTGACCTTCGCTACCTTAGAGTCCAAGGACAGCGGAGCTAGACCAACTGGTTCATGGTTACATGTACAAAATCATATTGTCAACTATTCTACTATTATTCGAGAAAATGTCCGTAACGCGGTCTCTCCCGATGTTTTCTCTCGTCGCAGACCTATGAAAGTTGATAGTTGAAAATTGTGCCCTTACCCCTACCAAGAGTCGAGAGCTCTGGAGTCCTGTAGTACAGGGTCATGGCCTAGTTGAGCCTCCAGTTCTCTCGCAATCTTAACTGTGGTATCTAACACATAAGAGAAGAAAATAAATATGCACACAGAGGATCTATCCATGTAAAATGTAACGTGTTTTTTTTTCAGATACTCTTAATGCACATTTCGTCCGTGGAGCGGCTGCCCATCACGACCACGGGCTCCCCGCTCATGGTGCGCACCAAGACCTTCCAGTCGGTGTTCTTCGTCATCCCTCGAGAGAGGGACTGCCACGAGATGCACCAGACATTGTTGAGGCTAAGTCAACCTGGTAGGTGCAGATAACTATCCTTAGAATGGCTGGCTATCCTGCCCACAGCTACTTTCCAGTTGGCGTTCTTCGTCATCCCTCGAGATGCACTGCACCAGACATTGCTGAGGTTGAGTCAACCTGGTAGGTGCAGCACACCACACATGACATACTTTGTGGAGCGGTTGCCTTTCATGACCACAGCATGATCTTCCAGCCGGCGTTCTTCGTCATCCTACGGGAGAGGGAATGCCACGAGGTGCACCAGACATTGTCGAGGCTAAGTCAACCTGGTAGATGCAGATAACTATCCTTAGTACGGCTGCCTATTACGACCACAGCAAGACCTTCCAGTCAGTGTTTTTCGTCAAGCCTTGAGAGAGGGACCGCCACGAGATGCATCAGACATTGCTGAGGCTGAGTCAACCTGGTGGGTGCACCACACATAACATACTCGGTGAAACGGCTGCCTTTCGTGACCACATCAAGACATTTCAGTCGGCGTTCTTCGTGATCCTACGGGAGTGTGACTGCCCCGAGATGCACCGGACATTGCTGAGGCTAAGTTAACCTGGTAGGTGCAGATAACTAACGTTGTTACGGCTGGCTATCATGACCCCAGCAAGACCTTCCAGTCAGTGTTCTTCGTCAAGCCTTGAGAGAGGGACCGCCACGAGATGCATCAGACATTGCTGAGGCTGAGTCAACCTGGTGGGTGCACCACACATAACATACTCGGTGGAATGGCTGCCTTTCGTGACCACATAAAGACATCTCAGTCGGCGTTCTTCGTGATCCTACGGGAGTGTGACTGCCCCGAGATGCACCGGACATTGCTGAGACTAAGTTAACCTGGTACGTGCAGATAACTATCCTTAGTATGGCTGGCTATTATGACCACAGCTACCTTCCAGTTTATGTTCTTCGTCATCCCTCGAGATGCACCGCACCAGACATTGCTGAGGTTGAGTCAACCTGGTAGGTGCACCACACCACACATGACATACTTTGTGGAACGGTTGCCTTTCATGACCACAGCATGATCTTCCAGTCGGCGTTCTTCGTCATCCTACGAGAGAGGGAATGCCACGAGGTGCACCAGACATTGTCGAGGCTAAGTCAACCTGGTAGGTGCAGATAACTATTCTTGTTACGGCTGGCTATCATGACCACAGCAGACCTTCCAAGTCAACGTTCTTCGTCATCTTACGGAAGAGGGACTGCCACGAGATGCACCAGACCTGGCTTAGACTGCAAACATTCCTAGAAAAGAGCGTACTCCTTTTCAAAATGGCCGGCAGTGCACATGTGACTCCTTTGACATTGCAGGTGTTCATGGGCGGCAGGCGCCCAATTCTCGGGCTCGTGACATTTATCATCATACGACATATATCGTTTTAAAACATAGTTTTTTTGTATGGATTTCGTGCGACATCCGCCATGTTTTTTTATATCGACAATCCCCAGAATTGGGCTTCTGTAATCAATTACCATCAAGTGATATGTCTGTTCGTCTGTCCCGTATATCATAAAAAAAGGCTGAGTCAACCTGGATGGTGCACCGCACATGTGTCGGGGGCTGTCCAATAGGACCACGTACAGAAGTTCAAATCGGGGAGAAAAGTAACAAACCTAGCGATTGATTTTGTCTGATCTTATTCTTATATCGTCAATTAGTATATAACCTAAGTAGTAATATCAGACTACATACTGTCCCACTGCAGGGCAAAGGCCTCCATCATAGAAATCAGTGGGATTAGGCTTAATCACCACGCTTCCATAACCTAAGGCAGAACTATAATTACGAGTATAATTAATCAAGACGGGAATTAACACGATATTTATTATGTGATACAACATTGTGTACTCATATATTTTTTTTGACGTTTCGGCTACGTTACAGCAGCCGTGGTCACGAGCGGACTGTAACGTAGCCGAAATATGTAAGTACACAATGCTGTATGTGATACAACATTGTGTACTTACATATTTCGGCTACGTTACATAATATATATCGTGTTAATTCCCGTCTTGATTAATTATAGTTATAATGCAACCAGCACCCAGAGAAGGAAAACTCTGCATTTATATCAAAACCCTCGCCAACCCGTCTGCCAAGCGTGGTGAGTATGGCAATTACCCCTCATGTGATTGAGGGAGGCCCGTGCCCCAGCAGTGGGGACTTAAATAGGCTGATGATGATGATGATGATGATAATGCAACACGAAAGTTTAAAGAACTATAATATATTCTTACTTCGATACTAATAAGAGGGAATCATATTTCATACATTTACTTCAATTTTAACTTCGAAATTATTTATTATCATTATTATTTTGCGTGAATCTACATGACAGATGAGTAACAGCTTTACAGACTAGGGATGGGTGTACGACGCGTAGCAAGATGTTTTCGATAAAGCTAGACGGAAGCAATGAAATTTTAATAAAAATAATTGTGTTTTTAAGTGTACAATTATGGTTGAGTAGCAAGAAAGATAGTTCTTCTTTCGCAACGGTGGGTTTTACAACCAGGCAGTTGTGAAAAAAGAAAAATCTATCGTCTTTGGAAACTGGTTAAGTAGCAAGAATGTCAGTCCTTTTTCGGCAACCGGTTGTGAATCTTAGCGCTTAGATATTAATGTTCTTCTGCTAAGATTAACTCTTTCATTTCCAGTGCACATAGACGAACTATACTGCTTCTTCTACAAGTCTACACCGGACGACCTGCCCAAGTCTGCCGGCTGGAACTTTTTCGATATTCAGACAGAATTCCAGCGGATGAACGTCCCTAACGATCAGTGGGTTCTGTGCACCGCTAATAAGGATTATGAGGTAAAATTTTGTTTCAACTAATTAGCTCCCGGCGAACTTGGTCCTTCCTAATTTTTTATATTACACAAACCGTGTCATAACAATAATATCCTCCAACCGATTACGGCTACGGCGGCCAATCTCAACGATCAGCCACGTACACAGGATATATTATAGTGCTCAAGTGTATGCGCAAACACAAGTGCACTCTCTATTTCCTTACCCTTCCGATGGGACACCACCTTCCGATGGCGCAGGACCAACAGCTTAACGTGTTTTCCGATGCACGGGGGACAAGACCGCCAACTTCCAGGCTACGGGGTGACACTAAGAATTACCGAAAACTTAGGTATGTACAAATTTTTGACCCGACCCGGGACCTCTTGCGCAGCCGTCGCTTTATAGTGCGACCCACTGACCACTACGCCACCGAGACAGTCGAACAATAACGAAAACACAAAACCAAGAATCATTCAATTTGGTGCAGTCGGGCGAAAGTTATGGGCGTGCAGACGGCGTCAAGATACGAATGTTAAAAAAATAAATTATTACTGCATACAGTCTAATACTTGACAATGACAAATGTATGGCAGGGATATGCAGGATATCTGGCTCAAGTCACAAAAGACAGTCGCTGTTCCAGAGTATAAATCTGTGCGTCCTGTGAAAAGTGGTACAAGTCGACTTATATCGAATTTGATTTTCTTCTTGCTACTTCATGATCAGACGGAAAAATGGACGATTTCTTCGCATGTCTGATCTTTTCACAGGACGCACAGAAATAAGTCAAAATGGTCGTAGCATTTAATTTCTTATCTTCCTCATTGAGGGTGAGGAGATGGATAATGGAGTTTGGCTATTAATATCTTAAGGTGACGGGTAGGGCACACTAGCGACGCCAATCGATTTTAATGTTTAGCTACTAAACCGGATCTATTTTAAACAACTTCGAGGTTACACTCTCTCGGCAAACAATTATACTATTTAATTAATAACCATACACGAATGTTGGGTCCATTTTTGTTCCGTAAAAATTGTTCACGCCAAAAGCGGCCACTTTTGGCGTTAATCAATTATTCGCGTACAAAAACGGACCCAACGTTTGTGCATGGTTATTTAATAAATAGTATAAGGGTTTGCCGAGAGAGTGTAACCCTGAACTTTTTTTAAACAGATTCGGTTTATTAGCTAAAAATTAAAATCGATTGGCGTCGCTAGTGTGCCCTACTCGTCACCTTAATAGAGTTATACAGTTCAAATCTTTGTCAGACAATTAATTAATGAACAACCCGTATCGATCTTGACTAGATTGTTGCTTAAGTTTATGAGTTACAAATTAATAACGGATGCTCAGCCCTAACCGATGCGGCTTGATTTTATATTAATTACCGAAACGGAGGAATTATTAATTAATTTGGCAGGGCCTGCCGGTACGAAGTGGGGTCAGGGCGGACAGGGTCAACATAACACAGCCTATTGAAGCACTCTTGCCAGAGCTAAAATTATGGACGCATTTTTTGTAGACTTAATTGGTATTGATTTAAATATTATTCACCTGTCCATTGATTGTGCGATCCCATAACCAACCACACATTCACACGGTGGTTACGCGCCCAAAGAAGGAAGGTCATAACCTAAAACTGTTTTTAGTGATTCTATCTTATTGTAAATTATGTAAAATATGAATAAGAGACATACTTGATTAAATAAAAACTAATTTATTAAAATACAAATTATTATTAATAAGGTAATCAGAAAAACTTAACAAAAAGAATTTACATCATGTGCAGTTTTGTTATAACAATTTGGTATTGAAATGAAACTATCCTAGACATGCTGCTTTTCTTCGGAATGTTTTCCCTCACCGCCGAGCTAATAATATTAATAATAATAATTCTCACAACATCTCATACGTTGACCTGATTCCGTACTAAGTAGCTTAAGCACTTGTGTCACAGATATCAGACAACAGTGGAACACAAATATATACTTAAATACATATATTACACCCAGACTACTGAACAAACACAAGTGTTCATCGCACGAATGTTTGTCCAGGGTGGGGATCGAACCCACGACCTTTGGCGTAAGAGGCAGGGTCACTACCAATTGCGCCATCCGGTCAGTCAATAATAAAGTAATGGTAGAAATGTGCGCATAGATTTGAAAAATTCAGAGGTGTATGCTCGGATTTGAACCACGACCACAGGTATGGAAGGCGCGATCTTATCGACTGAGCTACCATTGCTCTGTAATTCCATAAGGCTTATACTATTTCTATTGTTGGGGTTATTATTAAGGGTTGCGGATTCGATCCCCGCACAGTAGAAACATTTGTGTGCATGATCATGTCTGTTTGTACTGGTCTGAGTGTTTCTACATATTATTAGTATTATATGTATATATTTGCAATTCCGCTGTTGGTTCTGATATCCGTGCCACAGGTTTTAAATCAAATCATTTATTTACATGAAAAGTGGTACAGTAAGATGTTACAATAAATATACACTCGTTCACACATTTCACCAGATTTTTTTTTATATGAGAGGTGGCAGACGAGCAGAAGGATCACCTGATAGTAAGCAATTCCGCCGCCCATGAACACCCGCAACACCAGTGGAGTCACAAGTGCGCTGCCAACCTTTTCCCCTTCCACACTATTGGGCCTCCGCTAACCTCACTCACACGGCGAAACACAGCGCAGGCACTGACTCATGTCGGTCTTCTGTGAGGCAGTGGTATCACTCCGGTCGAGACGCCCATTCATGCCTAAGCGTGGCTCTCCCACATTTAAAGAGAATCTGGTACAACTCCAATTGGACGATCCCTCAGAACACCTCTTTTATTGTCGGGCTCTTTCTCCTCCACTGGACTCACCGGGAAGAAGACTCACGGCTGCCGCGACGTCCTATTGAGCTCAGGGGAGTCTTAGTTAGTAAGGGGTCTACTTTGTGTGTACTCAATAGAACCCACTTTTTCCTTCTCTCCTCTTCGTGAAATATAGTTAGTCGGTGACAGAATCTCTTTTATTTCACCGCAAACCCCTTTTTTTTTTTTTAATCGTTTCACTATTTCGGAGTCAGATCAATGTATGTGATGTTGTGATATATGTATTATTTATAATTACTATTTTCCAGCTATGCGACACATATCCAAGCGAAATCTACGTGCCAGCAAAGGCGACCACAGCTATCCTCATGGGCAGTGCCAGCTTCAGATCCCGGGGCAGGCTGCCGGCCCTGGCCTACCTGCACCACAACAAGGCGGCCATAGCTCGCTGCAGCCAGCCCCTCAGCGGGTTCGCTGCCAGGTGTATGGAGGACGAGCAGATGCTTGATCTCATCCGACGGGCGAATCCAAATTGTGGATACATGTACGTTGTGGACACACGGCCGAGGGTGAGAATTGATTTATACACCGTTATTGTTTTACCAAGGGAGAGCCACGTTTCGGCATGAATGGGCCGGCTCGACCGGAGTGATACCACGGCCTCACAGAAAATCGTTTTCGTCCCGAAAACCTCATAATAGTTATCGTGAATGAAGTCCATCAACAGTCCATATTAGATCAACAAAATAAGCGAAATAAAATTCAGCTGTTCCATACATTCTTGCCAGGTGGATATTGAATGAATGAATGAATGAATTTTTCGCTTATTTTGTTGATCTAATCCTCATCATCATCATCATTTCAGCTAATAGACGTTCAATGCTGGATATAGGCCTCCCCCAATGATTTCCACACAGATCGGTCCTGTGCCGCCCGCATATAATGGATTCCCGCGATCTTCACCAGATCGTCGGTCCACCTTGTGGGGGGCCTACCACGGCTGCGACTTCCTGTACGTGGCCTCCACTCGAGGACCTTTCCGCCCCAACGGCCGTCTGTTCTCCTCGCTATGTTGTATATATTGTTGATCTAACCTCTTATTTGAGGATCTACCTATTTATTTGAGGCGATTTTTTTTATGTGATAGGTGGCAGACTAGCAGACGGGTCACCTGATGATAAGCGATTGCCGCCGTCAATGGACACCCGCGACAACCTTTAAACCCCCCTTTCCCCCGGATTGGGCCTCCGGTACCCTCACTCACGCAGCGAAACACAGCACAGTGCTGCTTCACGCCGGTTTTCTGTTAGGCCCAGCGACTTCAGCTTGGTAATCCGGTGAGCTAAGAGTAGGTTGATTATATTGGGTAACTCTACTCTAGCTAGCCACTAGCCCTCACTTCGTTTCAGCATATTAGTTCCACTTTAAAGCGATAGATGGCGTTAGGTTGTTTACATCGCGCAAGCGTGTTGTGTTGGGATTCCGTATAAGCGTTGCGCAGAGCACCCAAATGTGGGAAAGAATAAATAATACACCCAGGTTTCGGGAATAAGGCTTCTATATTAATTACAATCGTTCTACGTCTTTACGCCTTTGACAGTCGTCGGCCATACGTCGTCTATTTCACTCTCGCACGTCATTCTATAATTCAAATATCGATCTCTTACACGTTCCTTACCATGCATCTACCGATCACAAATCCTACACTCGGCCTAACGCTCGCTCGTAATCCGCCAGTGTGCCAACTCCCTAAAGACGTTACTTAATGTTTTTTATTCGTCATGATTTTAGATAAACGCGATGGTGAACCGCGCCGCGGGCAAGGGCTACGAGAATGTGGCGTTCTACGAGAACATCAAGTTCCAGTTCATAGGCATCGGCAACATCCATGTCATGCGCAAGAGTCTGCAGAAGCTAGTCGAGAGTAAGTTCACTTTTTTTTTAGGAGAAAGGGAGGAAAACGAGCAAGTGAGTCACCTGATGGTAAGTGATCACCGCCGTCCATGGACATCAGCAACACCAGAGGGAGTATAGATGCGTTGCCGGCCTTTTATGATACTTGATAGTTTTTTTTTTTATGATAATAGGTGGCAGACGAGCCGACGGATCACCTGATGGTAAGCGATTACCGCTTCCCATGGACACCTGCAACACCAGTGGTGTAACAAGTGCGCTGCTTACCTTTTAACCCCCCTTCCCCTGGATTGGGACTCCGGTACCCTCACTCACACAGCGAAACACAGCGCATGCACTGCTTCAAGCCGGTTTTCTGTGAGGACGTGGTATTACTCCGGTCGAGCCGGCCCATTCATGCCGAAACGTGGCTCTCCCATTGTTAAATATAAATTGCGTCTATACTCGCACTCGTGGGGTGCGAGTATAGACGCAAATAGTGTGCGAGCGAGAAGTGAATAGATGCGCCGCCATTTCTGATCCCATTCTTTATCCGCACAGGTTGTACTCACATATTTGGCTCGAGTTCACTATACGATAGCCATTACTGTGCTTTGTAACAGCTCCAAGTAAGGAGGGAGACGTCAGGCTCATATAACTTAGTAATTTTTCCTTAATATTGGAGAAATAGTTCAGCGGTTCTCGTTAGATGGGGCTCGTAAAAATCAGATGTAGCTTTCAAAAACAATCAAGAAGATGGTTCGACGATTTCGTCACTATGCTTTTTTATATCGTACTAGGAAAACGTGTTTCCGAAACAATTACTTCCAGCCGCCTGCCCACATTAGCAATTTATTTATTTAAAACTTTATCGCACAACTTTTGATACAATAAGGCGAACTTAATGCCAAGAAGCATTCTCTACCAGTCAACCTTTGGGTCATGCAGAAAGTGCAGTGGTGCGGCGAAAGCAATTTTTTTAGTTACTAGTAGGAAAAAAAAGAAACACTAATAATAAATAACTACATTATATACATACCTACATATATAAATATATTTAAATAAATATATTATTAATAAGTACATTATAAATAAATACAATATATAGCAAATACAATATATAGTAAACAAAAAAGTAAAATACATAAGAAAAAAATACTACATATAATATGTTATTTATATATGTTAAATCAAAGACGTCTGTTATCGCACGTAGTTTATTATAACTGCGAGGCGTGCGACGCAGCACACGTAGCTCAAACTACCCGAAACATAACACCTCCACCCTTATTAACTAAAAGTCTTAAATTTTAAACATTATTTTGAAACGACTTACAAGCTACGAGTACAGCCTACCTATAACTACTTACCATTAATACCTATGCATAATTATCTCTTACCTAGCCACAATGATTAAGAAATAAGTTACAATTTACTTAGTCAAATTCTTCAAACCCATAACGGGCTGGAGGTTTACGTATTCGTATGGGACGGTCCCCCGCGGACGGTCTGTTCTCCCTTTCCTCCGACACATTGGGCTCACACGGGGGGGAGGCAGCTGTAGACTCAATAACCTGTCGTTCCGCTGTCGCTGAGGTTGTTAGGTTGTTGGGCGGTCGCTCTGACACCCCGCTTGTCATTTTTGATGCCTCACCACTGGTCGTTGCTATTGCGAGAGACTTCCGGGACTGTTTATTCAATTCTAGTTTTTGCTTTACTATGTCCAAGGAAGGTTGTTGTTGTACCATTTGATTGTTTGTAACTCTTAATTTCAGTTGGTCAATGTGTCTATGGATTTCGGTTCCAAAAATTGATTTAATACAGTAATCGCTACTGCCTATCGCTTTAATTACAGTTCCAGCCCCCCATTTATCCGTGCCCCTATACTCGCGGTACCACACCGTCGCGCCAGGCTCGAACCGGCGCTGTGCCCCGCCTGCGGCTCGCGCACTGCGCGCCTGTTGCGACGCTACTCGGAAATCTCTTTCGGGTTTTAAATTGTCTAGTCTCATACGGAGACTACGGCCTTGTAAAATTTGCGCAGGACTGTCCCCTGTAGTGCTGTGTTCCGTATTTCTATATGCTAAAAGAAATCTATTAAGTGCCGTAGATACATCTAAGTTTTGTTTAAAAGCCTTTTTAATAACCCTTTTGCAGATTTTTACCGCACTTTCAGCCGCCCCATTAGAAGCCGGGTGATACGGAGCGGAAAAAAGATGTTCGATACCATTATGCGTTAAAAATTCTTGAAATTCTGCACTCGTAAATGGTGGTCCGTTATCGCTAACTATCTGTCTAGGCAACCCGAACCTCGACCAGAGATCCCTAAGAACAGCTATAACTGCACCTGCTGTAGTTGTTTTCATCTTAATTATTTCTATCCATTTCGAACATGCATCTACTACGACTAAGTAAGTGGAACCACCAATGGGGCCTAAAAAATCTAGATGGAGCCTCGACCACGGGCGCTGCGGCCAGGGCCACGAGCGCGGCGCCTGCGCCGGCGGCGCGTCGGCCACCGCACGCCGCCTCCACGGCTTCGTCTAAGCCAGGCCACCACACGTAACTCCGGGCCAGTGATTTTGTTTTTACCATACCCATATGAGAATCGTGAAGCTCCGCGATAACTTTAGTTCTACAAGCAGACGGTATGACCACCCGATGGCCCCACATAATGCAGCCCAGTTCTGCATACAATTCTTGTCGTCTGTTATAATATGGCTTTAATTCTTTAAGTTCTACATCCGTCGGCCAACCGTCTAATATAAAACTTAAAACTCGAGATAAAATTGGATCCCGGCCGGTTTCTTTTTTTAATGTATTGTAATCTAGTAACAAAGCTTCCGCAGAAAAATGTAAATATGTCTGCTCTGGCAGGTGTACTTCTGAAGATTCTACTTCACTTTTTTGTGATTTAATTAAGCGCGAAAGTACATCGGCCGTATTTTTATCTGTTCTCACGTACTCAATCGTAAAGTCATAAGCTGATAATTTAATCGCCCAGCGTTGCAATCTACTAGCCACTGCGTTTGGTATGCCAATGTTAGGACCGAAAATGCTCACGAGGGGCTTGTGATCAGTTCGTAGTATGAATTTCCTACCATACAAATAATTGTGAAATTTCTCCACCGCAAAAACGATTGCTAAAGCCTCTTTGTGGATTTGGCTATAACTCAACTCGGGCGCGGTAAGCGCGCGCGACGCGTATGCGACGACTCGCTCCGTCGCCTCGCCCGCCCCGGGCGCGCGCTGCGCCAGCACCGCGCCGAGACCCCGCGCGCTTGCATCTACCGTAAGCACGGACTCACATTCTATATCAAAATGTGTTAAGGCCTTGGCACTACACAAAAATTGTTTTACCTTACTAAAAGCCAGATTTTGTTCACTACCCCATTTCCAATGTTTACCCTTTTTTAATAGACTATAAAGGGGTGCCAGATGTACGCTCAAATCTTTAACAAATTTTCCATAGAAATTAACCATTCCGATAAATGATTTTAATTCACTAACATTTTTAGGATGAGGCATCGACGTGATTGCCTCAACTTTTTCGGGATCCACATGAACACCGTTTTTATCAATGATAAATCCTAAGTATTTTACTTCTTTTGCTAGAAAGCTACATTTACTTTTTTTAATTTTCAACCCATTTTGTTCTAATATGTCGAGTACTACTTTTATCGTTTCCAAATGACTATTTAGATCAGGACTTTTAATCAAAATGTCATCGTAAAATATCTCCACGCCCTTAATATGCTTAAACAAATCTACCATGATTTTTTGGAAAATACCTGGACTAGAGGACAACCCATACACAAGGCGATTATACTTGAATAATCCTCGGTGGGTATTAATGACTGTGTATTTTTTTCGAACTTTCTGCTAAAATTATTTGGTTATAAGCCTGCGACAAGTCTAGCTTGGTAAAAAAAGTATTTCCGCTGAGATTACTAAACAAATCTTCAATTTTCGGAACCGGAAATCGATCGACCTCTAATACCTTATTAAGAGTTACCTTGAAATCTGCACAAAGTCTCAAATCTCCGTCAGCCTTACGCACAACTACCAGTGGCGTGGCCCAGTCCGCGTGCTCCACGGGCTCGATGACGCCGGCGCGCAGCATGGTGTCCAGCTCGGCGTCGACGCGCCCGCGCAGCGCGTACGGGAGCGGTCGCGCGCGACAAAAAATTGGCTCAGCCCCTTCGCGCACCTTCAGCTCCGCTGTCCCTCCCGTGTATTTGCCCAATGCGCCGTCGAACAGGGTTTTATGCCTAAAAATAATTTGTTTAATTATTTCTTTTTCATTTGGCCCGTTCCCTGCCATGTAATTGTTCCTGTGATGTGTCCTTGTGAACACACACAGGTATATTTAATTCTGCTAGCCATTGTCGGCCAATCAAATTAGTTGTACCTTTATCAATCACGTACTAGATCTAATCGTTTTGAGACTCCCTTATACTCGACAATAGTTTCTATGTACCCCACAGGTTGGATTGTAGATCCATCATACAACTTAATATTTAATGTACAAGGAAATAATTTCAAGTTACAAAAAAGGTCATCATAGATGTTTTTGCTAATGCAAGATAATGCCGAACCCGTATCTACCTCCATTTTGAGTAAGCAATTTTGAACCTTAATTTTAATACGCACCGGTTTATAATTACTTAATGACATTTGATACATGTTTTGTTCGCTGGAACTCGAGTCCTCTTCGTTATCGTTATCGCAAAGCGCGTCCCGCTGGCTCTGCATGTTGTTTATAGGGGCTCGCTGCTGACTCCGCTGCGCCGCTCCCGCCCCGCGCTGCCCGCTATACCCGAACGCCCCCCTGCCGCGCATCCCTCGGGTGCGACCACGGCTGCCCATGCGCCCGCCGCGTGATCTTGAGTTATAATAACTACCGGACTCGTCACGTGCTGCATATTTTTTTGGACATCTCCTCCTCAAGTGGCCGATCTCATGACACCAACTGCACGCGTAATCTTTGTAAACGCAATCCACGGCTTTGTGTGTTTAGTCTCTTAAACTTAGATGTATCTACGGCACTTAATAGATTTCTTTTAGCATATAGAAATACGGAACACAGCACTACAGGGGACAGTCCTGCGCAAATTTTACAAGGCCGTAGTCTCCGCAATTTGGACACTCGTTAAATGACAACTTATGTAAATTTTCTGCTGGCTGGTCTACAGCGCTTGCATCGCGCTCGGCGGCCTCCAATGATAAAGCCAAAGTTATAGCTCGATTATATGTGATGTCCTCTTCCGAAAACAATTTTTGTCGAATAACTTCACTTTTCAATCCACAAACAAATTGGTCTCGGAGATTCTCGTCTAACGTGTTTTTAAATTCACAATACTTGGCTAATTTCTTTAATTCTGTCACGTAGTCCGCTATCGATTCCTCCTGTTGCCGCCGTTGCCGAAATTTATACCTTTCGGCAAGCACTGAGGGTTTCGGCTGCAGATGCGCTGATAATAACTACACAGCTCGATTAAATGTTTATTCAGATGGCTTCAGAGGGCAAGCCAAGGTTGCGAGTAAATCGTACGCATCCTCTCCCATTATTGATATTAATGTTGGCAATTTAAGCTTCTCCTCAACTTTGTTAACTAAAAAGTACATCTCCACTCTTTCCACATAACTTGCCCAGTTTCTGGATTTCACCTCGAATTCTCTCACTTGTCCGACCGACATTTTCACTAGTAACTACTTATCATTTAAATTGTCCAAAACCGAGATTTATTTTCCGCGTTCGCCAGTGTTAAATCAAAGACGTCTGTTATCGCACGTAGTTTATTATAACTGCGAGGCGTGCGACGCAGCGCACGTAGCTTAAACTACCCGAAACATAACAATATACATATAACCAATTAAGTCATGCGGAAAGATTAGATGTCAAAAAAATTATTGGTCACACTAAACAGTGATAAAGTAGGTACAGTACAGCAAGGCATGTTATTCTATATTATTTATAAAAGTACGGGAAATAAATCAGAGATCCAGAAGGAATTGTATTATATAGAAAATAAAATGATTTCTGATATTTTTTTAATCGTCTCCCTGACTGATTCTCGAAGGTGGCCGTTCTACATAGCCGTTGAGTATTGGTCGGTTTCCTCTAGATGTCGCTAGCACTGGCAATCCAACTGATGCCTCTATCTCAGTATATATAAGTTACTTTATAGGAGACGTCGACAGCAAACAACACGCAAGGTATAGATAGAGACCCCTATAGTATCCATGTTGACAACGCCGCTGCTTCAGAGCCCACGATATACACCTACGCTTGGACCATGATTCAGGATTCCGAAAGCCTGGCAATTACTATGAAGCAACTGCCGTCTGACCTTCGCAACTCTTAAACAGAAGAACCATACCAACTGGATCACGGTTCTCCTGATCTTAATGTGTAATTCTTGGTGGCTTCCTAAGCTGTCGCTCTGGAGCCTGGGTTCCTACACGCTTGGACCATGATCCAGGATTCGGAAAGTCTAGCAATTACAATGAAGCGACTGCAGTCTGACCTTCGCAACCCGTAGACAGGGGCACCAGACCAACTGGAACACATTATAGATAAATTTTGCATTGCCGTGTGGTCCCCGGCAGAGTAGAATAGGCCACCCTCACTCTTACCGAGGTGTCGTAAAAGGCTACTAAGGTAAAGCGGCTGGCATGATCATCAGCACCCAGAGAAGGAAAACTCTGCATTTATACCAAAACCCTCGCCAACCCGTCTGCCAAGCGTGGTGAGTATGGCAATTACCCCTCATGTGATTGAGGGAGACCCGTGCCCCAGTAGTGGGGACTTAAATGGGCTGACGATAATATATATATATTGCATTAAATATAACACTTTAGAACTGTAGTGTGTAAATTAGATTATGTTATGCCATTGCGCAATTAAAAGATGTCTTTTTTTTCTATTTTCAGCATGTGAACAGAATACACCCACAATGTCTTCATTTTTAAATGGTTTAGAATCTTCAGGATGGCTGAAACACATAAAGTAAGTTCTTTTAACTAAAATAAACCTTCACGGAATTACACTCACACGCACACGCACGCACTTGCACACACACAGGCTGTATTATGTGTAAATTTTGGCACCTAATACTAGGAAGGCTGCCTTGATGGCGCAGTGGGTAGTGGGTCGCGCTTTAAAACGACGGCTGCGCAAGAGGTCCGTCGAACCGTACGGGTTCGATCCTCGCGTCGGGACAAAAATTTGTACCTAAGTTTTCGGTAAGAAATTCTTAGTGTCAGGTCAGCCCGGAGTCTGGAAATGGGCGGTCTTGTACCGCCGTGCATCGGATAGTACGTTAAGCCGTTTATCTTGTGCCCGATTTAAAAAAAAATTAAAATCAGGTTTTGTGACTGTAAACTTATCATGATAGCAATTAATTATTAATAAAAGTAAATGTGCAATTGAATACAATGTTTCCATGATTTGTTTGTTTTGATTTCACACATCAAATGGAAGAACTTATTCGAATACGAAAAAGTTCGAAAAGTAATACACATTCAAAAAAGAAGGTGGGGTAATTCAGCAAAATTTAGGAGCGCCACGCTTTGGCATGAATAGACCGGATCGACCGGAGCGTTACCACGGCTTCACAGTAAAACCGAAGTGAAGCAGCGAGTGTGCTGTGTTTCTCTGCGTGAAGGAGGTGTGAAAGGTGGATTCAAAGGTTGGCAGCACACTGCAACAGCAGTTGTGGGTGTCCATGAGTAGCGGCAATCGCTTACCATCAGGTGATCTGTCTGTTCTTCTGTCTCCTATCACATAAAAAATGTAAAATCATAAGCCTCATAAAATAAATTCTAAGTAGTTTCATAAACTTTTATCAATAAAAAAAAAACTCAAATCATATTGAGGATATGTAGCTAATGTATTTTAGCCAATAATTTCGATTAATGATGCGTCTTAAATTCTTCCTTGTAAAAAAATAATTTTATTCAAACAAAGTATGTACGGAACCCATTATTAAAAAATAAATTTGATTTTGATTAGCGACATCTGTATATGGGCTAGCGTCAGTTCACGCTAAAGGCGGGACTTTTTTACAACTATTCAACTGGTTGCAAGGAATTCCCGCCTTTGCTTGTGTGTGTAAATGTGACAAAGAATCTAAAGATTAAAGAACCAGAAGGGCCATAAAGCCCGCGTGTTTAGTATGACTTACATTGAGTCAAAGCAGCTTCTCTTAATTTGCGAGTGTAAATGGCGGATTTTTTAATTTGTGTATTTAGTTCTTTACCTACTTAATAAAACAAGTAGCATTTAAAGAAAAAACCCATCGCATTATGCTCAAAGAAGTCATTTTAATATTTTTAGATCAATTTTGTGTAGGTATGTTAGCTTAGCCGTGTGGTCCCCGGCAGAGTAGAATAGACCACCCTCACTCTTACCGAGGTGTCGTAAAAGGCGACTAAGGTAAAGCTGCTGGCATGATCATCAGCACCGAGAGAATGAAAACTCTGCATTTATATCAAAACCCTCGCCAACCCGTCTTCCAAGCGTGGTGAGTATGGCAATTACCCCTCATGTGATTGAGGGAGGCCCGTGCCCCAGCACTGGGGACTTAAATAGGCTGACGATGATGATGATGTTAGCTCTGCACGTATAGCAAATGTGACAGTAGCCACTTTTAACAATAATTACGAGTATGATGAACGTTTGACATGAAAAAAATTTACAAAATTAGTCTCAAAAATCACAAAAGTAAATCATTTTATCTAGTACATACATTACGAAGACATTTTTTCTTTTAGTAAATGTCTTAAATTCATCACAATTAGAAAAACAAGAATGGCGGCAGTCGATCGGACAAGCGTTCGTAATAAATTTAACACACTGTTTAATTACTAAAACCTACGCATCTGTGTGTGTAGCACATATCCATGGGCGGCGGTAATCACTAACCGTCAGGTGAGCCATCATTATAAAAAAAAACATTTACAAAAACCAATTTTATCAGATGATAGTAGGTAAGTAACACTCAGTAACAAAACCAGGCCATGAACTTTCTTTACTAAACGTTTCATTAATTAAACGCTCGTGTTGGTTGACAAACGTATCTCTCAGAAGTAATATTAGTGGTAGGCAGGAAATGCAATGTTGGTATGTCCCTTCTGTTCCTACATAACGAGTTTATGTGTTCCCTTGTCGATGAGGTGAATGGCCTCGAGTAAGTTTAGGAATAAAATCGGCTGTTTTAGGGTTGTGTACAAGCAATTTCACATAAAAACTTTACTGGCTAATTTCTCGGAAACTATAATAGATTATTTTTTTTACTATTTTCCAAGTACACCCAAGGCAAGCCCTATTTACAGTTTTCGGTATGTTATACCCTTTTCCTTACACCCTGTATATGTCAATGTATGGTGTATTTAAATGTTTTTGTTTCAGATCGATCCTAGATGCATCGTGGTGGATAGCGGGGGCCATCGAGTCCGGCGTGAGCGTGTGTATGCACTGCAGCGACGGCTGGGACCGCACGTCCCAGGTGTGCTCGCTGGCCGCGCTGTGCCTCGAGCCGCACTACCGCACCATCAACGGGTACCAGGTACGACATCACCACCAACCCAGAGACGCCCAATACTGGGCATAGACCTCCCCAGAAAGTGATACAATACACCTGGTAAAAACGTATCTTTCAAAAGATTGGAACATATGCTTCTGGGTCAGTGCAAAGATGCGGAACAGTGAAACGCTTCATTTGAATCATTTGGAACATCAACTCTCAGATAGATCACAGCTTACTCTTTCGCTCTGAATTTGGATCGTTTCCATCATTCGGATCATTCGTAACATTCAGTTCAATCGGATCATTCCGCTCACTCGGATCATTCAGCTCATTCGGACTCGAGAACTTGTTCTCTAATTAGTCTGTGGACTCGAGATCCATATAAGTCGAATGATACATTCGGAGCGAACATAAGAGATTCGGAACAGTGTATCATTTGGCTGAGTCGGATCGCTGACTCCTTAGACAATTTAACACGGGACGTGGCATGTGGACGCGTTCCCCTCTGCTAAAATACGTGAACAAACGTTCGTGTACGTTTATTAAAACTGGATCGGCGCGATCAATCGCCATTTCGAATTCGTATCTATTGCTGAGCGGAATTCGTCAAAATGGTTGTTGTGAAGTTTTTACTTGCGAACGACGATCAGAAAAATCAAAATTATCTTTTTTATGATTCATAAGTGATGACCTAATAAACTAAACGTTATTTCATGAAATCCAGAGTGCGCACTCTGGATTGAATGAGCTTCCAGCCGCGGTGTTCCCTGATCCCTAACACATGTCCTTTTTTGAGCGAGGTTTGAAAAGATTTCTTCTTTCACGGTAGGCAGCGGCATAACTGTGCTCCATCATTGTTGATGTCATTACCATCAGATGGGCCGCAAGCGCGTTTGCCTATTAAAGGCAATAAAAAAAAGTTCTCCAAATAGATCGGTCCTTTGCCACCTGCATCCAAAAATTCCGACTGAAAACTTCTTCAACAAAGGCGAATTCACGCACACGGCCTCCACTTGAGGACGACTCCGCGCTAACGGTCGTCAGTTCTGCTCGCAATGTGTCCTACCTTTTACCACTCGAGGCTTGTAATTCTTTAGGATACGTCTGGCCTTGGTTTTTATGCGGAACTCATTATCCCTGAAAGAGTCAGAAATACTCAGGGTCGCCCTCTCTACTGCCCATTGTGTTACTTTGAGCTTTCTTAAGAGGCCACGTTTCAGGCGATAGTAACCGTACAGTTAACGTTAACTGGCAGGCGGGGTCACAAAATAAGTATCAAACATAAGACGTAATATCTAATTGTTCACGTCCGATACGCACGTGCGGTCCAAGTAGCGGGCAAGCTAGCGACTGGCGTGCATCCAGCTATATCAAATAGACGTGTGTAACTCTTTAACTGAAATGACTCAGTGATCTGACTCAGACAAATGATACACTGTTCCGAATTTGTAATGTTCGTTTCGAATTTATCATTCGTCACAAATGGATCTCGAGTCCGAGTGAACCGAATGATCCGAGTGAGCCGAATGACCCAATGATCTGAATGATCCGAATGAGCTGATTGATCCGAATGAGCTGATTGATTCGAATGAGCTGAGTGATCCGAGTGAGCCGAGTGATTCCAATGAGCGGAATGATCCGAATTCAGAGCGAAAGAGTAATCTGTGGGCTTTCAGGGGTGAATAGGTAACCGTCTTTCCATGTATTACTCGGAGAATAGAGATAGGTATATTACATGACACAGCAGGAGGGGGTTGATCATTCATTCGTAACAAAATCAATCAATCCCGGATCCCGGAGATGATGCTCAAAATTATTAAAAAAAGCGTTTCACTGTTCTGCATCTTTGCACTGATTCAGATGCAAATTTTCCAATCTTTTGAAAGATAAGTCTTTGCCAGGTCTGATATGAAACACATGAGAGATATTTCTGTGTTCACGTCGATTTAGCGGTTTTTAAGGGACACGCAGCATCCATTTTTTTTCTATCTTTATCTCTCTAGAGCATTGGTACTCAATATTTCTTATATACGGGCCACAAACACGTTTTAGTCATGGTTTCGCGGGCCGCAAGCAAAAATTGCCACGCTCCAGCATGAATGGGCCCGCCCCACCGGAGTGATACCACGGCCTCACAGAAAACTGACGTGAAGCAGCACTGCGCTGTGTTTCACCAATAGCTGTTGTTTCTAGATGCCATGGATTTTCTACCAGTAACAAACATATTCTTATTTTTCTTAGATCCTGAAACCTTTTTTGAAACTCGTTTATGAGTGCAGTTATACATATAATCCAAAATTATAACACAGTTTTTCTCAGAAATATTGGTAAGATCTTCTGTTGTCTTTAACAAAGTGGAGAAATTTTGTTGCTGATTGTTCAATACTCAATATAAAGATTTAACCAACTAATTATGTGACCTATAGATGCAATAAAGATGTATCTTTAGGTCACATAATTAGTTGGTTCATAACAAATGTAGGTATCACTATAGACCCGGAAGGGCACTGCAATATGGGAGAGGACGCTCATTACTAAATTAGGATTTTGATCTGTATTTCTATAAAAAAAATAAGTTAACACGGTGGGCCACATGCGGCCCGCGGGCCGCAGGTGAGTATAGCTGCTCTAGAGCTTCTTTCGACCAGAATGATCTTAAAACTTTTTTTTCAAATAGAAATTTCGATATTATATAGCACAGTATTATTACACACACTTATTATAATATGTATTTATTCCAAATTCAAATTCCATTAGCAATCAGGGCTGACATAATACCAGCGCTATGGCCTACAGGAAGGTACCTACCCTTTCATTAAGTCGTGGCTTTAGCTGAGTGAGCTCCTTTTTGTTACGCACCGCGACACACAATGTAGGTATATATTGCCCGGCCGAATTGATTGAACTTGTTAGTACTTTTTTTTTCCTTTTTTATTATGTGTTGTGTTTACTTTTACTTTAATTTCACAAGTTTGTTTTTTTTTCTTTATTTGTAATGTTGTGTGTCGTGTGTGTTTAACAAATGTTTTTATCTTTATCTTATCTATATTGTTCTAGGCCCTGATCGAGAAGGACTGGCTGTCGTTCGGACACAAGTTCACGGCGCGCTGCGGGCACATAGCGTGCGACGGGCGCGAGCGGTCGCCCGTGTTCACGCAGCTGCTCGACTGCACCTGGCAGCTGCTGCGCCAGAGGCCCGAGGTGAGGACATCGGCGTCCCAGGAGACGATGATGCAGGGTCAGTAGGCTGGCGGGTTTCCGCGTCGACGTTGGCACAAGTCACGGCGCGCTGCAGGCACATCGCCTGCGATACGAGTCGCCCGTGTTCATGCAGCTGCTCGACTGCACCTGGCAACTGCTGCACCAGAGGCCCGAAGTGAGGACATCGGCGTCTGAGGAGATGGTGGTGCAGGGTCAGTAGGCTGGCGGGTTTCCACGTCGACTTTAGCACAAGTCACTTGCAGCTCCCCATGTTTTTTTTTATGGTGCCTCTCCAACTAGTGAAGGTTGGCAGTCAGCTTCGCATATCTCACTCGACCTCTTGCTAGATAGAAAAACTCTGGCACTGGCGGTCCCGGTCCATTCTCTGATGTTCGTCTTCTGATATCTGCATCATTAGTATCAGTGTCACTCAATCCTATAACTGCACATTATCATTGGTCACAGCATCTGAGGAGATAATAGTCGCAGGGTTAGCAGGTTCACTTATAGCGGTGGGATGTGATCCCATCACTAGTATCAGTGTCACTTAATCCCATTACTACATTATCAATAGTGGCCAAAGCAAATAGGTTGCCTATCTTCTCGCATGGATCGACGTTATCAAAGTGTGGGGACATCTTTGTCGTTGGCCACAGAGATGATAGATGCAGGGTTATATTTTGTAGGTTGGCGGGATTCCGCGTCGACGTTGGCACAAGTCATGGCGCGTTGTCAGCCTTTTATCCGCTCCAGCTCTTTGGAAAATTTTAAGTTTGGTCTTTTCATTTGCATTGAACATTACATTTACTTATGTATCCACAGGCGTTCCAGTTCAACGAGCGCTTCCTGCTGACGCTGCATGACCACGCGCACGCGTGCCAGTACGGAACCTTCATCGGCAACTGCCAGAAGGACCGGCGCGACCTCAGGTCAGCTGCCCCATACGTCACCAGTCTTAAGCTTTGTCTAGGATACAGTCGCAGGTGTTCCAGCTCAACCAGCGCTTCCAGCTGACGCTGCACGACCATGAGCACGCGTGCCAGTACGGAACCTTCATCGGCAACTGCCAGAAGGACCGGCGCGACCTCAGGTCAGCTGCCCCATACGTCACCAGTCTTAAGCTTTGTCTAGGATACAGTCGCAGGTGTTCCAGCTCAACCAGCGCTTCTAGCTGACGCTGCACGACCACGGGCACGGAACCTTCATCGGCCACTGCCAGAAGGATCGGCGCGACCTCAGTTCAGCTGCGCCATACGTCACCAGTCTTAAGCTTTGTCTAGGATACAGTCGCAGGTGTTCCAGCTCAACCAGCGCTTCCAGCTGACGCTGCACGACCACGGGCACGCGTGCCAGTACGGAACCTTCATCGGCAACTGCCAGAAGGACCGGCGCGACCTCAGGTCAGCTGCCCCATATGCTCTTTTTTTATGAGATAGCGGGCAGACGAGCAGACGGATCACATGATGGTACCATCACATGATGGTAGTGCGACGTCATCAAAGTACTTTGTATGATAGCTGTATAAAATAGTACGAACCACTTTCAAAATAAATGTTGAGATAAATGGGTTAGATGGGTTATCGAATGATAACCAAATTTCTAATAATTTGGGTCGTGGCGCCCGTATGGGTAATAGGTTCGTCCTACAGCCCACGACGCCTTCCCATTTAAGGGCGATGAGGGAAAACCGCTGGGGTTTAGTCGCCTTATGCCTCTGGCCGGCTTCTCGTTAGGAGAAGCCCCCGCCAGAGGAGAGCCCGACATAACCCTCTTGCTCCCCAGCAGAAGGGTATGCATAAGGCGCCGCCACTAGGCGGCGACGTCGGCCATTGCACTACGGGCCGGCGGCAGTCCCCAGCGAGAAGAAAAAAAAAATTTTTTTTCAAATAATTTCACATTTTCAAAATGGTCCGTTAAGGCGACAAGACCCCGCACTAGCGACGCCAATAGACTTAGATTGTTATCTTCTAACCCAGATAATTTTTTACGGTTTTGGAGCTCCAGTCTCTATGCAAAAATGTATACCTACTATTTATTCAAGCAAACCTTCAAGAAAAGAGCGTACTCCCTTTTAAAATGATCGACAGCGCACCTGTGACTCTTTTGACGTGATAATTGTCCCTGGGCGGCGGTAATCGTTTACCATCAGGTGATACGTCAGCTCGTCTGCTCCCTTGATCATAAAAAAACAAATTGTGCAGTACTGCACACCAAAATTAGATTAACGCCATACAAATTTTAGGATCAGTCGTCACGCCTATTCGGCGCAGTATGTCTTTTCCGTACTTCCCTATCATTCATCATCGGATCGGATTGGATCGGAAGTCGTCACGCCTATTAGCAGACTTAATAAATGCTGGATAATGGTGACGCCGTGTGGTCCCCGGCAGAGTAGAACAGGCCTCCCTCACTCTTACCGAGGTGTCGTAAAAGGCGACTAAGGTAAAGCTGCTGGCATGTTCATCAGCCCTCAGAGAAGGAAAACTCTGGATTTATATCTAAACCCTCGCCAACCCATCTGCCAAGTGTGGTGAGTATGGCAATTACCCCTCATGTGATTGAGGGAGGCCCGTGCCCCAGCAGTGGGGACTTAAATGGGCTGATGATGATGAATGGTGCAAATGGGAATGACTCGTTAGATATGAATGATGTATGTTACAGGCTGTCGGAGCGCACGTTCTCGCTGTGGGGCTACATGGCGAGCCACCTCAACGAGTACAAGAACCCGCTCTACAACCCCAAGGCGCACCCCGACCTGCTCAAGCCGGACCTCAGCGCGCAGAGCATCCGGTGAGCTAGTGTTGTATTTGCACCGAGCGAACAATGATTACATAAACAACTACAACCTGTGCGGATAAAGAATGGGATCAGAAATGGCGGCGCATCTATTCACTTCTCGCTCGCACACTATTTGCGTCTATACTTGCACCCCACGAGTGTGAGTAAAGACGCAAATAGAAATAGAAGTGAATAGATGCGCCGCCATTTCTGATCCCATTCTTTATCCGCACAGGTTGTATTTTGTGTTAGTTGCAATTATTATTTTTATTCTTGTCACTTGTACAGGCTTCTTTCCACTTCTTTCATAGGCTTCTAACATACTTGCCATAGACCATACCTACCATAAACAAACTTCAAACTGAAGCGATGGTATTCTAGTAATACACAACTGTTACCGGTATCACTGCCTCTTTGCAAAAAATGTGATGATTTTATAAGTTCCTATTGCATTGATGTCAATGATATTAAATGATTCCATTTTACGCGACTACGGCAAAGCCAAAAAGAAAGGGTTATGATTTTATCAGTCTATGTATGTAAGTATGTTTGACTGCCTCGTTGGCGCAGTGGGTAGTGCGTCGCACTTTGCGTGCGGGTTTGATCCCCGGGTCGAGCTTGTTTGTACCTGAGTTTTTCTGTTAAGAAATTTTCAGTGTAAGGAGTCTGGAAGTTGGCGGTCTTGTAAAGCACGTTAAGCCGTTTTTCCTGCGCCCGATTCCTCTCCGGTCGTGTCACACTGGTGTCCCATCGGATTATGAGAGCAAAGGAATAGAGAGTGCACTTGTGTTTGAGCACACACTTGAACACTATAGTATATAATGGTTGATCGTTGAGATTGGCCGCCTTAGCCGAAATCGGTTGGAGGATATTATTATGTATCAAGATTCGGCCTAAACTACCCAGCCCATTTTGATGAATGAGGTGTCAATCGATTTCTTATTTCTGTCCAGGTTACGTAGGCTTATAATTTTTATAGTCACGATATTGGTCCTTTTTTCTTTTTTATGTGATAGGTGGTAGACGAGCAGACGGTTCACCTGACGGTAAGCGATTTCTGCCGCCCATGGACACCCGCGACACCAGTGGAGTCGCAAGTGCGCTGCCAACCTTTAAACCCCCCTTTCCCCCGAATTGGGCGTCCAGTACCCTCATTCACGCAGTGAAATACAGCACAGTGCACAGCTTTACGCCGGTTTTCTGTGAGGCCGTGGTATCACTCCGGTCGAGTCGGCCCATTCATGCCAACGAACGAACATTTTTTCGACTACCGATACAAAATGACCAAGTCACGTGACCGACTTTGTTTTATTCGTATTTCCTTGACTTTAAGAACTAATGTATTTTTTTGGGTTTAACAATTTTTTGCATTTTATCCTAAAGTAAATAATGCACTTCGACAGTCTTCGGATGCGACTCGAACCCACGATCTTTTGCTATCATTGGGTCACGGTTTAGCGTGTTAGCTTTTCTAACCGGGCCGGGTCGGTAAAGCAGTCTTTACCGACCCGGCCCGGTTAGAAAAAAAAAGATCGTCGATAATGTTTTAGTGATAGATAGATAAAAACATTTATTCGCATTTAAGTTGACACACATAAATACAAGGAAAAAAAACAAAATTAAAATATATATTGATAAAGATGCTTAAAAAAGTAATTAAATAATTAAAGTGTGTGATATTTATATAAATTAATTTGTAAATAAAACAACAATAATAGATATGTATTAAAAACATGACTTAAGCTCAATCTTATGACTTTCCTACCACTGCCAAGCCACCAAAGCGGTTTCGTATTTCAGTCTTTTGCACGTCTATCAAAAAACTTTTAAAATCGTTTTTAAAAAAATATTTAGAACGAGCCGCTCGCATTGGAGGATATACATTGTTCCAACATTTGGTGGCCTGATAGCGGAAACTTCCCCTAAAACAGTCTTATAGACACACCCGCAATGATCTAGGTATTCCGGGTCCATATCGGTCATGGAAACTGGAAAACTTCAATTTATGAGTGCATTATTTTCTTATACCAAATGTGTTCAGAATGGTAGAATACGTGGTGGGATATCTACTGATTGACATACCCTGTATTGATGATGATGATTGATGCTGTAGGTTCTGGCGCGGCATGTACTGCCGGCACGAGAACGGCGTGCACCCGCGCGAGCCGCTCGGCGACCTGCTGCCCGCCGCCGTCGAGCACTGCTCCGCGCTCGACCACCACGTCAACTACCTCGCCAAGGTACATAATAATAATACCATACTGTAAATACCAACCAGACGCAGTTTTAGGAAATCAGGACTTTAAAATATACTGGGACAGGACTATCATCATCATCAGCCCATTTAAGTCCCCACTGCTGGGGCACGGACCTCCCTCAATCACATGAGGGGTGATTGCCATACTCACCACGCTTGGCAGACGGGTTGGCGAGGGTTTTTATATAAATGCAGAGTTTTCCTTCTCTGGGTGCTGATGATCATGCCAGCAGCTTTACCTTAGTCGCCTTTTACGACACCTCGGTAAGAGGGTGGCCTATTCTACTCTGCCGGGGACCACACGGGACAGGACTATAATAACCAATGATCGGAGTAGGTAGAGCTATTTTTGGTACTAGCGATTTTGTCAAATAATATAGACATGCCTGGAATCCCGGGACTAAAAATATACTTTATACTATTAACAGCTATTTTCGTTTATACATACGAGCATTAACATCAACCTTAAGAACTTATTCACAAACGCTTTGTGATACCATGTTAATTTATAAAAGTTCTATTTTTTCTATGAAAGGAACTAACTGTAAATAAATATGGTGGTATCGGACGTTTATGGATAAGCCCTTCCATGATTAAAATGCGTTAAATATTAAACTCTAAAATAAAAATGTATTTCTTTTAATTAATCCCGGGATCATAGTCAAAATCCCGGGGCGTGTCCATATTAACATCTATGTTTGCGGTCAATGAACCCAAATAGCTCCACCTACTCCGATCATTGATAAGAACAGACAAGACCATACACTACAATAGACCAGACATAACTTTGCAGGACAAGAATAATAAAACAGTATATCACATGAGACAGTCTCAATCATTGCCCATTTTTAAAGCCCGAGTCAAAACTCACTTTTTGCAACACCCTCTTCTTCACTCTCCCTCATCCCATTAACTTTTTTACAATCGTCCTGTTATCGGCAGCCTGTAGTCGATGGTCCATCTTAGATCCATTTGATTATCATATTATGGTTTAAGATATTTATTTCCTCAAAAGATTAACAAATCACTTACAGAGAAAATACAAGTTAAATAAAAACATTTAGCCGATTGGCGCAGTGAGTGGGTACTTACATAACAATGATCATAAATGATACACCAAAACTTATTTACTATTAAATGCTTAACAATAGGACAGGTAATAATCAAGTAAAAATAGGGTAGTTACAAAATAATCTTCGCACAAAATAAAGCAATGCATTACCACTTCGGGCAAGTGTGTGTAAGTGTGGCGAGTTGTTTATTAAGGCCTATGTCACATTGATCGTTTGATTGTGTTGGTGATGTGATTTTGTGATTGTTGTTATTGTATGTGTTTTTGTTGTTGTGGTTTTAAAATTGTTTTAATGTTTTATGACATAATAATTAGATAAGTAGTATTATATATTGTTGGATATAATATGGGTAAGTACATTTTCTATTTAATTTTTTTTTTTTTTTTTTAGTACTTTAGTAATTAATTTATTTGTGTAATTTAAGTAGTGTTTATTTAGTTTGTAGGTATGTAGTAGTAGTATGTACATTTATTTGTATATATATTTATATTACAAATAAATGTACATATAATGTACATTTATATTATTATTATTTTTGTCTTTTTCTGATATCAATCTCACAATATTATATGTATGTATTTGAGCATAACTTATTTATTAGTTTATAATACTGTATTTTATTTATGTATTAGGGTTATAAGTTATATTTTAACATTTACAGTTTCTTTTTTTTTTTCCTTATTGAATATTGCACCCCCTACCCCTTCTCTACTATCAAATGTCCTTTACCCGAGGGTTGTCTGGTAGAAATCGCTTTCAGCGATAAGACCGCCGAAATTGTACACAAAATTTTTGTAATGCCTAGTACTTAAGTTGTGAATTTTGTGCTATAAAGTATATCTATCTATCTATGTTATAGATATTGATGTTTGTAATACCTCTTCGCTCTCGCGCCTGTAACTAAGTGGACGTGCCGCTCGTTAAATTAATTATATTTATTGGTTTTAAAATTGTCTCTGGGCCTTCGCCCCAGATTCTTGGACTCCGATCTGTCATCGCCCAGTGCCTCCAGACTGTCTTCGGAGCGCCTTCACTTCGCGTGCTGTGAGACTGGTGAACCGACTTACTTTTGGTTTCTCGCCGGATTCGAACCAGGTACGCTCGGTATTGCGGCTCGCGCTTCTACCAACTCGGCCACGGAAGAGGTGAGCTACTGGCGCGAAACAAACCGCTACGTCCGACTGGATTGACTGAGTCATGACTGAGTGCTACGATTATACCTACACGTTAACTGCGTCCGTATTCTGAGACATCCGTATTCTGCTTACTCGTATATTGTCGCCTGGCGCAATTCAAAGGCGGAAGCGGTAGCGGGTCGAATTCTAGGGGCTTGGTCCAAGATACTCTCCAGTGAAGATTTACTACTTTGATAATTTAGGATTATTGATTAAATTGTGACAACCTAATGCCTAATATGCAACATTCTCCGCGTTCAAGTAAACAGCTTAGTATATCGGTTTCTAACGATGATAAGACTGAAAAATACGACAGAGAGGAAAGAACGCCGCCAGCATTTGTTTTTCAAAGACAAAAGAGGGGTAGAGAGCATGGATTTGAGGAAGAACTGGGTGAATTTAAGATGGAAATAAAGACCATGATAACAACACTGTTGACGTCACAAAACGATGAGTTAAAAAAAATAGCTGCCGCTCAAGCAGATATAAAACAAACAAACAATAATATAGAATCAAGCTTGGCCTTCCTCTCTGCACAAAACGAGGACCTTAGAAAAAAACTAGAACAACTTGAAGTCCAAGCAAGACAAGACAAAGATTATATTTTAGTACTTGAAGACAAAATAGAAGACCTGCAGCGTGATAGCCGAAAATCAAACATAGAGATAAAGAATGTGCCAAAATTAAGCAAAGAATCTAAAGAGGACCTCACTAATATGGTATTAAAACTATCCAAAACCTTAAACTGCGAAGCTAAAAAAGATGATATCAAAGATATATACAGAGTGCAGGGGAAAAAAGATCCAAGCAAAAACACACCAATTATTGTCGAACTATCTTCTACGATCCTGAAAGCCGATATCTTGAAATCTTGCAAGATGTTTAATGTTAAAAACAAAGAAAAGCTTCGTGCAAAGCATCTGGGTGCAACTAAACATGAAGAAACCGCTATTTTTGTCTCGGAGCAACTAACTGCAAAAGGTGCCCGATTATACTTTGTCGCTAGAGACCTCGCAAAATCACAGTGCTTCAAGTTTTGCTGGACTGCTTATGGACGCGTGTATCTACGAAAGGACGAACACTCGCCAATAATATTGGTTAGAAGTGAAGCACAAGTTCAAAATCTTAGGTCAGCATGACTACTTGTTGTTGCATATTTATATTTTTGTTCTTATTTAATTATGTTTTATGATAGATACCTATTACTTACTTCTGTATCACATATTAAAATTACACACCTCACACACATAATCTCAAACCACAGTAACCCTCCACTAGTAATGACACGCCTTCCTAAACAAAATCACTCACACTTAGAATTAAAATTACGCTACAAAACAATAACAGACTATAATGATACGCAATCAATTGTAGACTATAGAATGAAACTCAAATTTGTTTTAAATAATCATGCATAGTTCTCTTACAAATCTTCATGAAATAGACGAAATAAACATAGCTCGATCATTTGAATCACAAATCGATAGTCTCCCAAATCAGTTAACAGTGGGCAAGTCTGACTTTGTAGTTCTGACCCAGAACATAAGGAGTGTTTACGCAAACTTGGACGATCTTCAACTACATTTAGCTAAACTTAACTTTGATGTGGATCTAATCATTTTAACAGAGTGTTGGCTTAACCCTAATAAAAATATCCCTCAAATGCAGCAGTATACATCATATCACACAACTAAGCATTTAAATCAAGCTGATGGAGTGGTTGCTTTTCTTAGAGACAAGCACAAGACTGCCATTACTGAATTAAGTATATCTGACGCATCTTGCCTACAGATAACTATGAATGATGTTACTGTCATAGGTATTTATCGATCTCCATCTAAATCAAAAGCGGATAATTTTATATTATCATTAAATAGTCACTTAGAATCCACAAACGTAAATAAAAATGTAATTATAACAGGAGACATAAATATTAATCTGATATCAAGGGTAGAAGAAAGCAGTCAAGACCGCTGCAATAGACTCAGTTATCTAAACATGTTAGCAACGCATGGAATGCTTCCGGGTCATACATTGCCGACTAGAGGGGATGGCTGTCTTGACCACTTTATCATAAGAATAAGAGACGCCAAAAAATCAGCAACTATTGCTGTATTGGATACAGCGATTACCGATCATTTTATGGTCTTGCTAAAACTTAGTAATCATTTTAAAAATGACTCAATTAATACGGGAGATAAAACTAAAATTAAAATTGATTATGAATTGGCATTGAACTGTCTTAAAACGGGTAATTTATCAGAATTGTTGGGACTCGACAATCCTAACACGGTTGCTGATATTCTTATAAAAACTCTACAACATTGTCTTATGACGAGTACTGTTAGAACTTTGATCTCAGGGGGTAGTCGGACCATTAAGCCGTGGATGACCCTTGGTGTCCTGCGATGTATAAAGAACAGAAACGATATGCAGAGGAAGGTACGACAAGACCCAGATAATCAAATATTAAAAATTACATTTAAACGTTACCGAAACTTTTGCAATAATTTGATCAAAAAGCTTAAACGAAATTATGATAGGGCACAGTTAAACAAAGCTATCAAGAATCCGAGAAAACTATGGCAAACCATAAACAGTATCACTCAACGGAAACCACCAAAGTCGCGAAATCTTGAACTCCTCCAAATAGCATCGTCTCCCCAAGAGTCTGTAGATATTGTCAATACGTACTTTGCAACTGTAGGTAAGAAATTGGCTGAGGATATTACTTCAAATCCTTCAGAATATCACTCCTGTTTAACAACGTCTTCTACAGGCCTACAGCCAAACTCTTTTGCAATGTATAACACTGATCCCGATGAGGTTTATTCTGTGCTTATGTCTATGAAATCGAACAGTGCTCCTGGGTGGGACAATTTACCGACGGATTTCATAAAGCATGCACACAAGGAGGTGGTTCCTATAATGGTTCATCTTGCAAATTTATGCTTTGAGCAGGGTATTTTTCCTACTGATCTAAAGCAAGCTATAATTACACCCGTTCATAAGGGTGGGAGCAGGGCCGACCCATCGGACTATAGGCCAATTTCGGTATTGTCTGTCATAGCAAAAATTTTGGAAAAGCTAATTAATACTAGACTGATAAACTTCTTGACAAAATTTAACCTACTTTCAGCTTCACAATTTGGATTCCGGCGGAATTTGAGCACAGAAGATGCAGTTCTTGCTCTTACTTCTCACATTGTAGACAGAGTTGACTCAGGGAAAAAGTGCCTAGCCATCTTCCTAGATTTGAAGAAGGCATTTGATACGGTGTCTGTGTCGGTTCTTTTGAATGATCTTTATGAAGTGGGCATCAGGGGATTGCCACTTCAGCTTTTTAGGGACTATCTTAGCGACCGAAAGACTCGCGTTAAAGTTAACACAACCATTAGCTCGGAATCTACTGTCACCTACGGAGTTCCTCAGGGCAGCGTGTTGGGTCCTACTCTGTTCTTAATATATATAAACAACCTCTGTAATATGGAAATAAAGGGTGGCCAATTAGTCACATATGCTGATGATACAGCTATTGTTTTTACTGCTGACAACTGGGAGCAATTAAAGATATACGCTGAAAAGGGGCTCGCTAGGATAGCCTCCTGGCTTAAAATTAACCTCCTAACACTCAATGTGCAAAAGAGCAAGTACATCTGCTTCTCTAAATATAACAATAGTCAACCCGCAAAAGATTTCAAAATAATATTGCATACATGCAAAAGTTCTCCCCATTCAGACTGCTTGTGCCAACAATTCAAAAAAGTGACACATATAAAGTACTTGGGCATAATCCTGGACCAACGCTTATCTTGGCATAGCCACACGGAATTACTCATGGGTAGGATAAGGAAGCTAGTGTGGACATTCAAGACTTTGCGTCACGTAGCCTCAGAACGCCTTTTGCTGCAAACCTATGATTCCTTAGCTCAGTCTATTATTTCGTATTGTGTGCCGGTGTGGGGTGGTGCGACTAAGACACGATTTTTAGATTTGGAAAGGGCCCAGAGAGCTCTGGTAAAGGTAATGTTTTTTAGGCCATACCGATACCCGACGGATGCTTTGTATGCAGAGAGTGGGATTTTGTCAGTAAGGAAGTTGTATTTAATGCAAATAGTGCTAAATAAACATAAATCTATCGGCTACAACCCAAATATAACCTCTAAGAGAAGAAAATACACCGTAGCAACACAGCCTCTTGTCAAGTCAACATTTGCTAAGCGGCAATTTGAGTATCAGTCGGCCTATCTTTATAACAAAATTAATCAACAAATAAACATTTACCCCCTATCATATGTTGAAGCTAAAAAATCTTTGATAGACTGGTTAAAAACAATAGATTACAACGATCTCGAATGCATTATACGGCAACTTTAAAATCTAATATATAAAATTCTCGTGTCACAGTTTTCGTTGCCATACTCCTCCGAAACGGCTTGACCGATTTTGATGAAATTTTTTGTGCTTATCCGGTATCTATGAGAATCGGCCAACATCTATTTTTCATCCCCCTAAATGTTAGGGGTAGTCCACCCCTAAATTTTTATTTTTATTTTTTAGACAAAATTTTTAATTTCTCTTTTTTTATGATACAACATACAAAAATACATACAATTCTCAATTTTCACCCTTCTACGATCAACCCTTTTATTTATATGGCAAAACAACGTTTGCCGGGTCAGCTAGTAAAAGAATAAAAACAAATAACTTTTTACATAAATATTATCACGCGTAAATTTAATTTAAATAACTCTCTACTTTGTTTACTCTCTCTATCTCTCTCACACACACACAAACACACACACACACACACACACACACACACACACACACAATATATATATATAATATAATAAAAATGAAAATTGAATTATAATAAAGTAAAATAAAAATAAATGTTATATTGTTAAAATTAAGGAAAGTTTAAACATAACATATGTAATAATTTAAAGAAGAGCGGAGTTCCCTAATACAAGCAAATATGTTGCTTAAAAGGAAGCTCCAACCACAATAATCTGTATGACATGTGTGTTATTGAATAAATAATCTGCAGTCTACCTACACAGACAAGTTTGCTGAGTACAGAGACCTCGCAATGGAAACCTATTATAATTTCATCCACATACCAGCACCCACATATAACCTCTTACAGACAGCAGTCATATTAATCACGTGCCCAATAGTGCGAAAATTTTGGTGCGCTTGGCTACGGCCCGTGCTCTTAAAAACACCTCCTCGAAGGGAGTAATATAAGTTTACAGGATTATAATAATAATAATGTCCTCCAAACCGATATTTTGGTCATGGCGGCCAATCTCAGGATCGGCCATCTACGCAGGACATATTATAGTGCAGAACTGTTTGCGCAGACACAAGTGCACTTTCTATTCCCTTCCCTCATATTTCGATGGGACACCACTGTGATACGACCGAAGAGGATTCAGGCGTAGGACCAACGGCTTAACGTGCTTTCCGAGGCACGGGGACTTGTAATTCCACTGGTGTCGTGGGTATCTATGGGCGGCGGCAATCGCTTACCATCAGGTGATCCGTCTGCTCATCAGCCACCTCTCACATAAAAAAAAGATCACAATAACATTACAAAAAGGTAGTTAGTACTAATGTTATTATTAAGACTCTATAATAATATCAATACTGTAGTGTTGGGGCGGTGAAATTATACGCAGTTTGTGATAATAGTCTTTTATTTTAATTAACACTAAGAGCACACACCGTCTTATGCTTTTACTCCCGCGCCATGATGATCTATCTTCCATTCAATCCTACTCATTCACTCTTAACAGTTCATTCACTCTTTCACTCGTTCACCGCTCTCACCGTACATGCCTACCTATAGTTAGCTAGGATGGCAATCCTACAATACTTAATTTAATAAAAATGGAAAATAATTTATTAAAATGTAAATATTTGTAATTCGTGCAGAGGATCGCAACATTTAAGAACCTCCTGACGGGCAAGCGAGCGGAGCGGAGCGAGCTGGGCGCCGTGGTCAACTTCCAGAACGGCGCCGCCGACTCCGTCGAGATCGAGCACAAGGCCGCGCAGCTGCAGATAGACAACAAGTCAGTTTCCATCCCCTTTATTACAAATCGCAATCTAAAGTTGTTACCGTACTGAAGCTCATGTCATCACGTTCCAACACGCACGTTCGCCTATAATTTATTATAACTTTTTTGGGGGCCATCTTGGATTTGAAAATTTTTCATAATGCATTTTATTCTACTACTCAAACCCTTTTATTTGATATCTATATCGAGGGGGGAATGACATAAAATATGTTAATCCGACATTTTGTGACGGCGGCCATCTTTGATCAATTTCCATCAAACATAGCTAAGAACACTCCCGATTCATTCACCTTTCTAACAAAATAAACAAAATCAAAATCGGTTCATCTGTTCGGAAGTTACAATGAAAAGACACACACCACGGAAAGACACACACACACACAAAAAGGTAAAAAATTCCGTGATTGATTGAATAAAAAAAATTGCTTTTTATGTGATAATCCTGAAGTCAAAATTTATGTGTCTGCGGTAATTTAGGAAATATGGCCAAAATTAATTTTGTGATGTTAATTAATAATATCCTCCAACCGGTTACGGCTATGGCGGCCAATCTCAACGATCAGCCACGTACGCAGGATATATTATAGTGCTCAGGTGTATTCGCAAACACAAGTGCACTCTCTATTCCCTTACCCTCATATTCCGATGGGACACCAGCGTGACACGACCGGAGAGGGATTGGGCACAGGACCATGTGTTGGGCGCATGAGGGATGTTAATATCAATATTTCAAAGCAAGTACATAAATAACTCTACCTGATTCCGACCTCTGTTGATTATTTACCGTCAGCTGACCAGTTCAAGAACTTCTTGTGCTCTATGGAAGATTTCTGTCTGATGCGTAGTATTCTCTTCCTAGTTTGTGTGTATGGCTGTCCACACAATAACAAATCTTGTCCTTCCAGATTGCTGTACGAGTCCGGCACGACCCTGTCGGAGCTGGAGTGCGCCAACCACGACCACCCGCTGAAGGACGCGTCCGTCACCAGACCCAACAAGATACCGCTCATCACTGAGGTAACTCTTTTTTTTATGGACTTATCCCGCGCACGGTTACAGGTGATTCCGTCAATGTCAAGTAATTTATTGAGAATAAGTGAGTAGTCAACAGTCGAAGTCAGTCAAAGTCAACAGTCACTCAATAAAACGCCGGTGTTTTACGTTTTATCGACCTACGGATTCTGCCGATGCCAATCTAAACACAATCGCGGGTTTTAAGACTCTATTAGGTCCAAGCAAGTTGTCCGTGACAACTCGCTCGATACACAATAGCAGTAATAAAAACGATACAATTTAAAAATTCTTATTATCAGGATCGCTTCCCGGCACTTCACTGCACAAAAAAACACCAAATTTGTTCACTAAATACCACTAGATTCTAATTCTGCGCTTCTGGGCACAGTTGGGTTGGCTAGAATAGCCAGGACCTAACACGTACAATATACCAAATGAGAGTCTAAGTGCCGAAACAGGACAGTGCTGCCAACTTAGCCCTTTCGGAGCTAGATATAGCCCTTTTATGCTTGTTCAGCCCTTCATCATCAGCCCATTTAAGTCTCCACTGCTGGGGCACGGGCCTCCCTCAATCACATGAGGGGTAATTGCCATACTCACCACGCTTGGCAGACGGGTTGGCGAGGGTTTTGATATAAATGCAGAGTTTTCCGTCTCTGGGCGCTGATGATCATGCCAGCAGCTTTACCTTAGTCGCCTTTTACGACACCTCGGTAAGAGTGAGGGTGGCCTATTCTACTCTGCCGGGGACCACACGGCTTCTGTTCAGCCCTTAAAATAATGATTTAGCCGCTTGTCCAATTTGTAGCCCCATAATGATTATCTAATTTGTATTGAGCAAGGCTAATATTGACGAAATAACGTGGGCTGGGAGTAAAACATAGAATCAGGTAATAATTGTTGAATTGAAATCTTGTGTGGTGAAGAATCCTCTGATGACGACTGAGACATTTGAGCTGTTTTTAATGTGTGTTTTTTTCTACAATTGTCGATAAAAAAATAGTTAGCAATTTTTTTAAATATTAGCATAATCCGGGTTATCTACGTTAGTGCAAAAGCCGTTTTATAAATTTTATTTCTTACAAAACATTTCATCAACATCACTGCGACGTTTTGTTAAATCGATGTCTTATTTGATTGTTATTTTAATTTATTAATTTTCATTGATAATGTAGTATATTTTAATATTGTATTGTACGTCCGCAATGGACAAACTGTTGGTTCCTATATACCTACATACAAAAACTTTGTAACACAGTTGTGACAATAAATGAATATCTTATCTTATCTTGCTTGGTACTGCGATGTTACGATACATCGAAAAACTATACTGCGAACGATTTTACTGCGAAGGCTTGTTTAATCGACGTCTTGTTACTGCAATGTTATGTTAGTTAGAAAAAATACTTTAAACTTAAATACTACTAACTTGAAATACTTTTATAATATTTTTTTATTATGATTAATATTGGTGGGATGGGCACATAAATTACAATTCTGCATTGCTTGCCACACCTCTTAAAAACTGTCAAATTTCTTCAGTCGATTCACACTCACCTTAATGTCAAACACGTTTCGGTTACATATCACTTGAGGAATTTTGACAGAATGTACTAACCTTATGTGTGGCTGTCTGTACGAGGGCGACACTAAAAGTTTTTAGAACTGGACACTTATAAGACGATGATTAAAAAAATAAGTTAAAATTTTGAAAATGGAACTCTTTGCCAATATTATTGTCTATGCATTTTCGATTCTCTTTTTTTCCGATTTCGATTCTCTTTTTTTCCGATTTGGCGGCAAATTGAAAATAATCTTTAACAAGTGAGCATGAATTTAACGCGAGAAAATTTCCGTGCAATGATTTTATATGATTTTCGATGTCAAATAAGTCAACAAGAAAGTTATGATAGACTTCGATTGGCCTTTCACGATGAAGCTCCATCTCGTGCCACTGTTTACAACTGGTTTAATGAGTTTAAACGTGGTCACACTAATCTCACCGATGATTTGCGTGAGGGAAGGCCTTGTACGGCGACTACCGAAGATAACATCAGTGTTGTGCGACGTATGATAGAGGCCGACAAAAGTGTGGCCTATCAGCAGATTTGGACAAGTTTAGGCATTGGTATGAGTCAAGTACACAAAATCATTCATGAACATTTAGGGGCCAGGAAGCTTTGTGCCTGGTATCCACCTCGTAATTTGACAGAAGCCCAAAAAACTACGTCGTGTTAATTGGTGCCGCGAAATCCCTTCGGCCGTTAAGGAAACTGAAGTTTGGAAACTGGTTTCCTGAAAGGATTTTTTTATCCTCCTACGTTACTGGTTTCCTGAAAGGATTTTTTTATCCTCCTACGTAACTGGTTTCTTATAAGGCTTTTTTTATCCTCCTACGTAACTGAATAACAACTATAATCTCTTTAGTATCGGTGTCAAGTTATCCATTTGAAAAACGTCATTTATCAGATAATTATATTGCACTTGACATTCATCAAATGTCAACAGATAATGTCTTTGTTTGTTTGTTATTTATATTAATTAATTTAAAATAAATATTCTTATAAAATGGATTTGAGGGATCTAGAATTCATATCAACGAAAAAAGGAAGCGTTGCCGCCCTACATGGGGGTCGCAAATATCACAGAAAAAAGAAATATACAAACGGTAACACGTTTTGGCTTTGTAGCAATTACAGTCGAGGATGCCATGGTAGTATAACAATGAATGGAAAAAATTAAATAGTAAAGTCTAATTTTCATTTTGAGTGTTCGCCAAACAACGCACAAAATATAGTTTTGAAAGAACTTGATAAACTAAAGGCGGCAACAGGATCAAATTTTGAGTCCATTCAAAAACAATATGATGAAATGGTATATAAGTTGGAATGTGATGGTATACATTTAATGGCCGAAATTCCTCAGTATGAATACAAAAAAACAGGACTTTTTAATAATCGGAATAAAATCCTAGGTGTACCTAAAATGCGATTTCCAGCTTCGTATGATGCAGTAGTGCCAAAAAAGTTCGTGGAAAAATTCCTTCTAGCGGATTACATCAGTGAGGAAGATGGTAAACGTATTCTCATATTCAGTAATAAAAATATCAGGCACTTAGTAAAAGACTTCAAACATATATTGGGCGACGGGACATTCAAGTCCTGTCCAAAAATTTTCAAGCAATTATACTCAATACACGGTTTTAATGAAACATATAAATCTATTACTCCATTAATTTATGGCTTACTCCCTGATAAGAAACAAAAAACGTATGAAATCGTTTTTCGACTTCTTGAATTGATCTTTAAAGATTGGGGGCCGTCTAAAATTACGATGGACTTCGAAAAGGCTGCTATGAAAGCAATACGTAAAGTTTATCCAAGAATCGAAATCAAAGGTTGTTATTTCCATTACAACAGATGTTTATTTAAAAAAAGTAAAAAATTGAAAATGTCAACCCCCGTCAAGAAACGCCATGTATCACGGTGTGCCGGAATCGCACGATTGCCACGAGAATTCATAAAAAGTGGTATTCAGTACGTGATGCAAAAGGCGCCTTTTGGTGAGGACATTAAAAAATTCAATACCTATTTTAAAAAGGAGTGGCAAAACAATGCAGTAATTGAGAAAACTTGTTGCTGTAGTGAGGAGCAGGTTAGAACTACAAACAATGTGGAAGGATGGCATAGCCGTATCAATAGATACATTGGCAAGAAAAATGTCACGGTAACCAATTTATTAGAAGTTTTGATTAAGGAAAGTAAAGTAACGAATATTTTAAGATCTAACTGCAACAAAAATAAAGCCTACCAAGAAATAAATAATGAAATTGATAATGCGATTACAGATTTGAAAAATGGACAAATAACTGTGGGCCACTGTATTGAAATTATTTCACCGTACGCATTTTTATTTTAATTTCAAAACTCCAGAAATTTTTCTTTACTTCATCTGAAGAGTTCTTTTATATTTTAAGTGACTGATTTTTCTAATGTTATTTTAGGTAGGTAATTGAATTGTTTTATGTTGTATGAAAAAAGTTATATTTTATGTTTTAAATGATTAAATTGTTTTCGTTATTTAATTTAATGAATTGTTTTATTAAATCCAAATATTTTTAAATATAAAATAAACTACAAGAACGGTTTTATTACGAGTCTAATAATACAACACTCGTAAAATTACTACTGTAGTCCAATTAGTTTCGTAGGTGGCTGAAATAACACAAACAAAGTATTTTTAGGAAACCGGTTACGTAGGAGGATAAAAAAATCCTTTCAGGAAACCAGTAACGTAGGAGGATAAAAAAATCCTTTCAGGAAACCAGTTTCCAAACTTCAGTTTCCTTAACGGCCGAAGGGCCGCGAAATGGTTCAAAGAATTAAACGAGGTGACTCAAATGCTGTGTGTGACATACTAACAGGTGACGAAAGCTGGGTTTATTGTTATGATCCTGAAACTAAAAGACAATCTGCTGAATGGGTGTTTCTATTCGAGGAGTTGCCAATTAAAGTGAAGAGAAGTCGCATCGTGGGAAAGAAGATATAAGTAACAACTTGCAAAATTTTTCAGTTTTTGATTTTCTAAGAACTTTCAGTGTCGCCCTCGTACAAAGATCTTTTAAAGTATTTTTTAACTGATGCAACATTGCAGTAATAAGTCGTCGATTAAACAAGCCTTCGCAGTAAAAGTACCTATAGTTTTTCTATGTTACGTAACATCGCAGGACCAAGACATCGATTTAAGGTGACGGGTAGGGCACACTAGCCAAAAGCGGCCACTTTTGGCGGTAATCCAAAATTCGAGTGCAAAAGCAGACCAAACAGTTAACTATAAGTATTAAATAAATAGTATAGGTGTTTGGCGAGATGTTGTAACCACGAAATTGTTTAAAATAGATCCGGTTTAGTAGCTAAAAATTAAAATCGATTGGCGTCGCTGGTGTGCCCTACCCGTCACCTTAACAAGGCGTCGCAGTATGGTGATGTCGGTGAAAAGTTTTCGAAGAAACAAAATTCGATTAAACGGCTTTCGCACTGACGTAGGTGACCCGCGAAATCCAGCCCTAAGGAGCCTCCAATTAACTCGAAAACCTGGTACCGATTTGGCAACACTGTAATAGGTGTCCACTTTACATTACATTACTGGGAGATGCAAATGAAGTAGGTACATAAGTATAGAGTAAAACAAATATTTCCAAAAACCCCTTTCCATATTTTCGTTGCAGAAAGTGGGAGACGCGATACCCGCGAACCTGGCGCAGCTGGACGCGGAGGTGAACACGGTCGCGCTGGACTGGAAGAGCATCAAGAACGTCACCGAGTGCAGCTGCTCCACGCCGCTCGAGCACTTCAGCAGGAAGGTACAGAGCTGATACCATGCCATACATTACAATTTGAGTTTACAGCCGCTGCTGAATTTCATTACCGTACTACACGTCGTTCGATCAGAGACGAGCTGTAGAAATAATAAAACTGAGTAGAGGACATGTTAGGGCACTCACTCGGACCCTCACAGGGCACTGCAAATTAAACAAGCACCTGCACAACATGGGCCTTTCAGATACCAAAATCTGCAGGTTCTGTCGCGAGGACGAGGAAACGATTATCCACGTCCTCGGCGAGTGCATAGCGCTGCACCGCTGCAGAAGCCGGCACCTGGGAGCACACATGATCTCAGCAGACGAGATCAAAAGCTCCCCCATCAGCTCCATTCTCGGGTTTATCCTGGAACTGGAGCTACATGAGGTGCTGTAATAGGTTACGGGGATGCCACAATAGATCATCTACTGGTCGCAGTGGCTATGAGACGCAGGGTTCACCCCATTTCTATCAAATAAAAAAAACACGTCGTAAACTAGGATTCCACCCGTACCATCTGGCGTTGGAATGATTGCAAAAATTTCTTATCACCTGCATCGGCGCTTTCATCTCTCCTCATCTAGTCGTTTTCCTCATTACTGAGGGTCGTGGGCTCCCGTGGGCGGCCAGTTTGCTCTTTATAATAAACCTCCATCTATGTTTGTCTTGGGCGTCATACAGCTTGGTGTCCAGCGTCGAACGTATTTGGTCTGACCATCTGATAGGGCTACGACCTCTGGGTCTCCTTCCATACCTTGCCGGTGACCATCAGCTGTTCCAGATTATGTCCCTCTTTCCGGGCTATGTGACCAAAAAACTCCAGGATTCTTTTCAGCCTAGTGGTAGACAGCCTGGTTTTAATGTGGAGTTCTCGGCGGATGGATTCGTTTGTACGGAAAGCAGTCCATGGGATTCGGAGCATCCTTCGCTAAAACCACATTTCAAAAGCGTCGATACGTTCTCGATCGGCTTTCTTTAGCGTCCACGCGTCCGTGCCGTAAGTAAAGATGGAGAAGAACAGAGTGTTCACTAGTTGCATCGTAGTCTTGCCGCGGGGCTCGTTTCATGTAGCGGCGCACTCTGTATGCAAATGAATGTGGTTGTACGTGTTGCAGCACCACTGCTGGGGCTGCGGGCGCTGCGTGTGCACGCGCTGCGTGTGCCGCCGCGCACCCCTCCCCGCGCTCGCCTCCCCCCGCGCCGCGCCGCTCTGCGCCGCCTGCGCCGCGCCCCCTGTGCCCCCCGCGCCCGGTGAGTACACACAGCACATCCGCGAAAGATACTCACCATGACTTTTATTAAGGAATTTATTTTTGTTGTTGTTATGATTATATTGTTTATATCGTGATGTTTGCTATAGACCGTTCACAAAAGTTATGTTGAAAAAATGTAAGTCCGTTATTGGCTGTAAGAAAAATATGTTTACTGTAATTATTATATTTAAGAGCTGTGGATTTTGTAAGAATAAATAAATAAATAAATAAATGACACATGCCACAACCGCGCCCAGTACTTACCGCGTACACTCAAACCCAACCCACATCCGCGCCCATTACTCACCGCGTACACACAGACACGTCCCACATCCGCGACAAGTACTCACCGCATACACACAAACCCAACCCACATCCGCTCCCAGTAATCACCGCGTACACACAGACACAACCCACATCCGCGCCCAGTACTCACCGCATACACTCAAACCCAACCGACATCCGCGACCAGTACTCACCGCGTACACTCAAACCCAACCCACATCCTCGCCAAGTACTCACCGCGTACACACAGACACGTCCCACATCCGCGACAAGTATGAATGAATGAATGAATGAATATACTTTTATTGCACTCAAAATAAAGTATGAAAACTTAAAACTAGATATTACAGGATATGTACAACGAAGGCGGCCTTATCACTATGAGCGATCTCTTCCAGGCAACCATTGGATAAAGGACACTTGATGAAGGTGTAGGGTGGTGCAATCTTAAATATTTGTATACTTACACAGAAAGTTTAAATGCAAATACATAAATAAAATATGAATATACTAATACATACAATATATATATATAATATATGACGCTATATATATATATATATGATGATGAAGTACTCACCGCATACACACAAACCCAACCCACATCCGCTCCCAGTAATCACCGCGTACACCTGTGTGTACGCGGTGATGTGGGTTGTATCTGTATACAACCCACATCCGCGCCCAGTACTCACTGCGTACACACAGACACAACCCACATCCGCGCCCAGTACTCACTGCGTACACTCAAACCCAACCCACATCCGCGCCCAGTACTCACCACGTACACACAAACAACCCAAATCCCCACCCAGTACTCACTGCGTACACTCAAACACAACCCAAATCCTTGCCCAGTACTCACCGCATACACACAGACACAACCCCATATCCGCGCCAGGTTCTCACCGTGCACACACATATATAGCGCCCCACATCTGTGCCCTCCTCCATCCACACAAACTACCTCCATTTGCAAAATAATTCAATAACTTACTGACCTAACAAAAAGAAATACCCTCAATAGGTTTAGAAGAAATCGTTGTACACCATCACCCTATAAACTCTCCCACTGCAGGGCAAAGGCCTCCATCATAGAAATCAAGTCCTCGCTACTATGATGGGATTAGGCTTAATCGCCACGCTCGCCAAATGCGGATTGGTGATCACTAACCTGAGCTATGTCCGAAAAATTCGAAACATACTCTTCGCTCGACCCGGGTATTGAACCCAGGACCCCGAGATCACGGCCCGTGTTTACTTCGGCACTGATCGCGACGCGAGTGGGAGCGGTTCCCAGAAATAAAACGCATGGTCTTCTTTTTACTCAACTCTAACAATTACATCAGTGACCTATATATGTGCGCAAAAAAATTAAACCACTAGACCAACAACAGGGCGGTAGATCATGTAACGTTACTACACTTTCATCATTTTGATATTGTATTATTTTTCTGTTTCAGATGTCATAACTGCTGCAAATTAGAACATTTACAAGTTGCAAGAAAATTATAAAAAAAATCATACATCAATTAATTTATAGGTTAGGTTTTCCAATTGATTCAATCCGTATTTTGTGAACACTGAGGCACGCTCTTGCCAGAGTTATCAGCCCGTGTGGGAAAAAATTACAAAAACTCTGTTTTTTTTATAATATGGCTCTACCCGAAGATAATTCGCCAATGTCAAGTAACTTATTGATAATAAGTAGGTAGTCAACAGTCGAAGTCAGTCAAAGTCACAGTCATTCAATAAAATGCCGGTGTTTTACGTTTTATCGACCTACGGATTCAGCGGATATCACTCTAAAAACAAGCACGGGTTTTAAGACTCTAAATGTCCAAGCGAGTTGTCTTGATTTTTAAAATCAGATTCAGAAACTTTGGCATTGTCACAAAACGTGTGAAACAGCTGATTGATTTATCTTTTTTTTTTAAGTTTCTTGCTATGCTATCGTTCTGTATATTAAATGACTTTTTTTAATTCATTAATGATTTATAAATATTAAATTAAAAATGTTGCGTTAAAATATGTAGTAGGCCCTTTAAGGTGAAATATTTGGAGGAAAGTCTGGCTACGCCGATGACATTCGGTGATATTTTTAATCTGCTTTTCATTAGTTCCTACTTTTGCCGAGTGCCAAATGATCGTGATCGGACTATATACGATCAGAAGACATTTCAGTGACATTGACAGGGGGCGTTGTGTCACATTGTCTTTATGAGAAAAGGTCAAACACACAGACATTTTGTAAAGGAAACAGCATTAGTTCCTCAGAACAATAACTAAAGCAATAGAAACCGTACTAAAATAGCAACAGAATACAGCAGTTTGTACTATTTTCTCCTATGACATTGTAAATGTGTAAGAAACGGATACGAAACGGACGGACCTGGACATTCGTAATTGAGAAGGTTGTCACCAGCCAAAACCGTCCACGACGCACGACCGTAACAATGCGACCATTATCAATCGGTCTGACTTTACAAAAAAGATCATGGCGCAGGTACGTACTTTTGACTTAGTAGCATTATTAATTATTACAACCAAGTAGAACCATTCGACATTATAACTCGTGACTCATTCGAAAATTATAAAAACAAACGGTGTTTTTGTTTCGCTCACTCTCGTGCACGATGTATTATCAGATGTGAATAAGATAGTTGTACGTAGCTTTTATTTTAGTAGGGCTTCTATTGCTTTAGTTATCGTTCTGAGATTAGTTCCGACCTTTTGCCAGTGCCAATTCTTTGGTTGTTTTGTTTATGAAATTGACATTTTGACTTTTTAAATTACAGCTTGATCGCGGTTATTTGGCACGTGGCAAAAGTCGGAACTAATAATGTTTTGAAATTTACGCATCGAACATATGTTTTACAACGCCCCCCTATCATTGTCACTGAAGTGTCTTCAGATCGTGGTCGCACTGTATTACCAATCACTTTCTAGATAAACCACACTACTATAGTGCGCAATCTAGAGGATTTTTTACACGCGATTATCCCCATCGTGTGGAATCTTGGACCTCCAGACTATTTTTTTTTATTGTGGGTCAAAGTCTAGGGCAAATTTTATTATCAATAACTTATAGGTTGTAATCAAAGAAAAATCAATAATAAAATAAACAACAAATGATACTTGTATTGTATATTAATTAAATATTATCATTAATTTAAGGATTAGTTGAATATTTTTGTATATATTGATTGTTTCTTTTAGTGTTTACGTTATATTGTACATATTTTTTTACCTCTAATGAACGTAAGATGTAAATATTTTCCCATAAATGTTTTTCAAATGTAAAATAACTGTCAAATACAATTAGGTAGTGCTAAAATTTGCGCTTTATATCTTTGCCTTTTTCTTTATATTTTTGTCAACTATCTTATAAAAAAAAAAGGAAATATTTAAGATATATCAGGTTTTGCTGAAGTCGGTTATAATCATCTACTGTTCTGTGATATAAACTAAACACCGTTTTATTCCAGAAATCATGGTCATAATGAGATGAGATTTAAATACGTAATATCAACCTCCACAGGACAGGCATTGCCTAGTGTGGGGGTCAGTTTCGTGTTATTCTGTGAAATGTTATATTGGCAATAAATATATTTTCATTTTCATTTTCATTTTCATACTGATTCTAATTATATTGGCTGCTATTAGTTACACGGATCTTTGCTCCGCTTTGGTGGAAGGCAGCCCCAAGCCGGTTTCAATTTTTTTTGTGTCCAGTTATGTGTCAAAAAATTCTTTATTTTATTCTTTTCTTATATTTTTTAATTTTATATATTTTTTTCTTATCTGGAGCCCAATTCTCGGGATTTCGATATGAAAAAAACATGGCGGATATCACCTGTAAATCATACAAAAAAAACTATGTTTTAGCGATATTATGTCGTGTGATAGTAAATGTCACGAGCACTAGAATTGGGCTCCTGACATTTTATAGTTTCTTTTTATAATCCAAGATGCTAATGATGCATTTTCTATGTAAATA